>JAMRYA010000007.1:0-1200000 GCA_024447215.1 Panagrolaimus sp. LJ2400 | reverse complement strand
ATTTAATAAACCCTCACTATTGCATGAAGATGAAGTTAAGGATCCTAAATTTAATGAACCTCCACTATTGCCTAAAGATGAAATTTATTGTAACCTAGAAGAAATTGTTCAATATATGCCATATATTGAAGAGCTTGAGTAAGTCTTATTTTTAAGAATTTCGAGCCATTACTGTTTTATAATTCTCTTGTACAGTACATCGGTTGTTGCTTTAGAAATTATTTTTTTACTAATTCAATTTTTTTTCAGGATTTGGCCTATCCGCGTAACTTCCACAACCTTTACAACATTACTTAATCGAACATTTTTATCAAAAATTTATTCCTTAAAATTGTATGGTATTCAAGGTGAAGCTTTTGATGCCGATGAATTTTTGGAATTTTGCATCGTTAGTTATTATCCTTTTTAATTATCTTCGTTGTAAATATGTTTTTAGAAAAATCGTGCAAGACGCTTTATTTTGGGTATTGGCTTTCATGAATCTTTGAGGGGTCCCTTTGCGACAGAAGTTAAAGAAAAAATAAAGATTTATCAAAAATCAACCAAAGAAACGGTTTTATGTGAATGATATTTCGGTGTTTCTTCTTATCACACCATTTTTTGTTTTATATCAATGTTTTATTGTTATCACAAATCGAGTGCTTTATTTTGGATATTAACTTTCATTTTGAACGATCTCTTTTACCACTGGTTTGGAAACAAAAACTGCTTTTTTTATTAGTGTTATTTTTGTGATTTTTTTATTTAGTTCTTTTTGTTACTTTATCAACAAAACCATTTTTACAAATATTCATCTTACAATTTGGCTGTGATTTCATTTTTTAGATGATGTGGTGCAGTTGAAGTTGACGATTGCTGCACAATTGGGTTAACTGCTGCATCAAACTTAAATCCCATTTTTTTAAAACATCTTTTAAGCAATTCAATGAAAAAATTTCGATAAACTTTTACAAAGAAAATAATTGTTGTAAAATCAAATAATGTGTGAGTTGCAGTAATTGAGAAAGAAAAAATACAAAACTTTGGAAGCCATCGAAATCCCCATATTGTTAATATTGCAGACAAAGAAATTGGTAGCAAAAGTAAAACTAAAATAAAAACGATTTGAATTGTTAAAGCTCGGAATAAAACAATCTGAAAAAAGTCATCACTGTTTGTTGCGTTATGCAGTAAAAAAAGAAATCTTACTTGTAATTTGTAAGTTGATTGACTCATCAGTGATTTATTTGCTCGTAATATTCTTATATAATTACCATAGAGTATTATAACAAAAATTATCAGAGATATTAAAAGTGCTAACAGTAATACTAAACCAACATATGTCATATTGTTATTCGCTTTTGCGTCATACCCAAATAGTGAAGGTTCTTTTTCATATAAAATTTTAAATGCTGCATTTTGACTTATTAATGATTCTTTTAAAACTTCCAAATCTGGAATAAATAACGAAAGTGGCAATGTAAGACATGTGCCAAAAAATAAAAATATTCCAGTATTGAGGCAAACTATCAATCCCTTTCTATTAGCAAGTTCAGACACTTTTGAAAATGGTGATGCTTGAATATATCGATGCATAACAGACATAAAAAGGGATACACTCATTCCAATAACAAGAACTGCAAACATTATTAAAGGGATATATGGCATTTTACCAGTGAAATTTGAATAAATTCCTGCAGAATATCCCATATAAAATGGCCATACGGCTACAGGCTTCCATAGAGACATATGACAATCAAAAAGATATGACCATAAAAGTTGATGACATAAATACCATTTATATCTTCCCATTTCAGGTGTTGATTTTTTGATAATTACATATAGCATAAGCATAAAGAATACTGTAGTTACGAATAAAGAAGCATCCCAAAATATTCCAATTTTTTCAACTAATTTTGGATTATATAAGTCATTTATTGTTAGAGCTGAACGATTCCATTCAAGATTTAACCAAACCATTTTTATTAACGGTGAGAAACAAATATCCCACTACAAGAGTAAAAAAAGCGTATATACTGAAGCAAAAAATTTGTAATCACAGCATTTGTCATCTGCAGTTATATAGTTAATTAAGAGAGATGTATGCTTTAGAAAAAGCTGTTTCTTGAATTTCCACAAATCTGACATTTTTGTTTGTTTAAAATAGTGTCCAGGTGTTTTCTTTTATTTTTGAAAAACATAATTTTTTAAATGTCAAATTTTCGTTTATGTTTCAGCACTTGTGCATCAATGCATGGTTGTAATATGCAGAAGCACAAAAATAAATGAAAAACATTTCACCTTTTCAAAAGGTTGCTTTTGCCATCAATATATTTCTAACAAAATAGTTTATTTCATGCTTTTTTAGAAGCACAACTGAAATAAACACTGAGAGGAATGAAATTCATATAAATATTTTACTTTGTTATCAAGAGGAAGTAAACTTAATAACTTAAAGGGATATTTTTCGTTTGTTGTGATTATCACTTGTTCTTCATTACTGAAATGCTTAAATGTTGGATTTAAAACACTTTTTAAAATATATTTCATTTAATTATTGTCTATCTTTCATTTGTGTTGAAAACGCGTATACTATAAAAGGCCCTTTTTAATAAATTTTAAAAACTGTTTCGTTGAAATGAATTAAAAAATCCAAATGTCATTTTCTAGAAAGATTTGCACCTTCACATTTTAACAAACTTACTTTCTTTCTCAAAATAATCTCAGAAACAATTATTTTGGTGCAGTTTTGTTCCCAAAATTTCATTAAAAAAATGAAGTATAATGTCTCAGATATTATTGATTATAATGTCATATCAGCATTTCAACGATTTGGTACTATAACATTTATTTTAACAATAATTATTGAAATTTTTTATGGTGTTATCGTATTTTTAACTACAACTAAAAAAGTTCAATTCTTTCGAATTTTAACTTGTATTTTCATTTGTGAATGTATTTTTGTTGAATTTGTAATGCTTTGTTGGAAACCTATTCGGCTGTTTCCTTCTAAAGTATTTTATCCAACAGGAATCTTGGCACCTATGTCATCTACTCTCTCCATAACATTCGCATCATTTTATTTAATGGGTCATGCGTGTTTCATTGAAATTTTTACTATAATAGTTGTGGAAAGACATTTTCGAATTGTTGGAAATCCCATCCGAATTAAAAACGCTCGATTTTGGATTTATTTTTTAATGGCAATTTTATTTATTTCTGGCGTAATAGCATATTTTAATATTGTTCTTGAGAACATTGACGACAGAAAAGTTCAAAATATTTTGAAATCGGAAATTCTCGGTATCCAGCAAATCTTAGATTTACAGCCATCTTTATTTTTATTGGATTTCAGTATTAATGCGGAGTCTTTGATATTTGTAATAATCATTGTAATTTATGCATTATACAGAGTAGCAATTTTTGCAGTTATTCTTAAAGACAATTACAAATATGTTCAAAATGCAGAAATAAATGTTTCACAAATTACTCAGAAACAATTTGCTCTAATGTTTCACTCTACAATGATTCAATTTTTAACGACTTTATTTTTCGCGAGTGTTGGTCTCATATGGCTTCTTACATACTTTTTTGATGTAAACAATATTGCCATAAAATACGTACATTATATAGCACTCGCAGTGATAATGTGTTACCCTATCATAGATGCCATTCTAGTAGTTGTAGTTGTAAAAGGATATCGTAACACTGTAAAAAAGATGTTTCAACATGTAAAAGAAAAAACAAATGAAAAAATTCAAAGTTTTAGATTTCGAACTAATAATAGTGTAGGAAGCGAAAATATCAAGACGGTTACACCTGCAAGACGAAGAAGTTTTTTTGTTTATTAATTTGTAAAAGTAGTTTTATACATTCGTTTTTAAGTTTTAATTGTATGTTTTTATTTACATTTGCTTTTTTGTGATCGATTTCAGATTTAATAAAATGCTCTTCCATGAATGTGTGATAAATTTTGCGCTACTCAGAAATATGCAAAATTATTAGTTATGTTCGCGGACACGAGTTTTGTTAAATTTGTGATTTCTTTCCATGGAAAGAGATACATAATTAATATCATTTTCCAAAGAATTCACCCTTTGTCTTTTATTTTTCAAATTACTGCACTTTGTTAAAAAAGTGAATTTAAAAATTAATTATACACACACTTTGTCAATCCTTTTTCTATTTTTACCCTTTTATAATATATGTTAAAAGTGTACCTAAATTGTGTTGGAAACGTTTTCATTATCAGGTGCATAAAAATGCCATACATCAAATAAACAAATTTAAACCTCCACATGTCGTCATTTATTTTATCATTATTCCTCGTATATTACTGTGTAAAAAAGTTTTTTCAAAAAGCTATATTAAGCAAATTTGTAAAATTATCACCTGCAATGTAAATTTAGAATTAGCTTTATTAGCAGAGTTTGCACTTTAATTACCAAATTGTTATTCAACGCCGCGATCCGTAATTTAGAGACTCATTGTTTTAATCATAAGTGTTTTTTATCATTGATTTTTTCGCTGATTTTTGAGCCATAACGTATTTTTGCATTGAAAAACACTAATGACAGCAATATTTGTTAGGAGATCACAGCTGCAGCATCTATTTTTAAACTACTTTTGTTTAATATAAATGTGTGTCCTTTAGATGTTTTATTTGACGTTTAAAACCAAAAACTTTTTGTATGCATTATACCGAGAGAGAAAAACGTCCAGATGTATTATTTATGAAATAACTTGAATTGTATATCAGATTAAGATGTACCCATTAATTTAAAAATAGGTAATAAAAAAAAAGTTGAGCAAAAACTTTTGAAAGCAATTAAATGACACAAAAAAGTAATTTAAAAAGCGCTTACATATTATAGCCACTGTTTATGGTAATTGTAATTATCTCCCCTTAGATTAATCAATTTGTTTCCATGAATTTTTAATATTTTGCAACGTTTTATATCTGTCATGAATTACGCAAAAAATAAAAACCGTACAACAATGCTTTACTTGCTATATTTACAATGAAACATTATTTAAGGGGAGAGGCTATGGGAGTATCAACTCCCTGAATTTTCGCAGAAAGAATTAATATTTTTTAAGACAATTCATATTTATCTCTTAATATATTTCATTTTAAAATTTCAACAAAATAGTTTAAACTATCAATCACGACTAGCCGCCTGAATATTTATATGATCTAAAACTGTGAAAGCGGAAGCAGAAGTAGAAAGCGAAGAATGTATAGGAACAACAGTAATAATAGTTTTTACACCTCTAAATTTTCGTATTTGTTTTTCAATAAATCTTCGATATGGTAAAACAAAATATAAAGTTGCAAGAAATTCTAAAATGCTATGTGCTGATACAAGTGAAAGACATATACAACCATATTGAGAAGTATTAGAAGCCCCAAAAATAATTAATACAACAATAATTGTAATTGGCAAAACTAAAAAAATTAAAGACAATGAAATTTGTATAACTGAACTAATAATAAGTGATCGCTGAATTTTTGTTACAGATACAGACTTATTGCTTCGTACAAGATATATAAAGACTATAATTGTAACAATTCCAATTACAAAAAAAGCATTTAAAATAAATACGCCTATAAATAAAATATTTTTCATAGGTTCCACTAAGAAAAAAACTAATGAAGGTTCATTGAAATCTTG
The DNA here is from genome assembly GCA_024447215.1 of Panagrolaimus sp. LJ2400. Taxonomy (NCBI): domain Eukaryota; kingdom Metazoa; phylum Nematoda; class Chromadorea; order Rhabditida; family Panagrolaimidae; genus Panagrolaimus; species Panagrolaimus sp. LJ2400. The sequence continues at coordinate 1,194,346 of JAMRYA010000007.1, read as the reverse complement.
AAAAAAGGCATCATATGCTATGGCATTTTTTTGTATGAAATTTGTATCATAACCATTTGACCTGACTGCACCATATATAATTGGAGGATACATTATTGCACAACAAAGAAAAGCAGCAGCAACTAAGACTTTTTGTGTAAGCTGTTGTGATGTTGAAAATGTTGCAATATATCGGGTGCCAATTGTAACAAATAATGATGCAATATAATTAAGGCCAAAAAGTATACCAATAAATGTTGCAGTGGATGTTATATGTATGCTTCCATTTTCACGGATAATTGTAAGCGGAAATCCCGCAAAAGCTGGTAACAAAAGCATAGGAGAAAATAGGCCAATAATTGTTTCAAACATTAAACTCCAAAATGAATGATTTAAAATAAACCATTTAAAACTTTTAAAGCCTTTGGATTGTGTTAAAATTATATAAAATAAAAATGGAACAAGTGACCATGACAAGAAAGATGTTAAATGAATAAACCAAATATAAGCTGTAGTAAATTGGGAAGATGGAAGAGAAACTTTTGATGAATTCATTAGAACTTTTTGTTGTGTGATCCTTTTTTGAAACAAATTTTGGGAACAAAACTACTCCAAAATGAATGTTTCGATATTTAAGTGAGAAATATGCAGGTGCAAAACATTGCTACTCTTTCCTAAAATTGACATTCAGACTTTTTTTTGTCAATTTTAGGAAAGAGCCATTTCATTTAAACTGTTTTTGAAATTAGATGAAACAGTGTTTCTTAAGAACTAACAATAATTATGTGAATCATATTTTAAAAAATGTCTTAAATACGACATTTAAGCAATTAAGTAATTATAATATTTTTTAACGATAAGAACTAAAAAAAGTCTTTTTAAATAATTAACTTTGTCGAATTTTATTTCCTTATTTGCACTGCCTAATAGTGTGATAATTTTGCGCTTTTTCGACGTAACAAAAAAAGTAACACCATTTTCGTGACTAAATCTGTGATGAAACAATTCTGCTGCTTACGCTAGTGAGCTATAGTTCCTTCGAGTTTTTAAATTTTTTTCATAAAAAACTGTTTATGTTAAATCCTTTTTTTGTTGCAAAATTTATCCCACCTACACCGATGAGCATTTTATTAAACGTATAACGAATCACAAAAACTATAAGGTAAATGAAAAATACAATTTAATGTCGTAGAATAAATGTATAGCACAGCTATAAATAATATTACAAAAAACGCTTTTAATAAACAAAAAAACTTTTTCTTCTTCCGGCGATGGCTGTCGTCTTGTAGATTCCAACACTATTGTTTCGACTATGAATTGTTTTTTCTTTTACAACTTGAAATAACTTTTTAATAGTATTTCGATATCCTTTGACAACAACAAGTACAACAATGGCATCTACAATAGGGTAGCACATTACCATAGAAAATGATAATAAATATGCGTATTTTATGGCAGTATTATTTTTGGTAAAAAAGAATGTAGCTAAAAAGATGGCAGCGAAACTTATGAATAATAAAAGTGTCATAAATTGAATCATTGTTGAGTGAAACATTAGTGAAAATTGTTTTTGAGTAATTTGTGAAACAGTATTTTCAGCATTTTGAACATATTTGTAATTTTCTTTAAGGACACTTGTAAAAAGTGCTATTCTGTATAATCCATAAATACCAAGGATTATTACACATATAAAAAATCTCGAATTTATACTAGGATCCAATGAATACAAGGATGGCTGTAGATCTAAGATTTGCTGGATGCCGTCAATTTCTGATTTTAAAATAAATTGGACTTTATCATCATCTATGCCCTCAAGAGCAAGATTAAAATATGCCATTACGGCCGCCAAAAATGTTACTGCCAATAAAAAGTATATCCATAATCGGGCATGTTTGACTTTAATTGGACTTCCAATAAGTCGAAAATGTCTTTCCACAACAATTATAGTTAAAGTTTCAATGAAACAAGCATGGCCTATTATACAAAGTGATGCAAGCATTGCTGAAACAGTAGAAGACATAGGTGCCAAAATTCCAACTGGATATAATGCTTTAGAAGGAAACAGCCGAATAGGTTTCCAACAAAATGTTACAAATTCTACCAAAATACATTCACAAATGAAAATATAAGTTAAGATTCGAAAGAATTGCACCTTTTTTGTTGTTGTTAAATATACAACAATACCATAAAAAATTTCAATAATTATTGTTAAAATAAATGTTGCAGTGCCAAATCGTTGAAACGCGGTTATAACATTATAATCAATTACATCAGAGACATTGTACTTCATATTTTTGAAACAAACTTTGGGAACAAAACTTCACCAAAAAAAACTTTTCGACGATTAAATTGAGAAAGTAACTTTGCTAAAATAAAGCAGGTGCAAAACGTTTCTTTTCTTTCCAAAAACTAACATTCAGACTTTTTTATTCATTTCAATGAACAGTTTTTGAAATTCTATTAAACAGTATTTCTTAATATGCCCTCACTGGGTACATGCATGTAATAAAAACAGAAAGTAATTTTATGAATCATATTTTAAAAAGTTTCTTAAATACAACATTTTAGCAATTAAATAATTATGAACAAGATATGTGCTATTTACTTTTTTTTGAGATAAACCCAAATAATTTAATTAAGTAATTAAATTTATCGGATTTTACTTTCTTTCTTGTCAACGAAATGCAATGGTTATATGCTTTAATTTCTTTTACTCAATGTTTTATGCTAAAGCTTTTTAATAGCAGTTTAATCCCTTTAATTCATTATATCGTCAATGCCACCAAAAAAATTTTTTTTTCACAGAATGGATTCAAGAATTCATTTTGGCCAAATATGTTAAACAATCTTTTTTTTTCAAGCGATGCTATTGCCACTGCTTGTCCAAATTAAATGCAGCTGTGATCCAAATTTATTTGAAATAAAATATAATAAACCTTGATTGTGAAGAGACAGAATAAAAATACAAAATTTTTTATTTATCCGACGTTTCGAACGATTCACGTTCTTCTTCAGGGAATTACTGAAAAAGAAGGATTTAAAAATTACAAAACAAAAACAATTACAGCAAGAAATGGGAAAACACGAAACAATTTTAGCAAAAACAACTTTTTGAAAAATAACAAATAAAATACAAATTTAGTAATGAATAATTTTTTTAATTTTCGAAATTTTTGAATAATTGAAGAAAGGCGTCAGGTGGTTCTCGTGGAGCAAAATATTTCTTTGAGGGCATCAATAATTGTAAAATTTGTTCTTGTTCTTTTTTGTCATTGATAGCAGGTTTTTGTGTGTTGATTTGATTTGCTTCGAGGATCAAGCGTTTTCTACTTTTTGATTCACATTCCAATATTTCTATCGTAACATTTGTTAGTTTCCCATTGTGTTTTAAATTTCGTTGAACAGCTAGTGGCTTTGATTCATATGAAGGTGCATTTGGATTTTTCAAATTTCTGAAGTGTTCACTGATTCTGGTTTTTGTTTTTCTTCCAGTGTGGCCAATATATTCTTCACCACATTCTTCACATTTTAATTTGTAAACAACACCTTTGAAATTGCAATCTCCAGGTTTATTTTTTGGGCAAATATGACAATCATTAGTATCGCATTTTGTTTCATACAATCTGGATTTTGTTAAAAGTTTTTTGAGATTTGATGAAGGTGTGACTGAGACTGAAATTGGTAAGCCAGATTTCTTGATTAGAGTTGAAATTTCAGAAGCGAATTCATCAGTTATAAATGGGATTGAAAAATTAACATTGTGCAGGATAGCTCAAACATTGCAGACTACTATATAATATATTAAAGTCGACACTTTTAATACACAAAAAAAACTTCTTCCTCTTGCGACTATTTTGAGGGCCAAGTTTATTTGGATTTTTGCATTTTTGTGATCCTAAAAAAGTGCATAATTCCAACAAAGTAGAGGTACATTTTCATGGTTTTCTTAAAAGGAAAAAAGCTAAAAGTGGCGCTGAATAATAATAGTTTTTTATTAGCTTTTTAATTGAATTAAAGTGATTTGAAAAAAATAAATTAAAGTGCAAAATCTGCTAATAAAGCTAATTCTAAATTTACATTTATTGCAGCTGATAATTTTACAAATTTGCTTAATATAGCTTTTCGAATAAATTTTTTTACAAAGTAATATACGAAGAATAATGATAAAATAAATGACGACATTGTGGAGGTTTAAATTTACTTATTTGATGTATGACATTTTTATGCACCTGATAATGAAAACGTTTCCAACACAATCTCGGTACACTTTTAACATATAAGATGAGGATAAGAAAAAAGTTCTGCGCCCACGAAAAAAAATGATGTTTTGTGAAAAAACGACTTTTTTTTCTCTGCGCTCTCTTCTTTTTCTCTTTTCTTTTTTCGCATTTTTTACAACTGTTGTCAAAAACGAGGTTTTTGACAACAGTTGTAAACTTTTTTCTTATCCTCGTCTTATATATTATAAAAGGGAAAAATAGAAAAAGGATTGACAAATTGTGAATAACAATTTTTTTAATCCCTTTTTTAACAGAGTGTAATAAAAAGAAAAATAAAAGGTGAATTTCCTTGAAAAATGATATTAATTGTGTATCTTATTCCAAAGAAGTTACAAGTTTAACAAAAATCTTGTCCACGAACATAACTACTATCTTTGCATATTTCTGAGTAGTGAAAAATTTATCACCCATTCATGGAAGAGCATTTTATTAAATATGAAATCGATCACAAAAAAGCAAATGTAAACAAAAAAATATAATTAAAACTTAAAAGCAAATGTATAAAGCTTCTTCTACAATTTAATAAATAAAAAAACTTCTTCTTCTTGCAGGTGTAACCGTCTTGATATTTTCGCTTCCTACATTATTATTTCGAAATCCAAAACTATGAATCCTTACATTTGTTTTTTCTTTTAAAACTTGAAATATCTTTTTCACAGTATTTCGATATCCTTTTACAACCATAAGCACGACAACAGCATCTGTGATGGGATAGCACATTATTAGTGAAAGTGACAAATAAAATGCATATTTTTGGGTAGTGGCATTTTTAACTAAAAAGAAACCAACAAAGCCAATGACAACAACAACACCCATGAAAAATATAGCTGTTAAAAATTGAATCATTGTTGAGTGAAACATTAGTGAAAATTGTTTTTGAGTAATTTGTGAAACAGCATTTCCAGCATTTCGAACATATTTGTAGTTTTCTTTAAAAATAATTCCAAAAAGCATCACTCTGTATAATCCATAAATTACAACGGCAACTAAAAAAATTACAAATCTCGAATTAAAACTAAAATCCAATAAAAATAATGATGGTTGTAAATCTATGATTTGCTGGATGCCGTCAATTTCAGATTTTAAAATAAATTGAACTTTTTCATCGTCAACGCCATGAAGGATGATATTTGAAGCTGCTATTGCAGGGGCAAGAAATGAAGTTATCAAGAAAAAGTAAATCCACAATCGAGCATTTTTGACTTTAATGGGATTTCCAATAATTCGAAAATGTCTTTCCACAACAATTACGGTAAAAGTTTCAACAAAGCATGCATGGCCGATTATGTATAAAGATGTAAATATTGCTGAAACAGTGGAAGACATGGGTGCCAAAATTCCTGTTGGATAAAATACTGTAAAAGGGAATAGCGGAAATGGTTTATAGCAAAACAATGAAAATTCTACCAAAATACATTCACAAATGAAAATATAAGTTAGGATTCGAAAGAATTGCACCTTTTTTGTTGTTGTTAAATACACAACAACACCATAAAAAATTTCAATAATCGTTGTTAAAATTAATGTTACAGTGCCAAAACGTTGAAATGCAGTTATAACATTATAATCAATGACATCAGAGACATTATACTTCATTTTTTTTGAAACAAATTTTGGGAACAAAACTTCACCCAAATGAGAGTTTTAATGTTAAATTGAGAAAGAAAATTTAGTTAAAATAATGCAGGTGCAAAACGTTTCTGTTCTTTCAAAAAACTGACATTCAGACTTTTTCATATATTTCTCTGAACCACTATTTAAAATTTAATGAAATGCTGCTTCTTAATATGCACTTTTTGGGTACACATATATGATAGACGACAATAATTAAATGAATGATATTTTAAAAAATGTCTTAAATACAACATTTTTAACAATTAAATGAACAAAAAATGCACTATTTATGTCTATGATTAACGCAAAATATTTTTTATGTTATTATATATATATATATCTAATCCTAAGGAATATTGCCCTTTCATTTGTTGGATAGTTAAACAATTCAAATAGTACAAAAATGATAAAAAATGCAATTTTTAAGATACAAAAGAAATGATATCTAACATTTAAGAAACAAAATTATTTTTAGTTTCTTCTTGGTAAGATTTCTGATTTTTTTTCTAGAACTGAGCAGCTACAACTGATAGCATTAAAGTCGAGAATTTCAGACACATCATTTTTTATAACGCAGAATAAAACTACACAAAAATGTATGCTTTGATGATTAAATTGAGAAAGAAAGTTAGTTAAAATGTGCAGGTGCGAAAGGGTGCTACTCTTTCCAAAAACTGACATTAAGACTTTTTAGTTCATTTCACTGAAGCAGTTTTCGAAATTCAATAAAACGATGTTAGCTAATGCAAACTTTTTGGGTACATATGAAAGACACAGAAAACAAAAAATTCTTTAAATAGAAACTAAAAGGGCACTAAACGCAGCAAAACTTGAACAAACTTATGAAATGTGGAATGACGATGTTGGTTCGTCATTCTAGCCACATGCAACATTATTCTAGTGTACTGGGAAATTATTCTAGTCAATTAGAATAGTTTTAAAAATCAAAAAAGTAAATTGCCCACCTATGGATTTTTTTATAATTTATATTAATAAAAAAATCGTTTCGGGGATCAATAAGTTTCGCTATTATCTACTATTAGGAAATAAAGTTGGGCAATTTTATCGAGCTAAATCATTTCTTTTTCTGTAAAAACTGCGACTCCGGATGCCTGTTCCAGTGCACTAGAAGGACGCTATTATTATTTAATTTTATTATTCTTATAATTGTACGACAAAACCGCCGTTTATTTATTTGACGAGAAAAACATAAACTTTAACTACAAAATTTTTTTTTAATTTTTTGTTATAATTACTTTATCTTTGAAGATATTTATGTTTTTAAATTTAAAAATGAAGTTTGTGGAAAATAATAAAAAAAAATAATGAAAACATCTGCACTGAAAAAAAAGAAGGGAATGTCTTTTGCAGCTGGAAAAACTCTATGATGAAAATAGACACAACATTTTCTTGGTCAATTCCATTTTTTTGCTCTTTTCGTAGAAGCAGAAAAAAAACATAGTATGACGAATAAAGACTGAAATTATATTGAGTTTTTAAGTCATTTCTGTTCAAGTATAGACTCATATGGATACAACGTCATGCAAAAATTGGATTTCTTAGGATTATACATTTTCGTCAAAGGTAATTTCAGTGCCATTTTTGGTTCTTTTTTTGGATATTCGATGTAATCAGTTACACAAATTTTAAAAACTTTTATTTATTTATCATTATAGAACCTGAGACTCTGTTGGTCTTTGTGCTGCGTAAATAGTATGCTACGCGGCATCTGTAAAAAATATTTTTTTTGTGTGCAATAAAATTACATTTAATTAATTGTGTGCCAAATAAGAATAATTAAAAAAATTTGTAAAAGATATAAAAAAAGAGGAAGAAAGTTGCAGAAAAGAAGATTACAACTTGTTAGTTACAATCGCCTTCTTTTGTCATCTGTTCTGTTCGTCATAAATCTGTCTTATACTTTTTTGTTAATACAGAAAGTGTACGGAAATATTGCTTTCTTTTTGAATCATGAAGAAGCAGGAATTGTGAAAGTACTTGTCTTTCTTTTTCGTTGTAAAAACTTTACAAAAATAACAAATGAAAATCTATAAAAAAACTTAAAAATTTTTTTGGATAAATTTAAAAAAAACATACTGATTCAAACAATGACACAATAACCATGCAAACGTGGTTGTTAAAAATAATGTAAATCTATTTATGGCGAAAAGGGAAAGCACCCAAAATGAAAATGTATTTGCCATATAAATCAATGTTGTCAAGTATGCCTAAAAAGTAAGAATTACATTCGTTTAAAATGAAAATTTAAATGCAGACAACATGCTTCTGTCAAAAAATTAGAATCCTTTTAAAAATTGGTTCACTTTTACACTGAAAAAAAAGGGTTACTTTTCCTAAAACGCCCTGTGTAAAACATTCTTTTTTTGACCTTTTTTAGTGTCGAAAATCGCGCGTTGTGAAAGGTTCAGGGGCAAAACGCCAAAACTCCCAATTTTTTTCTCTTTCTAAAAGAGGCTTTGTTTAAAAAAAGATTCTTTTTGTTTTTTTAATTAATATTTAATTAAAATATTAAATAAAAGCTTAATGCTTTTTAAAAAAAGTTATCTGATTGATTATTAAAACATATTAGTAAAAATTGGTTAATTTAGACTTTTAGACGTTAATTATCTATATTTTGCGTGAATTGCTTTATATTTTTGTGCGTTGTTTTTTCCAACGAGTTGTTGTTGGTATAATTAATGATTATATATCTACTATTACTCATCTTTCATCTATTACAGATTGATCGACAGCAATAAGAAACTTGCAAATAATACTGGAGATGAAGGTTTGTTTTTTACTTTTAGTGTTGCAATAATTTATATTCCTTTTTAGTTGATTTTGGACAAAGCTTTAAAAGTGATGATGATAGTTCGGTTGTTACAATTGGAGATATTGAGACGAATCTTCCATCACAAGTTTGTCTTCCTTTATCTACATTTAATACTTTCTTATAAAGCTACTTTAGAGAAACATACATGAATATTCAAAAGAATATAAACCACCCTCTCGTATGGTAACATCATATCCAACAACAAAAGAAATTCAACAAACGCTTGAAGCTGCATTACAAGAAATGCAACAGCTACAACAGCAGCAGCAAAAGCAACAAGCTGCTGAGAATAATCATATGAATACTGCATATTAAAACAGAATAATGTATATCATTCAATGAATGAAGGTGCTGCTGGTGTTATGCCATCTTCCACCAGATGCAAAAGGTGGATATTTAAAAAGATATCGAGATGCTTTAATTGATGCACTAAAAGAATCTGGGCTATCTGATATATTTAATATCATGCATACCACGTTAGTTTCTGCTAGAACTGGTTATGGTATTGAAAATTTGATTACTGTAAGTTTTGTGTTGGATATTTTGATGCTTAATTTATTTGTTTTAGAATATTTACCTTAAACGGATGAATAAAAAAGGTAATGCTGGAAAATCAACACTAATTAATTCTTTTCTTCAATCTGATCTTTGCAAAGTTCGTGCACTAGATTTGGTTGAACGTGTTACAACTTCTGTATGGCCTGGTAAACGAAAATCTAGCTTACATAAACTCCAATCCACCACCATCATATTTTAATGGTTTGTTTTTTACTGCTTTATTCTCTTATGTTACTCTATTTTCAGCTTCGAAGCCTTCAACATTTTCTGCAGCAGCTACAGTATGCCAAAATACACCACCAACATATTTTAATGGTATTTTGCTTTTTTAATTTTTCTTCTATAGAACTTTTCTATTTTATTTTATTTTTAGCTCCAAAACTTTCAACAGGCTCTACAGCACCTGAAGCTGCAGTATCTCTTCCACCAGAATATATTACATCTATTCCATCATCAAATTTTCGATCAATGATTTAATAAGTTCGGTACAAGCATTACTACACCATTATTCAAATGAATTAATGAAAAACCATGTAATCCAGACAGAAATGTTCGTGGCAACCTCATCAAAAACTTATTAATCAAAATCCTCGTAGAAGTTCTGATAGAGTGTAAGTTGCTTCAACTTTGTGTATATATTTTATGGGCCGTTACCGTAACCAAAAGCTTTGGTTACGTTAAATGTATATTTTCTGATTAAACACAACTTTTTTAGAGGCGATAATTACCGTATACGAGAATATTATTTTAATTTAAGCAAATCAGTGCTGACAAGAAGACGTTCAAGATCTCGTTCACCACATGATGATCTGCAATTACAGCAACAACAAAATTATGGAAGAAATGATAAGTATGATGCAAGATCAAAGCTGAAATTTTCAGAAAGTGCTGTAATTTCTGATAAAAGTCCATATGTACAAACCCTGTTTTTTTACAATTTTTTACTTTGTTATTTTAACATTGTTTTTATGCTTTCATTTGTTTTATGTTTATAAAATAATAAATTTTTTGTGATGAAAAAAATCGTTTTTGTTTGATTGATAGACAGGCAGAACTAGGATTATAATATAGGACATTGTTCATGATTTTGATATTATTAAGTGTTCAAAAAATTAATTATTCTTTTACTGCTTTTTTAGCATTTACATTGTACTTTTTAAGTCACAACATGCGCAATGCCATTATTAATTTCTTCATCTTCCACAATCGTTTTTGGCGCGCTGTGCAAAGTTGTGTGCAGCGCTTTTTTTTGGTAATTATTGATTATTGATTAATTTTTTAATGAAAGAAGCTTCTCGTTCGTTTGCTTCTTCTTCTTTTTCTTTTTTCTTTCACAATCATTTTTTAGCGCGCTTGTACTACGTTGTGCTTGGCATTTCTTGTTTTTAGCTGAAAATTGCTAAAAACATTTATTTTTTAGATAAAAATGTCTTCTCTTATTAATCTTTATGTTTTAAAAGAATGTAATACAAAGGCCTCCACTCGTTGGAGAGTTTCTGATGATAATTTAATTCTTAAAGATTTAATAAAACATGGCTTACGCGATCGTCTACATTTAAATATGAATCCACAATTCAAGTTTTTTGAAATTGATCATGATGGAAGTAAAGCTGAATTAGGAAGTGAAAATGATTTAATTCAACTTGGTTACAATTATGAAATAATTGATGCAAGATTAATTGAAGGTAACAATTTTTCTTTATAGTACTCTTTTAACGTTTTATTAATTTTCAGCTGAATATGCATTACCTTCCACATCATCAACACCATCGTTGCCTTCAACACCAGCTCTTACAAATGATTTTAATGATGAAGATGCAGCATCTTTGGCGCCACTTCGTGATTCAACACCCCAAAGACCTGCAAAAGTTCGACGTCTTGCTTCTGCACCAGCAGCAAAAACTCCATCAAAGAAAGATCATATTGCTTTTTTCTTTCATCGAAATCGTGCTCAAATTTTACAAAAATATGATGAATATAAACCTGGTGCACCATTAATGGTTAAAACAGTATGTTATTCTGATTCTTTTCTTTCCCTTATTTCACATTTTTATAGGAAAATTTATATGACTTTATTAATGATCGTGAAATTGCAAAAGCTGCAATTTACATGTTGCGAGAAAATGTTGAACCTGATCTCCATGAATCAGCTGTATTTGTTGTTCTTGGCGTTGTAATGGATTTGATTGCTATTGTTACACCAAGGTTGTTCTTTTATTTTCTGACTTTCTTTAACTACTGTATTTTTTAGCTTTTCTTTTCCACGATCTGATCGAGAATCACTTGCAACTATGCTTAATTCATTATCGGCATCAACCCATTTCAAACATATTACTACTTCTAATGGTGGAGGAAATCTAGATGAAAGAATCAAAAAGAGAAGGAAAAGCTTATCTGGCAAAGCTCAAAGGATGAATTTTGGAAATCAAGATGTTTCTGTTGAAGTTGAAATTAATAAGATGTCAACTGCAATGAATGAAGAACCTGATGACACAAAAGTTGCAAAGCTTTTTGAAAATTCAGGGTATGTTAGATTATCAGATGCAGCTATAGCTACTAATGTTGTGCTTTTAGTGATCTTCTATTCAAATGGGTTCAAATTTTGCTTAAAATGAAAGAATATGAACGTGGTTTGGTTTCTCAGTTTCTCGCAAAGTTCCCTCAAGTTAAAGGAAATGTTCAGCTGGTAAGCTTTATTGTTTTTGTTTATGTTTTTAATCTTGCATATTTAGATTCATCAAGCATATCAAAAATTTGTTGCCACTCGTAAATCAACCATTTTTGATTTATCAAAGAAGTTTCGAGAGCTGATTCCTGCAATTTATGAAATGTCATTTCAACCTGCAACAGAAGCATTATCCTTAAGTATGTTTTTACTTTAATACTTATATTAAATGAAATGATTTAGGGGAAACAGAAATTCGAGCTGGCCAATTACTCGCTGATTTAATCATGGAAAAAGCTCATGGAAAAAATTCTGATTACGGTAGACTTGTTGTTGATTGTACGGTATGTTTTTCATCGTTTATTATATGTTCATTAATGAAATTCTCTCCTTTAGACTAGCTCAGACGTTAGAAATGCTTTAAAGCAAAAAAAAGATTCTGGAATTACTGCGCCAGCAATTCTTGCTGTTGGAACTTATCCTGAAGTTACATTCTGGATTGCTGTTGATGATGTTCCATTAAAGGTACTTTTTTTTAACATGATTTATATTCAATAATAATTTAATTAAATTTTAGGTTCCTGGAACTTTTGCTGATGCTTTACAATCTTTTATGGAAGTTACATGGCTCTTCAATCTCAAATATGATGAAAAAGTGAAGTGCTTTGTTAGATTTTTTGAAAGTCTTATGGGATATGCAAAAGCGGCTTCAACCAGCAGAATGCAACTTCTTCAAAAACTTATGAAACTAAAAGGTTGGTAATTTATTGTTGTGTGAGAGAAAGTTATATATGCTTTTTTTTAGATACTATTGATCATCGTGCTAATGAAACATCTTCAACTTCACAACAAGAACCAAGCCGTGCTAGCTCAAATGATCGTGATCAAAATGGTGATGCTCATCAATAATAAATTTGTTTGTTTGTTTTTGTTTGTTTTTCTTTTGATATCTTTAATTGCTTGTTTTGTTATGTACATTTTTGTAATTGACTTTAATAATAAATTTTCATTATTCTATTATATACTGTGTATGGGGAAAAGGGGAAGGGAATGGGAGGTAAAGGGAAATTATTACGGTAAAAGGGAGGGATTTTTACGGTATATAACGGTTAACATTTGCCCGTTTTTAATGCTAATTTTGCCTGCATAAAGGGCGAATTTTACCCTTTAAAATGGTAAAAAACACCCTTTTTTGGGGGTGTTTTTTACACTGTAATTTTCCCCCATTTAGAAGGTGCATGCCGCTTGGGGACCCTTTTTGGGGGTAAAATTCACCCTTTCAAGGGGCGAATTTTACCCATCATTTTTTTCAGTGTAAACAAAAGCTTTTTTTTTCAGCCGACAATGAGTACTAAAGTATGCCTAATAAACTGAGAGAACACGGTGAAACAAACAATTCTTTAAGTGTTTTTAGAATTATTTGTTCGAAACTTACATGTAAAGCAAGCTTATAATCATTACGAGAATTTGCATTTGTCTTTTTAAATCTTATTCGAATATATGTAAATGAAAAAATGTCACAACTTAATGCAATCGACGTTGTTATAACAGTTATTATAACATCAGCATAAAAGAGTACCGTTGAATCACATTCGAGAGTTACCGTTGTAAAGAAATATGTTGAACCAGAAAAATATGCACTACATTCATACCAGAAATGCGGGCTTGAAAGAAGAAATGACATTACAAATGCAACAGAAAGTAGCACTTTAACATTGCTCTCAGAAAACCAAGTTCGATATTTGAATGGAAAAACAATTGCACAGAAGCGATTAACAGATTTGAGCATGTGCAAATATAATGCTCCACAGTAACAGAATATATTCACATGTGCGGCAATGCGATGACCTTTTGGGCTGAAAATTCATTTATTGATTTTGCGAAATGTGTTTGTGAATAATATTTGGTTTAAATTTTGCTTTCTAGAAGAAAAAGTCTCAAGATTATTCAGGGTAATCACAACATGATTTTGTAAATCTCGCTTAAACGTAAAATTTAAGCTGTTAAGACTTCATTTTCTGTCTTAATTATTTTTTTCTGACCCTAGAAGATGGTTTGTGTTAACAAATGTGAACCATATAATGTTTTTTAAAGAACATACGTTGAGATAACCCTGAACAAATCTCGAATTTTTTTAAATGACTGTAACGCGTCGCTTTAGTAAAAACAGCGGTAAAAATTACCTAATAAAAGAATATGCTCCTGAAAATACAAAAATTCCCAAAACTCCAGCTTCTGCAATGCTATGTGTAGCACAAATATATCCAAATGCAGTATGTAAAAGAGGTTTTTTATAAACGAAAATTACAGATGTAATGCCGCAGATTAGGCCAAAAATTCCAACCTTAAAATAACAGTAATTATAACAAAAAGCATTCAAAAAAGATTATCCTACTGTATAAAACAAAGTATATTCTTTAAAACTCAATGGATCATCCATAGCTACGTTCTTGTGATAAACTCTAAAGAAGAAAAGACGTCAAAAGCCTTTTTTTGGAAAATGAGTAATCAAAAAAAGTTGTTCAATGTTTTGTAGAAAGCATAAAATAAACTACGAGTTTAAAAAATAAGTGTGTAAAAAGGAGGTATAAAAGAACAGCTGTTTTCAATTTTAACCTTTCAACCTTACTATCCCAAATTAGTATAAAGAAAAGTAAAAGCCATAATTTAAAATTCAAACGTTTATTGCTTATTAAAGTACTGTAATAATTAAATATTTATTCAGCAGTGTTTTTTGTTTACAGAAAACAGGTCATGTTAAAATTTAACAAAGTTTTAAAGGGAACAGGCTCCTCTTTGATGAATTTTATCAAATCTGTCGTTTTGCCTGTCAGGAAAGAAAAACAAACTCGAAACGAAAAAGCTGTTGCAACTTTTTATTTTTCCTATTCAACGATACTTTTTTCAAGTTTTTGTCTTGAAGTAAAAATTATGCTGGAAATAAAACTTAAAAACAGAATTTTTCAAAAATTTGTTGATCCGTTTTTACATGTTGATGGTACAGAACAAAACAAACATCAAAGGAAAACATTGACGAATATGGAGAATCCTAAGAAATCCAATTTTTGCATGACGTTATATGAGCACATACTTGAATAGAAATGACTTAAAAACGCATTCTCAATATAATTTGAGCCTTTATTCGTCATACAATCTTTTTTTCCGTCATTACCTATAAAAAGTCTACTTCTACGAAAAGAGCAAAAAAATAGCGTTGAAACTTACCTATTATATTTTTAAAAAAAGAAAACTGCAGGTGTAAAAATTAGCACTTTTACTTTCAGCAGAAAAAAAGGTTACAGTTGCTTAATTTGGAATAAGCAGATGTGTACTAGGATCAGATGATAAAGGTTATTCTAATTTTAAAAAAGTTTAACGCGTAAGAGAAAGCTGAATAGAACATGGTATTGTTTCCATGTAAAAAACTGCAAGTAAAAGAGATTCAGCATACACCTCCATGTGAAATTAACTTCAAAAAACATTATTTTGGCAAACATAGGATTCAAATAAAGCAGCACTAACGTTTTATTTCCAATCTAAGCATGCTACTTATAGTAGGAAGGAAATATTAGATGCCAGCTCCCTCTATCTCTAGATTTAGCAGGGTATGAAAATGCTTTAAGTAGCAGGCGTTCAGTACCTTTATCTTACAAACATTCAAGTTACGCTCGAATTAAGCTCCCATATTTTTGCCTGTAAATTCGTCTTGTTATAGGATAGATAAGGACAAAATATAAAATGACCATTCCTCCTCACCGTAGAGGGTTCCAACTCAACTCGGAGTCGAGGCCCCATATTTTGCCCAAACGATCGTCATAGTAAGGGATAACTAGGGGCAAAATATTAGCTGCGGAATTCCACTCCCTTGGATTTAATAGCTAAACGAATATAGCTGATAAATAGCAAAAGATATCTATTTTTGCTATAAAATATGTAATTATCTGCATTTCGGATACTTTCTAACCACTTTAAATGCATGACCAACTAATAAAATACGATTTTCTTTCTATAAGATTGCTTAAAAAATATGAAAAAACAAAATAATATAGCAAACATAGCTATTTTTTGTTATTTACCATCTATATTCGTTTAGCTATTAAATCCCAGGGAGTGGAATTCCGCAGCTAATATTTTGCCCCTAGCTATCCCTTACTATGACGAGTATTTGGACAAAATATGAGGCCTCAACTCCGGATTAAGTTGGAACCCTCTACGGTCAGTGGAATTTAAAGCTAAATCATGTTTTAAATTCTTTCTAAAACAAAATAAAAAAGCGAAAGTGTGTGAATTTGTGTCTAGATGATATCTTCGGTTTCTTTGTAAAATTTGTTTTTTATTGAAAATGAAATTAATAACAACATAAAGTTTATAAGCAAAAAATTATAATTGTTTTTTTCTAGTTATTCGAATTTGTGATCGTCATAGTAAAATAAAAATCTGTTATATGATGTGAAATTATAGATGCGTTTTTTTCTTTAAACGACGCCTTCTAAAGAAGCATACATTAAGACTTGACTCTGTAATGATGTGAAAATGTTAGTTCCCGGGCAACAAATTTTGCAAAGTATCAGAAAATTTTATTTATCATTAAGTAAAAAGTTAGTTTGTTTTCTTCGAAACTTTGGTTTAATTAATCATATAAAGAAAAATAACCAGTATGAATTCAAAAAATTTATTAGTTTCAATCAGGAAGAAGGAGCAATCGGGACAATCTTTATTTTCCGTTGTAAATATTTCACAAATATAATAAATGACAACCTGCAATAGAAAAGAGCTGTAAGCTTATCTTGGATAACTACGAAAAAAGAACTCACTGATTCAGAGTATGACAAGATATCCACGGAAAAGTTGTTGTTAAAAATGATGTCCATTTATTTGTAGCAAAACGGGAGAACAACCAAAAAGATGCATCCATTGTCAAATATAGCAGTGTTGTGAAGTATGCCTTAAATGTATATATGTTACAATCAAGCGAATGTCTAGTTTCATAACGAAGTCAATAACTCAAATTCAAAATTTAACTTTTATTTTTTATCCTTTTTTTAAGCTCGAAGTTCAGAACAAACTCACGTGTAGAGCAAGCTTATAATCAAGTTGAGAATTTACATTTGCTGTTTTAAAACGCATTCGATAATATGTAAATGCAATAAAGTCACAGCTAATAGAAATGGTCATTGTTGTGCAAGATGTAACAAAGTCGTCAAAAAATATTATCTTTGATTCACATTCATGAGTTATTGTTGCAAGATAATACGTTTCACCAGAAAAATATGCACTACATTCATACCAAAAAAGTGGACTTGCATTTAGAAATCCCATTCCAAATGCAATTAAAATAAATATTTTTATAATACGTTCCGAAAACCAAATACGATATTTCATTGAAAACACAATTGCGCAGAAGCGATTAAGAGATTTCAGCAAATGCAGATATAGCCCTGTGAAGTAGCAAAAAACAAGTATATGTCCTACTATGGTGTTGTTAGCTTCTGGACTAAAAAAAGTTCATTCATTGATTCTTGTCTTTATCTGTGATTTTTGATATATCAAAAAAAAGAAAATATTACCGAATTACTGAATATGCTCCAGAAAATACAAAACTTCCCACTACTCCAGCTTCAACATGGCTTTGAGCAGCACAGATATATCCAAATGCATTATGTAAAAACGGTTTCTTGACAATTAGAATTATGGTCGTAATGTTACAAGCTATGCCAAAGAGTCCAATCTAAAATAATATAACTAATAAGAATTGAATTTGAGAAAGATTATCTTACTGAATAAAATAAAGCATATTCTTTAATGCTCAATGGATCATCCATAACTACTTTTTTGAGCTAAACTCAAAATAAAAGAAAAAAAGTCGACACAACTTTTTTTTTGAAAATGAGTAACGAAAAAAGTTGTTAAATGTTCTTTAGAAAACATAAAATTAGCTACGAGTTTTTTAAAAAATTGTTAAAAGAGTGTAAAAGGAGGTATTTAGTTATTAAAATACCTGTTGTTGAAGTTGACCTTTCAACCTGAAACTATCCCAAAAAAACGTATTTTTTACAAAAAGTGAGTAAGTGAAAAAACTGAAAGTCTTTTTACGGTTTTCTAATGTAAATATCTTTTGACGTAGCACTTTGGTGCACCTGGTTTTTTAAAGTTCATTTCAAAAATTGCGAATTCAAACAAGTGCAGCTATGTTACTGCAGCTTTTTTAGCATATGCTGCTGTGTGCTATTATTATTTGCCCCTTGGTGTCAATATAAATAGAACAAAATACGACTGGTGATTTAGTATTAACACTTGTGCCGTAAAAAAAGGTTACTGCAGCTTTTTTTAGGATACGCAGCTGTGCAGGGTAAAGTCTTTTTTTCACCATAAATAATTTCTATTTTTAATGATCAATTTAAATTTTATTCAAATTCTCGAAATTTGTAATTGCAGTCCTTTTGATTTCGTCATGTACAAGATTGGAAAGCTTGACATTTGATAACACAACTCCACATCCTCCTCCCTGTGAAGAAGATGATATTCAAATGGATCAAAATATTTTTATTTCACCTCAAATGCCACCAAAAACGGAAGAAAATATTAAATCATCTATTGTGGTTACAAATATTCCAGAAACTATGACTGATGATGATGGGAAAACTGTTTTGACTGATATTCAAATAATGGAAAAATTTATTCAAAATGTCGACCAAAATGCCAAAGTTATTTCAGTCAAAAGAATGGGGAAAAAAGATACTTCAAAAAATCGTCCAATTCAAGTGTCTTTCAAAACCAAAAACGAAAAGAATGATGTTCTCAAGAATGCTCCAGTATATATTAAATCTAAGGAAAAATTGAAAGAATGGAAAGTATTCGTGAACAATTATGAATCTCCTGCTGCTCATAAAATTCAAGTGAAACTTACCAAGAAGAAAGATCAACTTTATAAAGCTCGTGGAGGAAATGCTTCAATCAAATATTTTATTAAAGAAAAACAAATATTCGTGCATAATACAGTTACAAATGAAACCAAACCTGTGGAATGTGATGAAAATATCGAAGCTGCTCAATTCTATAAAAGAAATCAAAAATCTTCTCAAAAAGAAACTAAAAATAATTTATCTTCTTAATTGTTAGGTATTATTGTTTTCTATTGTATTTTTATCTTTTTTGTACTTTTAAATTGTATAACTATCCACCTGGTCTAGGCCATGGGGGAATATTCTTTATGAATAATATATGATAAAAAAAGAAACTTTTTTTAATGCAGTTGTCGCCTTTTTGTTTTTGATAACCACACAAAAACATTTTTAAAACTAGTTATTTGTCGTTTATTTTCTAGAGAAATATTGTGAATGATTTACTGGTATAGTATGGAATGAATGAAACAGAAGGTGTCACTTTCATTTTTTTAAAAAGCAAATCTAAAAAAACAGATAGACAATGTGCATTAGTGTGTATATCATTTGAGTGTTTTATAAAAAAAATAGGAATCGGAATCCATGTTGTATCATCCAAAGATGATAGATAATATAATTAAGCATAGAAAAAACCAAAAGCAAGGACATTTGAACAATGCAATAACTAATTTGAAGCTAAATTAATGCAACATTATAATGCAAACATTTAGTTTTTTCTTTCTACATATTTTCGGAAAACCCATTTTTGAGTAAATTAATTATATTATTTATGTCGACAAGCATGCTGAATAAAAATATAATACATTTAAAAAATACAATAATACAAAAGAAATAAACAAAATTAAGGTGAAAATTTCGTTATGTTTTTCAATTTTTTTACTGTATGTTTTTATCTTCCTATACAGTCAAACCTCGATATAACGTCCCCGTTCTGCGGTCCCTTCGGGAGAAAATAATGAAAACTGACCGTATAACGACGTTTTTTCACGGTCCCTTGAAAGTCGTAATAACGAGGTTTGACTGTAGGTCTAAAATACTTTTATGCTGTGAAAGCGCTTCTGTTTACATTCATAGAAGTGTTGAATAACTACAAAAACAAAACAAAAATATAAAATTCTTTTAACAAAATTGATACAGCAAATGTGAAGTATCAAGTTTATTAAAAGAACAATCAGATCTTGTTGACTCTGCTTTGTCAGATCTTGTTTGCTTTCCCCCAATTCTTTCAAGAAATTGCTGACGCCTAGTCTGATAGCTAATTTCATGTTAAAAACACTTTATTTGTTCAAACTCAAAAAATGACATTTTATAAAACAGATTTCGTCCAAGTCTCCAAATTTGTACGTCTTATTTATTTCCTTATGATTTTATGATTTACAAAATTAGAAAAGTTCTGACATTTGATGAAGAAATAAACTTTTTTTAATGCATGCAATGCAGCGGTTTTTTGATAACCCTTTTAAAAATTATTGAAACTTCCACATTATTCACTTTTCCTCAAAAAATAATGAGAACAGGTTCAACACAGGTGCAAGGCCTTTGTCTTCTTTCCCAAAATAAACATTCAAATTTTTCTATTCAATTCACTAACACGGTTTTTGAAATTCCTTGAAACGGTCTTTTTTCTAATATGCACACCAGGGATGTGCGAAATTTCGTTTCGTCTTTCGCTTTCGCGAAATTTCGCGGATTTTTTTCACTTTCGTTTCGTTTCGTCTTTCGCGAAAGTTTTTTGAAACTTTCGTGAAAAACGATGTGCTAAACTTGAAAAATTCTTGGCAATTTTTGAAAACAAAATGGATTTTGAATAATTTTTAAAAAGAAATGTTTCGCACTTCAAAATATTTCACTTTTTGCCAAGAGTATGTTTGTTTGTTTTTTTTTGGTTGTTTGTTGATGGCCTCTATTTTTTGTTTCTCATCTTTTCCATCCTCGTTTAAAAGCAATTATGACATCTAAATACGACAAAGCTTTTACAAAAATTATCTGACCAGATAAATTAAATCAATGAAAATGCAATAATTGCACCTTTACAACTAAACCTGTTGAACATACTTCAACGAGCTCAAGACAATTTCATCTTAAAGAAAAGCATAAAGCAATTTATGATGAACTAGAAAGTAAAGCTAATAATGAAAGAAAAAGACCTCATCCTGTAACTCCAAGTAGTGTTCCAACAAAGCAACTTAAAGTAGATGATGGTAGGCTGCTGTTTAACGATATTGTGGTATATATTATATTTTTTGCAGGATTATATCGTGATACCGATGATGTAAAGTCTACTAAAATTGATAAATATGGTACTGCACCTGCAACAAGCGCAGAAGCAGAAAGATTGTTTTCAATTGCAGGTTTAGTTTTAAGTGATTTAAGAAAACGCTTAAGCGATGGAAATGTTAAAATGCTTTTATTTTTGAGTTGTAATTTGAAATTGGTTAATTATGAATATTAATTTTGTTATGATATGTTTTATTGTTATAAAATTTTCTTAAAAAACTTTCGTTTCGTCTTTCGTTTCGCGAAATTTCGCAGCTTTTTTTTACTTTCGTTTCGTCTTTCGTTTCGCGAAATTTCGCAGCTTTTTTTTACTTTCGTTAATACTTTCGTTTCGCGAAAGAAAATTTTCAAACTTTCGACCTTCGCGAAAGCGAAAGTAAATCACTTTCGCACATCCCTGATGCACACTATTAAATGAATCATATTTTAAAAAGGGGATTAAATACAACATTTTAGCGTTAAATAACAAAGAACAAATTATAAACTTTATATTTCTTATCTACGACAAATGCAAAATATCTACTGAAGTAAGTAAGTAGGTTTATCAAATTTTATTTCCTTTCTTGTTAATAAAATATAGTAGTTAAATGCTACCACTTAACTACTATATTTCAGAGACATTAAAACAAGTAACACGAAAAAAAGTATTTATTTTAGAATGGGTATATATGATGATAGTCTTTGACAAGGTTGACCAGTTTACATAATTCACGAATACAATGAAGCTATTTGTTTTTGGTTCCTATTGTTTTTAACGCTGATGCCTGCTCTGATGTAAAAGCAAAATCTGAAGAATGTCATGCACCTGTTTTTTTCAGTGATATTTATTTTAGTGACTTAAAAAGCTTTTGCTTAAAACATTCAATAAAAGATATGGTAGCATATAACTATTATATTTCGTTAACAAGAAAAGAAACAAAATTTGAAAAAATTTAATTACTTAAATTTTGCGTTAGTCATAGACATGAATAGTGCTTATTTGTTCTTTGTTATTTAACGCCTAAAGGTTGTATTTAATACCCTTTTGAAAATCATTAAATTATTTTCAGCCTTTGTTATACATACCCAAAGTGTGCATATTAAGAAACACCTTTTAATTGAATTTCAAAAACTGTTTCACTGAAATGAACAGAAAAGTCTGATTGTCAGTTTTTAGAAAGAAAAAAAAACATAGTATGACGAATAAAGACTGAAATTATATTGAGTTTTTAAGTCATTTCTGTTCAAGTATAGACTCATATGGATACAACGTCATGCAAAAATTGGATTTCTTAGGATTATACATTTTCGTCAAAGGTAATTTCAGTGCCATTTTTCGTTCTTTTTTTGGATATTCGATGTAATCAGTTACACAAATTTTAAAAACTTTTATTTATTTATCATTATAGAACCTGAGACTCTGTTGGTCTTTGTGCTGCGTAAATAGTATGCTACGCGGCATCTGTAAAAAATATTTTTTTTGTGTGCAATAAAATTACATTTAATTAATTGTGTGCCAAATAAGAATAATTAAAAAAATTTGTAAAAGATATAAAAAAAGAGGAAGAAAGTTGCAGAAAAGAAGATTACAACTTGTTAGTTACAATCGCCTTCTTTTGTCATCTGTTCTGTTCGTCATAAATCTGTCTTATACTTTTTTGTTAATACAGAAAGTGTACGGAAATATTGCTTTCTTTTTGAATCATGAAGAAGCAGGAATTGTGAAAGTACTTGTCTTTCTTTTTCGTTGTAAAAACTTTACAAAAATAACAAATGAAAATCTATAAAGAAAGCTTAAAAATTTTTTTTGGATAAATTTAAAAAAAACATACTGATTCAAACAATGACACAATAACCATGCAAAAGTTGTCGTTAAAAATAATGTAAATCTATTTATGGCGAAAAGGGAAAGCACCCAAAATGAAAATGTATTTGCCATATAAATCAATGTTGTCAAGTATGCCTAAAAAGTAAGAATTACATTCGTTTAAAATGAAAATTTAAATGCAGACAAAATGCTTCCGTCAAAAAATTAGAATCCTTTTAAAAATTGGTTCACTTTTAAACAAAAGCTTTTTTTTCAGCCGACAATGAGTACTAAAGTATGCCTAATAAACTGAGAGAACACGGTGAAACAAACAATTCTTTTAGTGTTTTTAGAATTATTTGTTCAAAACTTACATGTAAAGCAAGCTTATAATCATTACGAGAATTTGCATTTGCCTTTTTAAATCTCATTCGAATATATGTAAATGAAAAAATATCACAGCTTAATGCAGTCGATATTGATATAACAGTTATTATAACATCAGCATAAAAGAGTACCGTTGAATCACATTCGAGAGTTACCGTTGTAAAGAAATATGTTGAACCAGAAAAATATGCACTACATTCATACCAGAAATGCGGGCTTGAAAGAAGAAATGCCATTACAAATGCAAATGAAAGTAGCACTTTAACATTGCTATCAGAAAACCAAGTTCGATATTTGAATGGAAAAACAATTGCACAGAAGCGATTAACAGATTTTAGCATGTGCAAATATAATGCTCCACAGTAACAGAATATATTTACATGTGGGGCAATGCGATGACCTTTTGGACTACAAATACATTCATTTGTTTGTGAATAAGTTTTTATGACCGTAACACGTCCGTTTAATAAAAAAAGCTGTAAACATTACCTGATTAAGGAATAGGCTCCCGAAAATACAAAAATTCCCAAAACTCCAGCTTCTGCAATGCTATGTGTAGCACAGATATATCCAAATGCAGTATGCAATAGAGGTTTTTTATAAACGAAAATCACAGATGTAATGCCACAGATTAAGCCAAAAATTCCAACCTAAAAATAACAGCAATTATAACAAAAAGCGTTCAAAAAATTATTACAAAAAAGAATTTGAGAAAGATTATCTTACGGTATAAAACAAAGTATATTCTTTAAAGCTCAATGGATTATCCATAGCTACGTTCTTAAGTTTAACTATAAATAAAAGAAAAGACGCCAAAAGCTCTTTTTTTGAAAATGAGTAACGACAAAAAAGTTGTTTTGTAGCAAGCATAAAATTAGCAATAAGTTTAAAAAAAGTGTGTAAAAAGGAGGTATATAAGAACACCTGTTTTCAATTTTAACCTTTCAACCTGAAACTATCCCAAAAACGTATAAAGAAAAGTAAAAGCCATAATTTAAAATTCAAACGTTTATTGCTTATTAAAGTACTTTAATAATTAAATATTTATTCAGCTGTGCTTTTTGTTTACAGAAAACAAGTCATGTTTAAATTTAACAAAAAAAAGTTTTAAAGGGAACAGGCTCTTTTTTTGTTGATCCGTTTTTACATGTTGATGGTACAGAACAAAACATCAAAGGAAAGCATTGATAAAAATGGAGAATCCTAAGAAATCCGATTTTTGTATAACGTTATATTCATATGAGCCCATACTTGAATAGTAATGACTTAAAAACGCATTCTCAATATAATTTGAGCCTTTATTCGTCATACAATCTTTTTTTCCGTCATTGCCTATAAAAAGTCTACTTCTACGAAAAGCGCAAAAAAAATAGAATTGAAACTTACCTATTATATTTTTAAAAAAATAAAACTGCAGGTGTAAAAATTAGCAGTTTTACTTTCAGCAGAAAAAAAGGTTACAGTTGCTTAATTTGGAATAAGCAGCTGTGCACTGGGGTGAGATATAGGTTATTCTATTTTTAAAAAAGCTTAACTCTGTAACGTAAGAGAAAAATAAAAAAATTATGGTACTTTTTTTATGTAAAAAACTGCAAGTAAAAGTGAAACACTTGATGTTTGATTCAGTATAAATCTCGATTATATGACGTTCCGATTTGTGAAATTATAGATGCGATATTTCTTTTGTTATAAATGATTATGTATTCTAAAGAAATATACATTAAGACTTGACTCTGTTATGTTGTAAAAATGTTTGTTCCCGGACAACAAAACATGCAAAGTATTAGAAAATTTAATTTATCATGTTAGAAATTATTTTGTTTTCAAAACTCGTTTTAATTAATCACATTTTATAAAGGAAAATAGTTATAACTGGTATGAATTCTAAACTTTTATTGATTTAAATCAGGAAGAAGAAGCAATCGGGACAATCTTTATTTTCTGTTGTAAATATTTCACAAATATAATAAATGACAATCTGCAATAGAAAACTGCTATAAGCTTATCTTGAATAACTACGAAAAATAACTCACTGATTGAGAGTATGACAAGATAGCCATGCAAAAGTTGTTGTTAAAAATGATGTCCATCTATTTGTAGCAAAACGAGAAAACAACCAGAATGATGCCTCCATTGCTAAATATAACAGTGTCGTAAAGTATGCCTAAAATGTGTATATGTTACAACCAAGTGAACGCCCAGCTTCATGAAGAAGTCAGTGATCTTCATAAACTTATTAATCGACTTGCATCAATATCTGGTCATACCAGAATATTATTGAAATAGGTTTTAGGTAGCAGTAACTGAGCTATCAAATGATAACCCTGAGACTACATGCAGAATATAAAAACCGGCTTTAGAAAATAATGCAAATTTTATCTTCTTTCAAATTCAAATAATTTATAAAGCCCCTGAGGCAAAGAAAAACGGCTTCTGTTGCCTCATATTAGTCTGCTAAGCAGGTGCATCGCTCTAACTCAAAATTTAACTTTTATTTATTTTTTCCAATATGTTTCAAGTTCAAAACAAACTCACGTGTAGAGCAAGCTTATAATCAAGTTGAGAATTCACATTTGCTGTTTTAAAACGCATTCGATAATATGTAAATGCAATAAAGTCACAGCTAATTGAAATGGTCATTGTTGTGCAAGATGTAACAAAGTCATCGAAAAATATTATCTTTGATTCACATTCATGAGTTATCGTTGCAAGATAATACGTTTCACCAGAAAAATATGCACTACATTCATACCAAAAAAGTGGACTTGCATTAAGAAATCCCATTCCAAATGCAATTAAAATAAATATTTTTATAATACGTTCCGAAAACCAAATTCGATATTTCATAGAAAACACAATTGCGCAGAAGCGATTCAGAGATTTTAGCAAATGCAGATATAGCCCTGTGAAGTAACAGAAAACAAGTATATGTCCTACTATGGTGTTGTTGGCTTCTGGACTAAAAAAAGTTCATTCATTGATTCTTGTCTTTATCTGTGATTTTTGATATATCAAAAAAAAGAAAATATTACCGAATTACTGAATATGCTCCAGAAAATACAAAACTTCCCACTACTCCAGCTTCTACAACGCTTTGGGCAGCACAAATATAACCAAATGCATGATGTAAAAAAGGTTTCTTGACAATAAGAATTATGGACGTAATGCTACAAGCTATGCCAAAGAGTCCAGTCTAAAAAGATAAAAGTAATAAAAATGAATTCACAAAGGAATGCCTTACTGAATAAAACAAAGCATATTCTTTAAAGCTCAATGGATCATCCATAGCTACGTCCTTGAGTTAAACTCCCAATCAAAAAAAAGACGTCAAAAGCTTTTTTTTGAAACAGAGTAACGAAAAAAAGTTGTTAAATGTTCTTTAGAAAACATAAAATTAGCTACGAGTTTTTTAAAAAATTGTTAAAAGAGTGTAAAAGGAGGTATTTATTAAAACACCTGTTGTAGAAGTTGACCTTTCAACCTGAAACTATCCCAAAAAAACGTATTTTTTACAAAAAGTTAGTAAGTGAAAAAACTGAAAGTCTTTTAACGGTTTTCTAATGTAAATATCTTTTGACGTAGCACTTTGGTGCACCTGGTTTTTTAAAGTTCATTTCAAAAATTGCGAATTCAAACAAGTGCAGCTATGTTACTGCAGTTTTTTTAGCATATGTTGCTGTGTGCTATTATTATTTGCCCCTTGGTGTCAATATAAATAGAACAAAATACGACTGGTGATTTAGTATTAACACTTTTGCCGTAAAAAAAGGTTTCTGCAGCTTTTTTTAGGATACGCAGCTGTGCAGGGTAAAGTCTTTTTTTCACCATAAATAATTTCTATTTTTAATGATCAGTTTAAATTTTATTCAAATCCTCGAAATTTGTAATTGCAGTCCTTTTGATTTCGTCATGTACAAGATTGGAAAGCTTGACATTTGATAAAAAAAGAAACTTTTTTTAATGCAGTTGTCGCCTTTTTGTTTTTGATAACCACACAAAAACATTTTTGAAACTAGTTATTTGTCGTTTATTTTCTAGAGAAATATTGTGAATGATTTACTGGTATAGTGCGGAATGAATGAAACAAAAGGTGTCACTTTCATTTTTTTAAAAAGCAAATCTAAAAAAACAGATAGACAATGTGCATTAGTGTGTATATCATTTGAGTGTTTTATAAAAAAAACAGTAATCGGAATCCATGTTGTATCATCCAAAGATGATAGTTAATATAATTAAGCATAGAAAAAACCAAAAGCAAGGACATTTTAACAATGCAATAACTAATTTGAAGCTAAATTAATGCAACATTATAATGCAAACATTTAGTTTTTTCTTTCTACATATTTTCGGAAAACCCATTTTTGAGTAAATTAATTATATTATTTATGTCGACAAGCATGCTGAATAAAAATATAATACATTTATAAAATACAATAATACAAAAGAAATAAACAAAATTAAGGTGAAAATTTCGTTATGTTTTTCAATTTTTTTACTGTATGTTTTTATCTTCCTATACAGTCAAACCACGATATAACGTCCCCGTTCTGCGGTCCCTTCGGGAGAAAATAATGAAAACTGACAGTATAACGACGTTTTTTCACGGTCCCTTGAAAGTCGTAATAACGAGGTTCGACTGTAGGTCTAAAATACTCTTATGCTGTGAAAGCGCTTCTGTTTATATTCATAGAAGTGTTGAATAACTACATAAACAAAACAAAAATATAAAATTCTTTTAACAAACTTGATACAGCAAATGTGAAGTATCAAGTTTATTAAAAGAACAAATACTGGTTGACTCTGCCTTGTCAGATCTTGTTTGCTTTCCCCCAATTCTTCCAAGAAATTGCTGACGCCTGGTCTGATAGCTAATTTCATGTTAAAAACACTTTATTTGTTCAAACTCAAAAAATGACATTTTATAAAACAGATTTCGTCCAAGTCTCCAAATTTGTACGTCTTATTTATTTCCTTATGATTTTATGATTTACAAAATTAGAAAAGTTCTGGCATTTGATGAAAAAATAAACTTTTTTTAATGCATGCAATGCAGCGGTTTTTTGATAACCATTTTAAAAATTATTGAAACTTCCACATTATTCACTTTTCCTCAAAAAATAATGAGAACAGGTTCAACACGGGTGCAAGGCCTTTGTCTTCTTTCCAAAAACTGACATTCAAATTTTTCTATTCAATTCACTAACACGGTTTTTGAAATTCCTTGAAACGGTCTTTTTTCTAATATGCACACCAGGGATGTGCGAAATTTCGTTTCGTCTTTCGCTTTCGCGAAATTTCGCGGATTTTTTTCACTTTCGTTTCGTTTCGTCTTTCGCGAAAGTTTTTTGAAACTTTCGTGAAAAACGATGTGCTAAACTTGAAAAATTCTTGGCAATTTTTGAAAACAAAATGGATTTTGAATAATTTTTAAAAAGAAATGTTTCGCACTTCAAAATATTTCACTTTTTGCCAAGAGTATGTTTGTTTGTTTTTTTTTGGTTGTTTGTTGATGGCCTCTATTTTTTGTTTCTCATCTTTTCCATCCTCGTTTAAAAGCAATTATGACATCTAAATACGACAAAGCTTTTACAAAAATTATCTGACCAGATAAATTAAATCAATGAAAATGCAATAATTGCACCTTTACAACTAAACCTGTTGAACATACTTCAACGAGCTCAAGACAATTTCATCTTAAAGAAAAGCATAAAGCAATTTATGATGAACTAGAAAGTAAAGCTAATAATGAAAGAAAAAGACCTCATCCTGTAACTCCAAGTAGTGTTCCAACAAAGCAACTTAAAGTAGATGATGGTAGGCTGCTGTTTAACGATATTGTGGTATATATTATATTTTTTGCAGGATTATATCGTGATACCGATGATGTAAAGTCTACTAAAATTGATAAATATGGTACTGCACCTGCAACAAGCGCAGAAGCAGAAAGATTGTTTTCAATTGCAGGTTTAGTTTTAAGTGATTTAAGAAAACGCTTAAGCGATGGAAATGTTAAAATGCTTTTATTTTTGAGTTGTAATTTGAAATTGGTTAATTATGAATATTAATTTTGTTATGATATGTTTTATTGTTATAAAATTTTCTTAAAAAACTTTCGTTTCGTCTTTCGTTTCGCGAAATTTCGCAGCTTTTTTTTACTTTCGTCAATACTTTCGTTTCGCGAAAGAAAATTTTCAAACTTTCGACCTTCGCGAAAGCGAAAGTAAATCACTTTCGCACATCCCTGATGCACACTATTAAATGAATCATATTTTAAAAAGGGGATTAAATACAACATTTTAGCGTTAAATAACAAGGAACAAATTATACACTTTATATTTCTTATCTACGACAAATGCAAAATATCTACTAAAGTAAGTAAGTAGGTTTATCAAATTTTATTTCCTTTCTTGTTAATAAAATATAGTAGTTAAATGCTACCACTTAACTACTATATTTCAGAGACATTAAAACAAGTAACACGAAAAAACGTATTTATTTTAGAATGGGTATATATGATGATAGTCTTTGACAAGGTTGACAAGTTTACATAATTCACGAATACAATGAAGCTATTTGTTTTTGGTTTCTATTGTTTTTAACGCTGATGCCTGCTCTGATGTAAAAGCAAAATCTGAAGAATGTCATGCACCTGTTTTTTTCAGTGATATTTATTTTAGTGACTTAAAAAGCTTTTGCTTAAAACATTCAATAAAAGATATGGTGGCATATAACTATTATATTTCGTTAACAAGAAAAGAAACAAAATTTGAAAAAAATTTAATTACTTAAATTTTGCGTTAGTCATAGACATGAATAGTGCATTATTTGTTCTTTGTTACTTAACGCTTAAAGGTTGTATTTAATACCCTTTTAAAAATCATTAAATTATTTTCAGCCTTTGTTATACATACCCAAAGTGTGCATATTAAGAAACACCTTTTAATTGAATTTCAAAAACTGTTTCACTGAAATGAACAGAAAAGTCTGATTGTCAGTTTTTAGAAAGAACAGCAATTTTTTGCACCTGCATTGCTTTAACAAACTTTTTTTCTCAATTTAACATTAAAACTCTCATTTTGGTGCAGTTTTGTTCCCAAAATTTTTTTCAAAAAACATGAAGTATAATGTCACTGATGTCATTGATTATAATGTTATAACTGCATTTCAACGTTTTGGCACTACAACATTTATTTTAACAGCAATTATTGAAATTTTTTATGGTGTCATCGTATATTTAACAACGACAAAGAAAGTGCAATTCTTTCGTATTCTTACATTTATTTATATAATGGACTGTATCATGGTTGAATTTACATTGCTTTGTTTTAAACCATTTCCGTTGTTCCCTTTTAAAATACTTTATCCAACAGGAATTTTGGCACCGATGTCTTCCAAGCTCTCTGCAACATTTACGTCATTTGTTTTTATAGGATATGCATGTTTTATTGAAACGTTTACCGTAATTGTTGTAGAACGGCATTTTCGAATTATTGGAAATCCCATACGAATTAAAAACGCTCGATTTTGGATTTATTTTATAATGGCATTTTCATTCTTTGCTCTGGTGATAGCATATTTCAATGTTTCTCTTCAGAGCATTGACGACGAAAAAGTTAAAAATATTTTGAAATCGGATATTGACGGCATCCAACAAATCTTAGATTTACAGCCATCTTTATTTTTGATAGATATTAGTATTAATGTGGCATTTATGATATTAATAACACTTTCTGTAATTTATGTATTATACAGAACAGCACTATTTGGAATTGTTCTTAAAGAAAATTACAAATATGTTCAAAATGCTGAAAAAACTGTTTCTCAAATTACTCAGAAACAATTTTCACTAATGTTTCACTCTACAATGATTCAATTTATGACACTTTTATTATTCATTATTATTTTTTTTATTTTTCTGACTACATGCTTTTTTAATGAAAACAATATTGTCATAAAATACGTACATTATATATCATTTGCAATGGTAATGTGCTATCCCATCACTGATGCTGTTGTGGTACTTATTGTTGTAAAAGGATATCGAAATACTATAAAAAAGATATTTCAAGTTTTAAAAGAAAAAACAAATGAAAGGATTCATAGTTTTGGATTTCGAAATAATAGTGTAGGAAGCGAAAATAACAAGACGGTTACACCTGCAAGAAGAAGAAGTTTTTTTGTTTATTGAAAGTATTTTATATGTCGTAGTCTAATACATTGTTTTAATTTATGATTTTTGCTTTTCTAATAAAATTTGTTTACCAAATAAGTCTTTGGGATACGACTGTTTTTATACAACTGATATGAAACTTTTTATTAAAGTAAAAAAAAATTTATTGTTTTGTTTCACTTTCATTTCAAAAATGGTTGTTAGTTTTCATTTCGAAACCGATGCACGTCAGAATTCTTTGCGTGATATTTTTTACCTTAAAAGCTCTTTTAACTAAATTTTATTCTACGTAAATTACTTACTGACTTTCCGTGATTAAAATGTTGTTTCGACGTTCAAAAAGTAAATGTCAAAGGATGACGTTTTACAAAACACGTTTCATCTAAGTCTCCAAATTTGTAACTGCCGTCCTTTTGATTTCGTCATAATGTACAAGATTGGAAAATTTGACATTTGATAAAAAAGAGAAACTTTTTTTAAATGCAGAAAATGCAGCTGTAGCCTTTTTGTTTTTTGATAACTATACAAAAACATTTTTGAAACTTGTCATTTTTCACTTTTTCACGAAAAATACTGTGAATGGTTTTCTCGTATAGTGTGGAATGAATGAAACAGAAGCTGCCATTTTCATTTTATTAAAAGTAAATATGAAAAATCAAAAAGACTAACAAGGGACCGTTCTGACATGACACCCGTGGATTTCTTAGGTAATAGCGGGGATCGATATCTTATAGCAAGGTATGAAAAACCCCCAAGGGGTTTTTTCCCGTTCGCCATTTTCAGAATTCAATAGCAATTCGCTACTACACAGTAAGTCTAAGTATATGAATTACGTTTGTATTGATTTTGGATGGTTCTATATTCCAAAACATAATATTTCATAAATAATTAATCATATTCCATGCTTTTACAACCATCAAAAACCGCCACAAGCGTAATTTTATGACTAAGACGTTCATCGCCTGCTACTTATTGTGTAATAGCAAATTACTATTAAATCCTCAAAATGGCGAACGGAAAAAAACCCTTGGGGGTTTTTCATACCTTGCTATATGATATCCATTCCCGCCATTACTTAAGAAATCCCGGGGTGTCATGTCAGAACGGTCCCTTGTAAGTGCATTAACATGTGTATCACTTGTGTGTTGTACACCAAAAAACAGAAAAGAATAACAGGAAACGGAATCCATGTTGAATCATCCAAAGATGATAGTTTATATATATAAGCATAGCAAAGACCAAAAGCAACGAAATTTTGACAATGCAATAACTAACTTGAAGGTAAATTAATGCGCAACAAAAAAAGAGAAATATATTTTCAATTTATTAATTAAAACATGTTTATGGCTACGGACACATTACTTTAAAGTACCTTTTAACAAAATAATAATGATATTTCGCACTAATCTTTATGCTACTCTGCTATTACTTTATAATGGCATGTCAGCAAATTAAAATTAAATTAAATTATACCAACAATGGAAATAAACAAATACGTAAAAGTGTTTTATTTATGGTTGCCTCGACAACTCTGTTTGACGTTATACCAGTCTGTTTGACTTATTTTCTTTATGTGGTAAGTATCAATTTTCCTTGGTTTCCTCTTTTAATTTTGTTCTATACTTAAAAAGCTGAAATACAAGTACACAAAATATAAAAAAATGTAAAACTTTAGATCTTTGGTATCAGCATATGTGACATTATTGGACCATATGATCCCACTTTTTCTTCAATAAATATCGCAATTTGTGCTTTTCTTTATTCCAAAGCTTTTTCAAAAGCTTTTCACTCACTAAGAAACCAAAATCCAATTAAAAAGATGAATAGAATTTCTGCTGCTAACAATTATAACAACAACTTATAAAATTTTTGTTATCATTGCTTTATTTTTAATTGGTAATCCCACTGGAGAAACAAATATTCAACAACATAGTTTTGATATAAATAATACATCACGAATCGTGAGAATTATATTGTGTAATTGAAAATTTTTGTCAATAAGAATATCATCTTATTAGTGTTTGTGAAATTAAAAATTTTTGAAAGATTAGAGTGAAATCAGCAAAGTCTCTTTATTTTTTTATGAATTCAAAAGATGGGTGGAAAAAACTTTTATTTTTAAATTTTTAAAATAAAAAAGAAAGTAAAAGGTAAAAGGTTTACGCGAATAAAAAGTATTTAAGGTTATGATATTTTATTTTGCAGATGTTTTTCAATACATGCAATCCGAAGACGTGATATTTTTTTCCCAAGTAACTAAAAAATCTGCTCAAAAGTTTGGGATTGTTAAAACCCGTGCTGTTGACACCAGCATTTGGAGGATTTCCACTTGGATTTGCGAGGGAGAATGGATCTTTACCAAAAACTATGGTTTTTGTTGTAATTGGAATTGGCTCTGGTATGGTACTTTATAGTAGTATGTTTCACTGGACGAGATGCATTTCTTCAGCATGCTATGACTCATTTTTAAGGACTCTCAAGCAAAAAAAAATTTGAAAAAAAAGTCATTCTTTTTTTCTGCGAAAATCTTACACTAGAGCCCGGCTAGTTTCATCATGTCTCTTTAGAGCAATTGGTTGCGGCGCGCGCGTTCAAAAAAAAAGAGAAAAAAAAGGACAGGTCCCATCAAGTGAAAAAGCACTATTTGAGCAAGATTTTATTTGGGATGGATAAAAAAATTGTTAGAGATCAATAA
The DNA here is from genome assembly GCA_024447215.1 of Panagrolaimus sp. LJ2400. NCBI lineage: Eukaryota > Metazoa > Nematoda > Chromadorea > Rhabditida > Panagrolaimidae > Panagrolaimus > Panagrolaimus sp. LJ2400. The sequence goes on along the minus strand of JAMRYA010000007.1, from coordinate 1,160,200 downwards.
AAAATTAATTGACACATGATTAATAATAAATTTTTATTTATTTAATTTATTTTTAGTTATCCTAAAGAAGATTTAACGGATTTTTCTTATTTTTTTTATTGTAAATCTTTATTTTTTAAAACTTAAAGTTCCTATTTCTTAGTGATCGTAATTACAATGAAGTAAAAAATGGAGAAAACAAAGCTATTTTGTATAAAGCAAATCGACATGACTTCATCAACGAATGATAGTTGAAAGACAAATTACACACAATTATTAAAACGTATATGTGAGCATAACATTTAAAAACTAAACTAATACTTCTATTTCAGGTGGTTATCATTGTCGTATATATGAAAGATAAGCTTTATTTGCTGAATCCAGGTTTTGTTGTACCCTTATATGTATCATTTGTCGATGAAGCACCTGCGGGAATAACGTGGAGATCCAATTACAGAAATATCTAGTCGATTTGTTAAAGTATATATACTTCAATAAATCAAATATGCTAATGCATTTTTCATATATACGACATTGATGATATCCATCACTAATTTACCTGCAAAAAAATATTATTTTAGTATATGAATAAAAAAGTTACATATTTTATAACCTTCCAGATGGCATCCCTAGATAAAAATATACCAGCTTTCCTTCTTTTTCTGTTATAAAACATTGATACTAATAAACAGCTTTTTTATTGTTATAAACTTTAAGCTTTAAAAAATAAAGATTTACAATAAAAAAAATAAGAAAAATTCGTTAAATCTTCTTTAGGATAACTAAAAATAAATTAAATAAATCAAATTTATTATTAATCATGTGTCAATTAATTTTTTATTGATCTCTAACAATTTTTTTATCCATCCCAAATAAAATCTTGCTCAAATAGTACTTTTTCATTTGATGAGAGTCGAACCTGTCCTTTTTTTTCTCTTCTTTTTTGAACGCGCGCGCCGCAACCAATTGCTCTAAAGAGACATGAGATCGTAGAAAAAAATTTCAGAGCTGGCTCCGTAGAAACCTCATAACTTTTTTGATATTATATTTAAACGAAAAATAATAGCACATCTGGATTCAGAAGATCTAGATCTACAAAAATATATAAAAATATCGTTTAAAATGTGATTTTCATCTTTTGCTTGAGAGTCCCTACTCATTTTTTAAAGATTTGAATGAGCCTTTGTTGGCATTTTGTCCAATAAAATATATTCATACCCCTTTAACAATCGTCTTTGGAATAGTAATTCTATTAATTTCTGCCTACATTTTAACCATGGCACTCTTTGGACATTACACCTTAAAAGCCAGTAAAAATTCCACTACAACAACAAAATTACAAAAATTATTAATCATATCATCAATTGTTCAAATTTTATTAACTGTAACATTTTTTTGTTTGCCAGTTTTAGGAATGATTACATTCTTAGTTTTTCAAATTGAGCAGACAACAAGCTGGATATGTCTAGCTTGCAGTTTTTTTATCATTTCATAGCATCATGGAATCAATTGCAACCTTGTATTTTATAATGCCGTATCGAAGGTTTGTTTCAAATCTCTTTTCAGAAATTTTTGTTTCTATAAACTTTAAAACTTTAAAAATTAATGCTCCTGTATCTTCTGTTAATAAAATAAATTATTAAATTAAGGGTTGTACAATTAATTAAAAAGATACAATAATTACAAAATATAGTCATCTTTTAAAACTCTTCGGGAAGCTTTTTTTACAAACTGAAATTTGATCAATTTCACAGACATTAAGTGCTCACAAATTGTCAGAATATTGAATATACAAGTTTTTTTTACATTGATTAAATTTATTTTCATTTGATTTTTTGTATTATCGGAAATAGCTTTTTCGAAAAAATCTTGTAAAAACGCAGCAGAAATTTTATAATTACGTTTATTTTAAAACATCATTATTTTTCCATTGCAAAATTTCAAGAAAGAATATTTGACGAATTTCGTTGGGGACAACACTTTTTTAAACTTGTGATTTCTTTGGATATAAGTAGTTTATATCATCCAATTCTGCATAAACTCATGCTTTTAACAAACTTTATTATAAAAGAGCATTCTACATAATTGTCACAACATTTATATGCTATAAAAATAAAAAAATAAAAAACAGATAAATAAATAAATTATTATAATTGGCTCCTCAGAAGTTAAAAATTTCATGTCAAAAATCAACTCGGCATTTTATCTTGAAACATTTTGTCGTTGAACCTTTGTTACAGCAAAATTTTTTTCATTTATTAGAAATGTATGATGGCCACCAAGCATAACTCTCAAAGTCAAAATCGACCAAAACATGATGGAAAAAAAATGTGGCTTTTGCGATGAAGCTTATTAGTTAGTGTAAAAAAAGGAAAAGGTATTTGGCCTTTTTTCCATTTTCGGCATTTTTACAGTTCACGCAAAAAAAAGGGTGGGGCTTTTCAATGAGGGCCAAAATTGCTTTAGGTTTAGGGCTAGCAAAAAGTCCTAAAAATGGGACTTTCTTGTTGTCCTTAGATTAGGAAAATATGCACATTTGGAGATATCGGGCCACACAGAGCTTTGAAATAACAAGTTTTAAAGAAACCCCTAAAAATGGGTATTTTCTGTTAACCCCAAATTTGGGTATTTTACGTTAACCTAAACTTTGGGTAATCCGATCTACCCCAATCTTGGGATATTTCTCATATAACCCCAATCTTTATATATTTTTATTTAATTTTTTTAATACCAAAAAATGGGTATAGGATACGCCTAGTAGTGGGTTTTTTTTGCGTGTTTTTCATTTAATTGCTTGTTTGTCAGATATCCAAAACCCCTCTTACCCGGCAATGCCACACAATAATTTTAAAGTCACATTAGTTATTCAAAAAATCGAGAAAAAGAACTACATTAGTCTGCTCAAAAACTTCAGCAAAAACCTCTGCATTTTTATGTGGGAAGATTAATGACAAAAAAATGAAAAGTGTTTTAACGTTTCAATGGAAAAGAAAAAGTGGGTTGCATCAAATTGAGAAAAAAACGTGCAAAAAGCTAAATAAACAAAAAGAAAAAGCAAGTTATTGTCTTTCTTCTTACAATGCCCTTAACAAGAGATTCTTAATCACACTACGTCAACCAATAGTATGATTAAAGAAAAAAGTCTGAATAAAAAAGATATGAATCGAGGTTTAAACAAAAAAATAATAAAAATCTTTTTCGCAAAAAAATGAACACAACAGCTTTTGCCCGTTTATGATAAAATGTTTGGGCTGGAAAAAATGGACCGCGCCGACGGTATGTGAAAAAAGAAAACGTGCAAAGAATGAAGAAAGGAAAATATAGCAAGATCAAAATTTTGCACTTTGTCACATGTAAGAATAAAGACAAAAGATCGTAACTGAAAGCAATTTTAGAAGACAAATAAAAACATAAAAAAGTATTTATTTTATACTTTAATTTTATCTAGGTACATCCTTTTTTAACCGGTATAAAAAGCTTTGAGAATCAAGTGGGAGATTCTCTTGCTTTCATCCAAAAGAATTAATTTTTATTTGTCAGTAATTTAAAGAAACAAAGGAGAACAGAATGAAAGAAGTTGAAAATTATTTTGTTAGACTACAAAGTAAAACATTAATGACCAATTTTTCTTTTCACTGTGACATTAAAGTTTTTTAGTTTTTTCCCGCCCTCAATCAAATTTTGAAGAATCAATTATTAATCATGACAACCACAATGCAAATGAAAATGATCAACAAAGTTCAGAAACTCATTTTAATGGAAAGCCTATCACATGTTTAAAGAAGAGGGTTAGGTTTGCAGATGCCTGTGGTGAAGCACTGGAAACTGTTTGTGCAATTGAAGATCTTCCAAATAATATGTTTAACATTAAATCACGTATTTTTGGACGACACAAATATGATACAAAATTATACGATTTCTTTAATCAGTTATCACTTGAAGAATTTCCACCTTCCGGTGACGAAAAAACGCAATTTTATTCAAATTTTAAAAATACGCCTGCAATATGGAAAATAGATTTCATTCAGCCTGCAAGCGAATATTTAAAATTTCGAGAAACTTTGGAAAAGAATAAAATTGCTTTAGAAAATGTAATTTTGAGAAATGATTCTGGGAAGATGCTGGGAACAATTAAGGTTATGAACATTTCAATATTGAAAATACAATTTAATCATTTTATTAAAGTTGCAAATCTTTCACTGCAGAAAAATGTATTTCTTCGTTTTACAACAGATGCATGGAAAAGCTTTATTGATTGTCCTGGAACATATGAATCATCGTATATTAAACCATATGACACTTTTGCGTTTGAAACTGATATTCCTAAAAATGAAGGAGAAGTAATTTTATTGATTGTCACTGTCTGTAAAAAAATTTGAATATATTTTAGATAAATAAAATTGAAATTTGTGTCTGTTATATTGCTGATGGTGGTATAGATTTTTGGGATTCAAACAATGGACAAAATTATTCGTTGATATCTAAAAAATCATAAAATTTTCAAGCTGCAATTGTTCTCTACAAAAAATATATTTGTAATAATGAAATCGAAATTTTTATTAGTTCCTGACTAATAGGGTTATTGGCTTTGTATATTTTAATATCAGATGTATCGATTGAATGAAAATTATCTTTTTAAACAAAGTTTTTGTAGAATTTTTGTCATTTTTGAATAAAAGAATTTGTTTGCACAGCTACGTAAAAATATAAGCGCCTCTCTAATTGAAGTGCACTCTCTATTTAAAGCGCACCAAAATCATGCTTTGAAAAAATAAAAGCACTGCGCTTATAATAGAGCATTTACGGTATGTGCTATTATTTTAATCTGATTACTATTGTATTTTTTTTCAATAATAGTCAAAAACATATATAAAATTTTTAGTGTACATTGGATTGTAGCCGGAAAATGGCAAAGAGAATACGTTTACAATTTAGACGAAACAATATTTGGTTTGAGTTACTTTTTGTTTCGCTGATTGATAAAAGTAATTTCTTTCAAAAGTAAAAGATCTGAATTACAAAAAACAAATCAAAGAATGTTGGATTAAAAATTCTGCTGGATTGTATCGTCGGATAAATTTCGGATACAAAAATCAGTCGAATTAGACTGACGGATTGATCCAGTCGGATCGGGTTGTTGAATAAATCTACCGCTCACTATTCAAGATAAAACGGGTTATGAAAATTGATCTTTTATTTCATGCCATTCGGAATTTGTATATATAATTTTAATATCATCTGGTATCAGATATTGCCATTAACAAGCTGTATGTGGTTTGGCCAAGTCTAAATCGATTTTTCAGAGTAGACAGGGTCCGATACTTTCTTAAAAGCAATTTTTTAGGAAATACATTTAAATTTTGCGGTAGTCATCAAGATTGAAAGAGTTTTTGCGAATAACGCTTACAATATTTGGTATACAACCTTTTTTTAGAAGCAACAAGATTTAAATATTTACATCTACAAAGATTTCAAAAATTTCAATTTTTAATCAAAAATCTCTTGCATTTGCGAAAATAATTCTTTAAAAATTTTCCTTCAAATAATAAATCTTTCAACTTTGCAAATAGTTTTAAAAAAGTCTTTAGATATTGCATCTTAAAAAAAGGTTCTCCAAAAATATTCTGCGAGTTATCAATCTTTTAAAATAAACTACAATCGTTACACCGCCAGGTTATCAATGACAATGCTGTCAAAAAATTTGCAGTCGATAAATTTGTTTGTTGAAATTACAAATGTGTGTTTAAATGATGAAAAACTCATAAATGATGTTCCAAAAGTTTATCAATTCTTCAACATCTTTATATTCTTTTTGTTCATTATCGGTAAACTCTAAATAATTATTTAAATATAAAACTATTCTTGTTGTACCTTTGACATCTTCATAATTTGAGCCAGTTACATTCCTAAATGACTTTTTGATAATTATTTTTTTCCGCCGAACAAACAACAACATTTTTGAAGCTAAAATTGTTTCTTAATTGTGCCAATTCGTGCATGTATCAAATTGTTACAAAGTTGTTTTGTGCACTTTTAATTAGAAGATATACTGTATTGATTGCTTTGTAATGAATCATATTCTTTTTAAATGAAAAAAAAAGAACATGGCATTGTTAAAATTAATTAAGAAATTAGAATAATTGTTAGTGGAAGAAAATATAGTACTTTGTTCTTCTTAATTTTTAACATTGTATATTTCTTAACTTTTAAAAGCTTGAGGACTTATATAAAGTGTTAATTGTTTGAAAAACAAAACATTAAATGGGCTTTACACTTTACCTCGGCATTTTAACCGTCATTGAGGTGATACTGTATACATTTCATTTTTCTTTGTTGGTTCTGTTGATAGCAAAAAGAAATCATGGATTTTCCAGTCCATTCTTTTCTATTTTTAGAATTGTACTGGTTGCTGATTTATTTGCATACGCTGGGGTACGTTCATTCCATTAATTATTTAACAATTATCAAAACCGAAAGTTTTTTAAATAATATTTTTAGCTTGTTGTACAAAACAAAATTACACAAATCCCTGAATTTCAATCTTTCTTTAAAACAGCCGATTTTATTGCGTATGCTTTATTTACGGATCTTTCATGCTCATCAGCTGTTCAGTTCTTTGGACATGCTCTGATGGCACTGAATCGTTTTACGCTTCTTTGGTTTCCGATCATTCAAAAGAAATTTTGGAAAAGATCTTGGTACATTTGGATGTTATTAACCATCCCGGTTGGACATTGGTTATGGAAAGTCAATCAACAAATCAGATTTGTTTTTTTTGCAGACGAAAGTGTTGTTACAGCAATGGTAAATACGTATGTTGCTGGAATCTATTACACAGTTCAAACAACAATTTACATTTCAACAACTTGTGCCGCAGCAATTTTCAGTGGTTTAGCATTCATCAAATTTTATTTTTATAAACAGTCAAGTAATAACATTCATGGAAGTGAAAAAGCTTTGTTATGTAAGTATGCAAATTTGCCGAAGCTCAAAAAATTATCAAATAATTTCTGCTTTTTAAATGTTAAAATCTACCCGTTTTTAGTCGTTTCATTCATCATTTTTGCTGCACAATTTTTGCGATGCTTTTATATTGTTATCAAACTCTTTACTTCAGATCCAGTCGTTGTAAATATTTTAGCGATATTTTTGCCATTGCTTTATGATATTCTTGCATGGGCTGGCAGTTTGTCCCTTATCATTTTAAGGTATGAACGTTTATTACTGTAACCATTACAATGTTTAATTAATAATTTTCAGTGCCACAACACGTCAAAAATACAGCAAATTTTATTTTGGTAAAAAATTACAAAATGTAGTTTTTGTTTCCTCTGCGGCAAGAAATCAAACAACACAATAGCTTTAATTTTAGTTGCGACATTAATCAGCTAATATAAAATTTTTCTTAATTAATTTGTGTGATATTTTAGTAAATTTAAATTCGCTGCTAAACACAAAAGAAGAGGATTGGGCAGCTGTGCCCTAATACTTCCCTAAAGTAGACGAGCATGAGCTCTCAACTTCATTTTAAGTTAAGGATGTCTAGCGGGAGAAAAAATTATTTTAGTTTGAAAAAAAAAAGAAAATTTTATTAAAGCTTTTTTTGTGTTATCTTCATTTTTTCATAAATACTTGATAATTATTATAATAACTAAAGTTATTTTTAGTTTACAAGCAGTTTAAAGTTTTTGAAATAAAATCAGTTCCGCTTAATGTTACAAAAGCTGAAGCAGTTCCTACAATTTCAAATATTATTGAAAAAAACTTTGTAATGTTTCAAAATGAAATTATTTTCTTCACAATATGTTTTTATATTTATTTTCATACACTTATAAACACCTCTGTGACAGTGTGTTATCGTAAACAAAAAAAAATCGCCACCCCAGGTTGCGGTAGCTTTTTTTATCGCAACTTTGGACATGTTTTTTTACAAGCATTTTTTTTATATAACTGACCAGGATGCTGTCACTATTGATTATACACATATTACTTTTTACAGAATTAAAAAATAATCATTTGCGCCCGTGCTGGAACCCAGGTTGCGGTGGTGATTTTTTTTGGTTGCGAGGTACTTCTTTAGTTTGTGCCCCCCTCAAAATTTTTTCATTCTCCATTCACAAAAACAACCGCTCGTCTGGATTTGCTCCTTTACATAAAATATATGTGTTAGTTTTTGAGCCTTTACAATATGCTGTCCATTGTAATGGTGCTGGTATCAAAAAAAATAGCTAACCATATCAGCAACTAAAATAATCAAAAAGTATTAAAAAACGATTCTTTAAAATTCGTTTGTTGTTGAATGACCATTAAGATAAGCATTGATGAATGAAATGAATACACTATCATTTCAATAATATATAAAATGAGCAAATGAGCAATGCTACAAGTAACTGACATTTTGATACGAAGTTTTAAACATTAGATTAGAGACGGGCAGGGAACACCTTTTTCTTTCTTTTCTTTGAAATTTTTTTGGTTACAGTAATCCCAAATGCAACTTTGCGGCACTTTTTTTTACAGTTTAACAATAAAACTTTCTAGACGTAATTTTTTACGCTGATTCCAAAAATTCCATTTTTGAAAAGGTTTTCTTTGGCACAAAGTGCCAAAAACGGCACTTTTTTGTGTTTTTTAGGGAAAACGTATTTACTTAAGCGAGCTTAAGCTATAAGCTTGGTATCATCAGAAAGCTCATAAAAAACTACATCGAATAAAAAAATAATATATGTGCGGTTTATGCGCGAACATGTTTTTTTAAGCCAAAAACGGCATTTTTCAGCTTAAAAAAGTTTAGAAACCCTGTTCAAAAAAGAAAGAGAAAAAGTTAGGTGGCTAGTGCGTCTCTTCTTTTCTTTAGAGCCGGCTGCGAGGAAAAAAAAGAGAAGGATGCACACACTAAAAAAGAGTGTTCCCTTTGACTTTTTTGTCGACCATTTTTTTTTGTTTTGCCGAATTTTCAAATGTCATTTTTAAATTAATTATTTAGTTTTTTTGATTTCATTTTCGTTCTATTCAGGGTCGAAAATACTATATTCTGACAAAAAAATAATTATTTTCGAAAAAATTTTTTTGAGCTGCCCGTCTCTACATTAGATTGTTTAAATCGTCAACCTATGTCAACAAAAACGTTTGCTCAGAGTTATTGTTGAAAAACATTAAAAAAATGACAAAAGCAATGTTACACATTTTCTTTACAAAAGGGACGTGTAATACGGATTTTCGATCCCTACCCCCCCCCCTTCCCTGTATGTTACCGAAAATTTTTTTTTATACTGACTACTGACATTCGTCACTGATAGGATTTTCTTATTCCACAATAGAGTAAAATGATACGTAAAAAATACTTTCAGCTTTATAAAGCTTAAAAGTATATTTTGTATAAATCAAAATGAATGAGGATTTGAGATTTATATAAAGTTTTATCTAACAAAAAATCGGGTAATAGTTTATTAAAGAGCTTAAGAGTTCTCGAACCTATTGATTGACTCTCGAGCAAATCTTGCTCTGTATAATTTGTGGACAATTTCATAATTTGAAGAGTAAGCTATTTTTAAGTTCAGTTCTTACGAATTTTGAGTAGAATCGTAAAAACAGGAACAAACAAAAAACAACATAAAAGTTTTTAAAAAAAAGAAATTAAATTAACTTTAATATCAAATTAGGTAAAGAAATAAGGAAATAAACATACAAATATTTGTTTATTTCCTTTTTAATATGAAATTTTTGCACTTTAGCAACTTTACGTGCCTATTTTCAAAATGGAATTAATATTACTCAGCAGACAATTAAAATATACTGTATTAAGCTTAAAATAAATTAGTAAACATGTATTTATAATGTAATTGTAGTTGCTGCTGACATTGCCTATCTAAAAAAAACCAAAAAAATTTTAATGAAACATATGCCTTCAAGCATAAGAATACATTAGTAAAATTAATTATAAAAAATAAACATATTTGGATGCGTATTTTTCCACAGTAAATTGTTACATGAATGACTGAATGTATAAATTACTTAACACTTATGGTAACGGTATACTGTAATTTTCGAGATAGCTTTTCTTGCCTATATTAAAGGGAGTGTCTACGCTCTAACAAATGAAAAATGTTGTAAAGTCCTTTCAGCACGAAAGATCTTCACCTTATTTTGCATGCGCTTTTTTGGTACTCAGCGAATGAAGTGCATGCGAAATAAGAGGAAAATCTTTCGAATGGACTTTACAACATTTTTCATTTGTTTGAGCGTAGACACTCACTTTAAATAAAACGTCTTGTTATCTTTCCATCTTGTTTTGTGACAGTTTATTTGCATTGAACTAAAAAGATTTTTAACGAAATTATTTTGGTACCTAGAGATTTATAAAATGGTAGAAGAATTAATTAAAAATATAAATTTAAATAGATTTATCTTTAAACTATGATTATAATCATAGTTTAACGTTCTTTTCATAAATTTATTTTAGTTTCTCTATTGTGCTTTATTCAGAAGAACTCAAGCTAGGATATTCTTTTTTTCCCGTTAACACTTGTCCGTTTTTACTTATCTATTTAAAAAAGTAACTTGTAGCAGGTGATACTGATGGACCATCAGTGATAGTTTTTTGGCACTTTTTTACTTTACTCCCACTCCCCTCCGCTATTTTTTGTCTCATTTTTTTTAATTTTATCATAACAAAACCATCTTGATAATAAAAAAGTATGGTAAAAAAAGATATTTTGAGGAATTGTTTGTTCCCACAAAAAATTCGGATGACGTCTTCGGTGTGGGCAGCTTAAAATTTGCGTATATGCATGAATATGCATAACGAAATGCTTAGTTCCTTGTTGTAACATTAACGGTGTTCTTATACTGTAGAGCAGAGAAAAGGCGTGTCTGTTGCTTCATTGGTTACTAGATTCGTTGTACTTTTTTTTCTAGAAAATATATATAGGGTGTATATATAACATAACACTGTTGAGTGTTGCTCATTTCACATGTATCATTTGGCAAAAAACTAATATTAATATAGACAGGGAATACGGGCGTCAGATTTTTGCAGTTAAAGACATAAAAATTTATGACGTTTATCGTTGATTAAATGATATTCATGTACTGAAAAATATATTAGGGAACATCCAGAGCTGACTTCAGTAAGGAATCCGAAATTCGTAACCCTATCCATGCCTAAATCAGCAAAATTACTTTTATTTTTGCCGCATTTAAGATGAAGCGACAGATTTGGCTTTACCCCATCCATGCCAAAACTGCTGACGTAAGCTCTGGATGCTCCCTTATCATATGATTTTCGTGGTTTTTGTTATTATCCTTTTTAGTGCACTCTTTGGTTATATTAGTATTATCAAATTTTAGATATCCCATGTTTAATTGTTGAAAATTTAACGAATAATGGATAATTGGCTGCCTATTATTACAATTGTTGAATATATTTTGACATTATTTTGTGGAGGAATGTCGACATATTTCTTTGCAATGGTTATTTATTGGAATATATTTAAAAACATTACGCTTAAAATTAATTTATCAATGAAGTTGTACATTCTCATTGAATTTATCTTCAGCTTTTGGACAACTATGTTTTCACTTTATTTTGCTGTATATTGGCGACCAAATGAAAATGTTTATAATGCATATGTAATTTTCTTCACTGCTGCACCTCTTACAATTCTTCTTGTCACTGAACCAGTTGTTGCTTGCTATCTTGGAGTTGAGCGATGTCTATGCTTGCTTTTCCCATTTAAAAATACAAAGCTCTGTAGTCTTATGATTACAATTTTGACTGTTGCAACATGCGGCATTTTTACTGCATTAATTTTGCCTTTCCATGTTCTCACTGGTTGGCCAGCAAAAGCAGAAACATCATGTCGGTCATTTGGATGTATGCAAACAGGCTCTGGCCAAATCTACTCCATTTTACGGTATACAACCAGCATTTTAAGTGTTTTTATTGGTCTACTCTTATTTTGGTTATTTAAGAAAAGGATAAATAAAAATTTTTCTATTAAGGTATGTAACTGCTGAAATTGAAAATTCGTTCGAGTTTGTAAGCTGGATCAGTTTTCTGGTTCTGTTATTCAAAAAATTAGAAAAACATTTCTTTAAGTTAAATAAAGGCAAGCTCGTTTATTAGTAAAAAACATGAATTTTTTTTAATATATATTCATGTTTATTAAAAGCATCTCTATAGTATACAGGCACTGCCCCGTTAACTAAACTAACTACATCATATATTGTTGTTTATCAATTAATTTTTAGAACACCCGTTTAGTTGTTATTACTTTAATTGCAGCAATCTTATTTGATTTTATTCCACATTTAATCAGCTTTTCTTTAATTACTGTAAGCATATTTGTATTTTTAACGCTATTTTTACATATACAATGCCAAATTTTAGTTTGCTGAAATAAATTTGACAAAGCTCATTGGACCTTACAGTACATTAGTCTCAGCATTTAACAGCTTCGTCTGTGGATTTTCATATTATAAAGCGATTAGTAAGCAAATGTATAATTTACAAAAAGGTAATTTCTTTCTTTCAGAATTATCAATGAAAGCGACAGTGATTGTTCCATCAACGAATTTCTTATCTACCACACAAAGTGTCCCACCACCTTATCCATGGGAAATGCAGCTGCCTAATAATCTTTGAAACATAAAGCTGAAACCTTCTTTTTTGTGTATGTCGTTTCCATAGTTTTTGGGTTTTCCTGAAGCAAGAATAATCAAGCAAAAAACATCAATTTTTTCCATGGATTTTTAAGTGTTCGCTGCACTACGATAGAATCTTTTATTTTATATTTTTTTCCGAGACATGATGTTATCACTTAAAAAATGTATATGATAAATAAAGCCCTTCTTCATTTCACTTAAAAAAAAGAGACATGAATTCGCACTAAACGCCTAGTTGGGTAAAGGATACTTAAATTTCTCAAAATGACTTCTCACTTTAAAAAAAATTCAACAGATCTTCATTTACAGCCTTAAAATTGTGTAGTTAATGCATTCTCTTTAAAACAAAGTTTAAAAAAATTTAAAAAAAGTTTTCGATTTTTTGAAACCAAAATTTTTTAATGCAGCAAAAGTATACGCCATTGTTATTTATTGTTCATTTTTCCACTTTAAATTATAATTATAGCAGCAGGTGCAATGCTTTTCTTTATTTTTTCTATAAATTTTATATTTGAAATGCTTATAACATTAAATTCATTCGTAAAAATGTTCTGGGATAATGGGACAGTGTTTGAGCATAAAAGTAAATTTAGCATGAATGCATTTGTCTGCAAAACAATTATTAAACTTAAAAACTAATTCTTCATTTTCTGTAAACTCTTGCAAATGATTTAAACTTCTATATTCATATGTTCGAAGAATAAACAACCACACAAAACACATATATGTGTGTTTTATTGATTTCATTTAAAACTAACAATAAATTGTGTGGCTCATTTTAATTTTGGAAGCTACAGAATTTATTTTTTAATCTTTATGTATAGAAAAGTCTGGATTTCGATAAATTCAACACAAGGGATATTTCGCGATGCGTTGGTATAAAGGCTACATAAATCTTTGTTTTTCTTTGTTTACAATTTTTATTTGTTAAAAAAGACTTAGCAGATATAAAGTGCCATTTGGTAACACGACATATTCTCTTCCAAATGTTTTACAGTTTTTACTTGAACTGATGCCCTATTGTCAGTGAATTAATATGTATGACAATGGGGCACATAAATTAATTAATAATTCGGCTACAAAAGCGTTCCATCAACCATAACAATAGTTAACCAATTGTCATCCTAATATTGACAAAATTAAACTATCAACAACTATACGATGTAATCATTGTTAACTTCATTATTTAAAACAATTAACAATGATTACATACAAAAAAATGAGATGCAGCACTGATAAACACATTCACATACCGTGTACAAAAATTATTATAAAAAAATTGCACTCACATTTCTATTCCTTTATAAAAAAAGCATACGGTACTGGTGTTTAAAATTAATTTATGAAAAAAATATGAATCACAAATTTTTTTTCAATTCTTAAATTATGACATTTTTATCCTTTAAAAAAGTGCTTATTTTAATTTAAAGGTTATTGTAAAATATTTGTAACAAACAAATCCTGAATGCCGATGTATTATGATTATTCATAGTTGTAAAATTTTATTTACTTCCATTTTCTTTCATAAACAAGTGTTCATATTGTATGTGAAAAAAAAACATAATTACAGGGCTTTGAAAAACATATTTAAAGAAAAATATTGTCATATTTGAATACTCTTATTGTAAAAAGCTTCTATATCTTTTTCCAGATATTTAGAGTGGGGGCGTCAATGCACAAAAATTTTACTCACTGAAATACGGTATTGTAAATGTTTAAGATTATTTGATGTATCTTTTGCTCGGAGTTTTACAGTAATAAAAGCATCGGCCAATTTTCTATTGTTTGAGATCCAATTGGATTATATAATTTCAGTGGCTAATAAGAATTACCAGACGTTTTAATTCAGGTGGATTATAATGGAATACAAAACATGGATTCCCCTTGTTCATAATATTGCTGTATCAGTTTTTTCTTTTCTAACCTTGTGTTCATCAATGAATGTATTTTTCTACAAATTTTTGTGCAAGAAAAGTATCAAGTTATTACCCGTTTTACGAATTTTGTTCTTTTATCAATTTATTTGGTCTCTCACTTCTTTCATCAATACCATTTACCTTCTTGCATTTTGGAGACCCGTTGAAAGTGCTTACAATGAAAGACTGATTTATTTATTTGGAGTTTTACCAGATACTTTATTATTCTTAAATTCTGTAATGGGAATTTTTATTTGCTGTGATCGATGTTTAACAATTATTTTTCCATTTAAATATAACAAACGCTTTCGAAAATATTTGGGATTCTTTACTGGAGCATTGTTGGTAATGATCTATGGGACAACACTTTGGTTGAATAAATCTTTTCAACTAATCCCTCCCGATCGACCAACAACTTGTTATTATCGAGGGTGCATTGTTGGATCAACAACAGCACCCTATTTTGCAACACAAAAAATTGCTTTCTCGATTGCGGACATTTGTGTTGGATTAATTCTTTTTTGTTTAATTCGATGTAATTTTCATCACCAAAATTCAAGTTATTCAAAAAAGCTGCATGTCAAAGCTTTGTTCATTGTTATTTCTTCAACACTCTTTGATTTTTGCCCTAGCTTATTTTTCAGATATATTCCGTTGGTAAGTTTTTGTATAATTTTTATTAGATTACATTAAATAATGGAAAAACATTTTTTAGAACCTTGAAAAACCACTGTCATGGTACATAGGTCCATATTTAATTACATTGGGATCTTTTGGAGTAACACTTTCTGCTGGAATTTATTCTAAAGCATTTAAAAATGTAAAAAATAGTAGTGTTCAATTTCTGTCATAAGCTTTTTTCAAGTGTTTTCTTCGAATTCTGTAATAAAGCAATTTTTGATTGAACGGACATAATGTAATGGAAATTTATCTAACATTTTTTTCGTTTTTTAAGCAATGCAAGTTTTTGACCTTTATTATCCTTTTATCTATCATATTACATTTGGTTAAATAATTTTGTAAATATTTTTTTTAGTTTTACATCTATTGTGCTTGTTTCTCCTTTGATTAACAAATTTGATCTCGTTTCATACTGAAGCATAAGATTTTAACTTTTCTTCGACAGAAACCAGCAATTCCATAAGTTTTTTTTGGAAATTTTGTGGAGAATTAAAATACATAATTGTAGTCATAAATTAGTTTATATGTTACAGCCGAATTTGAGATCGGCTAGCATAATTTGTGGACAGCTAGCCGAATCTGTAGATTTTTCTTACAAAACCTTGCGGAGTTATAATCAACTGATAAACTATTGAAACATACACTGAGAAAAAGCCGTGATGAATCCGTCACCCGAGCATTACTACCAGTGAAGAAAAGACCCTCACCGGCGATGAATCCATCACTAAACCGTCACTATCTGTGATGAATTCATCACAGATGCATCACCGGTGAGGTTTTTTTCGTCACGGCTTTTTTTCAGTGTAGCTAACCTTTGAATTTTTATCATTTTATCACTTTTTGTTGTTAAGTTTATAGATTTCCTCCTGCTTGTTTGAAAAATCTACAAATTCGGCGAATCCACAAATTTTGCTATGACATATACAAAAATTGTAATTACTAAATTATACCTGCTTAAAAAAGTATTAAAAAAGAAACAGATAATCAGAGAAAACTTTGAACTTCTATTTATTTTAATACCAAATGACGACAATTATATTTTTATTTGACTTTAAATCTCGCAAAAATTTCAATTAAAGAAATGCAAAAAGAAAAATGATACACATTTATGAAAAAATTGTGTGACATGAACCAAAAATTTGCAATATTCTATTAGATTTGTTGTGATACAGAATCAAAAAAAGGGATACACTAGGTTACAATGAAAACGTTTTACCTTCAAAAACGGTATATTTAATATTGGTTTTGATAATACTAGCTTAATTTGTAAATTTTGGACTCTAATTTAATTTTTTTTCTGTCAAAATATAACTTTTGGTGCACAGTGCACAAATGCATAGTGGAATGCTAAAGATACAAATGAGGTATCACCTGGTGTTCGACAAAGACAGAAGAAACAAGACTAGCCGTAGCTCAATGAAGAATGGAAAAAAGGATGTTAAATGTAAGACTGATTGATCGATCTGCGTGAAAGAACAGAATTGAAAGATATCGTCCAAACTGCTCGTGAAAGAAAGTGCAAGTATCTCAAAAAGCTCACTTCCTGAGGATCGCTGGAATCGATTGCTAACTGAATGGATGCCAAACTTGAAACGTCCTATTGAAATACCGCCTACAAGATGGATGAACGATTTCACAAAATTTTCAAATAAAGAAACTAATGAACTATTATCACTTTGTTTAACTGATTTTTGGTGTTGTAATATGAAAGAAATAAAAGCGATAACTATATCTATAAAACATTTTTATTTAATGATGTCATTAATCAATCCCTGAATATGCAAAAAAACCTGGTGGATTTCGGATGGGTTTATTAATGTCGTTGAACATTCTTTGTACGTCCACTACTATTAGAAAAATTATTTTTATATTTTACCACTTTCTTCTGGGAACTCACATTCTGTTGACAGCTTTTTTTTAAATATTTGACATTATTTAAGTATTTTTATAACTCTCATGGTAGCAGCATAACAGCCATAAATAACAAGATGTCAAAATGAAAAAAAAAATTCTCTTTTTAAGCAATCCAAATTTACTTCCGTTTTTTTTACTACTTAACCAATCTATTTCATTTGTCATATGCTTTTATAAAAAAAGGCGATTTTTTATTTGCTTTAAACCATTTTCAAGCTTGCTGTCATCATTTTCAGGACTCTAATTTATATAGCTTTTACCCTTGACGAATTTTGAGTAACATTTATTGCAGCTAAAATAAATATGAAATTTTTTTCGCTTATTGTCTTGTTTCATCCAATATTAGATTTCCTTTGCTCATCTTTATCTCTGTATTTTTCATCAAATTTATTATTTCAAAAAATTTTAATAAAAAAGAGTGTCAGTGTTTCGATAACAATGACATTAAATTTTATATTTGTTTTTATTTTTGCAGTTTTATCGATTATTTATAATTTATATTTAATCATCTTCTGGAGACCTGATGAGGTGCAATATGATTTAAGAATTTTGTATATCACTGGTCTAACCCCATGGATTTTAATAAATTTAAATTCAGTTATGGAATTTTTTCTTTGTTTTGATCGATGTCTTGCTTTATTTCTTCCATTCAGTCATAGCACAAAAACAAAGATGATTATCGCTTTTGTAACATTGTCTGGATTTTTTGGAATGTTTTTTGTGGTTATTTATTTTAATAATCTTCTAAACGCATATCCAATGCCCTCGTCACAAACGAGCTGTTCATTTTTCAGTTGTTTGGTGCCGAATAAATATTCTGTGCCAATTTATATTAAAATTTTATTTATTGTAATTAATTTATTGGGGTCACTGATTTTGGCGTTGCTGATTAAATATGTGTTAAAGGATCATTGTGAGATGGCTAAAAGAATGAATAAAACAGTTTTAAAAATGGTTTTTTGCACAGCTGTTATTGAACTTATGCCATTTCTTATAGCACAATTACTTCTTTTTGTAAGTGTATGTATATGAAATTTTTTTAAAAGCTTCTGTTTTTAGTTGACCGGACAACAGTTACAAAATATCGTTGGGCCATATGGATTCACGGTGGCAACAATAAATATAACATTTTCAACAGCAGTTTATTTTAGAGCTTTTAATAAAAACATAGAAAACATCGTTCCTGCACGAAATATGACGCATAGTTTGGTTGTTATTACTTGAAAAAAGCTCATAATCATATCTTTGAAGGAAAAAACACAAAATGTTTTTTGGCATCTTTTGAGTGATTATTTATAAAACATGCAAATGTTTTTTTTCCTCATTAAAACATTTAACTACTCTTGGACTAATATTTGTATCATCAAGTGTAAAGTAAAAAGAATAACTGATTTGTAAATGATGTTGATGAAAGTTTAACAATTAATAATTGCATAACTTTTATACGTTTTATTTGTAATTGATTGTTACTTTTATTGAACAGTTTATGCTTAACCATAAAAAAAGACTTTTTATACAGTGCTGAATAATTTGTTCACAGACAAAAAAGCTTTCCATACTAAAGAATTTTCTCGTACGATAATGCAAAAATATTTTCTCTCTTTTAAAAATTCCTCCCCTATTGAAAAGGCGTCTTCGCATTACACTCTATTCTTATACTCTTCAAAAAAACTAAAAAATGCAGATAAAATTTAAACAAACTATTTTAATTGTTGAACAAAACTGTGTTATGGTTTTTGTTTAATTTTAGGTTGAAAGAAATAAAAGCGATAACTATATAAAAAAGTGACTCACGCATTCATTTTTAGCTTATTGCAATGAAAAGAAATTATGTTTTTATCACAGCTTTTTAAAGCACTTGTATTCATTGGATGTTATTGTAAAAAGAATTAAATTAAAAAGGTTTACAATAGTAAAAAAAAACAGATGTTATAGGTATATGAAAAATTCTAGAACGTATAATTTCATAAAAGCAAAAAACGAGCAAAATTTAGTTTTACAGTAAACATTTAATTTTATTATTATATGATAGTTAGTTGTAATAAAAATTTCTTCTTCCTCTTTAATCGTCGTGTACACTCTGACAAAAAATAAAGATTTATCACCTAATTTTTGATGAAAGTTTCAGACTTTTTTTAAAAAATTGCTTTATAAATTGTGTTAGTTCCTTTTTTAAAAATCTAATTTGTGAAATCGTATTAAGAGTATTGTTTTGTTTTTTTTTAAAAAGTATATTTTCTTAATTTTGCCTTGAACGATGCTTTATTGTTTCTCTTCCGTATCATTATTTGGAAAATCAAAGAAGGCTTTAGCTGTAATGACCTTTTTCTTGCTTGATGTTTGTATAGCACTGAATATTTGGTTAAATGATTTTGCAAAACTTCCAAATCAGTCACAACCAAATTGTCGATATTTTACATGTTTTACAAAAACCATTCTTACTTCCATACAAAATTGGTGTTTCAACATTGAAAGATAAAAAGAGCAGCAATTTTCCTGCTTTTTTTAACTAAATACAAAATTCATCCATCAACGTTTTTAACATACGTCTTACAAAAATAAGTTCGGTACATGTAATTCTCGAAGGAATAATTTCCCAAACAAGGCGATTAACAAACAATTTATTAAAAAAAACGTAATTATTTATTTTCTTATTTTTGTTGAAATAGTAAAACTTAAACAAGCAACATAACGCTAGAACATTCTTAATTTCTAGCCGCGGCCTGCGGTCATCAAAATTTTTTTTGCCATTTTTGGATGAGAAACAAATTCCGAAGCATTATTACAAATACCTTTTTAATCGACCGTTTGAGCTACCTAAAGTGCTCAAAAACCGGCAATTAAAACAATAATTTTTTTAGAAAAAATACACTAATAAAACTCTAAGGTATGATAAAATAAGAAAAAAAGATTCAGTTAAACATCCAGTTTTGAGAGAATTGTGAAAAGTGAAACCTAAAATATTTCCTCTATTTATATATAAAAATATTTTTGATTTATCAAAAAAGCTCAAATTTTGATCAAATTTTTTGAGCCTTTATTTCTTTTTCATTTGATCATCGAATCATTAATAGAAAAAATGTAGCTATAAATACTCAGCAAATATATTTTTTTTGTTTAGTTTTTGACATTTCATACTGAAAATTTTGCTCTAAAGAAAAACCAAAATGTTGAATGTGAAATTATAATTGTTGAAATCACAAATAGATTTATTGTTTATTTATTTATTTATTTTAAACGTTTTATCTGTCCGCAGGACGAAAGGGGACATATTACAACACCAAAAATCAGTTAAACAAAGTGATAATAGTTCATTAGTTTCTTTATTTGAAAATTTTGTGAAATCGTTCATCCATCTTGTAGGCGGTATTTCAATAGGACGTTTCAAGTTTGGCATCCATTCAGTTAGCAATCGATTCCAGCGATCCTCAGGAAGTGAGCTTTTTGAGATACTTGCACTTTCTTTCACGAGCAGTTTGGACGATATCTTTCAATTCTGTTCTTTCACGCAGATCGATCAATCTGTCTTACATTTAACATCATTTTTTCCATTCTTCGTTGAGCTACGGCTAGTCTTGTTTCTTCTGTCTTTGTCGAACACCAGGTGATACCTCATTTGTATCTTTAGCATTCCACTATGCATTTGTGCACTGTGCACCAAAAGTTATATTTTGACAGAAAAAAAATTAAATTAGAGTCCAAAATTTACAAATTAAGCTAGTATTATCAAAACCAATATTAAATATACCGTTTTTGAAGGTAAAACGTTTTCATTGTAACCTAGTGTATCCCTTTTTTTGATTCTGTATCACAACAAATCTAATAGAATATTGCAAATTTTTGGTTCATGTCACACAATTTTTTCATAAATGTGTATCATTTTTCTTTTTGCATTTCTTTAATTGAAATTTTTGCGAGATTTAAAGTCAAATAAAAATATAATTGTCGTCATTTGGTATTAAAATAAATAGAAGTTCAAAGTTTTCTCTGTTTGATTTATTGCAACAATAATAAAAGTCATAAATGTGTTTTCTATTTCAGAAAAAAAAACAAAGACTAAAACGTCATTAAATTAAACAGCAGCAAAGAAAGTAATATTGCTTTTTTTGTGTTATATTTATTATCCAAAAAAAGAGAGAGAAATGATTTAAAAAATGATAAAAAAAATTATTTTTAAAAATGCAAAAAAGTATTCTATTTTTTGATATGAAACAACCTATTAAGAAAGTTAAAAATAAGACGTTTTAGCAAATAACAAATACAAAAATTCGATCATGACAAAAACATTAAAATTGACTAATTGATGATTTTAAAAAATTAAAAAAGTAACTTTTATAAATTAGACAGTTTGATTGGTGTTTTTTAGTTCAATAAAAATCTACAAAAAATTTATGATTGTAAAATGAATAATATGTATATTAGCTTTTTTTGTGTATAACTTTTTCTCTGTTGCTTAATCTAATAATATAATATAAAATAAAACAACGTCTTATTTCATGTAAAAGAAGGTTTTCCCCATAACAAAACAATTTTAAAAAAGACAATGAAAGAAAAACGTCATTAAAGTCGAGTGCAGTATTCTCCAAAAAAATTTTTTTGGGTGTGAAAGGTCACAAATTAACTGTTCTATAATAAAAAAGGTTATTTTGACATTTACGGTAGATTAACAGCGAATGTATGCAGGAATGCTAATGTGTTTTATATTTTTTACATTAGTAACGATTTTTTCTTTTGCTGAAAATTTAAAAGTGAGTAAATTATACAGTGTCTTAGAAATATTGTGGTAGAAAAATTGCTTCTTAAATAAAGCTTAAGTCTGTCCATCACTATTACAGTCAGGGCTATGTGAGATCTGCTATTTTGATTATTGGTTAACTGACATCATAGATTGTTGAAAATTAACCGATACCGAGAAATGAGATCGAGATTTTCAACACGAGATTTTAAAAATAGAGTTATAAATAACATCTTTATTTCTTACTTTTAAACTTTTACTGCATTTTGTCGCCTTTCTAGATATTAAGCTTCTTAATAATAAAGCATAAAAAGCATACAAAAATAATTTATTTTTTTAATCGAAGATGTCCTCAACACATGCCGAAGTTAAGTCTTCATATTTTGCAACAACAAAAAACTCGTTTGTCTATGAAATAGTTAGGGACTAAATAATAGCAGCTGTATTCTCTTCTCTTGGATTTAACAGATAAATGTATATATCTAACAAGCAGCCGGTGATAAATAATGATGAATCTTGTTTGTTTTTATTTTTTTTGTGTTTTTTGTTTTCTTTAAAAAAACAAATTTTTATAATCAAATCCAATACCGTAGTGGTATAATAAGTAGCAGACGATAATGAAAACATGTAATTTATTAATTACATATTTGCGCATTTGCAGTAATTAGAAAATATTCAAAATCTTGATTTAACATATTTTATAAAATGTAAAAAATATAAAACACATTAGCAAAAATCTTTTATCGGCTGCTACTTATAAACTATATTCATTTATCTGTTAAATCCACAGATCTAGAATTCGGCAGTTAGTACAGGGTTATTCAGATAGACTTGGTTTTTGATCGTAAATGAGTTCTAAGAGATGTTATAGTATGGGAAAGGTCACCACTGACGAAAGTAACTATTGCATATAAAATTTTAGCATTTGGCAACACAACGCCAAATGGCGCCAAATTCAAATTTGACCTCGAACCAGCTTAAACTTAGCATATATTATGAAACTCTAGATTCTCCTGCACCCAATGGTGGAAAAATCAGGTCTCTAGCCTAAAAACTGACAAAATGGCAGCCATTTGAAATGATGAATATTTTTCATAGCTGCCAAAATAAAAAGTAAAAATTTTTTCATTTTTTCCCAATTTAGATTAAATTTTCAAATGGTTGCCATTTTGTCTTTTTTGAAGCTAGAGACTTGATTTTTCGACCATTAGGTGACATGAATTGAACTTCTATGTTAAGTAAGATAAACCTCGATCTCGGGTATCGGTATTAACAAAATTTTTTGAGATATCGACTGTCGATTATTCATGTATCAGATATCACATTACCTTGTTATAATTTATGAAAAAAATTTAGTATGGAAAGTTTAATCCCTTTGCCTTTATTGTATTTGCTGCTGCAACACTTTTAATCATTTTATCAATAATATTTTATAAATGTTATCAAAGAAACAAAAACGACAATGGAAATGCAATGGGCGATAATATTTCTATTTCTACAGAATTTTCAACATTTTCAGTAGCCCATGTTGCAACAAACGATGTAATGGAACTTTTTCATTTGCCAAATTATAATATGGCCATGTTAAATTGTGCACCGATTAAAGTAACAAAAGATGAAAATTTTAAGGTAAAAATTTTTTTACGGATTAAAAAATGTAGTAATTAGTTATTTTCAGATTTATCTCCCGCCACCAGAATATTTTGCTTCAATTTTACCATGTGACTCTGCACCACCTAGTTATAACAAGATTAATTACATCTAAAAATATTTTTTTTAATTGTAAATTTTTATTTCAAAAACAGTTTAATAAAGCTAATTAACAATGTTTACTTTATTAAAGAAAGTTTATGTGTGTAAGGGAAAGTGGAAAAGTTCGTGTCAACGCTTTTTGTTTTTGTTTTTTTGTGGAATATATTTTATTCAAATTTGCTGTGTCTTTTTCACTTTTTAGAATCTACCGTATTTTTTAAACATGTTTTTTAATAGTAAAAAAGGCAAGTAATAAAAAAAGTTTTTTGCTCTTTCTGCAAAAACTGCTTTGAGTGTACTTTTATCTCTTTTGACTGACGTCTACCGTACATTTTTCCAAGAAAAGTTTAATTGTTTTTTGCCCTTTTTTTATATCAAAAATATGTCAAAGTTTAACTTTTTTTTTGGTTTAAACAGATCATTCTCATGATTCGTGCAAAAACTAATTTTTTCTGATTTTCTTAAAACAATATTATTTTTATGACTGGTTCTTTTTACTTCCAATGAGTTTGCGCAGTACACTTGCAAAAGGGCAATGAACCCTAACAAATGGATTCCATTTACGTCTTTTTTATATCATTGAAACTATGAAATTATTTGAATGATGTGTCTTGTTTGTTTGTAACTTTGTGTTGTCGTTTCTTTTATTGCTTTCATTCAGTGGTTAATTTTTTGTTGTTGCAGATGCATTACTGTATCATTTTTCATTAAAAAAAACTCAAAATTTTGCAAATTGAATTAAATTAAACAGCAGCAAATGAAAATCGCTTGTTTTTGCTAATTATTTTTTCTTTCTTTTATTACTGTTAAGCTTTTAAAAGAGTCTCTGTCAGATAATCCAAAAAAATTGCATATGGCCTAAAAAAATGTTTTGAAAGTATCATACCCTGTGACCCAGTGCTTTTGGAATTAACGAAATATTAAAAGATTAGCTAGGTTTGTCTTGTTGACAGAAAAAAGAAGAAGGTGAAAAAGGGGCGTCAATTTCATTAAAAACATTTCTCTTTTTTTATTATTAAAAGTTTATAAAATGACTGACTATAAAAAGACATAAGATAGGTGAATCAAGTTTGCGTGTTAAATTGTGATTGATAGAGTTTTTGTCATATATTGACTGTTTGTTTATTTAAAAACTTAATTAAAAATGGCATCTCCAACAATACAAAGCAATGGATTGCCGCCAACACTTCGAAGTCGACGAGATTGGAATAATACAATTAATAGCTACAGTACTTTTACGAGATCAGGTCAGAATTACGTCAAAAATAGTATCTCTAATGGAAATTTTTTTTTATAAATTTATTTAATTTATTAAGTAAAATTCTATACCAAAAAAATTTTTTTTAAATCTCTTAACAAAAGCTTCTCTTGAAATAAAATTCAACTCTTTTTTCTTTGAAATGCATAAATATTTCAGGCCGACCTCCTTGGCAACCTGGTGTACCACAATCCCTTCAACGAAAATCTGTTGTTCCAATTAAAAATAATCCAGCTGGAGCAAGAGATTTGTCGTCAGCTTTTTCCGAGCATACATGGGATATTGAACATATTGCACATCGATATCGGCGTTCAAACATTAATACTCGAAGCCCTCGTGAATCAAAGGGTCTTTCAAGTGAAAAAGCAAAAGAATATTTGGAAAAGCATGGTAAAAATGAGCTTCCAAAACCGAAAGAAATTTCAATGGTGCGATTATTCTTTAAACAATTTGCAAATCTGTTATGGATAATGTTGTTGATTGTTGATGTGCTATCGCTCGTTGCATTTATTGCTGATCCAACGTAAGTTAATTTTTTGATAGCCCAACGCTGCACCGTGTGTCGACTACCTGGTGAGTTGTTCTCTCCTTGTGAAGTGTTCCTTGGCGTATTTTTATCGTGTTGTAGTTTTCCGTACAAAATTTTCAAACCAAGTAATAATATCTAAAGAATTTTTATGGAGGCAGAAAAAAGGTCATTACGGAAGTAGTGTATATAACCACAAAAAGAAAAAATTATCACAAGAACAAGCACACCATAAAGTTTGTCAGCACACCGTTTGCTTTTACAGTTAAGCATCGAATGCTGAAGCTTTGGGCATTACCACTTGAAAAAATTAAGTATTAGTATTTTAGTCAATATTCTCAATTATGGGTCACAATTATTATTTTTATTGTCATATTTACAATGTGTTGCATTTCATTCAAGCATGAAAGAGAAGCGTTAAAAGTTGTAGCAGGTTTTCAAGGATTACTACCTGAAAATTGTCTTGTAGTTCGAGGTGGGAGAGAACAAACAATTCCAGCAACAGATATCGTCAATGGGGATATTGTAATTATAAAAAGTGGTACTCGAGTTCCAGCTGATGCAAGAATTATTGTAAGTTTTAAGGCTATGCAAATTGTTTTTGTTAACAATCAAAAGTTATTAGTTTATTCAAATCCCAAAAATTTATAGTACTGCTCTCAATTAAAACTTGAAACTTCATCTATCACTGGTGAATCAGAGCCCGTTGAATATCAAACTGAAGCCGTTGAAGAATCTGTAACAATTTTTGAAGCAAGAAATGTTGCCTTTGATGGTTCACTTTGTGTTGATGGAGAAGGAGTTGGAGTTGTAATTCGAACTGGAACTTCTACAATCATTGGGTAAATTAAAAGCAGAAGAAGAGATAGAAAAATTTTGCTTTTCTAGACAAATCGCTGATATGACTACTGGACAACCGGTTAATAAATCTCGAATTGAAGTTCAACTTGTTCGATTTGTGATCTTTTTAATTTTTGCTGCATCAGCTTTGGGATTAATCGTTTTTATTATTGGTGGATTTGTTCATCAATGGAAAAATATTATTAGTTTACTTTGTACTGCTTTTCTTGTTTGTGGAATTGGTATGGTAAGATATTATTGAATAAACTTGCATACAAACATTTACATACATTGTTTAGGTCCCAACTGGTATGCCTGCAACTGTTACATCTATGATTGCCCTTGTTGCTCGAAGACTTGCTGAAAACAATGTTTTTCTTAAACGTTTAGATATTGTTGAAGCTCTTGGATCTGTTAATATTATCGCCTCAGATAAAACTGGCACTTTAACAAAGAATGTCATGACTGTTACTGATATATGGTATTACAATGAAGCAATTGCCGGTAAACCTAAAACCGAAGCTGGCACAAAGACAACACTTGAAACATTTGAATCTCCAATCAAAGATTTACTTGAAATTATGTCAGTTTGTAATGCAAGCAAATTTGTTGAATATGAAGAAAAAATGGCTCTTGAAATTGAACCTGCACAAAAGAATCCTGGTAATTTTGATAAACCAGAAGTCTTAAAGCCTGCAACGGGATCACCTTCTGAAATTTCTATGATTCGATATTGTGATGATATGATTGATATCAATGCTGCAAGAAAAAATCATGATGTAAGTTGACAGTTATTCATGTTTGCTTCTCTATTCTTGACTGTACAGCTTGATTTCTGAAAAACAACGATAAAATTTGCATAATTCTCGGTTTTAGATTGTTTTTGAAATCCCATTTAATTCAAAACGTAAATGGCATTTGATGATTGCAAAAGAAAAATCTCTTGAAAATGGAGAAGCTCAATACAAACTTCTCATCAAAGGTGCTTCAGAAATTTTAGTTGAACATTGCAAAGAAATTCTCACCAAAAATGGCAAAATTCCGTTTGATTCAAAAGCAAAGGATAAATTTCAAGACGCTTACAATAATTTTGGATCGAAAGGTCGCCGAGTTATTGGATTCTTTTATAAAACTTTTTCTGCCAAAGATGAGATTATGTTTGATTTGGAAGCCGGCAATTTTACTATTGATAATTTAATTTTTGCTGGCATTTGCGCAATCATGGATCCCCCAAGAGATGAAACTCACATTGCCATAGAAAATTGCCGAAATGCTGGGATTAAAGTTTTCATGGTTACTGGTAAAAAAATATCATACGGGTTTGGAAAATGGAAAAATTCTAATCTTTCAGGCGATCATGCTTTAACTGCTGCCGCAATTGCTCGTGAAATTAAGTTGATACAAGATATCCCAGATAAGCCAAGAGATTATGAAGTTTTACAAGGTGAAGAAATTTCACATTTAACTGAAGGTCAATGGGATAATTTATTGAAAAATAATGCGCTTGTGTTTGCTCGAACAACTCCAGAACAAAAATTGCTTATCGTTGAACAATGCCAAAAACGAAAGCAGATTATTGCAATGACCGGGGATGGAGTTAATGATGCACCAGTAAGTTGACTGTTTTTTAAGATATTATAAAATTTGCATAAATAACCAAGAAATATTACAGGCTTTGAAACGAGCTGATATTGGTATTGCTATGGGTAGCGGATCTGATGTTGCGAAACAAGCTGCAGACATCATTCTCATGGATGACAACTTCTCATCCATTGTTCATGGAGTTCAAGAAGGTCGACTCATGGTTGAAAACATTAAAAAGCTTCTTGCTTATATTGCTGTACATTGTGTTCCCGGTAGAATTTATTAAAAATTTGTAAAAATCTAAACCAACATTTTTAGAGTTGTGGCCTTATTTTTTTAATTTCTGTTTGGGCCTTCCTTTGGGAATTACATCTCTTCAAATTCTTTCAATTGATTTGGTAATTATATTTTAAGACAGATTCAAAGTGGAGTTAAGACGTGCCGAAAACTTTTATGGCAGGAGCTTTCGGTTGAAATCAGATATCCAAATTCTGTTTGAACCAAAAGATTGCCAATATTTTTCTTTACAAAACACATAGAAAACATTCGGTAACAATATTATATGCGCCGATATTTTGGGAAAAAATTACACTTTTTAACAAAAAAATAGTGTCTTTTCTTCCGCTTGCAAGCTGCATTGAATCTGCCGTGACACGTAGTCCTTTAGAAAAAAGTATTTTTCAGGGAACCGAAATTCCTCCCGGGATTGCAATGGCCAAAGAACCCATGGAAGGGGATTTAATGAAACGAGCTCCTCGAGCACGTGAAAAGACAATGGTCTCAAATGCGCTGATCTTTTTCTCATATTTTTATGGACCCATGATTGAAGCACTTGGAGGCATGCTGACATATTTCTATATCTTTTGGTCACATGGCATTTATCTTCCGGATCTTTGGATGTCATCTGTCACACATTGGAGTGAAAATGCTCCAGACTTTATTTCAAATAATCATTCTTTTGCATGGCAAGAACAACTACATATTCAAGCACAAGCATGCTCCGCTTGGCAAATGGCAATTGTTTTTGGGCAATGTTTTATGATGTTAATTGTTCGAACTCGTCGACAATCAATTTTCAAACATGGACTTTTTTCTAATCGACCTGCCGTAATTGCACAAATTACAACAATTATTCTTGTCTCCATTATGATCTATGTCCCATATATCAATGATTTCCTTGGTGGAGCACCAATTCCAATAGAATGTTGGTTAATTGCTGGTGCAGTTGGATGCTTCAATGTTGCAGTCAACGAAATTCGAAAATACTTTATCCGATATGCCCCAAAAAATCCACTTGTTCGACCATTTAAATGGTAACGATAATCTTATTTGTTTGTTAAAAAATTTCAACATTTAAAGTAGTCAATACAGTCTGGTAAACAAATTTTTAAAACTTTTAACTTCTTCTTTTTTACGTTTTGTTTGAAAAATAAATAAAAATGAATGATTTCAACTATTATTTATTTATTTATCTGCATGCATATATCACAGCCTCTTAAATAGACTGAAATATATAAACAAAACAAGAAAAGAGAGATTAAATAACATCACTTTTATACAAAATTAAAAGCTTCCTAATAACATGAAAAAACGTCATGTGTTAAAAAAGTTATTTTGTCACATATTATTCTAAAGATTCACATTTTTTGCTCATTTTTGAATCATAAAACTTTAATTTTCCCCCGAATTATTTAGTATTCAGTGATTCAGGACCGCCGGATTTCTCATAAATATACCGGCATTAAGGGATTTTATAAATTTGATGACAGCAAAAAACCCGCATAGCAAATATCCCACATTTCCTTCGTTAAATTTTTTCCTTTAATCTTTGTACCTTTTAAAGTGAATATCAGATTTTTAATTAGATTCATGCTTACCTAAAAATTCCAGGCATTTTTCTTCTTCAAACGCTCTGAACCGTTTCAATTATTTACATATTAAAAACTGAACTTTTTTTGTCTCTGTAATCTTCCAGAATCTTTTGTTTTTATTTTTTTCATTTTAAATATATTTTATATCTTAAATATACAATCTTAATTGTTTATTATTAAATATGTCCGTTTCAACTTGTTTGAGCGTTCAATAAATTAAATTAAATTATAAATTTAAAAAAAACTATGTTCAAAGATAAAAAGCGTTTAATTCAAAAGAAATAAAGTTATTTTAATTTTCTTTGTTAATAACCGAAAAATTTACTTTTTTTGACTTTCATTTCCATTTAAGTTTCATTTAATTTATTTTTTTTGTTATATAACATAAGTGAAAATCAGCTATGTCGAATGTTTTACAAACTCTTGGAGATTTTAGCGTATACAACGTAAGCGTGTGTATAACAAGCTGTCTTTAGATTTTCTTAAATACTGATTTAGTTGTATTAATTGTTAAGAAAACGTCGAAAGAAATGGGCCTCTTTTAAAAATGTATTATTACAAACTAGTTTGAATGATATTATATTTGCGGCAATTTCTGTTTTAGCAATTCCTGTATCGCAGCCAATGCAGTTTACTTTTTTTCAACATGAAAGGTAAAAACATATTTGAATTCAACAAATAAAACAATAAAAATTCATAATCAGTTTGAACGAAAATTATTGTAACAAGTATGATTTTTAAGTCAATACAAAATATTTAACTTTATTTTTTTAGTCAATAATGTCTTGTTTTTCATTGTTATCTATATCTGGTATATTTATAAACGTCTTTGCATTACCACCAGATGATGCAAATGTTCAACGTGGAATGCTGCAGCTTTTCACTTGCCTTTACAGTATATTGCTGTATTAAATCCGTTGATTATACTTTTAAGTATTCGAATTGATCGAAATATAATTTTTTGCCGTGCCAAAAAAGTAGTACCTTCTAGTGTTCATGTTGTTATTAAAATTTCGTCATCTTTTGTTTATGTAAAATGATAAAAGGTAGTAAAATACGAAAAAAAAGTTCTTTTAGATAATTAACTATAATTATATGACTCTTTCCTAAACTTTAGAAAATGACAAGTTTTGTAAGTGTTAGAAACATTGTTTTGAAAAATAAAACTACCTTATTAAATTTTCTTGTATTGCCTATTTTCATAATCGTTTATCGATTGCTTAATTATCCTAAACAGTAAGGTCGTCTTACCAACTAAAATATATACAAATAAAAATACTTTTCTTTTGAAACATAAAATCATGTCATCAAATTTAAGTTTGTCGCCTAATCGATCATTGAATCCAAAAAAGACAAAAGAAGGAGGTTCTTTTTTGTAAACATGAGAAGGTTTGTTTTTGTCAGGCTTTTTGCTATTTTACCATTTTCTTCATAGAAGGTTACAGCAGGTTAGAAACGTGTGATTTCTCACAAAATTTTATTTTGGTAGTCTTTTGCTGTGTTTTTATATCATCATTAGCATATTCTAAGTTATTTTAATTATTTTTTTATTTCAATGACGATAACTTTCTTCTCATCTTATAGTTACTAATCAAAAGAAGAGCACAAAATTATTTATTTATTTGCAAAAATAAACACTTTTTTGATTTATTTTCTTTTTAAAAGTACGAATCTTTTTTTTCATTTATTCTTTTTCTAACATTCATTAACAAAAAAAGGCAAAAAGAAAAAAAAAGAAAGAAATGTATGAATGCGATTATTTTAATGTTTTCTTGAAAATGGAAAAAGCAAACGTTTTTCTCTTTCTTTGAAATGTCTTTTCTTTTCTTTAGAGAAAGTAATGAAGAACCAAATAGTTTTAAAAATACTTTATTATCAAAATGCCAAATATCACCAAAAAAGCTTGCATTATTATCGCTAATGTTAAATATTTTTTTATTTTTAATAAAATCTTTTGCTTCATATCTTTCTGGATCCTTTTCCATTCTTTCATCTTTCATTGATTCGGTTGTTGATATTACGTCTGGTTTAGTTATATGGTTAATGGCACGAGCAATTCAAAAACGAGATCCACACCTTTATCCACGTGGACGAACTCGTCTTGAACCCTTAGCATTAATAATTATAAGTGTTGTTATGGCAGTTGCAAGTGTACAAATGATTATTCAATCAGCAAATTCAATTATTTCTGGTAATATTAATCCTGTAGTTAATTCACCAACTTTAGCCATCATGATTGGGACGGTTATTGTCAAGCTTGGATTGTATTTGATATGTCGACTGTATGTGTTTTGCTTAACGTACAGAAATGAAATTCTAGTTTTAACTAAAGGCATAGTCAAAATTTAAAAGGCAAATGAATCATTTGCAAGGAAAAAATGAAGAAGAATAGCTAAATTCAGTTTTTAAAGTTGATACCATTTTGGAAACAGCAAAAAAAGAGAAAAAAGATGGTCTAATCAGAATTTTGAGATTTTCCATCCGGAGCATTTTTGTGTTAAAATCATTCGTCGCCGTTTTTTGCTTAACTGGCACGCTCCCTTTAAGTATTTAAAAGCATTTATGCAAATTTTCAGGTATAATTATCGAATAGCGGCAAGTTTTCGTACCTTTGTTTCAATGCCGGTTGGCATTTTCTTTTCCATATTTTCTTTCTGTATTAGTTATATATCAAGAAAGAAAACATAAAGGGCTTTTTAATGATATAAAATTTTGTTGTGTAAAACATTTTTTAGCCTTTTCTTTATGCGCGGTAAAAAACCATGCGTAGTGATTTATGTTTTCTTGAAAGGGACGTTTTCAATTTTAATTAAACCAAAATTTGTGATAAAAATCTAAATAATTTTAATATCGGAGAGCCATGGCTCCCTTGTTTTTGATCGACATTTTGTAGGGCGGATAATTTTACAAAATGGAAATAACAAACAAGTACATTGAAACAGTTTTAGGCAAGAAAATGATCCTTCATTAGCTGTATTATCCCAAGATCATAGAAATGATTGTGTCTCAAATAGTGGAGCACTTTTGTGCGCATATGGTGCTCAACACTTATGGCTGTATTTAGATCCAATTGGTGCAATTTTAATTAGTTTATATATTGCTTTGACGTGGTATATTACTGGAAAAGAGCAGCTTATAATTCTTTCTGGCAGAACTGCTAATCCTGAATTTATTAATAAAATTATACAAGTACGCATTTGTAAAAAAATATATCAAACTTTTAAGACAGTTTTTTAGTTAACTTTGAATCACGATGCTCGAATTCAGTTTATTGATACTGTTTACGTTTATCATTTTGGTTCACATTTTTTGGTTGAAGTTTATATCGTTCTTCCCGCAGAGATGACATTAAAGATTTCTCATGATATAAGCGAAAGTTTGCAAGTTAAAATAGAAAGTCTACCGGAAGTTGAACGAGCATTTGTACATTGTGATTATGAATTTCAACATAATCCAGCTGATGAACATAAAATTGTTTAAGACGTTCTTTTATATTTTAAATAATAAGCGGGAATTTTATTCTTTGCGAGTTTGAACCGTTAATTAATTTGCAAAATATTTTTAGTTTGATTCGTATAAAAATTATAAGATGTTTCGAATGTAGAAGGGATAGTTAGGCCAACCTTAACAATAAAGGTCATTATATACGCACATTTTTTCAGGAAATTATGTTATTTTTTTGTTTCGTTCCATTTTCGACTGCAGTTGCATTTAAAAAAAAGGCTAAAAACCAGCCCTTCAAAAATGATAACAACAAATGCTTGCACTATTATACAGTAAAAAATATTTTGAGTGTAATGCACAAAAAAAGTTTGTAGTGAAATGGAAAGAAAACGTGCAAAAATATAAAAACAGAAATCAAAACATAGTTTTGATATAAAAAATGTTATTGTCAATAAACTCATGGAAAGTCAAAAACATGTGTTTTGTATTTAAACTTTGATTCCAATAGTATTTGTCAAATGACAATATGATTGTAGAAAAAACGTAATGTTTTTTAATAAATTCTAGAGGAGAGATTACTTAACGTGTCTTCTGAACATTACTGTAATGAACATTATTATGATGAAGAAAATCTTGGTCAAATCAGTTTTGAGTAATAAATCACACCGCAATAGACTTTTATTGATCAAAAGTTTGCAGAAAACAATTTAATTTAAACTTTTTATGAATCGAACAACAAAAATCATAAAAGCTAAATCAGCACAAAAAAAATATATACAGGTTTTATACAATATAAAAAAGATTACCAATGCATGCACATATTGTATATTCAGTTAAGAAATTATTCTAGAAATAATTATTGCTTAATTAATCTTATATTGATTTTTGGCATTGCTGGAGATAAAATAGCAGTAAAAGCAGAATTATTAGATTAATAATCAGGGGATATTAAAACATAATTTTGACCATTGTTTGAATCCCAATATTCTACACCACCATCCGCAACATAACAAACACAAAACTCAATTTTTGTAATCTAAAAAAATATTCATATCAGCGTCGAAAAAAAGTAGTAAAAAGAAATCTTACATCTTCATCATTAATTGGGATATCAATTTCAAATGTAAAAATATCACATAAATTTGAAGCTGATGAATGAAATGTTGCAGGAAAGTCAGCAAAGCTTTTCCATGCATCTGATGTCAGCCGAATAAATACTTTTTTTTCAAAACAAAGGTTTGCAACCTAAAGAAATGGTTTTATTGAATTTTAAAATAATTTTGTTTACCTTAATTGTTCCAAGCATCTTCCCAGAATCATTTCTCAAAATAACATTTTCTAAAGCAATTTTATTCTTTTCCAGAGTTTCTCGAAATTTTAGATATTCACTTGCAGGTTGAATGAAATCTACTTTCCATGTTGCTCGCTTTTTATTCGCACACAATTCATCCCCATCATCATCAGAGATCTCATCAACAGCAGACAAATTGTTATTCTTTTTATTCATGAATGCAAACATTATTGCGGCTTTACGGAATCGTCGTATAACAGCTGGATTAATTTGTGCTGGAGAATCTGACGTTTCTGTCATTACCCGAAATGTTGCTAAATCTAGACCGCAGTCATCTGCAAATCTAACCGTTTTCTTTTTTCTAGGTGAAATAATTTTGGAAGCGCAAGGCTCTTTCAAATGAAGGAAATCATCAGAAGAATGAGCTTTATAAAAATCATCATCGACTTCATTTTCATTATTATCACCTTTAGAGCTTTTCTTTTCATGGTTGAAGTTTGAATGAGCTGGTTCATGGAGGCAAAATTCTTAAAAATATCAATTTAAAAATTTCCATAACAAAAATAATTCTTACGTTCTAGCGGTAGAATGTTTTCGACTTCAAGTATTTGCATTTTTAAATATGAGAGAACAAATTCAATAAGGTTTTTTTCTTTATTAAATATATTTATGAATCTGAAGGTTTTTTATAGCAGCACCGATCAAAGTATGAAACAAACGGCTGCTTTTCTGTTAAATAATATAGAATTTAGACGTAAAAGAAACATGCGTTTCTCAATAAAAAGAAGGTTGTTTACTACTCATTTTTTTCTCTTCTTTTTGTTTGCTGTGTTTTGTGTTCAAACCGGTGCAACTACTTGCAAAATATAATGATGTAGTTTTGCTTTCATTCCGTCAAATTGGATATTAGTAAAAGGCGGGCACTTCACGGATATCTTATCTATGGTGCTGACGGTATTGAAAATAACAATTAACTGAAGCAGATAAAGAAAATCCGTATGAACAAACGTAATTATGCCGGGGCCACATTGGTTACTAAAACATTCAATGTCTTTGTTTGACGTCTCTAAATGGCCAGCTTTTTGTATGTTTTTTTTGTAGCAGCCCCAATCAAAGTATGCAACAAACTGCTGTCTTTCAGCTGTCCTAAAGATTTTTTTCTTAAACATAAAAAGACATTTCATTCGAGTTTTTCGATAAAAAGAAGAAAAAAGTTGTTTACTACTTTCTTTTGTCCTTTATTTATTGCACGTTGTTTTTTTTTCGTTCACATGGGTGCAGTTCTTTTCAAAAAGAAAAAAGAAGAATGTAGTTTTGCACTCATTGCCCATTTAATCACATTGAATAATAAAACCTTCATTGTTTTTGTTTATATCTTTCTGTTAAGTTTAAACATTTAGAAGAATGTATTCGGTTAAACAGTTTATTTATAACGACAAAAAAGCAGCGAAAATTATTATACACTTATCGCAAATGTTAATAAAAATTATTTATCAAAAAAAACCCAAATAAAGTTAATTAAGCATTATAAAAATAAAAATATACAATTATTTTGAATCCTTTTCGAATTTCTTAAATTCAATGGGAATGCTGCGCTTTTGTGAATTTATAATGCCCAATTTTGGAGCAGTAATTACAAGGCGACCAATTTCATCAATGTCACATTTCAGCCCCTCTTTTTGAACATCTTTTGGAATTGCAACACTTCGAATAAAGCTTCGATGAACTGATTCTCCGTTATGTTCTTCCTGGTGTTCAGCTCGAACCACAAGATGATCACCTAAAAAAATTATATTAAAAACATGAAAAAACAGTAAAATGTTTTTATCTTCAATATCAACTTTAAGTTCCTCGGGTTTGAAGCCACTTGCATCAATACGATACTGGAGGCCATTTTCATTATTGATTAATTGTCCAACATGATCGCGAAGCTTTATTTGTTGAGATGGAGCATCAAAGAAATGATCGAGTTCTCGTTCAAGTTTTGCCAATTCATTGAATGAATTTTGAGGTCGATGGCCTCGAAAGGGATCATAAAACCAAAGAGACATTGTTGTTAAAAATTTTAGTTAAAAATCAAAAATAAATTGAAATAAAAGCTACTTTTTTGTCCTTTTTTATACTATGCTCTTATGTACATCAACAAGGCAAAAGACACAATAATACTTCTGCAAATTTTTTCTTTTTGGCACGTAAACATTTTTTTTGCATGCTTTTTTTTTACTGGATGCATGCTTTTTTTGTTTTTTTAAATAAAAAAAACAAGGAACTAAAAAAAGATGTAAACAACGCACTTAAAAAAAAGTGCATGGGTCATTTCTTTCCTAGCAGCCAAAACACAAACTCACAAAAAGCTTTAAAAACTGTTAAAAAATGAACTTTTAAAGTAAAAATAAAGATTTTTCGCTGTTTTAGGATATAAATTTAGCTTTTTTGATGCAGCTTTTTTCTCAATTGAAGCAGCTTAATTAGTGTAAAAAAAGTAAAAAATGCTTTTGCCATTTTTGGCTTTTTTTACAAACTGTTTTTCACTGTAAATATTAATATTTATTTGCTTGTTTGTTTGTTTAAAGTAATGATTAGAATATAGTGTTTTAACAAACTTCAGCATCAGCATGTGATTTTTTCTTATGTTATAAGATTGAAAATAAAAACATAAAAGGGTGTATCAAATGAGAAAAAACGTGCAAAAAGTTAAATAAACAAAGTGTAATATTTCGAGGTTCGTTATTCTTTTTTTTTCTTCGCACAAAGATAATCGCAAATGTCCGTAACAAAGAGTTCTTACCTACGTCAAACAAAAGTGCCCGAAAAAAATATAATGTCAGAATCAAAGTTTAAACATAAAACATAAAAATGTTATTCTTTGCCGAAAAAAAAGAGAAACAACAAATTTTGTCACTTTTGATAAGATATATGGGGTAGAAAAAAATGGAGCTTCCCAAAATTTAAAAGAAAACGTGCAAAAAATGAAGAAAAAACTACAGCAAACTCAATTTCTGCACTTTGTGAATAAAAACAAAAGGTCGTAACTGAAAGCGCTTTTGGGAAGAAAAATATAAACATAAAACAAATATTTATTTTATACTTTAATTTCATTAAGGTACATTCTTTAAAATCAATTGTAAACTTTTCTAGTTTTTTCCAAAAAAAGAAATTCTTATTTGTCTTTATTTATACAAACAAAAATGAAGTCGATGGTGGAAAATGAAAATTTTCTTCTTCGACAACAAAGTAAAACATTAATGATCAACTTTTCTTTTACTCTAAAGTTTTTTAGTTCTTTCCCGCCCCCAATTTGGTCATCACTCAAATTTTGAAGAATCAATCATCAATCATGAAAACTGCAATACAGATGAAAATTATTATCATCAAAGTTCAAAAATTCAATTCCCAGCTGATTCTGCTGAAAAGCATGTAAAACGTTTAACGAAGAAAGTGAAGTTTGCAGATGAATGTGGTAGAGCATTAGAAACATTTTGTGCAATTGAAGATTTGTCTAATTCATCTTTTTGTGGGCGGCATAAAAATGACACAAAATTAAAGGAATTTTTTAATCAATTTTCACTTGAAGAATTATCTCCTGTTGCTGATGAAGAACCACAATTATATTCAAATGTGAAAAAATCGAATGCAACATGGAAAATAGATTTCATTCAACCTGCAAGTGAATATCTAAAATTTCGAGAAACTTTGGAAAAGAATAAAATTGCTTTAGAAAATGTTATTTTGAGAAATGATTCTGGGAAAATGCTTGGAACAATTAAGGTTATGAACATTTCAATTTTAAAAATACAATTTAATTATTTTTTTAGGTTGCAAATCTTTCGCTGCAGAAAAATGTATTTCTTCGTTTTACAACAGATGCATGGAAAAGCTTTATCGATTGTCCTGGAACA
Organism: Panagrolaimus sp. LJ2400; assembly: GCA_024447215.1. Lineage (NCBI taxonomy): Eukaryota > Metazoa > Nematoda > Chromadorea > Rhabditida > Panagrolaimidae > Panagrolaimus > Panagrolaimus sp. LJ2400. The sequence goes on along the minus strand of JAMRYA010000007.1, from coordinate 1,121,844 downwards.
TATGAATCATCGTATACTAAACCATATGAAACCTTTGCATTTGAAACTGATATCCCTAAAAATGAAGGAGAAGTAATTTTATCGTGTTCCACTTTATCTAATTAAATATGCATATGCTTTAGATAAATAAAATTGAAATTTGTGTCTGCTATGTTGCGGATAGTGGTGTGGAATACTGGGATTCAAACAATGGACAAAATTATTCGCTAATTTCTGACGCCTCAAAAAATGCTCATTTTCAAGCTGCAACTGTTCTCTACAAAAAATGCGACTGTAATAATGAACATACAATAAATATTGATAAATGGATTCAATTTAACACATTGCACGATTTTACCATGAAAGATTAAGTTTTGTAAATTCATATTTCTTTTTACTTTTTTTGAGTAATTTTTATTCTTTTTTGTATCATCATTTTTGTTGATTTTTATTGCTTTTTTAAAAAACTTCTTTTTCATATAGTTCAATATATCTCTTTGTAGTGTGTTTAATTAATTGAGTATATCTTTTAAAATCTGATTTATAATTTGTGCGGTTCAATAAAAAGCTTATAACATACCTCGCATCATTCTCCCATCCGGCCTTGATTACTGCATGTGAATAAAGCATTCATTTTTAATGATTAAAATTTTTTTGTAATATTATTCGTTGTTAATCATTACTCTGATCTGTAAGGTAATATACAAAAAAATACATGTTATCTTGAATAATCACTTGGGGAGCTTTACGGTGAGAATACTGTAAGTAAATCATTCTCTTTTCGGTAGCACAGATTTGTTGTCACGTTTTTTAATGACTGATGATTGTTATTTTTTCTTAACAATCAAAACTAAAAAGATTCGTTTTTGAATTAAAAATTAATCATAGGTCAAAAAATGAATACTTCCTTGTAAAAATTAGAGTTAAAAAACATTTTATTTTACTTTATTTAAAATGTGAGATTTTATGTTGTAGTAGCAATGTAAAAATTACAAGTCCTTTAGAGGGACATTAAAACTTCAGTTGCTGCAAAATTACATGTTAAGTTGTAATTATTAGCTAGGAATGTCAGTTATTCAAAACTTTTCGTATAATTTTAGCTTTCATCTTTTCTTTGTTAATGTCGCCATTTTAGTATTATAAAAAACAAAACATTTTATTTTGGTTATTCACTTAATTCACTTAATATCCGGTATTTCCTTTTAAATTTGGCATTACACTCGATAAAATAATGCTTTTCGCGGAAATGTTCAGTTGGCGGCTTTGGGCGACCGAATAACCGGACCAACTTAAAAAGCCGAACAATAGACAGCAAATCAACAACACTGATTGCAAAATAAAATTCGTGGATTCATTTTACTTTCATGCTGTCACTAAACCTGTGTTTCATATCAAAATGATTTAAGCATTTAATGGATTTGTTACTAAGAAAGTATTTTTTTATCATAGATAACAACCATGGAAATCATATTTAAAAAAATAACACATTTGACAAAGTCAGGGTAATTAAAGGTTTTGTTTTTCAGTTCTTTTGTCCATTATTTTCTCGAAGAGACGCTTTCAAGGATAAAAAAATTATCAGGACATGTTTGTTATATATTTTTCGAAGATTTTGCATTTCATCAACCAATTGCCTAAACATTTTTGCCATTTTGTCAGCGCTGTAAAAATAAGTATAATATTGATTGATTTCTTTCGTCAATTTTGTAACACATGAAGACAATTCATACTCTTTATCTGAGACATTTCTTAAAGTTTCTCGTGCAATTTGAATTAAAGTCAGGTGCGCCAATGCTGCAAATTCAAATTCATCCAATTTGCTGTTTTTCAATATCTTTGCCAAATCCAAAATTTTTTGCCACTGAGATTTTTTAAATATTCTTATCCATTCTGTAGGTAGAACTGACTTATCTAGTTGATATAAATTTTTAAAAAGTTTTAAATTCACATTTAGAAATTTATCATTGACATGACACGTTTCATTCATTTCAGGGCCATCTTTTGTAGTAAAAATGTTGCAGATATTCATATTGTTCCACAAGGTTGTAGCTTGGTCCAAGAGTCTTTGATGATCCATGCCGAAGAGGTAATCTGACAATGCTGAAGAATTGGTGTAGGCGACGCACACTAATGATTCCAAAATCGTTGCTCGAAGCAACGCTAATGTTTCAGCTTGCTTGTTTTTTTGTGGCTGCAAAAATCTTATGAGTACACCCCATGGATGTGAAATAAACCAACCGTTTTCAAACACTTTCGGCAAAATTTATTGTCATATTTTGGGGAAGGTAAATTTGAGCTCCATTTTTTGGGTGATTGTGAGTAGTGAACGGCAATTCGCTTCGCTTCGGCGAATAATTCGCCAATTCGCTTCGCCGAATTGGATTCGCCTATTCGCTTCGCCTGATTTTTCAATTCGCGTAAAATTCGCCAATTCGCTTCGCATAAATTTTCAATTCGCATTTTTTCAAGCATTATTTTAAACATGCTTTTTAAATGAAAAACATTTTTCATTTTAATCTGATCCTTTGAATCGTACTAATTGTTGGATCCAGTAGCATAAAAATACATTTTTTAAGCATTCGATCTTAAAATTTTTTTCAGTTTTTTAAATTTGCCAAATAATTCGCTTCGGCGAATCCAATTCGTCAATTCGCTTCGCCTAAATTTCGGATTCGCATAAAATTCGCCAATTCGCTTCGCATAGATTTTCAATTCGCTTAAGCAATTCGCATTTGCATTTTTGCCAGGCGAAGCGAATTGCCTTTCACTAATTGTGAGCACTGCGATTTTGGGGATGGTGGACACGTTGTCGAACTACTAAATGGTGATAAATCTCTGTAACGTGCTGAACGAACTTCACACGGTTTCATTCCTACAGCAAAGCATCTCTCAAACCTGCAGTATTTACAAATTTGTCGGGAAAACACTAAAATGACAGGGAAATGATAGATACTTAAAGAAAACCTAAAACTAACTTACTCTTAACCAATTTACAATTTCCTGTAAGCTTGCATGTATATGTTCTTTGGGAAGCAATACTTCGACGAAAAAAAGCTGCACATGCTGAACACGACAGAGCTCCAAAATGAAAGGATTTTGCTTCATTACCACAAATTTTGCACCATTTTTTTGCAATCAGTGAAACCGGTCTTTGATCCATTTTTGATTTAATGAATGATGAACATCAAAGCATGGAAGAAAAAGTCTAAAAAATTAAGAATTTCATATAAGACATATCAGTTAAATGAAACATTACAATAGCTTAAAAAAACAAAGAGAGAATTAATTTTTGTGATGCAGGAAAAACATTTATTTATATATGCGATAGCAAAACAAATGAAACAACGAAAATAAGCTTGCTTACCACTGCCTGCACTCCGCCTCTTGTTCACTATATTCTTGTAAAAAATCTGTTTTTTAAAGTGCATTTTTCTTTCGGATTTGCACGAATCATAAAATGGCAAAAAAAAGTATATTTACTGTAATGTATTCTGACGATTATTACCAAATCCTTGTAAATGTTCGTGTCTAAGGTACCGGAGTGATTCATTCTAATTAATGGCATTCAAACATCCTTCTTAAACAACTTTTCAACAATATTTTGAATTGTTTCATTCAAATTTACAAATTTAATTTTTTGTTTCAATCTATTTTATTTAAATCTAAGAAAAATTTATTTTTCGATTTCTGATATCGCAACTAATTCTTGCTCCTAAAACATAGTTTTGTATCATAAAAAGCAATTGCTACCAAGTTTATTAGTGCTTTTAATAAACTTCTAAAAAACAGTTTACGTCATTCAATAAAATATAATTTTGCTTTTAATTTATTTTTTCCTCATAAAATATGTACTCATTTTATCCCCCTGCAAATATTAGCCGTGATTCTACTTATAAGCCTAAAAGAATAAGATTATCCGAATTATCACTGGTATTTACTATCTTTTTTTTGTACTTTCCTTTTTTGTCCGAATAAAAAATGTAAAAGTACTTCCTCTCACGAAGTATCTCAATTTACAGTAATTTTCTTTCATCACTCATTCCAAAACAAAGTAAAAAGTGGCACTGGTATGTATAATTAAAAAACATTTTTATTTTGCAATATGTTCATTATTTTTATGCTTCATCAAAACCATTAATAAATTTTTTCATTTATTACCGATTAACAGTATTTGCAAAACATGTTTCACATAAAGAAGTAAAAATAAATCACAATTTTTACCGCATTACATTTAATAACTTTTTTTGTTGATAATATAAACGTATAAACAATGTGCATTCTCACCCAATATGTTTGTCGTCAACAGGTTTTTGTTTGCAAAATAGTAATACATTTTCAAAAGATGTTTTATTCAAATTTGGCGGTATTAAAAAATGGGATGTTGTAATAAATAAAATAACACTTAATATTGTCTATTTTTTAAAAAGCGGAAGTTGTTTACTTTATTAAAAGTAATTGCATATTTGTCAGTTTTCTTACCTTTCTTCAAGATGCTTTTTACTCATTAAGAAATAAGTAAATTTGTCATTTCTTTTCTAATATTTGTTTACGTCTACTTAGATTTTTATAGAGAAGAGTGCAGTAAAGTAAACTTATGCAACATAAAAAAATGAAGACATAAAAAGGGAAGGATCAATTCTTAGGAATTTTTAAAATTCCAGTGTTTTTTAAAGAGTAAAAAGAAGCTTTCAAGTGTATTACAGTATAATAACTTCCAAAAATGCATGGACGAATGACGTGGGTTAAATTAACTTGTAATTAATTAAAGACAAAAATAGTAACTTCGCTAATAAAATACAATTTATTAATCTTAAAAGAAACAAAAGTCTCAAAAAAAATTAAGTTTCTCATATTAAAAAATTTTTTCCTTTTTAAAATATTCAGCGTACACAGCGTTGGCAATAATAGTTTTCTGTTGTTTCTGAGATTTTCTTGAGGATGGTGACAATCGACGAGATAGGGAATATGTTGCTTTATTCTTGATTTCATTTCGAGCAATTTCAGGGAACAAAAGTTTTTTCCAAGCTATGACAACAATTTTACGAAAAGTTGCACTAAAACAAACATTAAAAGCTCTTTTCTATTTTTTAATGCACAATTATATTTAGCTTAAATTCGAGTTAGGGATATTTACTGTTATTACATTATCATGGGAGCTTAAAAAAATGAAACTGTTATAATTTTTATATGATCCTTTTTCTTAAAATATTGTTTTGAGCTTACCTAGAAAATGCGTAAACAATATAATCACTTGCAAAATCAGTAAAATAAAGATAATCGGCTATATTATAAATAAAAAGAAACATTTCATTCATATCACCTTGAATATCAAAATCTTGACTGTCGAACACGTATACTGCAATTTTTTTGTTTTTTACTAGACATCGAAGACAAAAAATACGGAATTCATAATAAAATAAATATTTTTAAATTTAGTTTTTTGTATTAGAATGTTTTCGACTATGGGGAGTTTACTGAAAATCTTGGTTTTTTAGAAAGAATATGAGCTCTTAAAAGTCAAAAGAAACAATTTGCCATCCAAAGCCAACCGGGAAAAATACATGATTCACCGTGTATATGCTCTAAAAAATGCAACATGTGTTGTTTCCATCCTTCTTTCTCAAAGTTCTCAATAAAATTCAAAAAAACACACTTTAATATGCAAATAGTTTCAACAAAGAAAATAAGAGTGAGAGAGAAAAACGGCAAACATTTAACAAAAAAAGAGCTGCTCTGACTTAATTTTATTCATCTGGACTCTTTTTAAAGGTTCGACGCAACGAGAAAGGCGATTCCCAGATCACTTTATATCTATAACAATAAATTGATATTGCCGAAAGTGCAGTTTCTTTAACCTATCAGCGTAGAGACGCGATTGCTGAACAAGAGAGTCTAAGGAAGACAGTAGTGCAAAGAAAATACTCTTTTCTTTTCTACCTACATTGTATAACATTCTATTAATTGATACTTCTTGTAAGCAACCTTTGATCCAGAAATTAAACTCACAACTAAAAAATAAAAACAAAAAAATGCACGTTTTTATAATTAAAAATAGTTTTACTAATTTCTTTTTTTATTAATTGTCTTAAATCTCTTCCGCAATAATTCTTTCTTTTTCTCTAATTGCAAAAGTACATGGTGGGTGCAACGTTAATTAAAAACATAAAGCAAAAATTGTACTGTAGCAGAAAAGAAGATATATGGGTACTCGAATATTCTGGTATCCAAAGTTATTTCGAAATCAAAGAAACGTAAAAAGAATAGAAGGCTTTAGAAATTGGCAAACATCATGTGTGACATATCAACTGTCTTTGTCTCTTTGTTTATCAGAAATTTAAGCTGTCTTTTTCTGCACCACATAGTCTTTTTGTCACAAAATGTGTTCAAATGAATGCTTTTTTATTACTGGAAATAAAGCATAAAACAATTGCAACAATGATGATACGCATTTTATTTACAAAACTCTTGTTTACGTGAATAAAGTCATTTCAATGTTTTTTAAGTACGTGTACCACTTTATTTAAAAAAAGGAAAATTGTTTTGTTATTTTACGATACTTTTTTACAATCAGCAATTTTAACTTTTTCTTTAAAAAAGTATTTTGTTATTTCTAAAAGGTCAAACAACATGCTAATTTGGAATGACTAATATAAAGATTTGTATTTACAGCTTCCTCTCATACTTGCTTATTTATGTAATATCACATAATGTTCCAGAAGGCAAGTGAACAATAAAGGCGAATTGTAATAATAAAAAATTAATAAATTACATGTTACTGTAAAAGTGCCATTCTTTGTCAACAGAATTTGAGTGTAAGAAATTTCTCAACAAGTGATAGTTCTTATTAGTTTTCACAATATTTTCTTTCTGCAATGGATTACATTGTATACATAACATTATTACAGTACATCATTGTTTTAATTTCTTCAATATTTGCTGTAAAATATTCGTTTAACATTTTAACGCACAAATGTTTTTCTATGCAAACCGCTAAGAGTTCCCCCTCGTTGTTATTGTATTCATCATATATTTTTGTATGTAATGTTTTTTCAATTGCAAACAGCTTTTATTTAATGATTTTTTGGAGATCCAATGAAACTATTTATAATGCATATATTTTGTATTGCACTGGTATAATTCCATGGATAATGTTTTTTTGTTCATCGCTGATTGAAACAGCGTTATGCGTTGATCGATGTCTAATAATGCTGTGCCCGGTAAAATATGGTTATAAGCATAAAAAATTGCTCGCTTATTTTAGTTTTGGATATATCTTAATTGGTAAGTAATTAATTCTGTTCAACATATGTTTCCTTTGAACTTTATGTATAAAAACATATTTATAGGTTTCTTAATAGTAATTAAAGTATGCAGTTTGATCGAAACATTCCCAAAAGATTCAACAACCACATGTCGATTTGTTGGATGTTTATTAATTCTTCCATTTCCTCAACATATCTTTCTACTGAAAGCGTTATTTTCAATACCAAATATTATTCTTGGAATGATATTAGGAATATTATTTTATAAAACTTTTCATCACAATGATAATCACAAAAAACTTAATAAAACTGTGTGTTTTATTATAGCCCTGACAACAATATTTGATTTAATTCCATCCCTCTGTGGTGAAGTGTTTAGAATGGTAAGTGAATTTACGGTGGTAAAAGTGTTTCATTTTTACAAGCATAGATTTTTAGTATTTTGGAAAACCTTTGATCAGCTATCTTGGACCATATGGAAATACTTTTTCTGCTTGTAATTCAACACTTTGCATCAAAATGTATTCAAAAGCCTCCACAACAAATGTAACTGTAGCAACAATTATAATTTTCCCAGAACATACATAATACTTTAATGAAATATTTTTTCTTCTATTCTTATGATAACCCCCTTATCTTTGTGAATTAAAAAGAGAGTAACAAATAAATCATACTTTTAAAAAAATTGTGTTATTTAAAAGTTAGATTAGCAGTCCAGTCAAAACAGAGTACTATCACAGCATGGCTCTACGCTAAAAAAAGCCATAGCGTATTTCCATGCCAAGCAAGACTTCGTGCTTAAGCAGGTGGATTCAAAGCTGACGGGCCTTGAAAGGAAACTGTAATTTCTACAATTATGGAAAAAAGAAAAGCCACGTCTCTTTAGAAGGTTTTTGATAATGTCTTAAAAAAACAGAAAACCAAATTCCAGCTCACTCGAAAAATAAAAAAACGAATATATTTAGAAAGCTCTTGACTTGCTTATGATAAAAAATGATAAGCACAAAAAAGCATTTGCAAACTGATTTAGTTTTAGAAAAAAATCTTTATTAGGTAACTGATAAAGTATTATTAATTGTGAGACACAATGCAATAATATAACAAAGAAAATATTAATGATTATTATTTTTCAGACATGCCTTAAAAAATTTAGGGATGCGTCAATCTATGCAGGGAATTTATTTTAAATTTATTTATGAAAACTGGTGATAAACGCAACAGCATTTAGAAAGACAGATAATTATGACCAATTTAGAAGTTGAAAGAAAATTAGGAAAATAACTCATTTCACTGGTTTTTAAAAAAGTTATTTGTTAATCGCTTTGTCTGAGAAGTTAATCTTACTGGAATCACATGTATCGAACTAATTTCTGGTAGATGTTTGTTAAATACTCTGCTGTACATTAAAATATTGATGGTAATGCTGATGCAGCTGATTGTGGTTCGATATGGTGCTAATAATATTAAAGTTTACTTTTATGTAAAAATCGTGCTAATAATATTAAAGTCTGAAAATATTTAACTTTTTATATGTTTTACAACACACTTTTATGTAATTATGTTCTCATTTAAATACAGTATGAAGACTTATATATGAAAGAAGATGGAAGTAAATAAACGTTTACAATTGTGAATAACCACCATACGTCGGCATTCAGGATTTGTTTATTACAGATTTTTTACAATATCCTTTAAATTAAGACAACATTATTTAAAAGGTTAAAAATGTCCTTGTTTTTTGCACGCAAATGAATTAAAAAAAGAATGTGTGACTCATATTTTTTACATGAAGTAAATTTCAGCAGCAGTACCGTATGCGCATGGCATGAAAGAAAATAATTAAGAATGCAATTTGTTTATAAGATCCTTGTGTTCGGTATAAGAATGGATTTGTTTGTGACACCTCGCATCTCATTTTTGAAGATTTTAAAATTATGAAATTAGCAATGACCATATCATAAAAACCAAATGCTATAAAGCTGTTGACACATTTGCTTTGTTAATATTAAGATGATAATATATAAATATTGTTTAGAATGATCAAACGCTTTTGTAACCAAATAATTAAATCATTTATGTACCAGTTGTCGTTTATATTAATTTTTGATTTCTTTTTTTGAAAAAAGTGTTCTTGTGTTGAATTACATGTTTAGTAATAGACTACCAAATCCAAACTTTTCTACACCGTCTTTTAGCTTTAAAAGTGTAAAACAGAGGCATAACTTTTTGTTAGTGTCATTCAACAAATATATGCTTTGTTTGCGATACAAGAATAAAGAAGTTAAAATCATAAATGAAAAGATTTTGCAAGATTTTAGTGAAGATGTTGAAACACATTTGCTTAAACAACCAAGCTTTGTAAAAAAATTATTTGTTCAAAAAACTTGTAATTATAAGAATTGTTTTTCAGACAGCCATGCCAAATTTAATTTTTCCGATTTTATTTCTCAAATACGATCAGAACATCACAAAACAAAAATGATAGTTTTTGTTTTGTGATGTCAACAGCTATTAGAAAGAATAACTAATCTCTTTTAATTCTTTTTTCAACGTTTTATTTTTGTGTTTTTTTTTAAACAAAAGAGCAAAAAGAGAATTTTTTTCGTTTTGTTTAAGGTGCAGTTAAAAAGACTTCAACAATTTTGCACTTTTATCTAATGCATTTTTCAAGAGTAAAAACTTTATTGAAAGAGAAAGAAAAAAATTGCAACTGCTGCTAAAATATATTTTTTATTTTAAATCAAATTGTTTAGTTACCAGGATAACAGAACTGAAATTTGTGTATGCTATGTTGCTGATGCATCAGCTGATGGAATAGAGCATTGCGATTTAAAAAATGAAGAGAACTTTTCATTAATAGCTGAAAACTAACAATCAATCATATTTTAAACTTTTAAACAAATGGGATAAAATAAGGATTTCTCTTTTTTTCTGAAATATTTTTATATCAAAAATGACCTTTTTATATTGATAAAATTTTATGATTTCTTTTTGGCACAGTGTTTAGTCAGGTGACACTAAATCGAGTAGTATGAACGTGTGCCATCATATTTTAACCATGATAAGAAAAACATCTTTATTTATATACTACATTATTTAGCAGATTACCGTTTGCTTTTACAATAAATACATAAAAATATATACATGAAAGGAAAGGTAATGACTGTCACAATCTTACAATGAACTAATTTGCAGACCATTGGATTATACGGCTTGATTTTTGGAGATTCAGAAAAACCAATACATTTACTAAGCTTATAATACTGCAAGAAAACATAATAACCTATAAAATGAAGCGAGAAGGGGGATTTAAAAAAGACGTGTGCAAATTCGGGTGCTTCAAAAGTTATTTGGTAGCTGTATTTCCCAGGAATACGGTGGCGGTGTATTTTGTGTAATGGGGAAGATATTTGTAGATGGCACAATCATTGTCGCTTTCATTGATTTTTCTAAAAGAAAAAACTTACCATATAAATATTATAAATTGGCTTACTCATAGTTTTGTAACATGAAAATCCAAAAGCAAAGCTGTTAATCGCTGTCAGCGATTCGCTGAGACTAAAGTGCTATAGGGCCCAATGAGTTTCGTTAAATTTATTTCAGAAAACTGAAATTTAGAACGTGTAAATAAGCGTTAACAAATCGAAAAAGCTTACAATAATTAAACAAAAGCTGATTAAATGTGGAATGAAATCAAACAAGACTGCTGCGATTAAAGTAATAACAACTAAACGGGTGTTCTAAAAATTAGTGTTTACTCCTGTCTTTGCACAATTATTGATCTAATAAATTCAATGATGATATGTAACTTTATTGCATATATCACGTTAATACAATTCCTTGGACATATGTTAATGGCTTTGAATCGATTCACACTGGTACGGTATCCAACACAACATCAACAAATATGGAAAGGCAGATGGTATAAAATTTTATTATTCATAATTCCAGTTTTGGCAATTTGCTGGAAATTACATGAACCCGGAGAATTTATTCCACATCCACAAACTGGATATGTTGTAATATTAAAAAATGAGAGAGTAATGTCATTAAATCTTGCAATCTCATTTGGAATTTATTTATTGTTAACCCTTTTAACGGCAGCATTAAACATTGTGCTGGTTATCAAATGTTTTGTCTACAAAACTGCTGTAATTAATGTAAATGAAAAACATCTTTTATGTAAATTTTGAAAATCTGTTTTTGCGCTATAACAAAAAATCATTTTAGTTGTGCTGGCAGCAACATTTATGGCACAATTTTTGAGGATTTTGTACACCCTTGGAAGATTCGTATTTCCGAAGGATGAAACAATGACCACTATATTGTTTATACTGTTACCACATTTGAATAACATTTTTGCATGGTCTGGAAGTATTTCACTACTTATTACAAGGTAACAAAAGTGAATATGTTAATCTATAATCCAATTTATTTTTAGTAAATCAACTCGTCAAGAATATAAATTATTTTATTTTTGTCAAGCAATAAATTAAGAAGGAAAATAACCTGTTTGGTAAAGATGGATAAAAAACCGAATGCTTGCACTGTCAAATATCGGCCAGACCAAAGCATTTTGCTTTTAAAAAACCCAATACAAAGTACGTTATAAGTTTTCTTCATATATTTTTTTCTCAATGTGATAAAATTTATTTGTGGCTTAATATATCGTGTTATCAAAAAAAGCTTAATATAAATATTTTCTTGAGCAGTGAACGAAGCTGTTGCGTTTTGTACATAACGGTGCTTTATCTCTTTTGATAAATTTGCCAGATAAAAATCCATTATTTAAATATAATTTGAGCCAATAAAATTCCAATAGTTTTCTCGAAACCTCGTATCATCTGTTGTAATAAATTTAAGGGATAATAAAATCCCCAACCAACAACAATAATTGTAAATTTTGTTTTTTACAGTGCATTAGTTTGAACAAAAACATCTACAAAAACGACAAGAATTCCAACATTCATATTGATTGATAGTTACACCTCGTTATTACGTTTTTCAAGGGACCACGAAAAAACAACGTAAGATCGAGGTCAACGTAACCACAAGGCACGTAATAACGAGGTTCGACTGTATTAAAGGATAAAAAATTAACGAATATATCATTGGTTTTTTTCAGTAGTTTTGTTATTTTTGATTGTTTTAAACATGTCCCAAAAAGTGTCAAATCTTACCATTTTGCCACAAGGTCTTTAAAAAAGAAAGATGGTCAAAGCAGCTTAAACCACTGCGAAGATTTCATAAACTTTTTAATTCCGGAAGGGATTGCATAGGCCTCTTTTTTATCGGATTGTAGTTTTTGCGTATGAATTAACATTTTGTTGCATCCGTGTATTTTATTTTGTATTTGTGACATTCTAAAACACAAATTATTTTAATTACAGCTTTTCATGCCAATTGGAACAGATTAAATTAAATTTGCTGCTACAAAAATTATGTTTTCTCCGAATTTTGCACCTAAGAACATCTATTGTTAATTTCCTGTTGCAACAGATGACAATGTTAATTACAGTGTCTCCAAAGTTCCACTTTTTTTCGGAACGTATTCCGTTCCGTTCCTCTTTGGGCGCTATCCGTTCCGTCCGTTCCTGATTTTTGCTGGACACGTTCCAATCCGTTCCGTTCTTAACGTCAAGAACGGGTATACGTTCCCGTTCCGTTCCCGTCCCAGCCAAATTTCTTGAAAATCATTAAAAAACAGTGTTTTCTCGGGTTTTGTTTGTTTAAAAAAGCTTAAAAATGAAATTTTTGTGGTGAACGAATAAATTAAGTAATGATGGAAAAAGAAAATTAATTTTAATAAGTTGGAAATTTCAATTTGGAGCAAATTTTTAACATTAAAATGTCATTTTGACCAAATTTTTTTAAAATAATAGCCCAAAAAATGAAAAAGAACGGAACGTCTAAGAATGCAAAAGGAACGCGTTCCGTTCCGTTCTCTCTGAAATATTACACGTTCCGTCCGTTCCGTTCCCAGATTTTTGAACGGGTATACGTTCCCGTTCTGGAACGGGAACGGAACGTAAGAACGTACGTTCCGGAACGGAACGATGGAGACACTGGTTGATTATGCAGGATCTAGAAAAAAAGGGTAACAGATTTAATAAATGTGCAATTATTTTTACAAAAGTTTTACTGTAGTAAACATAAAGAAAGTGCTATTTTATTACTTCCTTTTTAAAAAACAAACATAACAGTATTTAATACAGTTATTCATGCAAAATTCATTCTTATTTTTTTTATAACTGGACAGTTCATTTTTGAAGCTGCCGAAGGATGTAAGCAAGGGAGGCACGAAAAGCACGTGCCCCTCCGAAATCGAATAATTCCTTTGATCTTTTGCCGACGCGTGCCAAATGCTGCAAAAGAAAAAGTTTGTTCTCTCCCCGAAAAAATATCCTGCTGACGTCCTTGGATTTTTCCATAAAAAAATCAATTATCTTCATAAATTAAGACGCGGTAAATAAAAGTACGTGATTTTTTTTATTTCCTTTGCAAAGAAAAAGGATTTTTTAAAGATTTGCAGAATAAATGAAGACAAAAAATTACCGTAGTTTTTGAGATACTTTGTGACTGGAAGTACTTTTACAAATTTTGTGATAAAACAGGAAAGTATAAATAATTTATAGCGATAATTCGGATAATCTTATTCTATTTTGGCTGACAAATAGAGTCACGGTAAACTTCTGCTTATTTGTACAAAGATTAAATGTATACACACTTTTTTAAAGAATTAAGCAAAAGAATTGTTTTTTTGACGTAAACATTTTCTGGAAGTTTGTTAAAAGGCGGTAAACGTTGTAAGAAAACAAACCTCTATTAGAAGGTACAAATTTCATGTTACACGTTAATATGAAAAATTCCTTTTATTTACGCATTTTCCTTCAAGATATAGATTTTCTAAGCATTTCTGTAAAAATATATTTTTGTCCTTTTATGACCTCACTTAATGCGGATGAAATAAAGTATCATAAAAGAACATATTAAATCAGATATTTTAGCTAAAATATAGTAAATAAGAGGCGGAGTGCTGATAAAAGCGAGCGAGCCCATACTTAATTCAATTGTTTTTTTCTTTGTTATATATATCTTCTTTGAGCCCGTTATTAAGTTATGCTTCTGTATTTTCGTTCCTTATTTTTCGACTACCTCTGTAATGCTCCAGTTTAATAGCAACTTGATAATAAAACATTTTTAGGTTTTTTTTGGATCAACGCGGATAATTATATCTTTGTCATTTTTAAATATAAAAATAAAAAATAGAATGTCAATATTCCCACAAATGTCAGCTATTTCATTGAAAACGAGCCCAAAAATATGTTGCAAAGTTTGTGGAAAAGAGACAAAATCATGTCATTTTGGAGCTATATCGTGTTCGGCATGTGCAGCTTTCTTTCGTCGATCAGTTGCTTCACAAAAAACTCCGAGATGTAAACTTTCAGAGCAATGTAAATTAGTTAACTGTAAGTAATTTTTGAGTTTTTGAAAAAGCATAGCTTTATTATGTTTTTGTTGCAGTGTTTCCCCGAATGATGTGTCAATACTGCAGGTTAATAAGATGCTTAGCGGTTGGAATGCAACCATGCAAAGTTCGTTTATTACATCATAGAGATTCATCATTTTGTGATAGCTCAACAACATGTGTAATGTTTCCGAGATCTCTCTATTCACAATCATTCATTTCATCTCTTTACAGATACTTTCCCCACGATCAAATAGCAAGCAGACTGAAGTATTTTTTTGGCTTCAAGCGACAATTTTGGAATCATTAGTATGCACAGCTTACACAAATTCTACATCACTGTCTGATTACCTGTTTGGTTCGAATCAACATAGTCTCTTTGATCATGCTACAACAACATGGAAAGATATGGATGTTTGTAACATTATTACAAAAAATAATAAGACCAATTTGAGTAAAGCATTTTCTGTCAGTGATCAATTTGTGGATGTAAATTTACAGTTCATTGAAAAGTTTTATCAATTAGATGAATCATTTCGGTCTTCAGAATGGATAAAAATATTTAAAAAACCGCTATGGCAAAAAGTGTGGGATTTAGCAAAAATACTAGAAAACAACCAGCTGAATGAATATAAATTTGCTGCATTAGCACATTCAACATTAATTCAAATTGCAGGGGAAACTTTAGGAAATGTGGCAGAAACACAGATCCAACCATCTTCATGTTTGACGAAGCTGGCAAAAGATATTCAACAATGTTATCCCCTCAAAACTATACAAACTACTGGCTCACTGATGCAGCTTGTTGATGAAATGCAAAAACTTAGAAAAATATATGACATGCATGTTTTAATAATTTTTTCATCTCAGAAACCTTCTCCTGAAGAACACAGTGAACAAACTTTCGTGAATCCGTTGAAATAGGAAGATTGTTTTAAAGATTCGTCAACATATCAAAATTTACAACAAATTTTTTAACACGTCTTTCAAATCCAATGCATTCCCAAACAATTTGAATTTAATAAAATTGTTTTTTATGTATTAATCAAATTCTCTCTCATTTTTAAATATCTTTCATGTATTCATACTAATCAATATTTTTTAAATGTATATAAATTCATAAAGCCTTGCCTAAAATACAGCTAATTTATAAAATGATAAAATAACTATTTACATTTTTATTGCTATTGTGTTAGAAAAAAAATCAAGTAAACAATGGCGAATACTTTTTTTTACTTGATCTTTTTTGTTTTGTAACTATTGTTTCTTTTAAACTAATTCTACAACTCTCACTTTTTTTTATGTTCAAAAATTTATTTTATTAACAGAAGATACAGGAGCATTAATTTTTTAAAGTTTAAAGAAACAAAAATTTCTGAAAAGAGATTTGAAACAAACCTTCGATACGGCATTATAAAATACAAGGTTGCAACTGATTCCATGATGCTATGAAGTGATAAAAAACTGCAAGCTAGACATATCCAGCTTGTTGCATGCTCAATTTGAAAAACTAAGAATGTAATCATTCCTAGAACTGGCAAACAAAAAAATGTTTCAGTTAATAAAATTTGAACAATTGATGATATGATTAATAATTTTTGTAATTTTGTTGTTGTAGTGGAATTTTTACTGGCTTTTAAGGTGTAATGTCCAAAGAGTACCATGATTAAAATATAGGCAGTAATTAATAAAATTACTATTCCAAAGACGATTGTTAAAGGGGTATGAATATATTCTATTGGACAAAATGCCAATGAAGGCTCATCCAAATTTTTAAAAAATGAGTCATAGTTTATAGCATGCTGAAGAATTGCATCTCGTCGAGTGAAACATACTACTATAAAGTAAACCATAACTAACACTGCATTTATACTGGTGCTAATTGAAACACAAAGAGTAATAATAAGCTTTGTTGTAATCCATGATGTCCATCGAGTTTGAAATATTGTTAAATATCGAGTTCCAAGTGTTGCAGATAGCCCCCCGATATAAAAGATACCAGAGCCAATTCCAGTTACAACAAAAACCATAGTTTTTGGTAAAGATCCATTCTCCCTCGCAAATCCAAGTGGATATCCTCCAAATGCTGGTGTCAACAGCACGGGTTTTAACAATTTCAGCACTAATTCTAGAATGAAACACCAAAATGCATGATTAAAAACAAGCCATTTAAAAGTTTTTAATTTCTGCCATGCTCGAAACTGAAGGACAAATGTTGATTCTCAATAACAAACTGCTCTTCATAGGTTAAAAGCGAATATTCATCCGATCTGGTGGTTTCCTTGTAAACTGTTGATTGAGATAATCTGATTCAGTGATGGTCGATTTGTCATCATCGCCAGAGTTTGATTCCCAGTTGATGAAATTCTTTAATTGCTTTTTCTAATATTAAAAATTATTTTTCTTTTAATTGACATGTGTAAGAACATGAAATAAATATTATTATTATTACAAAGATGCTGCGTATATGTAGGCCGCAGTTTTATATTTCTGTTATGCTTTCTGTAGTGCATCATCTTTTTGACTAATTAAAACAAAAATAATTTAATTATTTTTTTATTAAAAAGCTTCGACTTTATTCAAAGAATTTTTTAATAAAAGCCAAAGAGTTTTGAAACAATTATATTTTTCAAATAATATTTCCCCAGGTTTGCTCTTATGTATTATATTTTTGTTCTATACAGAAATGAAATTGTACACGAGGCAAATATTTAAAAAAAAAGTTCGACATTGTTAACTGCTTCCAGTTACATAACCACTGGAAAATGATTTCTGAAAGCATGCATGAGCATTTTATATCAAAAATAAGCTAAAAAATATGATGCACAAAACAAACAAAAATTTTATTACCCTTGCAAAAACATTAAACTTTCAGCTTAAAAAATGCAACAGCTGTCGTAGCTGAAAAACAAAAACTTATTTTTAAAGACTATTTGTTTGTAATGAGTGTGTTGTTGATTAAAAAATACTCATGAATATGAAAATTTTTTAATTTTATATTTTAAAGGTTTTAAAATGGCAATGCAGATTGTTCACCTGAATTACCATTGCTTCAAAAAATGCATAATTTTATTCACATTATTGCCAACAAAAAAGCGACAATGTTTGCTTGTATTTATTTTTAATTGAATTAACAGTAGCATCTGTATTTAAATAAAACACAAATAAGATCATTTATTATAAGTTTGCAGGAAATACTATTGAAGTAGGATGAATAATGTTGTTCTTTTTTTGCGTTATGAAAATACTAATAAAATAATTTTGAAGAGGTGTAATTTTAAGCTTTTTGAACACAAAATTTCGATATGGTGTTATGAGTAAAAGTGTTGAAATAAAATCCACAAAACAGTGCCCAGATATCATGCAGCTTCCAATTATCGCCAATGATGCGGTATTCGATACTTCAAAAGCAAATACAGTCATTCCACAAGTGTATGGAATAATTAATAGCAGAAATGATACACATCCTTGAACAAGTAGCGAAAAAAGTAACATATATTTTGTAGATGCTTTTAAAATTTTATTATATTTTTTTATTTGATAAATAATAAATGCAAATAGCAGCAAAGCTAGTGCATGTCCAATATAAAGTATAATTGCAATGATTTTTGATAAAAAATTAATCGGAAGAATTGCAAAAGTTTTTTCATTGATGGAAGATTATGGGAGGATGAAAGATTTATAATTTGTGTTTGTTCATTTTCATTCCCAAAAAATCCAGTTAACAAAAAAGCATATGCTGCGACACCAATGATCAAAAAGCCATATCCAATAATTACAAAAATAAAAATTAGTATTTTTTTTAAAGTAAACCATCCATGAAACATATTTGGAAAAACCATTAAATATCGATGTGATAAAGTTATGCATAAGCTTGCAGCACATGCACAAAATAAAGCATGCAATAAAATGGTTGTGCCTTTAGTCGTCTGAGCATTCCCAATTTCTCGTAAAATTCCAAGCTGAAATGTTGCAGTAGAGGGGGTCAAATAAACAGGTTTGATAAGACCCATAAATGTTGTTAAACATAAACTCCAAAATGAATAATTAAAAATTAACCATTTAAAATTTCCAAGTGTTTTAGATTGTGTTAAAATAATATAGAATAAAAAGGGAGCTATCAGCCATGATATGACTATGCAACAATATGTACCATAATAATAAATCCACAAAAATACTAATGGTGGATCGTTTGTAAGAAATAATTCTACCAATAAACCCATGAAAGAAATGAATGTAAAATATTTACTTTTAAGTTTTTGACATAATAATATTATTTATTTCGGACATGTTTACCCCTTTTGACGCCAACGTGAAGAAACTAATTGCACCTGCTCTATATTGTAGCACTACCAAAAACTTTTTATTTCATAAATATTAAATAACGATAAATGTTAAAGTAAAAAATTGAAGTAGTTTTTAAAATATATACAATATTCAAGGCTTTAAAGGTTATAACAGGTTATTTGAATAGTTTGTGCTGATGTTTGGTCCTATGACACTTTTTTCGTTTTTGATGAAATTCTTTTTTTTAGTAAAAAAGTGCCTATTGGGGTTAGTTATCATGCCTAAAAAGCATTTTAAGGTATCTTTGATTCTGGCGGATTTCTGGGATATACGAATTTCAACATATTTTGCATTTAAAGTTAACAAATTTTAGCTTCAAAATGATGAGCAGGATTATCACAAACCATGTTCAAACCATTATGCAAATATCAGATCCTATGTATGCAAATTTTTCCTTCCATTTATTAGGTTTTTATGCTTTTTCTGTTATTAATTGTTCCATACACTTGTGGAATGACTATTTTTGCTTTTGAAGTATCGAATACCGCGTCATTGGCTGTAATTGGAAGCTGCATGATTTCGGGACATTGTTTTGTGGATTTTGTTTCAACACTTTTACTCATAACACCATATCGAAATTTTGTATTCAAAAAGCTTAAAATTACACCTCTTCAGGATTATTTTATTAGTATTTTCATAACTAAAAAAAAGAGCAACATTATTCATCCTACTTCAATAATATTTGCTGCAAACGTAAAATAAATGATCCTTGATGGCAAGGGATAGAATTTTTATATTCCATACATAAAGAACCTAAATGTGTACCTGAATGTATGGAATATAAAAAACAAGATTTCAGCATGGCAGATTTTTTAAATTACTGAAATTTAGCAGTTCTGATGAATGTTTAAATTGGACAATGTACAAATCATTTTTTGTAAGGAAAATTTTATTAATCGAGACAAAAAACATTTAAATAAAATTTGACGTATTACGATTGGAAAAAAGGACACAAAAACTTTTTTTTACAAAGAAGATAGTTTCTTATTTAATCATGGTTTGAAAGAACTTATTATAATAGGTACACTAAAATTTTTGAAGTATTTATGTCCACGAGTTGTTAGGGGTAGTCTTTTTAAAACTATTTAAAAACTCGCGAGGATTCCGAATTAAAAGATACATCTTTTTTAGAATATTTACAAGAGCTTCTCGATATCCTGTCATAATGCACAAAACAATAATAGATTCAATAAAAATTCGAGTTTGTGTAATAATTTGTTGTCCTCCCAAACTGGTCAACCCTAATGGGCCATCAATCCAAAGCGGAAGTCTAAAATCGATATAGCCAGTATAATTCTTTCCAATGACATAATCCCGATTAGTTACAATCGGAACAGACGATGTCGAAGTGGCAGGAACAAATATGGCAACAATAGTTCGAAAATTACCAAGAAATTGAAAAGTAAAAATGAAAAGATTCATTGCAGTTTGAGAGGTAATAACAATAGCAATTCGAAGGGAAGCCATAAAATCTCGACGATTATGTTGTAGCTGAAATGAAGCTTGTTTTGCAACTTTTAAAATTATCATAAATGTTGAAAATGATGTAATAAGCAAGCAGATTGCAGGTTTAAGAATCCCAAAATCAATACACATTACATAAATAACATAAAGAAAATCACAAATAAAATCTTTTGTATTTGCAGTTGTGCATAAGCTGCTTGTAGAATTTGTTGAAGCTTGTTTAGATTTACATTCATTCAGAAGCCAGGTCACCCTTTGAGTTCTATATTCTGCAACTAAAAATTCTGTATCCCAAATCATAAAAAATGAATTAAATATAAAAATTGTAAAAGCAATTCTATAGCCACGTGTTAGCTTATCATAAGATTTCACAAAATATAAGGCTATAAATCTTGTGATTGAAAATAGCACCATTGGAGAATAAATATTATTTACAATAAATTGATGTAGTGTATACCCGATTGGGCCTTTTCCGCTATAAAAGCATCCTGGACTTGGTTTCACATAATTAACAAGAAAATTTTCACATGAAAATTCAAAACATTTCAAAAAATCAAATATTGCTTGATTTAATATAAACCATCGATAATTTTGTTTTATTCCACCAAAAATTGAAATAAATATTATCATCCCAAGGGGTCCCATACAATAATATCCAAAATCAAGCTTATACAAAGTTGCTGCAATATTTCCAATAGCACATTGAGATTCTTCATATTTTGTTGTAGATTTATCATTTATGACACAGATAAAAGAAGCAGAGGTGTTCATTTTAATATTACTGATTTGGCGTTATGAAAAATATAAAGCTTAAAAAATTATCAGACTATTTTTATATACATTATTTTTTTGTTTAAAAAATACACCCATTGAAAAAACATTTTTAAAGGAGGCCATTATTTTAATGGCCAGATTTCAAGTGCTTTTGGTTGCTTACAAGAATTAATCATGACCTTCCTAAACTTATGGGGGCTCAAATGGAGCAATTTTTTGTTATTGTTAATGGTTGTAGTATATGTCTTAATGAAAGGGTATCAAGAATCAGAGCTAATCATGGCTTTCTAAAATTTATGGGGGAGCAAACACATTTAGAGCAAATTTAGACCACAGTTTTTTAATGAATGTTATCTTAATGATTAAATTCTGTGGGCTAATTAACGATTTGAAAATATTTTTCTACAGTTAATCATGGTCTTCCAAAACAAACGGGGGCATATTAAATGTTTTTTAAAGGTTATTTGTTGAGTGCGAATTTAGGGGATATCAATTACCAGAATTAATTAAGGTTTTGGAAACTTGTGAGGGGGCCTTCTCAACAAGAAAAACGAGCCAAAAATTTTGAAATAAACTGTCAGTTAAAGAAATTGGACTCTTTGATACTTAATTTTATCCTAAAAACCTGATCAGACCAGCAAGCATTATTGTATTATTTTGTAATACTAAAAAATCAATAAAATTCATGATGAATGCGGTTCTAAAAATCTCTAAAATCCTCTGCAATGGATGTGAAGTAAACAAAGAAAAATATTGCGTTGTCAGTGTGTGCATTCTAAGAAATAATATAATTGATTGTTTATGCTCAATTAGTTCTTTAAGAATGCATTTGTTTCTGATTAAATTTGGCTTCACAATCGAGCTAACAACGATATTAGTTTTACTGATGAGGTTCCAAACCGTACAGGCTCTATGTGACACACGCCCTTTCTTCTTTATTTTGTTGCACCATATAGAAAAGCTGTGAAAGAACTTTTAGGAAGGGTGTTTCCATATTTTAAAGCTAAAATCATACCTGCAAAAACCGTTCAAATATCTCATGTCAGTGGTATGTTTTCTCATATTGCCCAAGATTAACATAAAAGTTTTTACCTATGTATAATTTTGGCATGTTGGGACACAATGTGAAGTGGCGCCAAATTCAAATTCTTTTTTAGCAGAATATATTGTGATTGAGCTTTTAAATGTGTATATTAATTTGAATAAATTTATTTTGTAGAAAGACTATTTCTACGCAGAAAAAAATTTGTATTCAATAAAATTAGAATTTATAAAACTTTATAATTCATATTTCGTCAAAATCTTCATGTATACAATTTTCAAAGATTGCCTTCTCTGTACCATGTCACATACGGCCTCCAAAAATGGCATTTTCATTTTCAGCGTTCATTTCACCTCCAAAAACTTCTTGTCTAAAATAGTTTATTATATTTAAAAATACTTGAGATCCATGGACTTACACATCAAAATTTACTTCTCGCTTTCCTTTACCGCCTCCTCGACCAAATGCAACGGCAATAAAGATAACGATGAAATTCTTTAATTGCTTTTTCTAATATTAAAAATTATTTTTCTTTTAATTGACATGTGTAAGAACATGAAATAAATATTATTATTATTACAAAGATGCTGCGTATATGTAGGCCGCAGTTTTATATTTCTGTTATGCTTTCTGTAGTGCATCATCTTTTTGACTAATTAAAACAAAAATAATTTAATTATTTTTTTATTAAAAAGCTTCGACTTTATTCAAAGAATTTTTTAATAAAAGCCAAAGAGTTTTGAAACAATTATATTTTTCAAATAATATTTCCCCAGGTTTGCTCTTATGTATTATATTTTTGTTCTATACAGAAATGAAATTGTACACGAGGCAAATATTTAAAAAAAAAGTTCGACATTGTTAACTGCTTCCAGTTACATAACCACTGGAAAATGATTTCTGAAAGCATGCATGAGCATTTTATATCAAAAATAAGCTAAAAAATATGATGCACAAAACAAACAAAAATTTTATTACCCTTGCAAAAACATTAAACTTTCAGCTTAAAAAATGCAACAGCTGTCGTAGCTGAAAAACAAAAACTTATTTTTAAAGACTATTTGTTTGTAATGAGTGTGTTGTTGATTAAAAAATACTCATGAATATGAAAATTTTTTAATTTTATATTTTAAAGGTTTTAAAATGGCAATGCAGATTGTTCACCTGAATTACCATTGCTTCAAAAAATGCATAATTTTATTCACATTATTGCCAACAAAAAAGCGACAATGTTTGCTTGTATTTATTTTTAATTGAATTAACAGTAGCATCTGTATTTAAATAAAACACAAATAAGATCATTTATTATAAGTTTGCAGGAAATACTATTGAAGTAGGATGAATAATGTTGTTCTTTTTTTGCGTTATGAAAATACTAATAAAATAATTTTGAAGAGGTGTAATTTTAAGCTTTTTGAACACAAAATTTCGATATGGTGTTATGAGTAAAAGTGTTGAAATAAAATCCACAAAACAGTGCCCAGATATCATGCAGCTTCCAATTATCGCCAATGATGCGGTATTCGATACTTCAAAAGCAAATACAGTCATTCCACAAGTGTATGGAATAATTAATAGCAGAAATGATACACATCCTTGAACAAGTAGCGAAAAAAGTAACATATATTTTGTAGATGCTTTTAAAATTTTATTATATTTTTTTATTTGATAAATAATAAATGCAAATAGCAGCAAAGCTAGTGCATGTCCAATATAAAGTATAATTGCAATGATTTTTGATAAAAAATTAATCGGAAGAATTGCAAAAGTTTTTTCATTGATGGAAGATTATGGGAGGATGAAAGATTTATAATTTGTGTTTGTTCATTTTCATTCCCAAAAAATCCAGTTAACAAAAAAGCATATGCTGCGACACCAATGATCAAAAAGCCATATCCAATAATTACAAAAATAAAAATTAGTATTTTTTTTAAAGTAAACCATCCATGAAACATATTTGGAAAAACCATTAAATATCGATGTGATAAAGTTATGCATAAGCTTGCAGCACATGCACAAAATAAAGCATGCAATAAAATGGTTGTGCCTTTAGTCGTCTGAGCATTCCCAATTTCTCGTAAAATTCCAAGCTGAAATGTTGCAGTAGAGGGGGTCAAATAAACAGGTTTGATAAGACCCATAAATGTTGTTAAACATAAACTCCAAAATGAATAATTAAAAATTAACCATTTAAAATTTCCAAGTGTTTTAGATTGTGTTAAAATAATATAGAATAAAAAGGGAGCTATCAGCCATGATATGACTATGCAACAATATGTACCATAATAATAAATCCACAAAAATACTAATGGTGGATCGTTTGTAAGAAATAATTCTACCAATAAACCCATGAAAGAAATGAATGTAAAATATTTACTTTTAAGTTTTTGACATAATAATATTATTTATTTCGGACATGTTTACCCCTTTTGACGCCAACGTGAAGAAACTAATTGCACCTGCTCTATATTGTAGCACTACCAAAAACTTTTTATTTCATAAATATTAAATAACGATAAATGTTAAAGTAAAAAATTGAAGTAGTTTTTAAAATATATACAATATTCAAGGCTTTAAAGGTTATAACAGGTTATTTGAATAGTTTGTGCTGATGTTTGGTCCTATGACACTTTTTTCGTTTTTGATGAAATTCTTTTTTTTAGTAAAAAAGTGCCTATTGGGGTTAGTTATCATGCCTAAAAAGCATTTTAAGGTATCTTTGATTCTGGCGGATTTCTGGGATATACGAATTTCAACATATTTTGCATTTAAAGTTAACAAATTTTAGCTTCAAAATGATGAGCAGGATTATCACAAACCATGTTCAAACCATTATGCAAATATCAGATCCTATGTATGCAAATTTTTCCTTCCATTTATTAGGTTTTTATGCTTTTTCTGTTATTAATTGTTCCATACACTTGTGGAATGACTATTTTTGCTTTTGAAGTATCGAATACCGCGTCATTGGCTGTAATTGGAAGCTGCATGATTTCGGGACATTGTTTTGTGGATTTTGTTTCAACACTTTTACTCATAACACCATATCGAAATTTTGTATTCAAAAAGCTTAAAATTACACCTCTTCAGGATTATTTTATTAGTATTTTCATAACTAAAAAAAAGAGCAACATTATTCATCCTACTTCAATAATATTTGCTGCAAACGTAAAATAAATGATCCTTGATGGCAAGGGATAGAATTTTTATATTCCATACATAAAGAACCTAAATGTGTACCTGAATGTATGGAATATAAAAAACAAGATTTCAGCATGGCAGATTTTTTAAATTACTGAAATTTAGCAGTTCTGATGAATGTTTAAATTGGACAATGTACAAATCATTTTTTGTAAGGAAAATTTTATTAATCGAGACAAAAAACATTTAAATAAAATTTGACGTATTACGATTGGAAAAAAGGACACAAAAACTTTTTTTTACAAAGAAGATAGTTTCTTATTTAATCATGGTTTGAAAGAACTTATTATAATAGGTACACTAAAATTTTTGAAGTATTTATGTCCACGAGTTGTTAGGGGTAGTCTTTTTAAAACTATTTAAAAACTCGCGAGGATTCCGAATTAAAAGATACATCTTTTTTAGAATATTTACAAGAGCTTCTCGATATCCTGTCATAATGCACAAAACAATAATAGATTCAATAAAAATTCGAGTTTGTGTAATAATTTGTTGTCCTCCCAAACTGGTCAACCCTAATGGGCCATCAATCCAAAGCGGAAGTCTAAAATCGATATAGCCAGTATAATTCTTTCCAATGACATAATCCCGATTAGTTACAATCGGAACAGACGATGTCGAAGTGGCAGGAACAAATATGGCAACAATAGTTCGAAAATTACCAAGAAATTGAAAAGTAAAAATGAAAAGATTCATTGCAGTTTGAGAGGTAATAACAATAGCAATTCGAAGGGAAGCCATAAAATCTCGACGATTATGTTGTAGCTGAAATGAAGCTTGTTTTGCAACTTTTAAAATTATCATAAATGTTGAAAATGATGTAATAAGCAAGCAGATTGCAGGTTTAAGAATCCCAAAATCAATACACATTACATAAATAACATAAAGAAAATCACAAATAAAATCTTTTGTATTTGCAGTTGTGCATAAGCTGCTTGTAGAATTTGTTGAAGCTTGTTTAGATTTACATTCATTCAGAAGCCAGGTCACCCTTTGAGTTCTATATTCTGCAACTAAAAATTCTGTATCCCAAATCATAAAAAATGAATTAAATATAAAAATTGTAAAAGCAATTCTATAGCCACGTGTTAGCTTATCATAAGATTTCACAAAATATAAGGCTATAAATCTTGTGATTGAAAATAGCACCATTGGAGAATAAATATTATTTACAATAAATTGATGTAGTGTATACCCGATTGGGCCTTTTCCGCTATAAAAGCATCCTGGACTTGGTTTCACATAATTAACAAGAAAATTTTCACATGAAAATTCAAAACATTTCAAAAAATCAAATATTGCTTGATTTAATATAAACCATCGATAATTTTGTTTTATTCCACCAAAAATTGAAATAAATATTATCATCCCAAGGGGTCCCATACAATAATATCCAAAATCAAGCTTATACAAAGTTGCTGCAATATTTCCAATAGCACATTGAGATTCTTCATATTTTGTTGTAGATTTATCATTTATGACACAGATAAAAGAAGCAGAGGTGTTCATTTTAATATTACTGATTTGGCGTTATGAAAAATATAAAGCTTAAAAAATTATCAGACTATTTTTATATACATTATTTTTTTGTTTAAAAAATACACCCATTGAAAAAACATTTTTAAAGGAGGCCATTATTTTAATGGCCAGATTTCAAGTGCTTTTGGTTGCTTACAAGAATTAATCATGACCTTCCTAAACTTATGGGGGCTCAAATGGAGCAATTTTTTGTTATTGTTAATGGTTGTAGTATATGTCTTAATGAAAGGGTATCAAGAATCAGAGCTAATCATGGCTTTCTAAAATTTATGGGGGAGCAAACACATTTAGAGCAAATTTAGACCACAGTTTTTTAATGAATGTTATCTTAATGATTAAATTCTGTGGGCTAATTAACGATTTGAAAATATTTTTCTACAGTTAATCATGGTCTTCCAAAACAAACGGGGGCATATTAAATGTTTTTTAAAGGTTATTTGTTGAGTGCGAATTTAGGGGATATCAATTACCAGAATTAATTAAGGTTTTGGAAACTTGTGAGGGGGCCTTCTCAACAAGAAAAACGAGCCAAAAATTTTGAAATAAACTGTCAGTTAAAGAAATTGGACTCTTTGATACTTAATTTTATCCTAAAAACCTGATCAGACCAGCAAGCATTATTGTATTATTTTGTAATACTAAAAAATCAATAAAATTCATGATGAATGCGGTTCTAAAAATCTCTAAAATCCTCTGCAATGGATGTGAAGTAAACAAAGAAAAATATTGCGTTGTCAGTGTGTGCATTCTAAGAAATAATATAATTGATTGTTTATGCTCAATTAGTTCTTTAAGAATGCATTTGTTTCTGATTAAATTTGGCTTCACAATCGAGCTAACAACGATATTAGTTTTACTGATGAGGTTCCAAACCGTACAGGCTCTATGTGACACACGCCCTTTCTTCTTTATTTTGTTGCACCATATAGAAAAGCTGTGAAAGAACTTTTAGGAAGGGTGTTTCCATATTTTAAAGCTAAAATCATACCTGCAAAAACCGTTCAAATATCTCATGTCAGTGGTATGTTTTCTCATATTGCCCAAGATTAACATAAAAGTTTTTACCTATGTATAATTTTGGCATGTTGGGACACAATGTGAAGTGGCGCCAAATTCAAATTCTTTTTTAGCAGAATATATTGTGATTGAGCTTTTAAATGTGTATATTAATTTGAATAAATTTATTTTGTAGAAAGACTATTTCTACGCAGAAAAAAATTTGTATTCAATAAAATTAGAATTTATAAAACTTTATAATTCATATTTCGTCAAAATCTTCATGTATACAATTTTCAAAGATTGCCTTCTCTGTACCATGTCACATACGGCCTCCAAAAATGGCATTTTCATTTTCAGCGTTCATTTCACCTCCAAAAACTTCTTGTCTAAAATAGTTTATTATATTTAAAAATACTTGAGATCCATGGACTTACACATCAAAATTTACTTCTCGCTTTCCTTTACCGCCTCCTCGACCAAATGCAACGGCAATAAAGATAACGAGAAGAAAAACGGCTAAGAAACGCATGATAATTAAATGGAGAAAAAATGATACTTTTTTATAAAACAAAAGGAAGTAAAAAGTTACTTCCTTTTGTTTTAGTTTAACTTTGTACTTGTCACTTTCTGTTTACTTCTGAATTTGCTTTTTTATATTCAGTAAATCAGAGAACAAAAAAAAGTTTAATAATAAAAATAATTTTGAAAATTTTTTGTTAAAGAACATTAAAAAAATGTATCCGTAGCAAAAATTTCTATTTCCCATTTTTAGTGGACTTGATTTCGCTGTCCAAATTTTTTTGACTTGAAAATTTTGTTTAACAGTCCTTTTATGTAGCTTAATTGCAATACGAATGCCATAACTCGATTAAATGATATCGCAAAAAAAACTTTGTTGGAGTAGTATCGTCATAATGGGTTTCACGGAACCCCTGTGGTGGTTAATTTCTTTAAATGAAAAAAACCTTTTTGTTGATTACTTTTTGTCGAGGCTGATTGTTTGTGAAGAGAGAAAAAAATGATTTATTTTGATAAATATAAGGGTGTTCAAAAAGTCCGGTTCGCTGTTTGAGCGCTTAGATTTTTGAAGCCACTTAAGCTAAACTCATGCTGTTTGCTAATGTTTGTAGCCCACATACAACTGCACCAGATGGCATTGTCAAATTGGGGTCACAGGGGTTACTGTAGGTATACGGTAGAATGTTCTAGAAAAATAGATAATTTATGAGAAAATTGAGGTTTTTAACGACGGTCAAAAGTCAGAAACGGCTGGAAACTATTAATTTTGATATTTTATGACTACTAGCATTATATCCAACAACTTTCAAACACTATTTTGCCTCAGGGCATTATGCAAATTTTTAGGGTCGAAAAATTTGCATATTTATTTGTACTCAAAAAAATGGCAGGTACAGTGAGAAAAAAGCAGTGACGAAGAAAACCTCACCGGTGATGAAGCTGTGACGAATTCATCACTATCAGTGATGAATTCGTCACCAGTGAGGGTTTTTTCGTCACTGTCAGTGATGCAAAAGTGATGAATGCGTCACGGTATTTTCTCAGTGTAATGCTAGGAAATATACTAGTAAGTCTTGAATATTTATTTTTTGTTGAAATAATTGCTTTAAGTGGGTTTAATAGCGTATGGAAAATTATGTAGTAGCACACGATAACTTTAAAATACCATAATATCTATTTTTAAGTAATTATTTCAACAAAAAATAGATATTCAAGACTTACTAGTATATTTCCTAGCATTACCTGCCATTTTTTTGAGTTCAAATAAATATGCAAATTTTCCGACCCTAAAAATTTAGTAACCCCCGTGACCCCAATTTCATTATGCCATCAATTTCACCTAAAATTGATTGTGGAGGACTTTATGGCTTTTAAACATTTTTTTATAGCAAAAAATAACACTGAGTAGCAGACGATGGTTTCAAATACTATAAAAAAATGTTTAAGAGCCACAATTTCGCCTAAAATTGATTGCTTAGGACTTACTAGATCATTTCCAACATCTTCCTGCCATTTTTTTCAGTTTTTGAAAATATGCAAATTTTTCGACCTCGAAAATTTGCATAATGCCTTGAGGCAAAATTCCATATAAAAGTTGTTGGATATGATGTAGATAGTCCTAAAACATCATATCCAGTCATTTGCAGCTTTTTCCCGTTTAATTACAGCTCGTTTTTAACGAAAATCCGCATGTGTTCGAGAAAATTCTACCGTATACCTACAGTATCCACGGTGACCTCAATATTATATTATAGTTAGATGCCTGAGATATGGGCCTACCTATTACAAAAGACCTCATTTTAATTGCTCTTGTAGTATTAAAAATCCACCAGGTTATATCGGCGCACGAACTTATCGAACAACCTGATATTTAAGCTCTCAAAATAACCTCCACATTGAAAATTCCAAAACTTACTACTCAAAGATGTTAATTGAAAAGACACACCAATATACAAGGAAATAATTGGAATTGCTATTAATACCGAGGGTACGGTAACCTGCAACACTAAAGCAAGCAAAAATTGTTTTCGCGCTTTCAGCGTCGCTGTTGTAAAAGATGCCTTCACTTCATTTAATTTTTGATAAATTTTAAATGGAATTATATAAATTATACAAGCTTCGGTAAAAATTTGTCCACATAGTACTCCAAAATATGCTTTACCCGAGGCATTCAAAATTATTGTATGACATGGTGCAGATTTGAAGAATTCAAAAGAGTTATTGAAATTTTGTTGGAGGAATACAAGAGATGTTTCATAGGTTACTGGAAAGAATAATAAGAAAATGGATGGCAGTGGATAACAAATGATAATTGTTGCACATATAAAAATACTAGAATAATTTTTGTATAAAAATTCTGCATTTTCTTTTAGAGAATAATATTGATAGAGTAGACCGTAAATAATTGAAAATCCAATACAACTTAAAAAAATATGCACCATTGCCTAAGATTTGTGATAATTATTTTTTTCCCTCCTAATAACACTTACATATGGAATCGACTCCCCCCAAAAAACATCCAAATGTCTACAAATAAACCCTGCACTACACATTATAGGTGTTGGAAACAAAATGAATGGACCAAAAATAAAAGTTAAATGAAAATCCGTTAAAAATGCACTAAAAATTGTAAATAAAATAAAATATTTATAAGTTTTCATTGGGAGTTACTAAAAGCTGGACTTGGATTTGGACTTGGACCTGGTCCAAATCCAAGTCCAGCTTTTAGTAGCCAAGTCCAAGTCCAGCTTTTAGCAATTCCCGTTTTCATTGTTTTTGTTAAATATTTTAGGACAATGAAAGCAGCTGTTGCGTTGATGAAAATGTTGAATATTGTGTTGATATGTAATCGATTGCCATAAGCAATGAATTCATTTTTAGTGTAAATGTGTTCCATACTTTGTTTAAAAATATTAACATACAAAAATATTTCATCTTATTTACTTTTTAAATGTTGTTGTTAAAGGTGATAACAACTATAATGTGGGCTTAATTAGGTATTTGAAATTGTCAATTATTTGTATATTTCATAGAAGGTAGAAAAAAAAGTTTATTTTTTATGTTTCAAGTAACGGTTACAATCCATCATTAGTGAAAGAGTATTAGAAGGCTTCCTAATTCAGCAAATTAAAACATAACAGTCATTTTCGATTTTTTACGATAGCGTTTTTTCCCTCTGCTAAAACAACAAAAATGCTCATTAATTATTTTTCTGCGACCATACATTTCAAAGTTAAAATTTTTGTTAAAAATATTTTTGCTTTTATTTTTGTTTTTGTTATTTAACAAAATTGTATAATCATCTGTAGTAGCATTAGATACAATCTAAAATTTTGTATCTAATGCTACTTAAACAGTTATAGCTATTTTCATAGATCTCGAAAAAGAAGGAACCAGATCATGCTTGAATATTGTTTTTTTCCGTCACAACACATCAAATTAATCAAATTTTTCATATTTCTGTTTACAAATTATAACTATAAAAAAATTTAAATTCTGGCTCTGTTTGTTGTATGTTGTTTTAGCCAGGATTTGATATGAAAAATAAATCCCGTTGTGCTCTAAACGTATCGAGTAAATACGAGCACAAACAGACCACTTCCAGCAATTTTTCAAGGAAAAAAAGAAGGAATGCTCTGTAATACAAAAGCTGAAACTAAAATTTATAAAAAATACATCTTTGTGCTTTACGTAATGAAAAAACATTTAAAACTTCATTATAATAGTATATATAAATAATTGCAATGTTAAAACAAATTTTGTTATCACTTGTGTTAAATACAAAATACATATTTATCTATGATTGACTGTAATGATGCCAGAAGAAGATCTTACAGCAGGAGTAATTTGATTCTTTTTAAATCTATGAAATATCCATTTTGAAAAGTTAAAAATAGCTTCCCTATAGCCTGTCATAATTGTTAAAATAATTATACATTCCAAGAAAACACGGATTTGTCGAAATATTTGAATATTTGTAAATGCATATTTTCCTTTAAAAAGTGACAGCAAAGTACGATAATTCGGGTCATCTCCTCCAGAATAAATAGACTGAAGTGATTCAAAGATTAGAATTATAGCATTAAAAAGCAGCTGTATCATTAAAACAGCCGCAATTCGAAGTGAACCATAAAAATCTTTTCGATTATTGTTATATTGAAATTTAAATTGACTGCTAACTTTTCGAACTACTAAATATGATGGAATTAATGCGCCAATAATACATACTGGGCCCTTGGCTTTATCAATTCTGTCAAAGATAAGACCTGCATTAGTAAAACTGTTGTAAATATTATCAGTTTTGATTAAAGATGAAACACATGTATTTAGTGACGAACTGTTCGTTTTTCTGCAATCTTTTTGAAGTTCAGCATATCGATTAAGTGTGATGGCTTGACATGATGATAATATGAATGTTGTTGATAAAAATAACATGGTTATAGCAAAAATAAAAACAAATACTCGAAACTTCTTTGTTATTTTCTCGTAAACATTAGTAAAATATAAGCATAAAAACCGGGAAATAGTTAAAAGAAAAAATGCTGAGTATGAATTCATTCGAAATGTGATGTTTAAAGCTGTAAATAATATTATCTTCCATATTGGATAATCAATAAAGACGCGATAAAAACATTGTACAGAGACAATGTTATTGTTGCAATAAAAATCATATGTAATACATGCATCCCAAATTGCTTGATTTAGAATCAGTGTACTCCCGCTCCCACTTTTATCGCTTCCGCTCCGCTTCCGCTTCTTCAAAATGAATCGCTCCCGCTTCCGCTTCGCTTCTCCGCTTCTCGGAATCGCTTCCGCTTCCGAAGCGCTTCCGGGAGCGCTTCCATTTTAAACAGCTTCCGCTCCGCTTCTTGCTATTTTTTAAAGAAATCTGTTATTATAAAAATCAAAAATTAAATTTTATTAGGTAATTTTAGAGAAAAAGTAGAAAGTCAACCAAGGGTATTCATTTCTAAGCCTTTTTATGAGAATAAAATTTTGAGGATAATGAAAAATTGCAAGATTTGATACTTTTTCAGCAACTTTGCCAAGGTCAAAAGAAGCGCTTCCATTTTCAATCGCTTCCGCTCCGCTTCCATTAGCTCATTTATCGCTTCCGCTCCGCTTCCGCTTCCATTACGAGAAGCGGAAGCGGGAGCGGAAGCGGAAGCGGGAGCGGAAGCGGGAGTACACTGTTTAGAATAAACCATCGATAATTTGCTTTAATTTTGCCAAAAATTGAAATCAAAGCAATTAATGTCAGCAATGACAAAGTAATCCAATGAAATTGAATTATACTTAAAATATCTGATAACAATAATACATAACATCGAATGTCGGATGCATCAAAATCTTTTGTAAAGCTGCAGTTTTCTGATCCCATGAATTATGAGTGATTGTTAAAGCAACAAAAAAGTTACTTCTTAAAATAAAAAAATTAGGCTTTTTTAACCCTTTTAAGCTTCTTCTTTTCTTTAAAACATGCCCACAAACTAATACTGTATGAAATGACAGTCATCATTTAAATAAAGTAAACATTTTCAACAGCTGTAATCGTTTTTGCAGAGTATTTTTTTTGAGAAAAAAGTATATAATTTGAAATCTAAATAACAATAATAACAACTTTTAAATGGTTATTAGAAAAGCCATAAAAAGGTGCACTTATTTTCTCTTCCATTAAAAAATTTAAATATTAATTATTTGGCGTAGAACGAACTTGCTGATTTCATTAAACTATAACTAAATACTGTCCTTTCAAAATGTGATAAAACACGTGTTCTTTGTAAGTATCCTCAGCTTTCTACCGCCTCTCTGATAATTATTTAAAATTTGTTATTATATACAATTATGGACTTTTTTTAAGAAACCACGATGAGTCGAAGCGTCCCGCGAACATTTTTTTGATCGTCTGCTATTTTCCGTTTTTTTAATGCAAAATTCAACACAGAATCATGAGAGAACGAAGCTATCTAAACGAAAAAAGTAAACATTTTCAACAGCTGTAATCGTTTTTGCAGAGTATTTTTTTTTATCCGTCATAAGTAGGGAAACCTTTAGAAAGCTGAATCCGACTACAGAATCTATAAAAAATATAATTTTTTGCTATCATTGTAATCAGCTCGCCGAGGCGCATGCGATGATACCAAATTTGTGGTTTTTGAAGCAACATTGAGAAACTTAGTATCAGGATTCAGAATCCGTTGGATTCAGAATCCATATTTTTTGATATCCCTCCAAAACTATACTAATTCGACCATCAGCTTTTTTTCTGCGTTTACAGAATTCGTTTAGATAGCTTCGTTCTCTCAGGATTCTGTGTTGAATTTTGCATTAAAAAAACGGAAAATAGCAAACGATCAAAAAAATGTTCGCGGGACAGTTTATAAGGTATTCGACTCATCGTGAAACATGTGTTGCAAGCAACAGCAAAAAGTTACTTTAGTTTAACTTTGAACTTGTGTCTTTATGTTTATTATTAATTTGCTATTTTATATTTAGTAAATCGGAGAACAAAAAATAGTTTAATAAGAATAATAATTTTAATTTTGGTTAATCTTTTTACTAACTGCCGCCATTTTCAAACGATTCTGGTATTAGGCCATCCATTTGTTGCCTTTATTGTTTGTAAAGTCTAGGGAAGCAAAACAAATTATTTACCACAGACATGCATGTTATAATGTAAAAGTTCTTCGAAACAAATTTCTATAGCTTCAACAAGTGCGTTGAGTCATTTCTTTTCATCTTTTCCATTTTTGTCAGTGTTTGATACTTTAATACTTTATTAAACATTATGAATTGTAAAAGTTGCATTGTATCTTTTAATTAAATAATTAACAACATTATTCTGGTCACTTCTTCTATGTAAATAATTGTTTTTCTAATTATTTCGTGATGACGATGTTTCAATATAAAGGGGAAGTAATAATTTTTTAAAGAAAGCCTCCAGTAATCGGACTTGACAATATTATTTTACGACAATTACATTTAAGCCGAAATAAAATTGTAGCTGTGCACAGTTTATTTATAATACAACAAATTTTTAAGTATGATTTGACATAAAAAAATAAAGTTGATGCGTAAACTCATTTTTAATATTTTAAAAGAAAAAGTAATTAAAAAAGTTTTCTTTTGAAAATTTTTTTTCTTCTTTGAGTAAAAGCGGTTTCATAAACAGAGTAAAAAATAAAGCATGGCAGTAACATCCACGTTCTTTTTAATTTCAGCTGTAGAATTTTTATTTTATTTATTTCATTTTTCCGTGTTATTATTATTAGTGCTAAAAAGAAAAAACATTTTTGATGGCGCATTTTTTCAAATCTTGAGATATGTCATGTTTGCTGATATTCTTCTTTATGGTTGTGTATGTAAAAAATATATTTAAATTATAAACTAAACACTTTGGAACATCTTTAGGCAGTGTTTATCCAGAAGATATCTATGATTTCATTTTTGAAAGATTTTTACCAAAATTCTGATACTGCGGCCTACATTCTATATCAGCTAACTTCTTACGCAAATTTTTTACAACTTTTGGGTCACACTTTGATGGCACTTAATCGATTTACTCTTTTTTGGTTACCATTAAAGCAAAATCAAATTTGGTCTCGGCATTGGTACATTGGAGTTTTGATTGCAATTCCAACATTACAAATAGCATGGAAAATAAATCAACCTGCAAAATTTGTTTTTTATTCTGAAGACAATGTTGGAGTTTCTTTCACTGATACCACTGCAGCAGCCTATTATTTTTTAATTACTTCTACAATTTTTATTAGTTCCACGGTAATTATGGCAGTTTTAAATGTTTTAACTTTCATAAAACTTTATTGCCAATCCAGCCAATCCAATAATTTCCCAGTTGTCAAGGAAAAAAGCTTGTTGTGTAAGATTTGCACAAACGCTAACTATTTAACCATATTTACTTTTCAGTTGTTTCGGCACTCATTTTTATTGCCCAATCTTTTCTTGCTGCAAATTATGCAACAAGATTATTTTTTCCTTCCAATGAAGCTCTAAAAATGTTTTTTAATGCAAATGTATTCTTTTTGTATGATGCATTTATTTGGGTTGGTAGTATTTCGTTACTGTTGTTAAGGTTTGTTTTATAGTGTATATATATCATTTTTATAATCATTCTTTTTAGTTCGATAACCCAGAAAGAATATCTTTCATTTTATTTTCGTAAAAGCTTTAAGAATACCGTAAGCATTGGTACTACGGGTCAGCTATTTACTGAATAAAACACTTTGTTTATCAAATTTTAATTTAATGCTTATGAAATAATTTGTAAATTTGATTGTTTGACGAGGGAAGCGGTTGTTAATGATAATCACATTAAAAAATTCCTTTCTTTTTCACTGATATAAAAGATTTATTTAGAGGATTTACTTGGATACAAGATGCAACGGGTAACAATATTTATGAATTACACATCGTCAAATTTAAACAACAAAAAAGACAAAAAAAGGGTAAAAATCAAGCGTAAATGGTGCCGACATTCAGATTTTAATTTTTTACAACGAAAAACAAAGAATTTTCTAGAAATACTCGACAAAGAGTCCTTGTAAAGGACTCAAAATGATAAAAAAAAGGCTAAACTTTTTTTCAATTTTGTTCTAAACACAAAAGAGCTATTATCAATTAAAGTAGTAGAATAATTTAATAAATAAAAAAGTTTTAAGTTACACTGTTCGTTTTTTTGACAACTTTCGATTGAAAGGAGATTTTGCTGACCGTGTTTTTAACTTTCCATATAAATTTATGATAAAAAGTTTCATAAAATTATCGGCGTATTGTTTTTTTCTAAAAAAACAAAAATTATTCCTTCATGTAAGTCAAAGAACTTGTGTTTCTAATTAACTTTTTTTTATTTTTGAGAAATGATGTTCAATGAAATTATAAAAATCGGTATAAATAAGTTGTCATTCTTTCATATTGGAAGTAAGAGAAAGCAGAATTTTAAAAAATGATTGTATTAGACATTTGTTTTTTGTTTTCATGATACCCGTTTTACACATAAAAAAAAACAAAAACCGATGAAAAAAATTAACTAACAAAAGAAACGTCAGATGTAGCTAGTACTGTTCAAATTCTCCTGTAGATATCGAGAGTTCACTTGTAAGCAAATGAAATTTTCAGTGAATGGAGATTACAGTTTCTTTATTTGATTTGTTACCAATTTTTATTTTATTTTCTAATTCGCTAAGAAATCCATTTGAAAAAGTTGTATGAAAATACATTCTTAAAATAAAATGTGTTGCTCTGTTCTTCTAAAGAGGAAAGGTTAAATCTTCTTCTTGTGGTTCAATATCTGCATCATCTTCAGAATAAGCAAAAGCAAACATAAATTTTAATGTTTTATGCAAAACATCACTGTAATCCTATAACAACAGATTTTTTAGTATTTTTCAAATTTGCCTAAAACAAGCAGACTTCAGGATTTGTAAGATTATTCCCCCCAAGATCATAATAAAAATGATAATATGCTATCCATACATTTCTGTTTAATTCTTTTTCATGGTCTTTATCTATAGAGCTAAAAAATTTATTTTACAACATTTACAGTAACAAAAATAGCACTTACTCAAAAACCATTTTCCAATATTCTTTTGGCATTAAATAAGTTGTTGCAAACTCAAATAATGTTCTTGATTCTTTATCTTTATCACCATTACATTCATCAAGCTTCTGTTCAAGTTCTTTGATAGCAGCTTGACAGCTTGGATTAAGTTGTTCAAAATATTCTTCAGAAATTCTCATCTTAAATAAACACCAAAATTGTTTCTTTAGAATAGCTAAAAGTGTGAAAACAAATAAGTTTATTAGAAAGTTTTTACGTAACTCTAAAAGTCATGTACCAAGATCAAAAAGAGAACAAACCTTTTGATCGAAAATTCATGAATAATTTTTTGTTGTTTTTGTACTTTTATTGAAAACTAATGGAGCGTCAAATGAACGCTGCAAATTTATTACTGACATTTACCCAAAAAATACTAAAAACAAATTGTGAAAAGAAGCAAAATAATTTTTGAACAAGGAAATGAAAACAAAAGATTTATTGTAGGAAGTAAAATCTTTACCTAAGAAACTGGTTGTAAAAAATGCACTTATTTTCACCATCACTTAGTTCTGTACTTTGCTCAAATCAATCTTCACCTAAAATAAATCATTAATTTTTATGACCGATTCATTGAATTTTAAAAAAGTCATTAAAAAAAGACAACTATCATTTGACTATATAAGAAAAACATATTGCATCAAAAATGCTCGAGGTTATGTCAGATAGTTAAAAAAAAACAAATAAAAATTATAACTAGTTTGTAGTTCAGCAATTTGAAGTTTTGTTGTTTTTTACAAGCTTTTTTTAAAGGAACAAGATATCAAAGATTCACAACTCTGTCTGGAAATGAGATATCCGGCTAAAATTAAATATCTTACCTATGTATTTTTGAAATTGATAAAGAGAACCTAATTGTATTTTCTTTCTCGAATGTGACCATCCCTTTCTTAATATTATACCACACAAACTCAGGTGAGTCAAAATATGTAATTATTATAAAAAACTGCTCAATTATTATCGTTGAAAGCACATTATGAAAAACTAAGTAATAACAAAAAGTTACTTCTTTTTGTTTTAGTTGCGACTTTCTGTTTACCACTGAATTTGCTTTTTATATTCAGTAAATCAGAGAACACAAAATAGTTTTATAACAATAATAATAATTTTAATTTTGTTACTCTTTTAACATGTCCTAATCGCCGCCATTTCCAAGTGATTCCGGTTAATGGAAATATCACCCAAATTAATTCACTTTTGGATGTGGTCATTATTAATTCACTTTGTCCCTTAATAAATAACAATGCAGAACATGATGAATTGCTACAGCTTTCTGTTACAAGTATTAGTGTTATGTTGATCAAAGCTCAAGATCGTGCTTTTGACATTGCCAGAACTTTCAAAAAGTGTGGTGGTTTACATATGCATAACAATCAGAAGCCAATGAGTGAAAAACTAAAAGATGGAAGTCTTGTGTTAGCTTATCAATACAACGATGTGATTTACTTGTCAGAGAGAAAAGCGTCGCATGATGAACTTTGAGAATTTCTCTTCAGGTCATTTACATTACATCTGCACCACAGAGGTGGCTGTCAACCACTATGCCACATTATTTATCACTTTTAAATAAACGGAGGAATGACATAGTGCATTCCATCGCTTATTTAAATTTAAAAGGGCTGAAAAAGTGGCTTAACGGTGCCAGTAGCCGTTGATACTTTGTCATATGCTTTTTCTACCTAAAAACTAACCCCTAAACGAATTTCGGTGGAAAAAGACGAGTGACATGTCTGACAGTTCCCTTGTTAGTGGGATTAAAGTAGAATAGTACCAATAACATTATGACTTTATTATGTTTTAAACTAATTTTTTATATGGCTGACATTTTATCAGTTTTAAAGCTAGAGGTTTGATTTGTCCCCCAATGTGTTCATACATGTTTGGATTTTCATTATCTATGTAAACTTTAAAATAAGGTGAAGACAAAATTCAAAAAAAGCAGGTGCAAGTAATAAAATGAATGGTCTGTGTTTTTTTAAATATTAAATGAAAATTGTTCACAAGCTTTAAATGCCACTTGAATGAAAAGTAGAAGGTAAGTAAATGCAAAGTTAAAAGAACAACATTCATGATGATAGCTTACAAACGTTTTATAAATGTATACAATAACAGACAATGTCATTAATAGTTATCTAATATCGCTTCAAATCACGCTTTCCAACTGCACCAAGATACAAAAACAACTTTTATTTGAAGAAACAGCATTAAAAAGTATTAACTCGAGATATTTTAGCAACATTTATACGAATTTTCTGCCAACGATACCTAAACTTTGAGAGAATATATGTTCGATATGGTGTAATTAAATATAATGTCGCAACAGATTCCAGGAAAGCATGAATTGAAATTGTACAAAATATTATAATCATTATATTTTCAGTATTAGGAATTTGAAATGCTAAAATTGCCACAAATGCTAAAACCGGTACAAAATTGAAGATTGCTGTAATAAGCAATTGTGCAACAGCAGAAATCATTAAAGAGCTGCTTAGCTTTGTTGTAGAAACAGTAACGTTTGTTTTAACAAGATAAATAAAATATATTATAATACATGTTGCTAAAATAATTATGGCTATTAATAAACCGCATACAATAAATGCCGCAATTGACGCATTTTCATATGGAAAAAATATGTAGCCTTGTACTGCACTGTAATAATTTTGCATACATGAATCATATTTGACTGCCATTTCATAATATGTCGATGTATCAATAGATAAAAATTTATAAAATATTATACAAAAGATTGCACCAATAATTGTAATAACTGTTGCAATGAATATTATTGCATGATTTTTATGGAACCAATTTGATGCAGGAAAAACTAGTAAATATCGTGATATCAGCGTTGCACCGAGTGCACCAATACTAATCGCCAAAATATTAAAAATCGCAAATGTTGCAATTCCTGTAAGCTTAAGACTACCATATTTAAGTAATCCAATCGGATATCCACTAAATGCAGGTGCCAAAAATACTGGTTTAATTGTTGTAAAAAGTATTTCAAAAAGTGTACACCAGAATGAATGATTTAAAACTAGCCATTTAAAGCTTGTTAAATTTTTTGATTGTGTGAAAATAACATAATACTGAATAGGAGTAATTCCTACAGTAATAAACAAGGTAAAATATGAGTAATAAAAGTAAAAATCAGTAAAAATTGGTAATGGCGGGATGATTTTAGTACAGTTCATTTTGTTCTCAAATAATGGAAACATGTAAGGGAGTAGCTAGTACATATTTCATATTTTGCATTTAAACAAATGTTTGCAAGCTAACTTTTAAAACACCTGTTTTTAAAAAAGAATATTACATTGTGACAAGAATGTTCTGCGTAGTACTGATTTTGTAATCATTCCCAGAAGGGCACTTTTTTACACCCTCTCTACATAATCAAAAGAAAGAATTGAAGACAATATGCTTGGCTAATAAAAATTTTAGTAAAAGCTGATGAACTTTGAAAGAGTTGTTGCCCAGTGTTAGCAGTATCTAGAGCTTCATTAAAAATTTTATCACACTCTCTACGTTTCATATATGCTTGTCATTGCGTATTGATGTATGTTGGTATAAGTGTTTGAAAAATATATTATTAACATTAATCAAAGCTGTTCTTCTTCATCAATGCAATGCAGCTATAACTGGTATAGTGGTACGCATACGTGGCTCACATACCGAACCTTCTAGGTTCGAAGCCCGCCTGGTGCACTCAGTTATTCCAACTTAAAAAAATTATTACATTGCAACTGCTATGCCAGAAATTTTTCAAATGAAAAATTTATGTTTGACCAAGAAAGATTTATTTTCGGATATTTTTTAAATACTGCTAGAGTTCATTTTGTTTGTAGCAAATGTAGTGTATACTTTTTTTAGATAAAAAGTGAGTCATTAAATTTGTAAAGAAACAACTTACGAAATACTTTTTATTTTTTTAACGAACTTGTTTCACAATAATTGTGATGAAATATTGTATTCTTTTTTTCAAAAAAGAAACAAGGGGTTACATAAAAGTGCAAACTAAAAACACTATAAAAATCTTTGACTATATTTTTTTCTTTCAGTCACATTAAGTTGTTCCATCTGTGAGAAAACAAAAAAAAGCACAAACAAATTTAAGTACAGAAAATTGTCTTTCTTCCACAGGTTTTTTTATTCCCTTTGACTTTTTTTCATTGATTTATTTGTTGCTGCAAACAAAAAAACATGATTTTTTACATTCTTTTGTTTACATTTTTTGTTTGGTATTTTTATGGTTTATATTTAAAACGAAA
Organism: Panagrolaimus sp. LJ2400; assembly: GCA_024447215.1. Lineage (NCBI taxonomy): Eukaryota > Metazoa > Nematoda > Chromadorea > Rhabditida > Panagrolaimidae > Panagrolaimus > Panagrolaimus sp. LJ2400. The sequence goes on along the minus strand of JAMRYA010000007.1, from coordinate 1,079,369 downwards.
AAATTATCCTCCTGGACCTCTGCCATTACCGGTAATTGGAAATCTGCATTATGCTATTATTCATGGAATGGAAAATTTTGCAACTCAACTACGTCTTAGCTTTGGTGAACTCAACACTCTATGGATTGGTCCAAAACCTATGGTCTTCTTTAATAACTTAAGCGATATTCAAGAAACATTTATAAAAAATGCTGAAATTTTCGCTGGAAGACCAAAATCCTATGAACTTGATCGGCTAATTCGTGGAGACTTTTCTGGGCTATTATCGAATGATGGGAGAGAATGGAGAGAGCATCGAAGATTTGCAATACATGTAATGAGAAATTTGGGACTTGGAAAAAATTTAATGCAAGAAAGGGTTTTGGGAGAAGTTACATGGGTGATTGAAGAAATGAATAAAAAGTTGGATGGAAAAGTGGAGGGCGAAATTAATGTTCAAAAGTTTATTGATATTTCTGTTGGTTCTGTTATAAATTCTATCATATTTGGATATTCATTGCATGAAGTAAGCTTTTTTAAAACAAATATAATATTGCATCTTAAAAGTAGTATACCTATATAAAACTTTTTCATAATTTTAGAAAAGCCTTGAAGAATTTGATAAAATTAAAGGTTTTGTTCAAAAATTTATACGAATGATTGGAAACCCTTTATATGGTTTAATATCAGCAGATAAAATGGGAATTTTGAAGAAGCTTCCATATCTCAATAATTTGTATAAAGAAGCAGAAAATCTTGGAATAGAATTTCGAGCATTTTTTAATGGCAAAATTGAAGAAAGAAGAAAGGCGATTAATTTTGAACAAGATTCAGAAGCGACCGATTACGTAGAAGCATATTTACGGCAGCAGTATAAGAATGAAAAAGATGGGAAGGATGAAGATTTGTTTTCGTAAGTTACTTTTGTTAAAAAATTTGCATTTTTTGGAGCTATGTTGAATAAAAAACGCGAACTTTTAATATATAAAAAAGTTGTTGTTTAATGCTATTTTTAGGAATCAACAGTTACTTGGCTGTGTATTTGATATGTGGCTGGCCGGACAAGAAACTACATCAAATACCTTGGCATGGATGATCTTGTATCTAATGACAAATCCTGAAATTCAAACAAAACTCCACCAAGAACTCGATCAAGCAATTGGTTCTGATCGCATCATAACTTTAGACGATAAAACAAACCTCAACTATGTCAATGCCGTGATAGCTGAAACACAACGATACTGTAACCTTATTCCAAATAACATTCCCCATCGACTAACAGAAGATTTTGAATTTCATGGATATCATTTAAAAGCCGATACAATGGTTATCCCACAAATTGGTTCAGTTTTAACTGATGAAAAAATATTTCCGGAAGCAACGAAATTTAAGCCTGAAAGATTTATTGATGCAAATGGAAAATTTCAAACTGTACCCGAGTTAATTCCTTTTGGCGTTGGAAAACGTGCATGTTTGGGGGAGGGGTTAGCAAGACTCGAATTATATTTATTTGCAGCAAATTTATTTAATCACTTTGAGGTGTGTTACTTCTCATGATTAAAAGGTACACGTTTCATGTATTTTCCACTTTAGATTTCTGTAATCCCAGAAAGTCCACCAAATATGACTCCAATTATTGGCGGTACAAAATCAGCACAACCATTTTTGGCACATATTAAGAAAAGATTTTGAATTATATTATGTAAATTAAAGTTATTCACACAAACGGATTCCTTAGCGTTTTACAAATACTATTAGCACTGTTATATAAAAACTGTTACAGTTATCTTCTTTATTAAAAAGTTTGCTGTTACTTTTAACTCTAATATTTGAAAATAGTACAAAACAAAATAATACTTCTGTAACTTTTATTTGCTCTTCATTTTATTATTTTTTAGCAGTCGGATTTAAAATAGAATTAAACATATTTTTAACACTTGTTAAAGCCAATCTGAAATTTGTAAAACACAAAACAAAAAATTTAAAAGTTTTTACAAGGCGTGAAGAATATGCATTCAAGGCGACAAGCACGACAAAAGAATCCAGGAAGACTCGAATCAAATTCAAAGAGGTCGTCATTGCACTATATTGCAAAAAGAATAACCATGGAGGAATTGAATAATATATTGTTCCGCCAGTGCTTGTTTGACACATTGTTTCCAGATATTTTTGTATACACGTTATCGCAAAAATAATGGATGTAGTAAAACATTGATATCCAACTACGACAGAAATTTTCATTGTTTGAATAAAAGATTCTCGATTAGTTTTAAGTTGAAATTTAAGCTGGGATGCAATTTTGTAAAATAGAAATACAACACATATATTTGCAAATAAAAGCATGATAGGAGCAAATACATTTGGTATATTTAATACCCAAGCACTACAACGTCAAACGCGCACTTTTGGTCAGCAGCTGTTTGCATGTTGCGACAAAAAAATTTTTTTTTCAAAATTTTAACCAACTTTACCAATTAATTACGCAAAATTCTGTGGAGTAATATTATTTTTTTTATTTCAATATTATAAAAATGGATCTTGGCTGTCTAAAAAGCACAAACAATAACATTTATAACAAAATTAAATAGTAAATTTTGGGTGTTGAAGTAAACGTGTTTTAGGACCTTGTTTTAATTGTAAAATGTGTAAATTTTGTTTTTTTCTTGATATTTGTGGTGGAATAGGTTGTCCAATAGGCCTAAAAAATTGACAAAAGAAAACTTTTTTTTTCATCCACAAAATTTTTTTTAAAGTCGAAATTTCGTTTTTTACCGTATCCAACATCTACAACATCGTTTATTTTTTTATATTCTTTTAATATTACACATAAATAATTGTAACTTGACTTGGTAAGATTAATATTTTTAACTGCTATCAGTACAGCCATCATGTAATTCAAAATAATCACCAAGAAACTATCAAATCCACTTATATGTCCAACATCATAAATAAACAAAAACAAACTTTAATCGTATGAACAAAAAACATGTACTTGTTTAAATAATGTTATAATACAACGTTAATAATTTTATAAATTGCTAGCACAACCTTTGGGAGTCTTTTGTTTGGGTCTTTTTTTTTGCACACTTTTGACTTTGCGCTGCAAATTCAATTCTTCAACTCTACTTTCGGCTCTTCATTTTTTGCTTTTATTTGTAAAAGCTTTTTGATTGTTAAAGCTTCACGTATTGGTAGAACATGTTTTACCATTTTTTAAGCTCCATCGATCATGGGGTCGTTATTGTGAACAAGCATTGGAAAGGAGTCATCAGAAAATTAAACGTGATGCCTCAAGAATGAAACGCGGCGATAAGCTTGCTTATGCTCACCAGCAAAATATTATTAGAACGTCATATCATGATAAGAAAGCACATTGTTAGTTATCTTTATTAATAATATTTAATATGCTAAAATTTTTAAGACTTGTTATGTTTTTTGTTCATACGATTAAAGTTTGTTTTTGTTTATTTATGATGTTGGACATATAAGTGGATTTGATAGTTTCTTGGTGATTATTTTGAATTACATGATGGCTGTACTGATAGCAGTTAAAAATATTAATCTTACCAAGTCAAGTTACAATTATTTATGTGTAATATTAAAAGAATATAAAAAAATAAACGATGTTGTAGATGTTGGATACGGTAAAAAACGAAATTTCGACTTTAAAAAAAATTTTGTGGATGAAAAAAAAAGTTTTCTTTTGTCAATTTTTTAGGCCTATTGGACAACCTATTCCACCACAAATATCAAGAAAAAAACAAAATTTACACATTTTACAATTAAAACAAGGTCCTAAAACACGTTTACTTCAACACCCAAAATTTACTATTTAATTTTGTTATAAATGTTATTGTTTGTGCTTTTTAGACAGCCAAGATCCATTTTTATAATATTGAAATAAAAAAAATAATATTACTCCACAGAATTTTGCGTAATTAATTGGTAAAGTTGGTTAAAATTTTGAAAAAAAAATTTTTTTGTCGCAACATGCAAACAGCTGCTGACCAAAAGTGCGCGTTTGACGTTGTAGTGCCCAAGGGCTATTGACGAAATCAAATTGTGCGGTGGCAGCCAAAGATACGCGATTTACGCATCGAAAATATTCAGGCACATAGTAGTTACAATTTGATCGATTATAAGGTGGCAAACAAAATTGCGTCGCACAATCATCAAAACCTTTAAAATCTGATCTAAAGAAGAAATTAATCCATATTCGATGAAAACCAAAAATTAGAATAAAGAACAAATTAAAGATGATCAAAAATGCAATCATTTTGTAGTTGCTTTTTGTAAAGCTTCGATAAAATTTTGAAAAGTACATTGCAAGGAATCTCGAAAATGCGATTAAGAATATTGGAATAAATGGTGCATTTTTAAGAAAAGATCGAAAAGATTGCCCCAAACTCAATATTAACAAATTATTTTTCGAATTTTCTGTGTAATAGAAGCAAGTTGTTGAAGTTTTATAGCTTTTTCCAAACCATCCCAAAATCGTTGGTTTTGAACATATAAAATCATAACAAACAAAAGCATCCCAAATTGCTTGATTTAAAATGAACCATCGAAAGCTTTCTTTAATTCCACCAAAAATTGAAATGAGTATAACTGGAAGCACAAACACAAACCCAAAATATCCAAGTTGAAGCTTTTCAAGAAAGAATGGAAGTTGAAAAAGTAAACAGGAAAAGGGCGAATCTGTGTAGGCTTCTTTTCCAGGAGCTGAGCATGAATAATTGCCATATCGAAGAATTGGAGAAGTATCGACATAGACAGAAAAAGATGGATCAAATTGTGTAAAATTTGTTTCTGGTGGTTTCATTTTTTTGGCCATTTCTGTTTGCAGATTTTCCATATAAATAAGTGTTGGATCATCAAAATATGAGTTTAATAGATACCAGGTAACATTAGCACTAACTTCTTCGAAGGTCATCGACATTTTTTTTTGTTGAACAAAAGTGAAATAAATATCACTGCTAAAAAAACGATTGTTAATTAATAACAGTTATTTGTCAAAAAAAATTTATCACACTTTTTTTGGGGCGGAGTTCCTTATCATATTATTAAAATTATAAAACATGATAAAAAGTGGCACTTAAAAAAATGTCTATATTCCTGGAAAGATTTTACAACCTAATTCATAGGTTGTTAAACTTTTCGAAAGATTTTACAACTACTATTTAAAATTAAATGTACACATTTGAAAATTTTAAAACAGCGTTATAAGAAAGGTGTAAAAGGAAACCCGCAATAAAAATAGTGCAATGAAACGAGGCGTATTCATTTTATGACTTATAATTATAAACCTCATACAAATAAATGAATATTTATATTTATTAAGTTTACACACACCATTCATTCATTATCGGCTTCTGTTCGCCATTGATCGAGAAACTTTTTATCTAATACCTTCAAAACGTTTATGGATTATTGCTGATTTAACTTCTTTGACACCTGTTTGGTTTGTTTTAAATACTAATCAAATTATTAAAGAAGAAATTAAAAAAATGTTTGTCAAAAAAGGAAAAATTAATCCTTCACGAATAGTGAATTTGAAGCAATATTTTTATTTAATAAATATATATAAAAGTTTTTGTTTTTTACAATTTTAACATACACTACTTACACAAAATCCCAAAATCGAAAACCATAGGGAAACTTTAAAGCAGGTCTTGGTCCTCACTTTGCTCGCTATTGAGCCAAGCGCCAACACTGCAATGGACGAATTTTGTTTTGATCGAAATTGACTTAAGGAAATTTGAATAAATGTTTTTTCCCATAGTTCCAATTTTGGGGTTAAAATATGTTTAAAAACATGTTCAAGTTATATTCAATTGTCTTTTAACATATTTATAACAGCAATGAAATCTATAATTACATTAAAAAATCACTAATTCGCAACATTTGAGTTACTTAAAATTAACTTATGAGCTTTTTCTTAACAATTGTAATTTTGGAAAGTAAAAGTAAAATAAAGTTTCGATATGGTTTAACTGAATAAAGCAAGGTAATTTCATCAGCAATGAGATGAAGGGCAGTAACAGTAATGCAGGAGTGTGCGATGACCGTACTGTAAGGAAACTTTAATACGAAACATAATACAATAAGTAGAATCGGCAAATTAACGAACAAAACTCCATTTATAGTTTGAATAATTATTACTCTAAAAAATTTGTTTTACTAATATTTACATGTTTCGGATTAAAGATAAGTTTTTTAACATCTGATGTTTTTGGGTTTAATGTCTGAAGACTTTACGTTATGTAAGCATATGGCGGCTCCTGAGATACAAAAAAAATCTATACATAGTGTCAGACAAAATTTGCATACAATAAACTTTTTGGTAAACCATAAAACGCTTAATCTTTACGATAATCTTCACCAATTTCAAAAAAGGCCCTCTGAAAGCAATTATTATCTGAAGCTTACCTGTGCAACATTTTATGCAAATTAAATGTTGAAGTTGAAACAATGAGTTTTATTTTCCTTAGTTGATACAAAACTATTACATTTAATGTCACAAATGTAATTGAATAAGTAATTGCCCAGAAGGCAACTATATAAATAAAAACAAATGCGTAAATGTTAATGGAATCTGCAGCAAAAACAATAATATTTTTTACATGTTTTTGTAAATCAGCAACCATTGGAACTTTGCTTTCCAAAAATTTATAGTTTTCTTCAATGTATTCAGAGAGCATGAAAACTGGAACTAAAAAATTGGGGGAGTTAAGCAGTGAATTTCATAAAAACTAAGTTTACCGATCAATGTTATCCACATTAAAAATATATAACATATACCAACAAATATCCAAAAGCCTTTTCTTTCAAATAATAATATTCGAAATGGATTTGTTTTAAAACCCGCCAAAACCCTTCCAGCTACTGTAAAAAGGAAAGAAGTACAAGCTCCCACAACATAAAAAATAACTAGTGATGCCCCGGGTGCGAACAATGAATATGGAAGAGTAAAAATTGATGAATAGTGAATGATTGGAAGTGGCATTGAACAAGATAAATTGAACATACTGAGCCATATATCCCATGCTAGATTAAAGCTTAATTGCATAAATACCGTATATTTAAAGGTCGTCATTTGCTTGGGGGACTTTGTTATGATTGCATAAGTTGTCAAGCAGTAGAGAAATATTGAAATAGCAAGGGTACAATCCATAAATATTTTACGATAAAATTCAAACGTTGGAAAATAGACGTCATCTAAAGTCAGATTTCGCAAATCTTCGTAATTCAACATTCAACATTCAAGTGTAAAAGTCTTTTTTAAAATGTTTAGATTATTTGTAATACCACTTTTTTTGCTCTTCTTATAAACACAAATACGATAGTTTTAAGCAGGTGTTTTTTGATTTTTAAAAAGCATGTGTTAATTTGAGAAACACTTTTTCTCGAAAACTGAAAGAGCATGCAAGTGCAAATTATCTATTTTGTATATTTTTATACCAATTTTTTCACAGGTGTGACATTTGCGAAAACCAGCCGGCAGATAGCATCCGTCATAAAATGAAAGTTTATTTTTTGTTATTTTTCTATAGCAACCAATTCAAGATATGAATCATCAAAAAGAAACATTTTCACCAAACAAGCAAAAGGGTAAACATTACGTCAATTACTCGAAAGTAAATTGCCGAATAACTTTTTATAAATAGAGCTGTTGCAGAAAAATGATATATTCTAAGTATAATGACATAACACATAAAAAGTTGATTTTAAGAAACTCATCCGTTTTTAGAGTAACAATTACTTAAATTATAAATTAAGTTCTCTTTAATTTAGAAAAACGCTTGTTTTTCAAAATAACATTTTCTGATAAAACCAGTAAACGGTCCATCAGACATATCTAAATGAACTTCAAATTTCAAGGGTTTAAGAACTTGTTTTTTTTTCAATTAGGATGTTTTTTCGTAAGTTGTTTCAGTGTGCAACAACTCTTTTATAATATTTCAATAGGCATCCATTTTTTTGTCAAAACAGTAAAATAAAAATACACAAAAACATTATATGAAGAAAAAAATATGAGAAAGCTGTCAAAGTAAAATTTAAAAAAAAAACTTTGATGTTAAAATGCAAACTGTTTGTAATAATTTTAGTACCGCTGTCTCTTATATATATTTATTTATTCACAAAGAATATTCCTCCATGGAGGCAAAAATACAATTTTAAAAATGGAAATTAAAAATACAATTAAAAGATTTAAATGAAGTTACTTCCTTACCAATGTACTCCCGCTTCCGCTTCTCGTAATGGAAGCGGAGCGGAAGCGATTTCGGAGCTAATGGAAGCGGCGCGGAAGCGATTGAAAATGGAAGCGCTTCTTTGTCCATGATAAAATTATAAAAATCTTGTAATTTTTGATTATCCTCAAAATTTCATTCTCATAAAATGGCTTAGAAATGAATACCCATGGTTGTCTTTCTACTATTTCTCTAAAATTACTTAATAAAATTTAATTTTTGAGTATTACAATAACAAATTTCTTTGAAAAATAACAAGAAGCGGAGCGGAAGCGGTTAAAAATGGAAGCGCTTCGGAAGCGGAAGCGATTCCGAGAAGCGGAGAAGCGAAGCGGGAGCGGAAGCGATTCATTTGAAGAAGCGAAAGCGGAGCGGGAGCGATAAAAGTGGGAGCGGGAGTACACTGTTCCTTACATGAGGACTTTTAGTTCATATTTACCATTGAAATCGAAATGTTATTTCTGCCGGCTCTTTCACGAACTTGAATAGGTGTGATTTTTGTTTTTCGAAATATAACAACTTTCACAAGTTTAATAATTGTTTCGCGATACCCTGTCATAATTAATAAAACAATAAAAGATTCTAGAATTATTCGAAATCCTTTTATCGTTTGAAAATTTCTCTTAGATCCTAGACCCCAATATATATATCCATCCAATAGAACGGTCCATCAGATATATCAAAATGAGTTAAAACCAGTGGAAAAATATTCAATTTCCATGCCTGTCGAGAGAAGAAACCTGCATTTGCTGTAAAATCAATGGATAATAAATACGTATTTAAAAGAAGTTCAAGTGTCATAACAGCAGTGATTCGAAAAGTACTGTAAAAGTGAGCACGATTATGACGAAATTGAAATTTTGCATGTATGGAAATTTTTATTATCACTGCGAGAATGAAAAAGATTGATAGAATCAAGCAAACATAAGATTTTGAATAATTAATTGTGTAGAAAATACCAGTTGTCTTATCTGAAGAAAATTTACATATTTATCATTTGTAGAAGTTTGGTTTTCGTTGTGAGAACGAAAAATATCAAAAAAATTTTCGGCAAGCGATCACCTTCGCGCCCTTCAGTCCCAAACTGTCCAAGCCTCAAGATATATATGTTTTATAACTACTTACCACCATTACTTGAAAATAAATAAGTATACAAAGAAGCGTCTTGACTGTAAAAATCTAATAAAATTTTGCCTATTAATCTGTAATATATATGCATATATGTAGACAATATCAGAAAGAAAGCATCAAAACCAAATATCCAACAAAATATTCTCCATCTCTTAGTAGCTCGTTCATAAAAATTAGGAAAATATAAACAAACAAATCTTGAAGCCGACAAAAGAAACAGTGGCACATACATGTTGAAATATCCATGTTCAAATAAGATTACATAAATTAGGTTTGTTCGGTACGGGCACCAATTTCGATAATATCGGCCATTATCTCCATAAGAAAAGGCACTTGTATCATCACACATATAACAAAAAAACCATGATAAATCAAAGATAGCTTGATTGAAGATGAACCAACGATAGTTTTCTTTGATTTTACCAGACACAGAAATGACTATTATCAGAAATAAAAGGATAAGAGAAATATAAAAAATTATGCCAGTTTCTTTACAAAATTCAGTTAATTGTGAAAGATGACATCGAAAATCATTTGCGAAAAGATATTTATCTTTTGATGATCGTGGTGCTCCAAATAATAAATTTCCTACTGTAGCCATTAACTTGGCCATATCAGGCAACGCGGTGGTATTAACTAGTCGGTAGACATATGTATTATCGAATTCTATTTTATTGATAGATACTATAGTATTCCGCTCCATAATTGATCCTTTAATAATACACATGTGACTAATATCATGATCAAATGGAGAATCAATCTTCGCTATAGCCATAATTTTTTTGCCTAATGCACGTAAAAAACGCGCAGCAAAATCTCTATTTATCCGATGCAGAAGAAAGATTAAAAATTCAAATTTGTCATGGATACGAAAACCCATATTTAGCAACATTCTGATGATAGGCCCCATAGCATCTGCTTTTCAACGAAACAAAATTTAAAAGGTCAAAAAGTAATTACTTTTTTGTAAAAAGTGCTTACAGCAATCAGTGTACTCCCGCTCCCACTTTTATCGCTTCCGCTCCGCTTCCGCTTCTTCAAAATGAATCGCTCCCGCTTCCGCTTCGCTTCTCCGCTTCTCGGAATCGCTTCCGCTTCCGAAGCGCTTCCGGGAGCGCTTCCATTTTAAACCGCTTCCGCTCCGCTTCTTGCTATTTTTTAAAGAAATCTGTTATTATAAAAATCAAAAATTAAATTTTATTAGGTAATTTTAGAGAAAAAGTAGAAAGACAACCAAGGGTATTCATTTCTAAGCCTTTTTATGAGAATAAAATTTTGAGGATAATGAAAAATTGCAAGATTTTATACTTTTTCAGCAACTTTGCCAAGGTCAAAAGAAGCGCTTCCATTTTTAATCGCTTCCGCTCCGCTTCCATTAGCTCATTTATCGCTTCCGCTCCGCTTCCGCTTCCATTACGAGAAGCGGAAGCGGGAGCGGAAGCGGAAGCGGGAGCGGAAGCGGGAGTACACTGTCAGCAATGCGTAATAGATGTTGCCTTTTTTTACAAACATAAACAGTTGCTTTATTTATGTAACGCACCGAAAAGGTCATTTTCGTGCTGAATAAACTATTGCACTTTGAAACATAAATGAATTGCATCACACAAGAAAAAAGTAATGCAGAAAATAAAATAAAGGATCATAGCTAAAATGATGGCTAATAAAATAACATGCATTCACAGCAAACAAAATATTTTAAATAATTGTTTAACATCGCTGAAGGAATTAAATACCATTTTTCATTTTTTAACTGATTCGTCGACAAAAATTTGCCTTGCTGAGACGTATTAGAAGAAACAATAAAAACTCAAAAATTTCAAAAATTCGGCTTAAAGCAGGTATTAAATTTAAGGGTGCTTCATAAAAATATTTGGCGTGAAAATTTCGTCACTGTCAGAAATGCAAAAAAGAAAGTTGAAACTGAAAAAAATCAGATGAAAAGAAAAAGAAACAAAGAAAGAAATGAAGGGAAAAATGGAGGATATAGTAATATGGAGGGTAGTGTTACCCTATTGTTTCTATCAATTTTGACGCAGCACAACCATTATTTTAATATTACAATCCCTATGGGTATGAAAAGTAGAACTGAAGCAAGGTTAAATTAACCCTGGTTAACGGATTTCACGGATTATTGTACCCCTTGTTGGTTATCATTTTTTTATCCCAAAAAAAATTGCACATTCTTCAGTGAAAATGATAATAATATTGCTATGTTTTTATTTTATGGGCATAGTTTTTTGCATTTGTGACAGTGACGAAATTTTCAAAAATAAACTTTTTCTGACTCACGATTTTTACGAAAATGACCTTTCAGATTTTTATCAGAAATGTTTCAATTGCTTATTACGTCTTTTTTTAAATTCGAAGAACTGATGTTGTGCAAAAAAAACTTATTTTAAACTTTATCCATGACATATGGTTTTTTAAAAAAAATCATCTGTAAAAAAAGTGTAAGAAAATTGTTGTGTGCCTCATTTAAATTTTAAAAACAAAAGCAAAATTGAAAATGAACTGCACACTTCCATCATTAGATTTCTGTTTTAAGCAGCAAACGATATCGCGTACTACTTGTTTTAGGCTTTCGTTTCCATGACAAATTTTAATTTTTAATGTTTCTTCTGCTTCGGATAAATAGGAATTACAGTTTTCTAATTTTTTCATTTTAGCCTATAATTTAAGGGACAATGAATGAGAGAATAAATCGTAGGCTAAAATTTATAGGAAAATGGGTACTATTATAGTTTAGTCCCCCCTCTAAGCAATGTTTTCATTCATTTTTTAACTTAGAAAAACTTTTTTGAATTTTTTGTGTTGAAGATGAAAAAATTTACATTAAGAGGGACTAAAGTAGAATAGTACCGGAAAATAAATGAGAGAATAAAATATAGGCTTTAATGTCAATTTAGAGTCTTATGATTTACCCCTTTTTTAAACTATCTTCCTTTGAATTATATTCTGTTAATAGTTTATGACTTTGTTTGGCACAGAAAAAGAAGAAAACATTTTGAACATGAAAAAAGTGGCAGTGTTTGCAGGCTACTTTTTATAACGGCCGTAATTTTTTTCCTAATTTGCGTTCCATGTTCTACACGCCGTGAAAATGCGATTCTGGACATAAAGTTCTACAAATTAGCTTCATTAAAAGTGCAAATTAGAAGCTAATTTGTAGAACTGATAAATTTGAAATTGTTACGCTTTTTTTCAAAATTTTCTAAGAAAAATTTACGTTGAACTTTACAGCAAAAAAAGTAAAAAATGACGTTAATCTTAAAACTTGTTCGATATAATGAAATGTTTGCAACAACTCTTGGAATTATCAGTAATGTATTTTTGATTTACTTAATTTTGACCGTAAATAAATTAAATATGCAAAGTATTACTCGAACGTTGTTACAAAACAGTATCTTGGATTTGTTATTTGCTGCGGTAATTTTGATTGCAGAACCAGTGAGTCTTTCACCGTGAGATTTTTTATTTTTATCTGTTATTGTTTTTTTAGCAAATTGTTGTTATCAATGGAATTTATTATAATGTAATTGGATCTCCTCTGCATGTTTTGGGCTTTAAATTTGCTGGATTTGCAATTCCAGCATATGGCGGATTTATTGTTGTAAGTATTGTTGCAATGCCAATCCCATTTTATATTCGTTATAGAATTGTATGCAAGTAAGTAGATTTTATAAGTTTTATAAAATCCATTAATTATGAATAGAAATGACTTTAAAAGAAGTGTGTACAGTCTAATAAATGGAATTTATGACAAAGTATTCCTAGCCCACAAGTTCAAAAACGATGAAGAATACATTCGTCTGTCAGGAAACAAACATTGCGTTATTTATCGTTGATTCACTGTCGTGCTAGCAACGCTATATCTTAAAATTTTTTTATAAAAAAACTTTGACACCCCATTTAATAAAATTTTATAGAATTACAGTAATCCTTTAGTATGTTTTAGGAATGCTGGAGTTATAATAAAAAAGTTAATTGGAATTTACAGTATCCTAATTATTTATTCAATTTTACTATTTTTTGCTGCAATGTGGTGTTATCCTCCAAATCCTGATGCATATATTCCATTTCGAGCTGCCTTGAATAATAGCTTTTGGCTAGATGAATACAAAAATGGAGCAGTTTTTGTTGCTACTCCTTCTGTAAGTTCTTATTTTTAAAAAAGTTTTTATTAAATTTTTTGCTAAAGCCATTAAGCATAGTTAAAAATAGCCCTATGAAAACTCGACGACAATGTAAAACTAAAACAGCATTGTTTTTTTTCAGGATGACATTCGAATAAAAATTGTTTTTCTAATGATATTAATTCCATCTGGTTTAAGTTATTTAATAATCATAATTTTTGGTTACAAAATTAAGAAACAGCTAAAGATAAATCAATCTAATGCATGTATGTCTGAAATGACAATGATTTTGAATAAACAGCTTCAGCAAACTCTTATTATTCAGGTGATTTAAACTTCTATAAATAACAGTTTTTAGAATTTTGTATTTTCAGACTGTTGCTCCATTTATCACTGCAAATGTTCCAGTATTTATTTTAGTTACAATGTGCCTGTTTACACTTGAAAATCATCACATTTCATTGGGATGTTGTTCCTTGCTTTCATGGGCATCTGTAATAAATCCCGTTGCAGCAATAATAATTATAAAACCTTTTCGACAACGTGTTAAAGGATTTTTGCGACGAAAGTAACACCTTTAAACCTCTTTTTCTTATGCATATGCTATCAGTCAAAATGTTACGCCATACCCTGCAACAAAGCTACTGATGATGCTGTTAAAAATTTATAATTTTAAAATGAAAATCATTTTTGCATTCGTTTACTTTTTACCCCAGAAAACCTCAAATAATAAGATATATAAAAGTTTTATATTTTTAGTTAAATAAAAATTTAAAAATTACTTTAATCCCTTTTAATAATTAAAAAGACTAAAATTACTTCAAAACAATTTAACCATTTATTACTTTAAAATGCAAATTATAAAAAAAACAAAGAACATTTACAGATTTCTTATGCCACAAGACGATAGTCGTAAGATAATTGAAATTGAGGAAACTTTTAAAAAAAATGTACATTTCTCATTTTTCCCTTTTTATACTCCTAAACAGGGAAGCTCTGATATTTCTCTCATTGAAGAGGCTTTCAGTAATTTGCTTTATTTCTGAACATAACAATAGAGGGTTGAGATAGCATGCATTAATTTAATGAATTTCTTTTGTGAGAGTTGTCGCCGAGGCATTTTACCCGAATTTGTTAAAAACTGACCATGTTAAAAATTAAAACAACATTATCACAAAAACATGAAATGTGTTTAAAAAATCAGGCAAAGAGTTTTTAATACAAACAACTTTTGTTGATGCATAAGCGCAGAACATTTTTTTTATCCTGGTCTTACATTTTGGAGATAATGTATGTTCAAGGGCTAAGCTATTGGATGAGTTTATATCTTTTCTTTGAATATATCGAATTTTGTAAGGACAGCGGAGGAAGCAATAATTACAGATGTCCTTTTTGGACTCTTCTAGCACGAAACACTTGTAACCCTACAATGGAACCACTGCAATATAATTGTATATTTTGTTTTAATATAATTTAAGTTTGATTCAGGATTTTATTTTAATAGACTGTAAGTTGGATTTTTTTGCATTTTTCTGGTCAATCTATAATTCTAAAAATAGTTTACACATTTTTGTCACTCACGAGTGACAGATTTCGCTTTAGTATTGGAATTGCATTAAAATTTTTCTGTTGTCAACAAAAAAAAGACGTTGTTTCTTGTTTAGAATTTTCGATCTTCTCTAAAGGAAAAAGGTTTTTCAATTAAAATGTTCTCTTTTAGTATCTTTGCAGGTGGAAAAAGAGGCGTTTCTCATATGTCGGCGACAAAATTCGTACTTAAAAAATAAAATTATAAGTTAAAGCTTCTTCTACATTTGCAAAGCGGCAGTAAAAAGTATGAGTTTTAATTATTCAGTTTATTTATTTGTATGTCAGGCACTTGTTCCACGATCTGATTATGGCCCCACTCATCCATCATCAATGCCTTTCATTGATCGAATGAATACACCGTTGAATTCCGGCTTTCTCACGCCTTTTTATTTCCATCAAAGTCCTTTTCACTGCTATTTATTAGTGGGTATTTACTTTTACATAATTTTTCCGTTAATTGTAATGACCCTCATTTCGGGAGTAGGTGTTTTGGGAATTACCTTCAGTGGCAAAATTAAACAAAATTACAAATATTTTGTTGTTAATGTGATCTTTTGGTATCTTCTCGATGGAATTCGTTCCATCATGACCATATTTCTCATTTTTCCAAAATCTATCTATCACAAGACAGTTGCGGATATTTTTAATCAGTATATTTTGTTGTTATCCTTTACCACGTCCTTCTCATTAGCCTTACATCGATATTTAAGTTTGGCATTCTCAAGCCGGTATCAAAGTTTGGAAAACAACACAAAATTAATTTTATTTATTATCTTTTTCTATGATTCGGCAATAATTTTATACATCGTTGGAACTCGTCCACTTAACACTCGTTATTTTTATATATTTGGTTACCTTACTCGAGTTGGATACCAACATTTAATAATTCCTGCAACGGCACTGGCAACGATTGCAGTATCGGTTTTATTATTTTTCCAAATTCGTAAACAAGCAAGCCAAATTTCCACATCTGAAATGTTTCGGCAAACTTTAAAAGATGCAAAGCGTGCCGCATTTTATTGCCTGCTTACTGGAACCAATTCATTCCTTATTTCAATACTTTCACCAGTCTTGGGATATTTTGGTTATCAAGAAATTGATATTAATTTTTATCTTGTTGTAAAAAACAAGCTTTATGGTCGTTACGTGGCGTGGCTCACGGCGATAGATATTGTTTATCAAGTGCTCGTTGTAATTGATTTTTTGGCAATTTTATTCATTTTGAAAGCATATAGAAATGTTGGAAAAGTGATTTTTAAGAAGTGGTTTAGCAGAATGTTCAAAAATTCCAACGCTGTTATTCCAGTTGCAACTTCCCCTAAATCTTCTTTTGCACTTACCGCCACAAAACGACCATAAAAAACTTTATTTTTGTGTTCTAATAAACTACACATCTTTTTGCGGGATGTTATATTGTAAATAAACGATTTATTTTAACACTTGAAAACTGGTATTCCTAGTCTTATATAAAATGCAACAGCTTTTTTACTGTTGAGTTTGTACAAAAATGACATTTTCGGCGCTATCCATGTTGAGAGATAAGAAATGCTGCTGTTTTTGTTTGTAAAAAAGTCAACATTTATTTCGCCTTACTATAAACAACTGTTCACAAAAAATCTGTAGACGTATTTATTATTTGACATTTTAAATATTATTTCATTGAAAAGCAGATGCTTTGGGGCATATAAAAAAACCGTACTCGTCTCTAAATTTGTTATTATAACAGTGAAAAATTGATTTTTTGAAATAATTAGAGAAAAAAAGGAAGAAAGAAACGCATTAGCATCCATAACTGAATCGTTTTCTGACAGCAAATTTCTCAGAAAAAAGGAAAATTATAACATTTTTACAGTTTTCTACCATTTTAAAAGAACTTCTTCCATTTCCATTTGCTTCCATTACGAGAAGCGGAAGCAGAAGCCGGAGTACAATCGCGGCCGAAAAAATTTTCCTATATCACGATGAGTCGAATACCTTATAAACTGTCCCGCGAACACTTTTTTGATCGTCTGCTATTTTCCCTTTTTTTAATGCAAAATTCAACCCAGAATCCTGAGAGAACGAAGCTATCTAAAGGAATTCTGTAAACGCAGAAAAAAAGCTGATGCTCGAATTAGTATAGTTTTGCAGGGATATCAAAAAATATGGATTCTGAATCCGACGGATTCTGAATCGTGATACTGAGTTTCTCAATGTTTCTTCAAAAATCACAAATTTGTTATCGTCGGATGCGCCTCGGCGAGTTGATTACAATGATAGCAAAAAAATTTATTTTTCATGGATTCTGTAGTCGGATTCAGCTTCCTAAAGGTTTTTTTACATATGACGGTGAATCCGACTACAGAATCCATTAAAAATAAAAATTTTTGCTATCATTGTGATCAGCTCGCCGAGGCGCATCCGATGATAACAAATTTGTGATTTTTGAAGCAACATTGAGAAACTTAGTATCAGGATTCTGAATCCGTTGAATTCAGAATCCATATTTTTTGATATCCCTCCAAAACTATACTAATTCGACCATCAGCTTTTTTTCTGCGTTTACAGAATTCCTTTAGATAGCTTCGTTCTCTCAGGATTCTGGGTTGAATTTTGCATTAAAAAAAGGGAAAATAGCAGACGATCAAAAAAGTGTTCGCGGGACGCTTCGACTCATCGTGATATACGGCCTTGGTCCATTCTATCATAGTGCTTAAAATTTTAAATGCGTCAAAGAATCACTTTAGCGATTTTTTTTACTGGCTTTTATTTTTGTAATGATGTTCTTTGATATACGATTTTTAAAAGAACTTATTACTTTTGAAGTTTTTATTATATCACATCGAACCGAGTACACTTCTCTGAATTTGTTAATATACCGTAAACTCTCTAATAGAAGCGCATATCTAATAGAAGCACAGGTGTGGGATCGCTGATATAGAGCTTGTGGAACAGCCCGAATCAGATATTGTTATCGGGATAGTGTCAGATATTATCTAGATGCATAACGTGAAGAAAAAAGTTAAATAACTAAATTTTTAACAAAAGCAATTTTCAAAGTTGAAAATGCAGCAAAATGGGGGTTTGAAAAACAGAAGCACGCGCTTCTATTAGAAAGTTTACGGTGAAAGTGAAATCAATTCGTCTCAACTTTTTTTGTTTTCTTGAACCTAAAAAATGTGTATATTAAAACCAGTGCAATACTTTTTATCGGAAAGACAGAATATTAAAAAGAATTACGAGGAAACTAAAGCATTTTAATCAACCTTTAAATATTTCACCTGCTTTTATAAAAACATCTGTTGAATAAAGATTATGAGAAAAAAAATTTTTCTTTCATGGGTTTTTGAGACTTTGAGCCATTTTATGTATATTTTTTGACATGAATACCACTTCAAAAATAAGCTTACCTTCAACGGCAGTATTAAACTTATATTATTATTTTACTTATTTCACTTTAATTCTAACATCTCTTATCACTCCTTTATTATTCTATGTAATATTAACGCAATCCAAAAATTTAAAAAGTTTCAAATGGTTTGTTTTAAATCATTCATTTTGGAGTTTTATGACTGAATTATTTTTGGGATTGGCAAAACCGGTGATTCTTACTCCAGCAGTTGCAGGATTTCCACTTGGTATTGCGAGAGAGAATTCATCATTTGAGAAAACAATGATTTTACTTATAATCGGTTTTGCCTTTGGTGTTAATTATAATGCTAGCTTTGTTGCAACTATTGCCAATCGATATTTAACCACTTTTCCATCACCATTGACGAACTGGATTACAAGAAAACTGATTGTTGTTGTTACAGTGGGGGTTAGTATATCTGTAAATGGGATAACTGTAATTGCAGCAGTATTAACTTTATCAAATGGTAGCAGTACAGTAATACAATCTGCAAAGGAATATGATCTATTCTTTGAAGGTTTGAATGAAACTTCTTTGATATTTTTTCCAAATGAATATGTTCATAAAAATTTGTTGTATGTATGCGTCATTTCAATCTTACTAATTTTTTGTGGAATTGGTGGAATAATATTCTTTTCATATACTGTCTCTACCAGCAAATATTCAACAACAACAACAAAAATGCAAAAATCACTTATTCTTTCATCCATTTTTCAAATTTTAATATCTGTAATATTTTTTGGCATTCCAATATCAACGACAATTACTTTTATGCTTTTTGAAATTGGACATACATCTAGCTGGGTTTGTCTTGCTCTTGCAATGCTTTCCCTTCACAGCTTTTTGGAATCTATTGCAACCATTTATTTTGTATTACCATATCGAAGATTTATTGCAAAACAATTGTCAAAAGGGTTTTCATTCCGTTCTTCTATTACTGCGAAAAAAGTTAACGTCACTACAGTATTAACCAAAATTTTGTAAATTGTATTTAATCTTAATTTCGTGGTCTTAATGTTAAAGGATAAAAAAGCAAAAAAAGAAGTGTCAATTATTTTTGATATTTGTCATTGCGGCTCATATCTCACGTTCTTTGTCATAATTAAGTAACATCATTGGACCCTCATGATCCAACGTTTGTTTAAATAAATCTTAAAAGCGCTTTCCTGTATGACAAAGCTTATTCCTTCACCAAGAAATCAAATAATTTATATGCTGCTAACGAAAATAACAACAACATTTCAAAAAAAACAAAATTAAATCTTTGAGATCATCCAGATATGACATTAAAAAATTGAAATTTTTTTTTGTTAAAGTTCCTGATTTTGGGGCATTTGTAAATGAAAATTTTGTTACAACTTTATCAATGCATTGTCAGAACGACAAAAACATACAAATAAATTTTCATTGCAATAGCTCTCAAGTATGACAAAAACTCATCCTTTTATGAAATAATTTTTTTTTACGTTTCAAAAAAGCTTTTTCATAAAAATTATATGTATAAAAATTAAGATAAATCATTTCGAAATTGTTTCGAAATAATCAATAATACAAAAACATCAATTATATAAGAACCATAATTATGATAACATTTTAATGTTTCAGCAATATATATACTGACGGCATTTTCTTTTCTAAATGTTGCAAATGAATTTACTGGTAAAAAATATGTATGATGGTCCGTGTACATTACTGTTGCTTGATATAATCCATAGAGAATTAGAGAGACCAAACATTAATAATAATAATAATAATTTTTATACATTCTTTCCCATTGCTGGTACTCAAATGAAAACAAGAAAAAAATACATACATACAACGAAAAAACAATAAAATAAAAAATTACAAAAAAAGCTTAACAATGAAACTAATAAAAACTATGTGGTATAAAAATTATCTATTTCTTTATTCATCAGGTATTGTTTGAATTCATTCTTCTTTTTGTAGTCAGAGATTTTGATTTTTAGGTTATTCATGAAGCTTGAGGTTCTGGTTGCAAAATGGTAAGAGCGAAATCTTTTTTGCACTTTGTGTGAAGATTTATACACTTTTTGGAATCTGGTGTCACGAGATGGTTCATGTAGCATCGATGAGTCATTTGATAAAGTTGTGTGAATGAATTCATAACCAGTTTGAAGATCGATAATATTTCTTCTTTCATGGAGAGATTTCATGTTGTATAATTTAAGTCGAGCTGGATAAGACGGAAAATTTTTAATGTTGGTAATTTTGTTTTGCCTTCGATACAACATTCTGGTGAAAATTTTTTGAGGACGTTCCAAATAATCAGCAATTTTTTTGACTTGAATATTAAAAAGTTGACTACCGTATTCCAGAATTGGCCGCACATAAACATTGAATAAAAATATAAGAACATCTTGATTTGAAATCAGAACACGTTTCATAATTGAAAATAGAGAAGACATTGCCGATCGGACAATCTTTTTGATGTGAGCGTCTGGTTTGAGATTGTTTTCAAGCATAACACCAAGATCACGAATAACAGGTACGGTAGAAATCGGAACATTATTAATCACATATTTTGCTGCTTCATTTTTTGGACCATATTGAATATGAAATGTTTTTGAAGTTGAAATAGGCATAGAATTTTCAGTAGACCAGTCAAATACAGCATCAATAGCATTTTGAATTATTGAAATATCAAATAAATTTCTATGGTAAGAAAAATAAATTTTTAAATCATCAGCAAATAATAGATGCATAATTCCAGGTAAAGTTGATAATTTTTCACTTAATTCAGTAATAAAAATAATAAATAATATTGGTCCAAGAACGGATCCTTGTGGGACACCGCTTGTGGCTTCAAATTCTTCAGAAAATTCATTTCCCACTTTCACTTTGAATTTACGGAATGATAGTAGAGTAATGATTAGTTTTAATAAGCATCCAGAAATACCAGCTTTTTTGAGAGCATTTATAAGACGATCAATGGGAATTTTATCAAATGCTTTTTCAAAATCAAAATAAATAACATCCACTGTCATTTTCTTGGATACAGATGAAATAATGAATTCTTGGAATGGTATCAGTTGTTGAATGGTTGACATTTTGGCACGAAATCCATATTGTTGTTTTGGAAAATAATTTTTGTCATCAAGAAATTTGACCACTACAGGAGCAATACATCTTTCAAATGTTTTTAATGCATCAGGAGTTCCAGAGATAGGTCGAAAGTGTTCAGCACTTGTTGGTTTAGGGATTTTCGGTATTGGTGTGACATAAGATAATAAAAACAAATCGGGTACCATATTCTCATTTATAATAAAATCAAATAAAATTTTAAATGGCTTACATAAAGAATCAGAACACTTCTTTAAAACATAACCAGGAATATTGTCCACACCATTAACATTTTTGCTTTTGCATTTCTTCAGCATTTTAGAAATTTCGAATTCAGAAAAACATATATTTTGTAGAAGTTCATTTGATGTTGTTTCATCATTAATATTTGGTGGTGAATATGGGTTATATACAGACGATAAATATTTTCCAAGAGCACTGGCTTGATCTTTTTTAGAGATAGCAGGTTTTCCTTCAAATAAGAATACAGGAACGTTTGATGATTTTTGCTTTAAAAATGGAGAAACATAGTTGAAAATATTATTAACGTTTTTTCTTTCTTCTTTTGCATTTTTGATATTTTTCAGGAATAATTTTCGTTGCTGGTTTTTAGTAAATTTAATAAATTCTTTGTTTAACTTCTTTATTGAATTATTGACTACAGTAGTTTTTGATGGATCATCAGAATTTTTGAGATAGAATTTCATTGCTTTTTGTTGATTTGCCGGGATATTTTTTGTTGGATCATATATGCGAGTCGGAATGAATTTGGAAATACCATCAATAATAACATTTCTAATATAAGCATAAATATCATTTGAATTAATAAAATCTTTTATAATTTCCCAGTTGATACACTTGAAAAAACAGTTTAAAGCATCATAATCACCATTTTTGAAATCAGAATATGTAATAGGTTCAATATCTGCAGCAACTTCATCAGGAGTTTGAAAATGAATAACATTGTGGTCACCAATAGGATCTTTAATTTTAACATCAATAACACTATGCGGATCAGTTGAAAATACTAAATCGAGGATATTTTCTTTTCTTGTTGGTTGCAAAACATGTTGATGAAGTTCTTTTTCTAATATCAGATCAATGAGAGGTGAAGCATTACCGGATTGATTAAATAAATCAGCATCCCATTTGATATCAGGATAGTTGAGGTCCCCAAGTAATATGTAATTTTTAATAGGAAATATAGATGGGACATTCATTACAGCACGAACATTATCAAATATAGAAGTACTTTCAGATTTTTTAAATTTTGGTGGGCGATAGACGAGGATATAACGTGTTGATGATGATTGATTTTGAATGATGTCAACAGCAAGAATATTTGGATTATCATTAATAACAGGAATATAATGCAATTTGGAATAAATAAAAATAGCAACACCACCGCCTTTTCTTTCGATGCGATCATTTCTTAATAATATATATGGTAAATCGCCAATAACAGCATGATTTGTAATTGTATCATTAAAGTGAGTTTCAGTGACAAATAAAAGTGAAGGAGATAAGGTAGAGAGCAAATCCGTGAGACGTTGAAATTTATTACAGAGAGATTGAGCATTGAACATAATACAATAAAATGGTTTCTTAGTATTGGCGTTGAGGACGAAAATTACTATTGCGATGCTGTTGTTGATTTGTAGTATTATTTTGACGATAATTTTGACTTTGGTTACGATATGCAGTAGAATTTGTGCGAGATAGAGTACGAATATTTGAACGATGATTATTAGTTTGTTGATAATATTGACTTTGACTTGGACGCATTGGAAGTGAGCGTGGTTGTGAAGGATTACGGTATTGAGTTTGATGGTAATTTGCACGATGTTCAGAGCGATTGGATCTTTGAGTTTGATGATTGTCATGACGTGGACGAGAATTTTGATGATAATCACGATAAATAACTTTAACTTTAACATAATAGCCTTGAACATTTTTACCATCAGGACCAGAGACATTTCTAGCACTATATGTACCATGTCCAATATCACATAAATCAAATACAACATTTTCTTTTGGTCGAAGAGTACGGTGGTCGGGTTTTTCAATATCAGAGTTAGAAATATTATTTGCAAATACAACAGCTTCTTTTACATCTTCATCACTTTCATTTAATTTAAATTCAATAATACCACGTCTTTGATTTACACAAAAAGATTTAACAATACCATTTATTCCTTCTTTAACAATAGTTGGTCCAGCTGGTGCATTAGGAGTTGGAGTTTGATCCATAGGAGTTGGGGTAGAAGGGAGATCAACATTATCATATTCCATTTGATATTCAAGAATTTTTCTTTGCTGATTTTCAACAAGTTGTTTTGCAAAATCAAGTGATTCTTCTTTTGAGTCATTTAATTTTTTATACATTTCATTTTGAGATTGAAGTAATTGACATTTTTGAAATAAATCTTTAATATGATTAATAACAGCATTTTTGAAATTTAGATCAATATCAGTGTATGATTGAATTGAGGAAATAAATGTTGGGGTATCCATAATGTTCATGTTGAGTAAATAATAGTAAAAATAGTAATTAACCTTTTAATTTAAACTATAGAGATGTATCAAATCTCACACTAATTTAAAAAAATTGGAACATTGATACATACTTCGTTTTTCAATCTTTGCAATTTCTGGTGATAAATTTTTGATAGCTTTTTTGTGCAATGCTACTATTGTAGCAGTTAATAATATTACTGTAGATGCCGTTAAAAGTGCTATTGCAAATTTTGTGTCTTTTTGTCGATCAACACAATATATGGTCGTTTAATTTTTTTCAATAAAGCATGCATTGATAACCATTGGTATAATTATTATAAATGGTATTCCTAACATGAGCGCTAACAATTTGGAAAAATGTTTTGTCCAAATTTAAAAAAAATAATTATTTAATAAAAAGAAATG
This sequence comes from Panagrolaimus sp. LJ2400, assembly GCA_024447215.1. NCBI lineage: Eukaryota > Metazoa > Nematoda > Chromadorea > Rhabditida > Panagrolaimidae > Panagrolaimus > Panagrolaimus sp. LJ2400. Next base: position 1,054,890 of record JAMRYA010000007.1, on the reverse strand, counting down.
TGTATTTTAATCAGGTTTAGGATAAAAAAAGTGTCGTAACAAAAAAGTAAAGTTCCTTGATCTACAGTGCATTGAGAAGACAAAATTTATTAAGTTTTTGTTGGTTTCCATTTTGTTGGAAAAGTTTTTTGGTATTTTTATAGCAAAATTAATTTATCCACTTTAGGATTTTTGCATTAACTACCGAGAAACGAAATTTGCTCAAACACTCAAAATACCAAAAATTTAAAAAAAAACATAAAATACCAGAGATTGTGTACCAGAAGTTGCCACCGGTGGCAGTGGTGGCAATTTAGAGGAAAAAACTAAGAGCAATTACTGCGGTATGCCGGTTAGTTACTATGGCAGGGATTTTAGCTGGTGAGGGTAGTATATTTTAAGAAAATCAAAATCAATGTATGAAAGTGGTATTTCGAGATTAGATCACATTGGCATGAATGAATGCAATTATTTAGTTGGGAAAGCACATAAAAAATGTCCTAAATCAATTCACATGACGCACTTCACTTCAACCAGTTATCTTGTTAATTATTTAACAAGATAACTGGTTCATGGAACCGCGGAAAAACCGCGTATGATGTTGGTTCGCGTAGAATCGAGGAGCGTAAAATCGAGGTTCGACTGTATTAAAAATATCTTTTTTTTTTAAATTTCACTCACACATTGATGTTTTATTGGGAACCATAAAGCAGTAACTTTATTTAAAATAAGCGTAACATTCCAGACTGGATAAAATGATACCATATACATATAATGATGATAATTATAAATAATAAAATATAAATTACCTTTTTTAGTTAATTCTAATAAAAATAATTCATTAAAAAGTAAATAATCCATAAAATGATCAAATAAATGTAAGGCAACCCCAATAGCCAAATTTATAAAATACGGTTTATTTCGATAATTTGGTTTAGATTTGATAAAATCAAAAAAGAAAAAAATGAGCATAAATATATCAGAAATAGATGAAGCGTTACGAATATTTGGTGCAAATACAGCAAAAGGGAACCAAAATGCAACGGCTTGTCGTAATGCTGACATTGTTGTAGTTGTTGGTGCAAAAGCAGTATTGGAGAGTAATGTAGTAGTGGACTTGGTAAATACTGAAAGATCTCTTCTTCTTCCAATTAGTTGAATTATTTCGCTTTTTAAAAAACAGTTTATTATTTCAATGAGAGTTGATTTTTCGGCAATTAAAAATCACCGAAAATCAAAATTTGTTACCACACAAAAACTTGTCAATTAATAAATTATTTTTATACAATTACAATGCAAAACTACTTTTTAAATAAACTCTAAAATTTTAAGGTGACACTATCTTTTTCCTTGGAGTATACTACCATTTAAATTTTTTTTAAAAAAATAAATGTGTAAAATGTATGAATAACCAATACTTAAAAATCTAGTCTTACAAACGCTCCATTAAAAATAACTCTTTAAGTGTTTCCTAAAAACAATTACAAATTATTACATAGCACATAAACAGTGATGGTGTTTTAATTCCAGTGTTTTAAAAAAGTACATACTTAGAAATACGAATAAATAATTTATTTACTGACAATAATAACAACATCTTATAAAATCAAAAACAGAATTTAATCTTTGAGTTCATTCAAATATCTCATCATTTGGTGCAACGACAGTTGTTTTATAATGGAAAGGCAACAAACTGATTCAACAACTGTTTCATACAATATTTTTTGTAGTAAGAAAAATTAGTAAACAACTCGACTTGAAAAAAGTTCATTTTATCACACCATTCTCTTTGAATTTTTTAATCATTATACAGGGTGGTCCATTTAAAATGTTAAAATGTTTTTGCTCGGCAAATGAGTTCTAGCAGGTCCCAGGAGCTCATATAATGTAGTTATGACAGACATAAACTCGTGCAACTTTTCCATATAGAATTTTGGCATTTGGGAACATTTCGCCAAATGGCGCCAAATTCAAATTTGACCTCGAACCAGCTTAAACTAAATATATATTATGAAAATCTAGACTCTCCTACACACACTAGTCGAAAAATCAACCCTCCAGCTTCAAAAATGGCCAAATGGCAGCCATTTGAAAAAATGCATTCTTTAAAAAAATAATAAAAACACAGAAAAAATTTTTTTGACTTTTTTCTCATTTACTCTAATTTTTCAAATGGCTGCCATTGGGCCATTTTTGAAGCTGGAGGGTTGATTTTTCGACTGTTGTGTGTAGGAGAGTCTAGATTTTCATAATATATATTTAGTTTAAGCTGGTTCGAGGTCAAATTTGAATTTGGCGCCATTTGGCGAAATGTTCCCAAATGCCAAAATTCTATATGGAAAAGTTGCACGAGTTTATGTCTGTCATAACTACATTATATGAGCTCCTGGGACCTGCTAGAACTCATTTGCCGAGCAAAAACATTTTAACATTTTAAATGGACCACCCTGTATACATTAAAGATTGTGCTAAATTAACAGGAGGTAAAAGTCTTTAATTTTTTCTCCTTAATCTTACTGATAAACACTATAGTAAAAATTTAAGTTTTGACAAATTCAAAAAAATGTCCACCGTTAACAACTTTTTTTTATGCGGTTGTATAACATTTTCATCTAATATATTTGTAACTTGCAACAGAAACTTTTCAAAAATTCGTTTGAAACGGTTTTTTTTGCTGCATAAACACATATATTTCAATCACATATTTTTATTACAAAACAAAAAAATCCAAAAAAAATTTATCAAAATTGAGACTAATATAGACTTTTTTGATAACTGTAACATGAAGATGTTTCAGACATTGATCGAACATCTTTTCCTGTTTTTGTTATCTGAAATGCTTTTGGTTGACAGGTCTTAAAAACAACAGGTGACGAAAATGTTAAAAACATTTGTTCCTTTATATCAAGCATTTGCATAAATCGAATCATTAAAATACGATCAATTTTTGGGCAATGTAATTTTGGGACTAAAAATATTTTGTAGAATAAAAAGCTTTGTTTTAATATTACCTGTGTTTCTTTCTGGACAAAATGCAATGTGATGAGCTCGCGAAAAACAAATATAACATTTTTCATGAAGTACACAATCGAAGCAGCATTTTGTAGAATTCCATTTTGTAAAGCAGTAACCACAACGATTTTTCTTTCGAGCAGCATTTTCTCGTTCTTCGTCATAAATATAAATATCGCAATTTTGGGAAACGTGAAAAAAACTATCACAAAATACACAAGACATTTTAATGAATGAACGATAATATTTCGTAGACAGAAAAATAATAAATAAATAAGCAGAAGAAATAATTGCATAAAATTTAGCTGGTTAAAATATCAATCAATGATCCAAAAAGGGGAAGGTTAAATCTGATAGAGGCATTCTTCATAAAAATTGATTCATGGCTATAAGAAAACCTGCAAATTGTAGAGAAAGCATAGCAAAAGCACCAGAACAAAAAAATTTTCAAAACCTTTAATTGTTCTTCCCTTTGGTAAAATGACGAACGAATGACAAACAGCAGTAACAACATCTGTGACCAACATGACTTTAAAAAAACCCCGGCTGCTGCGATCAAAAAAAAAGTAACCTTGAAAGAATGCAGTCAAAGTTCAACACCACAAAAAGAAACTTGACACGTTTATTTTTTTTCGTTTGGTTTTTTATGCAATCGATCGAATGAACTTTTTCTGTCTCTCTTTCTCACACACAAAAATGGACAAACTAATCGAATTTCTTAAACTTGTTGGTCCAACTTGAATTAACAAAAAAATTGTAAATTAAATTGTTCGTTTTGTATCGATATTGTTGATTTACAGTTGAATTACTATTTAAAAAAAGATGCCATCAATGGATAGATTAAAAGAATTATTTACTTCTGTAAAAATGGAGCCTGCTTTATTCATTTATATGTGTTCATCGTATATGAAAAGTCCAGTTTTTCAATCGTTATTGTATGAAAAAGCATGTGTTTCACGTTATGTAAGTTTCTGCTTAATTCGGTACAATTTTGTTATATTACCCAATTCTCTTATTTTGATATTAATTTGAATTTTGCCCCCATGAAAGCGTTTCTTAAAAAATGAAGAAAGAAAAACATGAAAAAAAAGGAAGGAAATTAAAATAGAAACGTATTTTTCCTTCCATCAATAATGATTATTGTAATTTTAGGAAGCTGCAGTTGATTGCTCAAATGTTAGTCTTATTCACAACGATGCCGCACTACAATCTGATGCAAATCACTTATATTTAATTTCATCTTTTTGTTTATTGTTACCATCAATTTTTACATCATTGCTATTGGGATCACGTAAATTTTTAAGCTTAAAGGGGTTTTAAAGCAAACATTTTTCATCTAACAAAAACTTTTAATTTGTCACATACGAGCACAAAAAAAGAAATTTTAATAAAAATAAAAAACTTTTTTTACAGTATGCGACACCTGGAACGCTAAAATTCCAATGATGATTCCATTTCTTGGCTTAATTTTGGGTGACATTAATTATCTCTTTCAAACTGTGTATATCCATAATAATGTTTATTATTTAATGATTAGTGATATTTTATATGGTTGTTGTGGTGGATTTACTGCTTTAATTGGTATGTTTTACTCTCACATAAATTTTGTTATTTATAAAGCATTAAATTTCTAGGTACAACACTATCTTATAATATTAAAACAACTTCACCAGATATTAAAAGTGAAAGAGTTGCAGCATTTGAAGGTGCCGTTGGATTGGGGATTACCATGGGATATATTTTATCAAGCATTATTCGACAGTATGATTTATTTGAAAATGACTATAAGCTTAATGATGTTGTGTTTTAGATATGTGGGTTATAGTTATTATTTTTTAATTTTAATGGTTTTACATGTTCTTGGATTTTTGTATATTGTAATATTTGCAGAAGAATTAGATGAAGCACCAAGTAAGTGGCTTACTGTAGTTGTAATTGATGGCTTTTTTGTTGACACAAACTAATGACACATTACAAAATAACTTATGCAAATTTTTACGTGTCTGAATCAAGGAATGCAGTTTTAAAGATAAAAAAGTAGCGAGCACTATCGTATGCTGCTTTATGGCTAAGAAACAAGTTATAACTGTAAGTACTAGACAATGTCCTGTGCTACTCACTTTAGCTGCTTTTCCATATTTAGATCTTTAAAAATTTGCATAAATTTTGTTGAATACTTCAAAAATCTCATCTTATAAAATTTTGCATTTCCCCGTTTTTAAACTACAGTGCCACTAAAATCTGCATATTTTTCAGCTGATGAACCAATCCTCTCCACTAAAACCATCTCCTCCCACTTCACCGATGTCTACCATTTCATTCAAAGCTACCGTAGCCATCCATGCTTTCAACTTCTTTCACTTATTCTAATCTCTATTTGTTTTGAGCTTGTTTTTAATATCGGCATTGATGATATTCTTTATTCATATCTCCGTTACAAACTTTCATGGGATGATAAACCATATGGATGGTATAATGGCTTAGGATGTGCATTCAATTCTTTAACAATTCTATTTTTATATCCATATTTACATCGACAAAGAAATATTAGCGATGTCATGCTTGCTGTTTATGGTTTTATTGCAAGAGTTGCAATTCTGCTTATGTTTGCATTTTTATTTACAACTTGGTGGGCATATGCTGCGTTGATTCCAACAGCATTTACAAGATTTATTTTAACTGGGCTAAGAGCTTCTTCAAGTAAATTTGTGGATGATAATGAACAAGGTAAGGAAAAAAGAGAGGATAAGCTTTTTGTATAAAAAGTGATAGTATTTTTTGATAACAAAAAATGTAAAAATTGCGTTTTTTCCTAATATCATCCAAGCATTTTGCTTTAATTTTTCAAGCAAGTATATTTTAGAATACTTTGAATTTCTAACTTTATGCAAATTTTTAGCTTTTATTTTTAATGTCTAAATTTCCTTACAAAAAAACTGACCTACTTCAAAAATCCACTTACGCTCTCAAAATTCATTTTTCAGGAAAACTATTTTCCCTAATTTCTGTCATTGAAGGAATTATGTCAATCGCTGCAACGCTAATCTTTAATGGACTTTATCCGCTAACTTTAAGCTTTTTTTCTGGTACCATTTTTCTTGTTGTTGCCGTTCTCTGCATTATTCCAATTACATTACTTTTGTAAGTATTAAACACAAATTTTATGGAAAGTATATAATACTTTTTTTAGAAAAGTTCATAACAAAATGCAAGCTACCGAAGAAGAAACAACTCCATTTAATTCACCATTAGCAGTAAACTTTGAACAATAATTTTTTGCTGTTAAGACTTCGTTTTAAAAAATGTAAAATTTTTAATATTATCCTTATTTTAATTCTGTGTTAAATATTTTTTCGAAAATCTTCTTGAAAAGATGCGAATAAATAAGGTTTTTTCCCATGGTGTGTTTTCGTAGTTTCTCTTTTTTTAATGGAAAGTTTTCTTTCTTACTGTTGCCATATTAAAACGTACAAATACAAGTTTGTTTACTGAAGATCCTATGGAATGATGGAAAAATATTCGTCATTCGGTTTTTCCTCTTTTTCATTTTTTTGCTGATAAGGATTTTTATGCTTTTTGAGGTAAAATCAATTTTCTTTTCTTCTTGATCATCAAATTAAAAGGAAGCGAAATTTAAAGCAATATTGATTTTGGCAGCCATGACATGTCATGTTGGATTAGACCCCGGTATGGGTGAATTGTGCGTCCGTCAAAAAAGTAAGGGGCCTCTGCAAAAAAAACCAAGAGGAGCAGCTGCGTTGTTGTGTGTGCGTCGAATGTTCGAAACTTTACGAAACTTTTCGTTTTTTTTCGAAAGTTTTTTCCTCGCTCTCTTTCGTTTTTTTAAAAGTCGTCACTTTGATTTTTTTTATGACGGTTTTTTTTCTCTCTCCTTTTTTTATTTCTTTATATTTTTTAAAGTATTTTCCTCCTTATTATTGTTGTATTTTTTAAATTTTTAAATATTATTATATGCTGTAACCACAAATTAGTCGCCCTCATTTTTATGCAAATTTGTTTGCTTTATTTTTATGTATTTTTTATTCCTCTCATTCCTATCTCATTTTTTAGCTGGGACAAGCTGGAATAGAACAACTCAATGCTGCTGCTGCTCGTGGTATGGCTTCTGAAACGCCTCCTAGTTAACATGAACCTCCTGGTGGTGGAGAAGAAGAATCATCTGAAGATGGCACTCCTCGTGGTCCTGGAACTAATGGTACACCTTCTGCAGCGGATGACGAAAATGGAAAATTAGGTAAGTATTTTCAATGGGATATATATATGTATATATACAAAGGGGGAAATTTGTTGTTTTTATATGTATGCCTGTTTTGTTTTAGCTACTGCAGTTGATGAAAAAGCTGTTGATCCTCGTCCAGCTGGAAATATCGATGAACCACCAACTTCTGCTCCTGGAAAAGCTGCTGATCAGTTTCAAGCTCCTCGTCCACCTGGAAATGTCGATGAACCACCAACTTTTGCACCTGGAAAAGCTGCTGATCAATTTCAAGCTCCTCGTCCACCTGGAAATGTCGATGAACCACCAACTTCTGCACCTGGAAAAGCTGCTGATCGATTTCAAGCTTCTCGTCCACCTGGAAATGTCAATGAATCACCAAGCTGCTTTATCTTGTGCTTCATTGCCTTATTTGATACCGTATATAGTAAGTTAATTTATCCGTGCCAGTTGTTTTTGAAAGTTTTTTAGAGCTTTTTGTGCCAGTTGTAAATTGCATATGACAATCTGCTACTATTGGTCCGAGTCATGGTCGCAAATGGTAAAGGAATTGCTCAGTTCAACCTGGTGAAAAAGAATCAACTTAACTTGGAAAAAATGAATCACCTTAATCTGGAATTCCTGGAGAAATAGAAGTTGGAAATGGCAGTTAACAAAAAAGTTTATCTTGTACAACTCGGCTCAACTAATACCAACTAGTTTTTCAGATGGTAGTGGTCTTGCAAATGGTAAAAGAATTGCTCAGCAGAATCAATTCAACCTTAAAAATCACAATTAACTCAACCTCGAGAAAAACAATCAATTCTGGTAAGTTTTGCATTTACTCTCAACTAATTCTAACTAATTCTATTGTATTCTTTTCAGAATCCTTTGAAAATGATAATCCTCAACCTTCTGGTGCCACAAATGGTTATTTAGAAATCTTCCAATCAATCCGTGATCAACAAGAATCAACTCAACCTGGAGAACAAGAATCAGCTCAACCTGGAGAACAAGAATCAACTCAACCTGGAGAACAAGAATCAACTCAACCTGGAGAACAAGAATCAACAACTCAACCTGGAAATCCTGAAGAAATAGAAGTCATTGAACTTGAATAAGCTCCTTTTTGTAAGCCTTATACAACATTTTTTAATGTTATTGTTTTATGTTTTTTTGTATTGTTAGCCAAGCCTTGTTTTTGTTATAAATTTTATTTGCAATTTCATTGTGTAATTGGAAATCGGGGGAAAAAACGGATGGGGACCAATACGTTTTTGGATGGGTAGAAAATACGTTTTTGGATGGGTAAAAAATACGTTTTTGGATGGGTAGAAAATACGTTTTTGGATGGGTAGAAAATACGTTTTTGGATGGGTAGAAAATACGTTTGTGGAAAGGTAGAAAATACGTTTGTGGAAGGGTAAAAAATACGTTTTCCGCTAGAAAAAGTATGTTTTTGTCCGGGAAAAGGACAAATTTGTATGGGTTCCATACGTTTTTTTATGGGTTCCATGCCTACTTTTATGGGTTCCATACCTACTTTTATGGGTTCCATGCCTACTTTTATGGGTTCCATACGTTTTTGGCTGGAAAAATCCCGTTTTTGGCTGGAAAAATCCCGTTTTTGGCTGGAAAAATCCCGTTTTTGGCTTGAAACAATACGTTTTCGTATTTTTTTCAGGTATCTTTTCGGCTAGTAAAAACACAATTTTGGCTGGAAAAACAGACATATTTGTACCTAAACAGGACAAATTCGGATGGATTTTTTTGATACTCAGAATAATCGTGAAAAAAAAGTAAGGATGTGTATCTTTATTTTGGATCCAGCCGAATTCGGCTGGGTTTTCATTTCAGTGATATAAAAATTAACACCAAAAAAAGAATCACATCCAGTTATGTCTTTTTTTTATTGCTTCACACGCAGCTTTTTCTTCTCTTTCTCTTTCAGCAGCATACAGTTCCAGGCTATCATTTTCTTTACGTCGTCGACGACGTTCGCGAAGAACTTCAGGATCAATAGGTTTTCGTGGTGGAGAAGGTGTACGAACAGCAAGGATGCAGAACTCTGGAGAATATGACTGCGTTGATGAGCATGGCTTTTCAGTTGTTTCTTTGGAAGGAGCAGCCTTCTTTTCAACACTTTTCTTTTCAGCCGAAGGAACAGCAGCTTTCTTTCCAACAGATTTTTTTCCAGGTGATGCAGGTGCAGCTTTCTTTTCCTTTGTATCTTTCTTTGATGGAGCAGCAGCAACAGTTGGAGGTGGTGGTGTCTTTGCTTTCTTTTCCTTCTTTGCTGATTTTCCTAATGCTGGAGGTGGAGATTTCTTTACTTGTTCTGTTGATGGAGGTGGAGGAACAGGTTGAGCTTTTTTAGATTTCTTTGTAATTACTTCTTTAAGTTCAGGATGTTCTGATTTAATCTTTTCATATGCTTGTTCTATCTTTTCTTCAGCTTTTGCTTCTACTGTTGCCGACACAATTGATTCCACAGGATGAAGAGGTGGCAAATTTTTACCAGTCTTTTTCTTAAACATGCACCAATTTTTTAACCAACAAAGAAAGACCCTAAAAAGATTTATATATTATTGATAGTGACACGTACTGTCGAATCGTTCAGCCAACATTTTTCATCGCCTGATAAAAACTACAAATTTTGTATGGAACATTAGCAGAGGATAAAAAATGTTCATTGAACGGTTCGACACATAGTGAGTGATAACAATATCCCAAACTGACATACCCTCCAATAAGACCAAGAACAATTAATCCAATTACACAACCAAGAACAATCCATGCCCACATTTCGGAAGAAGCTTCAGCAGCATTGTCACCATTCTTTTTTATTATCCCATTGCTTGATGGAGTGGTTGATGGAGCAGCAGTTGATGGTTTATGAGTAGTAGTTGTCGGTGGAACATATATTTTAGCATATTTCTAAAACCATCAAGAACATTCATTGATGTGGCGAAATAAAAATTAACTTACAATAGTAACAGGACATTGACTTGATACACGATCAACACGTATTGTTATTGGATTACCATTAGAAATTGCGGCATCACAACTTGAATCATGAATTTGGCAGTACTCCGCTTCAGACCATTTCATTTCAATTTCATTTGAACAACCTTCCAAATCCATCTTTTTATATTCCTTTGTTGTAAAAGTAATTGTATTATCTTCAATTCCAATCAGTTGAAATCCACAAAAACCAGGCAAATCAGAACAAAGCTTTGCTGCATCTTCAAATGTTTTTGATGAATTATAGCAAAATAGTACACTAAAATCAATGCATTTAAGTTAACGTATATAGGCAAATGATTAAACTTACGTTCCTTTACAACCTTGAATATCAACACCAACAACCAGAGAATCACCAGAAATAACCAAATCAACAGAACCAGGACGAGTAAGATTTACGTGATTTCCCCATTGTACAGCAGCTTGAGAATCATCTTTCATTAATTCATTTGTTAATTCATTTGATGGCAGAGGACCACAATTCACAGCACCAAAAATAATAAAAAGAAGTAAAAGAGCCAAAAATAATGTTGAGCGCATTTAATTTTCCACGAATTTGATGACTTGAAAAAGTTGAAGAATGAAAGTGTTTTCTGTGTCGTGCAAACCTTTTATCCACATTTATTGGTTTTGCTTAAAATTTGCAATAACTATTCTCTTTTTTCAAAGAATGAAAAAATAATATTTCATGCAAATTAAAAGTACATTATTTTTTTTAAAAAAAGTTATACTTTTTAGGATTTCTTAAAAGATCGACCATCTTTTCTTCGACAAGCTGCCGTACATATTGGTCCACCACCAGTAATGGATTTTCCAACTTCATCCCAAACTTCCAGCTTACAAGCTGCCATAGAATTTTTAATTCCTGGTTTTAATCCTTCCGAGCAACAACATGCTACCTCAATGGCTGCTGCTACACCTTCAACATCAGGCATTTCAAAGCTATCAACAAGTAGTGGTGGTGGCAGTGAAAATCTAATACCAGCATCACCACAAATGCCACGACTCTATCCACAAACATCAACACAATTCTTTCTTCCATCACAACAGCAGCCATCTACCTCATCAGCTGGAGGAGGATCAGCATCAGCAACAGCAAATATCATGCCATTACCAAGTCCAGATTTGCCAAATCTTGTTGGATCTTCTATTAGCAATTTATCACTTCCATCAATATCTCCATCAATCCTTGCGCCATCATCTTCATCAACTACCGTAATCTCAGCTGCTGCTATAGCTTCATCATCTCGAACTGAATCTCCTGCAATAGCTGGTCCAAGTGGGTGTGGAAGTAATCAATCGATAGCAAGCCCGGGCTCTGACACTGAATACACTGGTGATCCATTTGAAGGTGGTGTCTTGCCAGATATTGATATCCCACAGATTGTAAGACTTGCTAAAAACCTTTACGCCAAGAAACCCGATCTACATATCCTTGAACCTCGATATGTACAAAATAAGAAAAAGCTTCCCAAAGAATTAATTGATGTGATGAAGCTACCAGTAGATGACAAAAATCGGTTACAAGAATTTCGAAAATTCTCTGCTATATATGGTCGATATGATGCTAAACGAAAGCCTGATAAACCTTTATCCTATCATGAACTACTGGTTAATGAAGCCGCGGCACAGTTATGTTTGATTCAACCTGTGCTGCTGACGAGAAGAGATGAACTGTTTCCGCTGGCTCGACAAGTTGTTCGAGAATCAAGTTTTCCAGGATTTCGAGCTTTATCAAAAGGTGAAAAACCTGAACAACAACGAAAGCGACCACTAAAAGTGAACGATCAACAAGTCCACATTCAGTGGCATCAAATCGGTAAGTAGTTTTTTTGGGGTATTAAGCAAAGCAAAAAAGTGAGCTATTAAAATTTCAAAAACCGAGATTTTTACGTCCATTGTTTTGTTTATCATTTTCATTTGATCTCAAAATTTGCTTTTTCCATTAAAGAATAAATCTAATCCCAAATCTTTAAGCAGTGAGTCCCCTGAACTTTCAAGCGAAAGACATTCATCATCAAGTTCCCAGCATCAAACAAAACATGATCCAAGTCCAACAACTCGTACATCTACCAGCTCAAAGCGAGCTCGATCAGAACATTAAATATAATTTGTTGCTAAATAAATTGTTGTCATTTAATCAAAGAATAACTTTTTTGTGCTTTCATTTTTTACTTTGTTTTTCAAGTTTTTACAAAAGCTAAAAGCTTTTATTTGTCTCATCTATAGTGTTAATTTCTCGTTCCGTTTTTCGAAAAACCATAAAAACAAGATCAACCGTGATCAAATTATAATTTTTTACTTAAAAAACCAACAAATCAAAATCAACAACAACAAAAAAACACAAAAATGATAAAACTTAAGAAACAACCTTTTTCTTCATGAACTGCTTTTTGATGTTCTTCTTATTCTTTCCAAATTTCTTTTTTCCATTTGTCGCAGCAACACCTTCATCTCCGCCTTTCTTCTCTTCATCATCAACGGCAACTTCATCAGCCTTCTTCATAGCAGCATAGCATTTGTTGAGGCCATTTGTAACTTGATCAACAGCTTTGGCGAATTCATCCAAATTAGAGAAGCTTTGAATATCAATTTCACGGCCGTTGACTAATAATTCCACCTTTTCGTAATGTTCTTTCAAAGTACCAAAAACCTTCTTGAAAAGAACAATTTGTTCACGATTTTTGTAAGTTTTGAGGAATTTCTAAAAATAAAAACTTAATAGAGACAAAAAATGACAAAAAAAACTTACTCTAAATTGTTCAGCAACAGGAGTATAAACATCAGCATATCCAATATTATGTCTCAATAAGTATGCCGATTCAAGAATTAATGAACGAATTTCTTCAGCTAATCTAGCACGATATCCAACTTCTTCCATTGCATCAGTATTAAATTTAATCAGTTCTTTCATTTCATAAGCTTTGACAGTACCCTTTCCTTTCTTGGGTTTTGAGCAATCAATTTTCAATAAATCATTTAATAATTCTGCAGAATAAGATAACGTTGGAATATAAATATTACAATTATTTTGTAGCTGAAGAAGCATTCGAACACAATGTGCCTTTAATGGAACATATCGATGAGCATTAAAAGCTTTCATTGTACCACAAATAATTTGTGTTAATGGATGAATTAAATCCCGAAGAAGCCTTGAACCTTCTTGTGCCATTACACGTTGCTTTGATAAATTCGATAAGACATGTGTCCAAAGATAGAGACATTCAATATATTGCCAATTGTATATTGTCTTAATCAAATCCTTTCGTTTTGCAATTGTTGCGTTTCGAAGATGAATTGCGCATTGACGAATATAAACAAAGGCATATTGATAAGCGATCATAGGTTGAAGAAAAGTTAGCTCAGCAAAACTTTTTTGCATAAATGATACCAACGGAATACTTGCAGCAGAAATTGAACGTGTACATGCAACATAAGCAACATAGCAGCTCTAAAAACTAATTGATAAAAAAGAAAGCTATGCAAAAAAAGTATACTTTATAAATTGTAGGATATAAAGATGAATCCAATCGAATAAGTTTTGACAGCCCAACAAAAGCTAAACAGCGGCAATCATGAGTTTTACGGCTCCATGTACGAATAAGAATACGAATTAAATTTTTTATAAGCTTTTCAAAAGATGTAAATAACCCAATATTATCAATAATAGCTCGCAGTGTACAAGACATAATACTTGTTGAACTTGCTTCCATCAAAAACTAAAAGTTAAAACATTGGATTACTGTAGGTATACTTGGAGAGAAACATACCAAAGTCAAATTTCGAAGATATTCTTTTGCTAATGGATTAAATTCTTTCCAATACTTGTATCGAACATTTCCTTTTGTCGTTGTCTTCTTTTTAGCTTTCAATAATTCAGAAATATCATCTGCGCCTTCTTCTTTCTTAAAATCAATTGGATCAAGGATAAGCAAAAGAACATGTGCTAAATGAGCATAACACATACGAATGATACTGTCAAAAACTAAAAAAGGGATAAAGATAAAAGGATACGGTAGAAAGTCAGTATTACCTTTATCTTGATTTAACACATAATTTGATGGTGGAACATCTGGTGAAACACGAACCATACAAGCTGAAAATGCTTTAACGGCAAAGCGAGCATGTTGACGAAGTTCAGCTTTGGTGGACTTTGGATTTTCAAAAACTTTACAAGCAGCTTTAACCATTTCTGCTGTAATTACTGTCTTCTTTTCAGCTTCTAATTCTTCTTCACCTGAAAAGTATAAGTTAAAAATAGTGTTACAGCTATAAAAACACACCTTCTTCTTCACCAAAATCAAGCAAATCTTTATCTTCTTCTTCAATGAATTTTGCGAATTCGGGATCTTCTCTGATGAGCTTTTTCAATTGGGCTTGATGATCTGCAGCTGATAATTCTTCATCATCATCCTCTTCACCATCAAGCTTTTGCTCTGCTTCAGATTCATCCTCTTCATCATCCAGTGGCATATCTTCATCAAATTCTTCATCCTCTGCTTCTTCTTCATCGCCATCTTCGGCTTCATCTTCCTCAGAATCAGATTCAATTTTTCCATTACTTTTTTGTTTCATTTCAAACTTTTCATTATCATTCATCAATGCAATAGCTTCATTATCCATATCATCATTTGCCCAATCATCATCTTCACTATGTTCTTCATATACTGGCTTGTAATCTTCATCGTCTTCCTCTTCATCTTCATCATCTCCACCAGCAACTTGATCAATGTTCTTTTTTGTTGCTTGAGCTTTTTCAAATTTTTCATTATCATTCATTAATGCAATAGCTTCATTTGCCATATCTTGATTTGCCCAATCATCATCTTCACTTTGTTCTTCATATACTGGCTTGTAGTCTTCATCTTCCTCTTCTTCGTCGTCATCATCAACTTCCTAAAACAACAAATATTTATATATTAAAGGTAATAAAGTAAAAACTAAACATACCATAGCTTCACCAACAACATTCTTCTGCTGCTTTCTTCCTTTTACTGCTGTTTTCTTTTCTTTTTCAGCATCTTCATCATTAAACATTTTTTCATATTGTTTCATCATTTCATATTCAGATGCTTCATCAGCAAGCTCAGATAGCTCTTGATTTATTTCATCTTCTGATAAATCAATTTTTTCACCACCTTCAGATATATCAGATGGATTAAAATCACTATCATCTGATTCAGTATCAATTTTAGGCTCTTCCATAAATTTTACTAATGGAGTTTTTGGTACAGATTTATCTTTGATTTTATCAGCAGGAGTTGATGGAAGCGATTTAGATTTTTTCTTTCCCATAATTACTGATAAATTGTATAATAAATGTAATACAGTAATAATAAAATTTTAAACAAATCTAAAAAGTTTAAAAACAGTTATCAAAAAAAATATGTTGAAAAAAGTTAGGAGGTTTGATTGGCAGCAATTCTACAAGTCGCCAATAGTGTTCAGTTGCAAAGAAAGAACGGGGAGGTTACGGAGTCGAATTTTTGCTGCCGGATCTATGAGATGCTCATACTGTAACACTTATTACAATATCTTCCATTTTTTAGATCGATTCCTTATTTGTCGTTTGCATGAACTTGGTTTTGATAATGAAAATGTATTTGATGAATTACGTGAATCAATTCGTACTGCACCACAATTTCGTTTTGATGGGTTTATTAAATCTCGGACACCTGTTGAACTTCAACGTCGCTGTCAAGCTTTGATTGCAATGATTGAAAAAGAAATTGCACAAGATTTTTTTTATTATTGTTTTTTTTTGTTATTTTTAACATGTATTTTTTGATCAAGTTTTTATATAAATTATTTTTCTGTGGTAATGGGGTACTGTAACATTATAATTTGTTTTGAACAAAAAATATCTTCAGTTCTACTTTTATAATCTGAGTGCATATTTTGATATAAAATTAGAATGAATCCCTCCGAAGCAGGTTCTAGCAGAAGCAATAATAATGAAAATTCAAAGCCAGCTGCCGTTAGAAGAACAGCAAATTTAAGTCTTGAAGAGCGACAAGCTCGGCTTTCTCGTTTAGGTAAGAACAAGTTTCTTAGGATAGCCGCGTTGCGGCTCTCGCATTCTAAGTTTGGCAAAAGTGTGACTACATTCTCGATTTTCCTTTTATTCCAAATATGCTGCAATTACCACATTTGCTCGTTGCATTTCGGCATACTTCATTGCATGCTTTTCCTCATAAAAAACAATCGGAATTTTTTAAGCACCTCAATAAAGAGTCGTTGGTTCCTGCGGAACCAACGACAACGTATTCATGCTACATTACATACATAGTATGCATTGCATACTGTAGTACACATTTTACCACCATCATTTTTAATTACAAAAATGCTAAACATTTTATTTTCTCATATTTTATCTTCAAAACCATAAAAAGAAGACTCTGAACAAAACTCATCAAAAAATTGTATCACTGGCAATTTCATTTTATCTTCATCATTTACCACATGCATACTGTATGCAACATTTACCAAAAAATATCATTTTAACATTTTTCATAATTAAACAGCATCCCCTAACCTCATTTGCATCAACAAACATTGTAGCATGCATTCCCTACATTATCATTTTTCTTATCTCATATCACATGCATCCATTCTTCCAAATCTAAATAAAAGACACTTTTAGTCCCACTTAAAGCCGCTTAAGCAGCAAATATTTCGGATATAGTCATTTATATAGGCGATCATTATGTGGGCAACTTAACTCCGGCATAACTTCTAAAACATCTAATGAAAAAAAGCAGGTGATTCTAACAACATGCAGGTGGAAATTTTTAAGATTTAATTGAAGAACCTTAAAACTTGAAAATTATTGATACAATAAACCTACATTATTACAAAAAAATGAATCTTGTAAGAATTCCACCTCCGATACCTTTAATTGAAAATATATACTATTATTATTCATATATAACTTTAATTTTAACGTGGTTATTGGTTCCATTATTGTTTTATGTAATTTTTACCCAATCAGAAAAACTGCATACTTTTAAATGGCTATTATTAAATCATTGCCTGTGGTGTTTAGCTTTTGAAACTTTGGTTGGTAATGTGAAGCCGTTACTGCTTTTACCAGCTGCCGGTGGAATACCCCTTGGATTTTTACGAGAGGGTGAAAATTATAAAGCCGTTGGAGTTGCTTCACTATTGGGTAAGAAATAAAGTTTATAGCAGAAAATATGATATAACACTGTGAACTGATAGTTGATCTCTTTTCTTGAGCTGAACAATTCGAAAACTTCGTTAAAATTTGATGATATTAAAACGCATTCTGCGGGAATATCTGGATGGCTTAGTAAAGCCAAAAAAAGATATTTTTGAAAATTTATCCATGTGTTCGACTATGCTTAACAAGCCCAGAGTTCTGTCTTTTGGGCTAAAAGTGGTATTTTGTGCCATTAAAGTTAAAAACGGCATTTCAGATGCGAATAAACCAATTACTATTACTCTGTAACTCCAATGCCATTGGCGATATTGGCATAATTTGAAAACATATATACCATATCGAGGTTGTTGACTCCGAATTTGGTACTTTTGAGTCTCTATAAAAGTCTCATTGTTCATTTTGGGCATTTTTCAACTTTATGCCATGATGATCCAATCTTGCAAATATGTGCTCCCAAAAGTTCATACGAGCGATTTGTCATCAAAAACCAACTTGGCACTTTTCTTGAATCACCCTGTACCATTGTTGAGTTATTTACCCTGTTTTTAGGGAACGGCTTTGCGACGAATGCAGTAATTGGTTTATTCGCATCAACAGCAAATCGATATTCAATGGTATTTGATACAGTGTTAACCAAAATCTTCAATGATCGAGCGCTTCTTCGATTTATAATTCCTTCAACAATTATTGCTTTAACCGGATTTTGCGTTGTTATAATTCCTGGAATGAATTATGACATGGAAGAAGTGCATGAAATGGCGCTTTTGGATGAACCAGAATTAAAATATTGGTTTAATGAAACTTCGCTTTTTATGTTGCAACGAAAAGTTGTTGATTTTGGTGGTCTTCCAATGTTTATTGCTTTAGTAATCTTTAGTTTGTCTTTATTTTTTGTTTTGGGATTTTTTGTATATCAAATTCAAAAAAATCAAACTTCAACAATCTCAAAATTTCAATATTCCATGATTATCAGTTCTTTTGTACAAATTTTTTCGACAATTTTATTTTTGTTAATCCCCGTCACAGCAGTCATTTGATTATGCGTTTTTCGAATTCCAAATTGCACCAATTTGGTGTGCTTCATTTTTATGGCATTTTCAACCCATGGCTTGGTGGAATTTTTGGCTACCTTGTATTTTGTGTCACCCTATCGAAAATTTATTTATAAAAAAATTATTCTTCGAATCTTTCCTTTTCTTGTTTCTTCTTCACCTGTAATTCCTATTGCTCAAGCTGCTTCATCATCGGCAGTTGGGACGTCGGTTGCTCCAAACACCTAAGGGTGCGTAGAATGGCTTTTTGAGCCGACAATTATCTTTTTTAGATGATGTAAAAAAATGAATTTTTCTGGCTGTGTTCAATAAAAAAAATAAAAAACGAATGTTAACAATTTATTAGCTTTTATGTTGCAACACAGCAAAAACAGCAGGTACTATTAAATAATATAAAAATTAATTGAGAAAAACGATTTCAGGCTTGGGAAATGGCTCATGCCATTTTTTTTGAATTTCATTGACTTGTTCCTTAAAATTCATTATGAGAGCAATGTGAATTTCCAGTCGAAATTGTATTCCAAAAGATGAAGAAGGTGCGGCATTTTTCTAAAAATGTTATAACGCTTGTTAATTAATTTTTAAAGACTGAACACAAACTTTGACAAAATCACAAAATATTTCAGCATCAAAGTCAGCAGTAACATTGAATATTCTCCAGAATAAAATTTTATTTGTGAATAAAAGTGTCGAAAAATCTTTTGTAGAGTTTTCATCGAAATCTGAATAATATGCGCTAAAACTGATTCTCATTTTTTGTAAGATACATAAAATATACTTGCCTAAAATATTTCAATTTCGGCATTTTTGTTAGCACTTCTTCAAGCTTAATCAATTCACCATTGTCTTTCATAATTTTAACTCCATCTAAACAACAAGATTCAACATTTCCATGTCCAATCAAAAAATCAAATTCACTTTCTTTTAACTTTTGATTTTTAATTTCAATATGTTTTGCATCACATTTGATAATTCTAAAATGAATAAACGCTGACAACATTTTTGCATTAGTAGGATGATTAGCATATAGCGATGTGCCAATGTAAAATTTTTTTGCACCACATCTTATCGATTCAAAAGCCCTCGGAGCACTTGCAAGTGGAGAATATTTTAATGAGTCTTCGACAAAATGTCTTAAATGATCATATGGAGATGGTGGTGAAAGCACCAATCGATAACATGGTAAAATTGGTCGTTTAATGAAAAAATATTTGCATGTTTGATGAAGCTTTGATAGGACTGCAGCATTGGCATTTGACAAAATGTAGGACACATATGGTGATTTAAAAGGGCACGTTGAATTTTTAATATTTTGTAAAATTTGCAGTTTTTGAAATATTCGTTTTCGTGTTTGTGGAACAGCACGTTTTTGAAATCTTAACGATTCTGTGAAACGCTGTGTACTAAAGGGTTCTCGTTTATTACTAACAGATTCCTGCTTATACAATCGTTCTTCAAAAGCAAATAAATTTCTCCATAGCAGTGAAATTGGCCCATAGGTTATTAACCTTTGTCGATATTTATACTTCATTTGTTCATCATCAATAAAAAATCTACAGTACTTTGAATAAAGGTGTAAGATCTCTTTTGAATTTCGACGCTTAATGTAGTCCATATAAAGCTTCCACAATTTCTTATTTGTTAAATCTTTAGATAAACGTTTTTCAATGTTTACTTTTATAAATTTATTATTCTCAGATTTGATAATCCAATTAAACCATTCTTCCACATCATTTTTAGCGCTATTTATATGTTCTTGAAGTTGTTTCATTTTATCAAACCTGTTTTTGTTAAGCGGAGATGCTAAAGAAATAATAGCAATTATAAACGATTATTTAATGACAATGTTGCGTTGCACTTACACGAATATTTTTCATACATTAAATAAATGAATTCCGTATAATTATTTGGAAGTTTAAACAATTCATCTAATTCATCTTTAAAATAATTTCGTTCAAGGATGTTACAATGTGCACGTGTAAATATTCCAGGTTCATTTGAAGGCTAAAAATTTAAACAAACATGTAAGTTTTTAAAAAATAAAACTTACATGCGCTGATGGTTTTTCATAAAAAAATTTATATTGTGCTTCTTTCTTTAGGGCATCACTATGCTGTGGATGGCAACTAAATTAAATTTATAAAACAAAAGCATTTAGATGATTTAAATTTACTCTATTAACATTCTCCAAGCTTCTACTGGCATCATATAATTTGCAGAAAAATTATTCAAAAGCTCGATCTTTTGATCATTGTTTGCATTACGGAGATTATATTCCAAAGTAAGAAATAAATCTCGATAGCTTGGGTCAAGGTTGTCATAAAAGGATTGTGGAATATTCCATGACATGTCTGAAGAAATGTGTTAAACAAATATAAAGTATTCTATAGTACAAAAAATCGACGGAATTTTTTAAATACACAAAAAATAAATTCTAACTTCCAAAAAAAGGTATTTGTCAACAGAAGAAAAAGCAGAATGATGAAATGATAAAGTTTTTTAAAGAAAAAAGCACACACACTGTTTATATTTATATTGATTGATTTTGATAAGAACTGTTTCCACTCTGCACATGTTTGTCAAAGTGAGTGTCTTTCCAGGAACTCCTTTTAATTTTTAAACAAAAAGGAACATATTTTGTTTGTTTTTTATGACAGTTTTTGGTAACATTAAAACAAAACAAAGTTCCCATTTCTTTTTATTTTTGATATAATAAAACATATTACTGTAATACAAATGAATAACAATTTTATGAGCTATTGAAAATTAAGTCTAAAAATAACAAAAAAATTCGAAAAATTACAAATTTCGATTTTTTGCAGATAGTACCGCTTTGTAAAAAAATGTTGCGAAATTAGTATTTGTATTACGGTAACCAAAAAATTTCAAAGAAAAGAAACAGTGTTCACTGCCCTTCACTAGTCTAAGTATTTGAATTAAATTTGTTTCCATGACTTTGCACTCATTTTTTTAAATAAAATATAATAGTACATGATTGTTGAAAAGCTTTTTATAGGATATATCTCCCACAAATTTGTACTTTATTAAATATGTTATTAATGCAGTAACTCAGGAAGGTTTTTTTGAAATGGTTAAGTCATAAATAATCGTTAGGTAAGAGTAAAAATTACAGATTGTAAAAGTTTTATTTTTCAAAGAATTCATTTATGTAAGTGTTACTTTTGTCATAGTTTTTTAATATTCTTAAAAAAACTCAAAATCCGCCTCTTCAGAAATGAAGAGACATGGATGTAAAAAATTATTCACAATTTTTTTTGTTGAAATCAGCTTGTTTTTTTATAACGAATACAATATTTTGATAAAAAAAAGTGTTGGATAAAAATATGTCATCATTGAGTACTTTGGAAGAATTGACTGCTAATGTAACATGGTACTTGTTAAATTCAAATGCCCAAGATCCAATGTACATTTATATGGGTAAACTGGAGGCAGATATGAAAAAGAAAACACAGCCCCCAAAAACAAATTTCACTACTTTTGATCCGATTTATAGTGTCTATGTCGACACTTCTCCAATTCTTCGATATGGTAATTATTCATGCTCTGTCCCTGGCAAAGAAGCATATGTTGATTCAGTAATTTCGTGCTTAATTTTTCAACTACCTTTTTTTCTTGAAAATATTCATGCTGGTTACATTGGTTTTGGGTTTGTGATTCCGATTATGCTAATTTCAATTTTTGGTGGCATCCAGGAAAGCTACCGATGGTTTATCTTACATCAAGCAATTTGGGATTTATTTGTTTGTTATGATTTTATTTGTTCAAAGCCAACTACGATTGGATGGTTTGGAGAAACTTACAAAAATTCAACGACTTGCTTCTATTACACTGAAGCATCTTCAAATCTGTTCATAAGAACCTTGGGGCAATCTTTTAGAGGATTCCTTAAAAATGGTCAATTTATTCCAATATTTTTAATTGCATTTTCACGATTCCTTGCAATGTATTCCTCAAAATTCTATCGAAATTTTACAAAAAATGTTTGGAAAATCATATTATTTTTGTTTGTCTTTAATTTATTTTTTATTATTATCTTTTGCTTTCATCGTATTTGGATGAACTACATTTACATCCCAGATTTGTCAAAAGGCCTCACACCCTGCACGACACAATTTTGTCCGCCACCTTTAACGATAGCTTACTGTTATCAAAATACTACAGAATATTTTCAATGCACAAACCGGGCCGTGCTGGACAACACGGCACAACAAAATTTATTAAATCATCCTTTGGTGTTAAATTTTTCAAATGTAATTGCACCGGGGATGTTTTTATTTGCAGATTTTTGCGTGGGTTTTCTCTTCTACAAGATTGCATCTCAGCTTAAATTTCAACTTAAAACAAATCGAGAATCTTTTATTCAAACAATTAAAATTTCAACGGTTGTAGCCGTTCAATGTTTTTTTACGACAATTATATTTGTAATAACTGGAGTACAAAAATATTTAGAGTCAAGCCGACAACTTACCAAAGATGGAACAATTTATTATTCAATTCCTGGATGGCTTTTCTTTTTGCAATATAGTACTACCACGACATCATTGAATGTCATTCGGGTACTCTTAGATTCGTTTGTGGTTTTGGTGATCTTGAATGCATATTCTTCATGCCTGATAAAAATGATCAAATTTTTTGTTCTTTCTTTTACGAATCCGAAAATGGCGATGAAAACTGCAAAACTTAAATTTAACTTCCAAAGCAATAAAGTTTCTGTTATTTCTATTGCTTCAAAACCAATTAAAACAAGATAGTGTCATGCTTTTCATTTTTGTAATTTCCGTAATTAATGTAAATTATATCTTTTGTTTATTGTCTCTTTCCTTTAAATGTCTATAAAAGATTTTTTATGTATACATGTAAAACTTTTCTATGTTGTTGTTGTAAACTTTATAATAAACTATCGTCACTATGCCAATTGCTTGGACATATTTTTGTAGAGGAATTAAAGTTGCGTTAATAAAATTAATAAAGGTTTCTGCCAGTTGACTGCCATCTCCCTGACCGCAGAGATCCTCAAGTGATTTCGGAGTTGAATATAATGAATCGAATAATAAACGAGCTATATTTCTATTTTTATATTTAATTATAGCTCTCGGTGCTGTACCAACACCATATACTTCTAGCAAATTAAACTATTTTTTGTTAGCATTATTTAATAAAAAATTTGTCTTCCCTTAAACATTTGAAGAAGTTTAAAAAATTCAAACGAGATGGTTTTTCTAAAAAGTTTTTTTGCTTTTGTAGAAAAATTTAATGCAGCATTTTCAGCAGAATAATTGTGTTCTTTGTTTTTTCTTGTTCGTTAAAAAAGAAAATTAGACATCGCAACATTTAATTCTTTTTATTATTTTTATAGAAACGATTATTTTACAAGTAGCATTGTTTTTCCTCTTTTTTTATAGCTACATTAGCAATGTGTTACATGCGTTTACAATTTTTGAACAGATGTTGTAAATATTTTCGGTTTTGATGAAATAGCTGTTGAATTTATTTCAGCATTCGTTTTGCAGAGATAAAAGCCTCGATAAGCTTTTCTTGTTGATGTACTAAAAATTTTTTATGGGTTTTACACTTCTAAAAATAATGACAAACCTTAAAATTAGTAAAGAAACACTTCCACTCCATGCAAATATATCATTTAAGAATGGCAGAATTGCATTGAAAAACATTTGTAATTCAGTGTTTGCAGGAAATAAGAGTTTTACAGCAGTGTATGAGACTCTGAGTAACTGAGCAACAAAGACAATCAATGAAACAACTAAAAATATTTAATGTTCAAGTAAATTGCTTTGATGTGTTTTGGTCCCAAATAGCTCATTCGGTGCCATAAGTATCTTTTGCCCCAAAAACTACAACCGACAGAAAATGAGCATTTACAAAAAACTTACAAAACAAATTTCTTTCATTTACGTTTAAAGCCGAAGCATTTTTACCATGTTGCCTCACGAAAAATTTAAAAAACGACAAAAAGTTCAAAATCGTTGCCAAAATTGTTGTACTTAAGAACACAATTGTGGATACCACATTACTTAAATTTGCAACATTCTGATCTGTATAAAGTAAAATAACAACATTATTTTCATCAAACATGAATGTAGCAGATGCATGTAATCGCCATGCAACACCAGAAAATGCTATTGCCAATATTGCTATGGTATACCACTGCCGTTTCCAAATATGTTCATGTTTTAGTGGAAACCAAATAAGGGTGAAGCGATTTAAAGCAAGAAACAAATGTCCGAAGAATTGCGTAAAAGTTATAAAAATAACTGCAGAAAACATGCCGGACGCTAAGCTGTTGTTCGCTTTGAGGAAGTCCATAACAAAAGGGATTAATCCACCTTTTTGGCAGAATGCCATCTATAAAAATTGTTTTGTAAATTAATGCCTTCAAATACAAGACCACGATCCATGGGGGGGGGGGGGGGGGGATGAACGGCATTTTTTAAAGGCAAGTTTTCTCTTTAACTTTCTACATGGCTATGATTCAATGTAGTTGCTATTAAAACATCTGCGATGATAACGTCAAAAGATCATCCAAAAGAAAGATGCCGCTTTCTATAAACCATGACCCGGAAGCCAATGACACAAATCCAAACCAAAATTTTTTAAATTTCAAAATTAGGGCTGTGGTTGACTCCAAAGTTGAGGTTTCAACTCAAAATTTCTACCCACACAATTTTTTAAAAAACTTACCGAAAGAAACGCTAAAAAATCTGCAGCAAGAATCATTCGAAATACATTAAAAAAAGGTCCTTTAAAAATTTTTCTTCTTTTTGCAATCATCAAAATTAACACCGAAAAATGAAAAGAATGAATCACAACTTCAACAAAAAAATAAATTAAAAGAAAGTCACTCAAAGCCATTGTCTTCCTTCTGCTGTCAAAATTTAAAACAATAAAAAATATTTGAAAAAACTCTTTTTGCAAAAAAAGAAGTATGACATTTTTATACCGTATTTTTTTCTTCGCTGAGCTATTACAAATTATATACGCAAAAGCTTCGAAGCGAGATTTCTTGAGAACAAATTTAGTTGTTTTTAATTATGACAGTGTAAGGAAATAATTAACTTGTTTTTTTATAATACGTAAATTGCATTAAAGCGAATTAATTTTTTTCTTTAAAATTGAAAAACAGTGTAATTATTTATTTTGATTTATAAAAATTTTTTAGTATGTTTTTAACAGAGTAGTGACCGTAAATTAGTAAAAGTTAATTGCTTTTTATAATTTCAAGAAAAATTAGTAAAAGTTTTTTAAAAGCTAAATGTTGGCTATATAAGCATTAAGAGATTAGCTGCCTAAATTAAAAGTTGGCAAGAGAACAAAAAGCAAAAAAATTAGTCAGAGTATTTTTTAGATGTATGAGCATTTATAAACGTAAGGTCGTAATGATAGTATTCTATATATAATAAATACACATAAACTTAAACGTATGTTCGTAGGCCCAAACACTTACTGATCTCTAACTCCCGAATGCGATACCGACTTAAGAAACACCCTAGGGAAGGGCTCATTTTTAACCCTCGGTGTTTATTAAGTCATACAATTCGACAACATGAGCTCGCAATTCATCAAGCTTTTGAAAAAATTTTATTATCAAAAAAACAGCAAAAACACTAAAACAATAACATAATGTAATAAAAATGAATGTTGTACAAAGTTTAGCTAATGTATTTCAATGCAAACATTATTCAAAGGATTAACTTCAGCTTTAATGACATCTTCAATTTGTTGCTTATCCATTTCTGCTCCATTGTCATCTTTTACTGTAACCTTGTCCAATGTAATACAATCAAGCGAGCCATAATTAATAAATTTTCGTAAATCCGAAACTTGGAAAACCTGGTTCTCGAAAAAAATTGTTTCTAATTTTAATCTTTTATAACAATTTGAACATCTTTTGAACCACTTATTCGAAAAACCTGCAGAACCACGCGTACGACATGTTAAATGTTTTGTATTAACATATTCTATGTAATGAATTTCAGGATAATTATCAAGAATATGATTAAACAGTTTTCCATCGATATTTGTGCTGTTAGAATCACTAATATTTACATGAATTAATAATATTTGAGTCAAATGTTTTGACAAGAGCAATCTGAATTCTGCTACGGTCATATCTTGTTCTTGAATATAAATATGTTTGGCATAGCAATGCTTTATTTTCGGAAGTATTTGAGAAACAATAATTTGAGATGAACAATTTTGAACATGGAACATTCCATAAATGTGTAGATTATTGATTCCATCGAAGTTAACATACTTTTCATGAACAAAAAGTGATTCTTCACAATAGCCTGTTTTTCTAACGCCACTAATTTCAAGGCGATAACATAGAGGTGATTTTTTGATTGAAAATAAAAATTTGCATGTCGAATAAAGTTTTCTCAACATTAATGGATTTGCATTTTTGAGAAGATTTTGAATAAAGCTGTGATGGAAGCAAAAAGTTTGGAGTTGCGGATCTTAAAAATTTGCAAAAATTATTGGTGAAATAGGTGTCTCTTCCACGTTGGGATCTGATATTTTGGGTGACAATTGGTGTCTTTCGTGTTGCATTATTTCTCTTCCAAAAGTCCTTAATTTTATATATACATCTTTGTTATCTTTAATAACAAAATGAAACTCTTTCCCAATAACAGCTTTTAATGCGCGTTCAAGGATACGGTATGCTGATTCTAATGTACTAAAATCAATTTCAAATTTAATAGTATCAATCCAATATTTTGTTGTTGGTTTATTCCATGATGAAAAATTATCAAGCTCGTTTCGATAATATTCTACAGCTTGTTTATCACTAATAAAAAGACGTGTATATTTTTGATAAGCTTCAAGAATTTCCTGAAAACAAAAAAAATTATTTCCCAAATTTTTCATTTTAATGAAAACCTTACTGTCATATTATTCTCGTTTAAAAAATGAAAATAAAATTTCCATAATTTTTTATATTTCCAGTTTGAGCTTTGACCAAGTTTTAGTTCCAAATTTGCAATTACAGCTTCTTTATTTTCAATTTGTTTGATGCATTCGAACCATTTATCAATATTATTTTTACATTTGATAATTTTGTCACAAAGCAATCGTGAAGTTAGATATTTTTCATCAATTTTTTGTGACAATGGTGAAACTGAAAATAAAACGTTAAATTAACATTAGATACAACAGTGCTTTTTTTAAACGTATATACAAGATATTGCAAGTAAATTAGTATAGGACGCATACCCGAACAATATAAACGAATGTCGTGCAGGTCTTCCAACCATCTATGCGGAAATGTTAAAGCTTCATCCGCAAGTTTAAATCGAGTTTTACATTTAAAATCTTTTAGTTCTGTTAAAATATTTTCCATATTTCTCCATTCAATATGTTTAGCATTTCTATCGCCATAAAGAGAATACAAGCAAACATAATTTTCTATTGCAAAGGTTTGATTGCAGGCATCGGATAATCTGGAAAAGCATACATACAGTGATAAAACGGTTGTTAAAGATATTTTACCTTTTTAATTCGTATATTTGCAAAGGAAGTAGAGTAAATTTTGCAGCAAAATCTTTCAAAATATTTAACTCTTCAATATCTCAAACAGCACTGAGCTTTTTATTTAACATCTCTTTCAAATATTTATCATATATCGGACATGGTGAAATATCAAGAGCCATTTTTTGAGAAAACGGAAAGAAAAAATCACTCTTTCTTTTCAGATAATGAAATTAGTTTTGACTAACTGACATTTTTTTGTTTTTGGTTGTGATGTACATCCCTCTCTTTCTATCATATCAATTAAATCAATCACAACATGCAAACAAATGCAAAGTCTATAACTTAACTGAATCAAAGAAGGGCCAATTCTAGCGAACTTGAGTTTTAGTTATGAGAAAATAGTGTTTTCTCTTTTTTTACTGTTATCGCGAAAATCTTCACCACACCAAAAAACAATCATGAGTACTACCTTAAAAACATTGTGTTTGCAGTTTTACTACCAAGAAAATGCTAAAAATAATTGAGATGTGTATGTACATACCCTAGCTCGTTCTTTTCACAGATGTGAGTTTATTGATGCAACAAGAAAACAGATATGGTTAAAAAAGGAGTTAAGTAAAAAAAGTTTTTTTCTCAACACAATAACAAGAAAATCAATCATACGACTAAAATATTTCAATGCAAACATTATTTTTCGGATTTACTTCTGCTTTAATGAGTTCTTCAAGTTGATTTTTTTCCATTTTAGATCCATTTTCATCTTTTACTGTAACATTTTTCAAGGTAATATTTTTAAGCGCTTCATAATTTATGAATTTCTGTAAATCCAAAACATTAAAAATTTGATTTTCAAAATGTATTTCCTCGAATTGATAAATTTCAGCATGAGGCAACCAATTCTTTGCCAAGTCATGGGTGTTGTATGAACTGCATATGACCTGGCTAACGTTGACATGTTGAAGATAATAAAGCTTTGCATTTACTATCTTAAGAGCATCAAAAAAACATTTTGCACTAATGCATTTTCCATTAAAATTAATTAAAACATCACGGAAATAAATTTGAGCCACGCGTTTTGACAAAAGCATTTGAAATTCAGCAAGTGTTAGCTCTTGTTTTCGTATAGTGATAAACCTGGTATTAAAATATTTAAATTTCGGAAGAATTTGCGAAACTAATTTAGAATTTTTAACAACTTTAACATCAAGGACTCCATAAACGTGAAGGTTATTGAGTCCAGCAAAGTCAATATCTTTTGTATTGATGAAAAGTGATTCTTCACAGTAATGTGTTTTTTTCAAATCTGTAATTTCAAGACGATAACACAATGGTGCTTTTCTCATCGAATAAAAAATTTTGCAAGATGAATAAAGCTTTCTCAACAGTAATGGATTTGCATTTTTCAAAACATTCTGGACAAAACTTTGATGAAAACAAAAATTTTGTAGTTCTGAGCTTTGATAGTATATTACAGGCTTTGACGACGTTTTGACTTCATTGTTTGAAACTTTTGCAGCATTCCGTAATTGTTCCGCTTCTGTCATTTCTTTTTCAAACTTTTGTAGTTTTTTATATAAATAATTTATATCTTTGACAACAAAATGAAAAGGTTTCCCGATGACTGCTTTTAAAGCACGTTCAAGGACCCGATATGCTGATTCAAGTGTACCAAAATCAATTTCATATTTAATTGTATCCATCCAATATTTTGTTGTTGATAGATTCCATGATGAAAATTTATCCAGTTCATTACGGTAATCTTCAACTGCTTGCTTATCAGAAATAAATAGACAAGTATATTTTCGATAAACATCAAGAATTTCCTGCAAATATAAAATTTCTCAGAATTATCAAATCTATAAAAAACAAACTATCATATTATTTTCTTTTAAAAAATGAAAATAAAATTTCCATAATTGTTTATTTTTCCAGTTGGCATCTTGACCAAGTTTTAATTCCAAATTTGCAATTACAGCACCCTTGTTTTTAATTTTTTCAATACATTCTAACCATTTATCAATATCATTTTCACATTCTTTTATTTTGTCATAAATGTTTTTTGATTCCAAGTATGCTAACAAAAAACAATTGGGAATTTGAGCAACTGAAAAAATTAATCAGTTTTAAAGTTTTTTTGCTAGTTATTATAGAAATTCGGATTCGACGTTACAGTTAATCATTTATATTTTGTTAAAACGCACGTCATTGGAACCTCGATGGTCCATGGCTTGCTCCGTGATATTCATTTAGATTTTTATAATTGTATTTGGTTTCCTTTTTATAAAAAAAATGACAATGTGATCTGAATTTTCCAAATAAACTAATGTTACGGGGAGAAGATGTTGACTACATTAACTAGTGTATATACAATGCTGTTAATGTAGTCAACAATACAACTGTCATTGATATATGTGTTTCATCTATGAATACTTACCAGCATAAGTTATACGATGTTCAATTAAAACTTTCAACCATTTATGCGGAAATGTCAAAGCTTCATCAATAATTTTAAACCGATTTTTACAGTTATGATCATATAATTGACGAATAAGTTCATCTTTATTTGACCACTCAATATGTTTATTATTCTTATTACCAAACTGAATGGAGTACAAAGAAGAATAATTGTCAAGAATAGATTGCATAGCAGAAGGATTATGTAAATTATATTTGTCATTGTAGAATCTAGAATTATAAAATTTTATATAACATCCAAATAAGTGGTTCATTTACCTTTCAAATTCTGATAAATGTTCAGGAAGTAATGTAAATTTTTCAGCAAATTTTTTTAAGATTTTTATTTTGTTTAAACCTGAGTTAACAGCAGTCTTTTCTAATATCATATCACACAAATTTTTATCATATATTGGACAAAATAATGTATCTGTAGTCATTTTGCTTCACAAAGATGAAGAAGAAAAATAAGAAATAAGCAACTCACCTCTTTGTAGTTGACTGATTTTGTTATGAGTGACTGGAATACCATTTTCATAATCGTTTGTCTGTATTTTCGTACTGCCAATAAAATCAATTACAATAAATAAAAAACGCATATTCATGGTATGACAAAAAATAAGGTCATTGTGAAGAAGAGATTAACTTCTTTTATGCTTCATTCAAGTTTAATACATTTTTAAGATTTAAAAAAAGTGGTAAAAAAGAACAGATATAAACTAATATAAACTGATAAAAAAGAAAGAAGACATCCATTGTTTTTATACACGACAACAGAGCAAAGCGAAAACGGATGTTTTGGATTTTTAAAAGCACAGTTTGTTGCACAATTCAGTAGAAGGTTAAGTTTTTTTGTAAGAGAGTGCTATCGTAAATTTTTTAAAACTATGATTTTTAATTTAAAAAGATTTTTTAGTGCGCAAATTTTGTTTTCCTATTTTGCCGTTTTTTTTCACATTTTTTGTGAAACCGAAATTTCGTGGAAGATTTTAGATTATTCTTTCTAGTTTTTTATCAATTATTCCCTCGTAAAAAACCAGCTAACAAAAGAACATTCGACATTTTAAGTATTTGATAAACCCGTTAAAAGTATAAAAAAAATTAAGCTTTTATGATGTTTTTTCATAACAAAAAAAAACAATAAAAAATAATACAACAAAAACTTTAATCTCGACATCAAAATAAAAAACAACATTTTATAAAAAACCAGTTTAAATTAAACATTTGCAGTTTTTTTTGATCATTATACGGGCTCTTTTTTCTTTTTTAGTACTATTTTGTCCGGTTAACTTGCGCTTAGCGTGTAGACATCGCAGATAGGTGATTTTGGTGGCAAATGATAGCTAAATACTTGCTGATTAATATTAGCCAGGTGCATCATGTTTTTTTATTACGGATCAAGGATTCTGGAGCCGGATTCAGAATCCAAAAAAAAAATTTTGTAAAAGGGTAAAAATGCATGTTACAGGTCCGTCATAGATGAAATATGGCACAAATATGGAAAAATAAGTAATATTAAACATTTTTACAACATTTTCTAACAAAAAATTGGAAAACAAAATTTTTGATTTTTTAAAATTTTCACGTGGTCCCTCCGTCAACTAAAACTGAAAAAAAATTTTTTTTCGATTTTGGCCCGGAATTTGATCAAAACTGATCGGGAATGATAACATGCATGTTTATAAACTTATTTGGGCTAAATAAGGGCTTCACGCATCATTTAATCTTATCTCAGAAAGATTTGAAAATTGAACCTATAGTAACTTATAGCACTGTCTTCAGTTTGCTGCCCCATAGAAATGTGATTAGTTTTTGATGTGGCGGTGTATTAAACTTGTTAAGGGGATACTAAACTACAATTTTGTAGAACGGTTTGTCAATTTATGTCCTACTAAGCCCAGGGCATGATGATGAATCAAAAATATGCCATTTTGACACTCTTGTTCGACATGTTCAAGTTGCTGCCGCATAAAGGAGAACAGCAGTAGCGTCAACTTTTTGTTACTAAAAGTTCAAGCATAAATAGTACTTTAATTCTGTAGAAGGATTTTTTGATATCTAATTTCGTTCTAATAATTTTGGTAAAAAACCGCTAAAATTAGTTATTTTTTGATGATTTTTCAAAATTTAAGGCACCTTCCCCAAATGAGTTTAAATCAACAGGAATATGATTTTTAATCATTTTTAAGCTATTTGGAATCATTTTGGGGCATATGCATGTTAACCGGACACAAAAAGAGCCCTGATTAAATCTATAATTTCGCACCAACAAAAATTAATATAGCTGTTATATACTATCCACTTTCTTTGTAACAAATAAAGTGCATGCTTCTTTGATGCGTGTAACTTTTGTTTTAACAAAAATACTTTTTACAAATTCTTTGTATGGTTTAACGAAATATAGCAAACCAATGGTATCAGCAATTAAATGAAAGGAAATAACCTGCAAGCCAAAATAACCAAAATAACTTCCAAATCGAAATTGAAAAACTAATAAAAATAAACCAAATGCCATTGGAAAAGCTCCAAAAATTCCAGCATTTAATACCTGAATGCATAAACATCTGAAAAAATGTTTTCGTGTACCTTTCAAAATATTGGATAACACAAGCAAAGTAGGGGTATCTTCAGTATTTTGGGAGACGAAAATCTGGATTTCGAGTATGGGAAAGCTCATGGACGGAGGGGATAGCAATTTCTCGTCTGCCAAAATACTTGGAATAAATTTACATAACATACTTATAAAGCATTTTTTGAATATTAAAAGTTCCTTTTGATACAATTTTTTTAACTTGCTGCATTCGAATAAGAAACAATGTATTCAATAAAACGACTATGGCAGTAATTGCAGCAAGGAGTAAAGTTGCTAATATTACTAACATGTATCCTAAAAATATTTGATTAACATTTTTTAGAAAGTGATCAAAAACGGTTTATACCAAAAAAAGAAATTTCTGAATCCAGAATTCCTGCATATGTTGCTGGTAATGCGATAAAAATTTCTTTGAATGCTGGAATAATTTCTTCAAGTCTATCTTGCATTACAGTAGCATTACCAGCTAAATAAATTAATAGCCCTGAAAAGGTTAAACGTAAAATTAAACCGGACCCATACATCCACCGATTAGTCAGCCCCTCCAAAAATTTATTTCACTCACCACAGACAATTACCCAAGCCCCCACAATTAATATTACAAAAACAATCAATAAATGAATAAAATATTTTTTTAATAAATCTAATCCCATCGAAACATGTTTTGTTGCATCAAATATTACAATAACCCTCGAAGCAAATGCAACAATAAAAGTAATAAGAAAAAAACCACCAGGAAGAAATCCCGCACAAACAACATAAACAACATGTTCCTTTTTAAGTGGGAAATGGGAATACATTGGCATTACTGGAAGTGGCAATAGAAAAATTGGATTTGAAATACAGATAACTACTTCCACACACATATTACAAGTTAACTGGACTAATATCTCATATTTGAAAGTACTCATTGCTGGTGTTGATTTTTTCATTACAACATATATGGTAAGGCTATACATAATAGCTGAAAAGAATAGTGTAGCATCCATTATACATCGAGATAAAAGCAATAATTTAGGATGTAGTAGTTCATTAGCACTAATATTTTT
This sequence comes from Panagrolaimus sp. LJ2400, assembly GCA_024447215.1. Taxonomy (NCBI): domain Eukaryota; kingdom Metazoa; phylum Nematoda; class Chromadorea; order Rhabditida; family Panagrolaimidae; genus Panagrolaimus; species Panagrolaimus sp. LJ2400. Next base: position 1,020,821 of record JAMRYA010000007.1, on the reverse strand, counting down.
CCATGGTGAAAGATATGGAATATTTTCATCGGCCATTAGAATAAGATTTTTTACCAGAATTCTGTAGCACAATGTTTCTTTCGTTTTTAAATTAATACATCTAGTTTACTTATTTTGTGAAACGTCATAAGAAATTAGTATTAAATAAAATTTTTTCAATTTATTTTTTTAAAAATTTGTTTGCCAGTTTTTAAAACCAAGCATTAAAATTCTCCCTTTTAATGAGTTTTTTTTAAACAGATGATTTTATAGAAGTGCACTTTTCTATGAGTGGTTACTTAAGACTTTGTAGCTGGAATATTCCTAAAAACCTTTTTAATTAAGATTTTTGGCACAAACATCAATTTATTTTGAAACAAAATTTTACGGGTGCAACATCTAAAGCATTTTGTTGTTTCTAACAAAGAATTCAGTTAAAATGTTACACGGATTTTGACTATGGGGGAGGAGAACATTGTGCGGGAAAAATGTTCGCAAGTTTGTAGTATACTTTCTTCTAATAATGGTTTCTATTGACTTCACTTTTGAGAAAATCCCTTGCACCTAAAACTTTGGCATTTGCAAATATTTTATCAAAGAACACCAAATTCAAATTTGGTCTTCGCTCTAAATTGAAATCTACAAAAATGATGAACACATTCGGACACATTATTAGCACTCTGATGTAAAAAATAACAAAATAGCATCCATTTAGAAAAAAAAACACGTTTAAAAATTTTTTGAAAAAATTGGTTGTTTTACAGTTTTTGTTATAGATAGGTTCATTTATTGTCTGTAAAAAGATTTTATCACAACCATCTCGGAAATTTATTCGAAACCAAAAACAACAAAGCAATAAACAAAAAAAGACAGACATATTACTACTATAATTAACAACAAATTTTTCATAAATTTGCAGATTCAGTTCAAAACAAAACTAAAATATTTCAATGCAAACATTATTTATTGGATTAACTTCAGCTTTAATGAATTCTTCTATTTGTGGTTTATTCAATTCTGCCCCATTTTCATCTTTTACGGTTGCATTCTTTAATGTAATGCTTTGTAGCATTTCATAATTAATAAATTTTTGTAAATCCAAAACATTGAAAATTTGGTTTTCAAAAAATATCTCCTTGAATTCATAATTTTCAGCATAGAGCAACCAATTTTTTACCAAATCAATTGTTGTATTTCCTCTGCATATGATATGACTAACATTGACATATTCAATATATTTCGGCTTAGCAACAGTTTTGAAAATATCAAAAAAAGCTTTCACATCAATGCTTTTACCAGCAAATTTAATTTCGACATCACGAAAAGAAATTTGAACTAATCGTTTTGTTAAAAATATCTTGAATTCTGAAAGTGTTAAATCTTGTGATGTTAAATATATATATCTGGCACCAAAATATTTAAAGTTTGGCAGAATTCGTGATACCAATTTTGGATTTGTACTATAATTAACAACAAATTTTTCATAGATTTGCAGATTTTTTAGATGATCAACATCTTTCTCATTGATAAAAAGCGATTCAGCGCAGTAACTAGTTTCTATTTTGCAAGAAATTTCAAAGCGATAACATAATGGTGCTTTTCTGAGGCAAAAGAAAAATTTGCATGTTGAATAAAGTTTTTTGAGCACATCTATTTTAGCATTTTTGAGAAGGTTTTGAATAAAACTCCGATGAAAACATAAATATTGTGGTTTTGGAATTTTACTATATGCAATAGATGAAACACTTTTTTCTTCAAGTTGTTTAATTGGAATTTTGGTAGAATTTCGAAGTTGTTCAATTTTTGTCATCACCTTTCCAAATATTTTTAATTTCTTGTATAAATCATTTATATTTTTGACGAAAAAATGATATGGTTTTCCAATAACAGCTTTTAATGCACGTTCAAGGATGCGGTATGCTGATAGAATTGTGCCAAAATCAATTTCATATTTAATTGTATCAATCCAATATTTTGTTGTTGGGAAATTCCATGATGAAAATTTATCCAGTTCATTACGATAATCTTCAACAGCTTGTTTATCACTGACAAATAGACGAGTATATTTTCGATAAACGTCAAGAATTTCCTGCAAGCGATTGCTTTGGTATGAAACATTAGAAAAAGAAACATACAATCATATTATTTTCTTTTAAAAAGTTAAAATAAAATTTCCATAAATTTTTATTTTTCCAATTTAAGGCTAGACCAATTGCAAGCTCCATATTCGCAATTACAGCTTCTTTATTTTCAATTAGTTTGATACAATCCAACCATTTATCAATATCATTTTCACATTCTTTTATCTGATCGTAAATTTTTTTCGATTTTTCATATGTTCTTGTAAGACTTTTTGACATTGGTGCGACTAAAAAAAGAAAATTATTTAAAAACTATTTGCAGCTTAAATTCTCACACTTGGTTTTTTTAGTGACCCTCAATAAAATTGTTTTAAAAGCTTACCAGAATAAAATGTGCGAGAATTGTAAGCAAGGTCTAAATACTGATGCGGAAATGATAATACTTCTTCAGCTATTTCGAAACGATTTGTACAGTTGAAATCTCGCAGTAATGAATTAATAAAATCTAGGTCTGACCATTCAATATGCTTGTCACCATAATTTATATAATACAAAGTGGAGTATTTGTCTAGTTTAAATTCTTCGCCTTGTAATCTGAAATTAATTGATAACTAACTTTGAATAAAAATCAAATAGGTGATATTCACCTCGCAACTTCCAATAATAGTGTGGGAAGCAATGTAAACTTTTCAGCAAATTCTGTCATAATTTTTAGTCTTTCGGTATCCGAGGTAGGGTAGTACATTTTTAAATTCATTTCATTTAAATATTTATCATATATCGGACAAGATAAAATATCTGCATCCATTTTGCTAAACTGAAAGGAAGAAAAAATATATAAACTTAAAGACAAGTTTTTTGATGATTATTTTTGTCTTAACTGGTTGGCATATTTTTAGTAAAAATAACTGTTTGTTTATATCTCTCTAATAATTATCAATATAATCAATTTCAGTAAGCCATAAATAAAATCCTCCTGAGCTGACGTAAGCAGTCAGCTTCAGGGGTGAAAGGTCAAGCAAAGACTAACAAAATCAGAGGTTGAGTGCAGGATGAGATTTTGAGAATTGTTCAATGTTGGTGCATTTAATGGTTAATTTTATGCTGTTTTTCTCAACTACAGTTGCTTTTCATCAAACGATCGATTTTTATGTCATTAATTTTTTACAATTTTTGTCACATTGCTTGACCGATGCTAAAAACCAACTTAACACGTCAATGCTTCAAATGATGTATTTCAAATATCAGGAAAATCAAAATACCAAAATATATTAAAATGTAAAAAAGGTATCACTTTTTTCATCAATAATGACTCGCTGCTACCAAAATGGGGAATTACTAAAAGCTGGACTTGGACTTGGACCTGGACTTAGAAAATTTTTCGAAAAAAAAATTTTTTTTTTCTCGATATTGTCAAAAATTTGTGCGGGATATATATTTTCGACTATGCTGATCACGAATATCAACTTTTTAGATGACCTTCTCGAATTATATAACGAAATATTGGACATACAAAATTACCGAATTTGCAAAATTTTGAGCAAATTATTTAAAAAGGTCATTATTCTTAATTTGGTGGAGAGAAAAAGAAAATGTAGTAAGGATAGCTATTTTTTTACTATGAGCACCTTTGCCTTAACAGACTGACAAATTTTTTTGGTTTTGTTTGTCTGTACTTTTTAGTTTAAATATTTTTTACCGAGCTGGTGGCTATATTGATCAAAATAACTGCTACCTTGCATTTTTCGTCTCCATTCATATATTTTTTATAAATATCATTTTCTGTTATTCAAAGATGTATTGTTTTTTCTGTCACAGTTCAAATCATTTACCGCAGAATTGCAGCAAATATATTTCCAACGAAGATCGCCAGCGTGTAATTGGTCGCACAAATCGTTGTCGTAGTTGTTTATGCAAATCTAAAGATCGCGGAGAAGGTTCGTCATGCGGAAAATGTCTGTCTCGTGAAAAATGTTATATTTGTTTTTCAAAAACTCATCACACAGTATATTGTCCAGATCGAGTTGCAGGTTTGTGTTTTAAAAGAGACTATATTGATGTTGTGTGAATACAATTTTAGCGTCATATTTATTTCCACCAAAAATTGATCAAGATTTATTCTCTCGATTTATGGAAATGCTTTATATAGAAGAAAAATATTTATTATTTTTTACATATCCAAAATTACACAATTTTATCAACCTTAAACCTCTCAAAGTTGCCTCATATAGAAATAATTTTTATGTTGATGATAGCCAAGCATTTCCAGATGCAGATTTAATGATCGCTGAAAAGGTGTATATTCAAACACATCGCCTCCAACATATGGTTACACGAAAGGTTATTTCGTTACCATTATTACATTGTACTGCTTTTCGTATTCGAAATCTAAAAATTTATTCACCAAATGCTTATCAAACCTCAAAAACATTACGGTCCCATAATGTTTTGCATCTTTTATCGCAAAGAACAAAATCATTTAAATGCGCAAAAATACAATTTAAACCAAAATTACACTTTTCTGAAGTACTTCTAAAAGCTCTAAATCTTGAAACCATTGATATTCATCGGACCAATGTCAAAATAACTGAAGATTGGCCAAATCTACTTAAGAATGCAATCCATTTACCAATTACTGACATTAATTTTGATGTTAAAGATTTGGCAGCTTTAATGGAGGTAAGAGAACTTGATTTCGGTTAAAACAATTATAAAAAAATATAATGATCACGACAAATTGCTAAATACTAATTTTTTTAGACAAAATCTGTTAACATTTTTCTTCACATGGTTTTTAAACCTTTTTCATCTCCAAATGAAGAAGCGAACATCCTTGTACAGATTGCAGCAAAACTGTCCAACTATTTTATTCTCATTTCGAATGAATTTCAATCATTATTAACAATCATCTATAGACATTGTGCTTTTAAAGAATATGCTGTTGGTGATGTATATGGCTCACAAACATACAAATTAAAACAGTAATTTGAAAAATATGCATTCTTATGTATGTCTCGAAAAACGTATAATAAAAACTATTGTTTTACAATGTAGCTTTTTTAATTTTAAGGAAAATATTCATGGAAAGCTATTTTTATTTCGTAATAAGTTTTCATTAACTATATAAAATTCTTTTAAATGCGAAAATAATGTTTCACTTTTTTCATTAATAATGCTGCTACCAAATTTGTAAGCGGCAATTTAAAATTTTACGAAAACAATACATTACTTTGTTTTTTAGAAAAATGTATTAAAGTTTTACAACCAAAAAATTCTTAAATATTCTAACTTTAAAAATTTTAAAAAACTTATTGATATTGTTTTGTGTTCAACAGAATGATAGTTTTTAAAGCTGCTGACTAAATGATTTTTGTTGTGTTTTTATAACGGAAAAAATGTAGATAAGAATTGTAGATTAAATGACATGTTAAGCTATTTTTTTTCCAGATAATAAAAAACGTTTTATATCAATTAAAGCAAAGCTTGCAACTAACTGAAAACAACGATTGGCGACCCTTCTATATCTGAGATTGACCATGACAGCATGACATTAATAACTTTTTTTTGCTCTTGTGTAACAGCTTTTAAAAAGTAAATTAATAATGAAATATTGCAAGCAAAATTTTTAAAATTCTTTTTGTGTTGTTTCACCAGCTTTTGCTAATATCAGCCACACGAAATCGTTATATGTGACAGTAACGATTTAGTGCATAATCAAAACATTAAAATCAAAGATAAACAGTTTACTCATAAAAAGTATCAAACAATTTCAACAACAACATGATTGATTGGATTTACAGAAAATTTTATAAACTCTCGTTAATAGAAAATGTTTGATGTGCAATGTAAATAGATTCAAAGAAAAGGCTTAGTTTCCATTTCTCTATACGATCATCTTCAGGAAAATCGACAATATAATAATTACGATTAAATGCTTCCAAACATTTTAATGACGGATAGCTTTTAAAAATTTCATAAACTGTTTTTGCGTCAACATTTTCGCCATCATCTTCTGTAATATTAACATCAATCAACATGACTTGGTAAATGCATTTCGATAATATAAACATTAAATCAGAAACAGCAAAATCTTGACTTTTAATATCCAGGTAACGTATAGTGCATGAGGTAAGTTTTGGCAAGATTTTTGGAATTACATTTCGAGCTCCGTTATTCCGAACAACAAGGATATAGTATAGATGGAGATTGTTGAGCCCAGTAAAGTTGACATCTTTTTCATTAAGAAAAAGGGAATCATGAGAGTAAGTAGTTTTTCTAAAACCATTTATTTCAAGACGATAACATAGTGGTGTTTTTTTAGCAAATAAAAAAATTTGCATGATGCATAGAGTTTTCTTAGAATTGTTCCTTTTGCGTTTTTGTAAAGATTATGAATGAAGCTTAGATGAAAAGGAAAATATTGTTTTTTAACGTTTTGGTAATAGGTTGTTGTCTTAACAAACGGTGTAACTTCCTTGACTTCATCTTTTATTACTTCTGCAGAGTTACGTAGCTTTTCAACCATCATCATTTTTGTTCGGAATATATTTAATTTCTTGCATAAATCTTTGTTATCTCTAACAACAAAATGATATGGTTTTCCAATAACAGCTTTTAGAGCACGTTCAAGAATTCGATATGCTGTTTCAAGTGTGCCAAATTGAATTTCATATTTAATTGTATCAATCCAATATTTTGTTGTTGGTTTATTCCATGATGAAAATTTATCCAGTTCATTACGGTAATGGGTGACAGCTTGTTTGTCAGTGATAAATAGACGAGTATATTTACGAAAAACTTCAAGAATTTGCTGTAAGCGACTATTTTGATATTAAAAATTTATAATGAAAAACTTGCTATCATATTATTTACTTTTAAAAAACTAAAATAAAATTTCCATAGCTTCTTGCTTTTCCAGTTGGCATCTTGACCAAGTTTAAGTTCCAAATTTGCAAGTACGACTTCTTTATTCTCAATATCTTTGATACAATCCAGCCATTTATCTGTATCATTTTCACATTCTTTAAGTTTTTCATAAATAAGTTTTGATCTTTTAAATTGTTTATTAATGGTTATAGATAACTGAAACACTGAAAAATAATGCTTTTAAACAGTCTAAAAATATTGTGGAAAAATATTGCATTTTGAGAAGGGCTGCCAGTCCCTCTCAAAACCGAATTATTATAATAATTGAAAAGTATTCATTATGCTGAATTTTGGATATTTTATAACAAAAATAAGCAGATATCGTCTGCTATTTTTTAGTTATATCCATATATCTATTAAATCCCATGAAGGCTATATGAGCAGCTGCTAGCTATATTGTCCCTAACTATCCCTTACTAATGACGAGTATTTAGGCAAAATACGGTGGATTAACTCCGGATCAACTTGAGAGTCTGTACGGTTAACACTATTTTCTATGTTGTAAGAAAATAACGAGTAATAATTAATTGTAATTCTTTTTTAAATATTTGGTGTGCCATGAGAACCGTTAAAAATTTATTACCTGAATAATACAGTGATCCGTAAAAGTATAAGGACACCTAAAATATTACAACTGACTCCGACTTAAATCTTCCAGATATTGATGCGGAAAAGTTAATGATTCATCAACAAGTTGAAACCAATTTTTGTTTGTACCAAGTTTTAACTCATTCATTAAATATTCTGCATTAGACCATTCAATATGCTTTGCATTTTTATCACCATAATTTTTAGAGTACAAAGCAGGATATTTGCCTAATAGATAGTTTTGATCGCATCGTTCACACAATCTTAAATTAACAATGAGATTTTGTGTAAAAGAAGAAATAAACTTTACCTTGCAAATTCTGACATCTCTTCTGGAAGCAACGTTAATTTAGCAGCAAATTTTGACATAATCTTTAATTTTTCTTTATCACTTTTAGCGTTATTTCTTTCGGCAAGCATTTTCTTTATATATCTATTGTATATTGGACAATACAAAATATCGTCAGCCATTTTATATATTTAATTTGAAATAAAATTTTTTTGTATCTCTCTACAAAAAAAACTTGGATTAACTAACCCACACACAATAGTATAAGGTGTTCTTGAAACCAGTTCACCAGCCTTTAAAATCAATTGCAAAAAAAAGATAAATACAAAAATGCAGTAGCACAATTTTTGTATAAGTATCCCCTAATACAATGAGATATTATTCACTAATGCAAAAATCGTGAAAACGATAACTTGATGGGAAAGAATTTGTATGCAAAAGAATGACCGAATAAACAAGTGAGTGGAAAATATCATTGTAATCTCACTAGATAAGGTTATGTACGCGATTCTTTTAGGAGAGGACAATTTGTGAAATTTTAAAATCAACTATAATAAAACCATAAAAATAAGAATAATTTTTATTCAAATGTAACTTGATTTGTGTATAAAAAGCATAAAAATTGACCCAAAATAAGAATGAAAATAAACTTATCAAAAATGTAATTTTTTTTTGCGATGCTGGTTAAGACATTCATTAAAAAATGACAAGATCGGCACTTTCGCATTTTTGTAATAATCATCAACACAAAATTTTGCACTGTTTTATAAAGGCAAAGTGTAGCTGGAAAATACAAATGTCGTTTGTTTTCGATAGTTACTTAAAGATTCAAAAAAGAGAAAGTAAAATGTGTGTTTGTTTTGTGAGAGCAACAACGATAAAAATAAGTGTCTGACACAAAAAAACACATAAACAATTGTGCGATAAGAAATGCTTTGCTTTTGTTTTTTTGTCTTTAATCTTTCTTCTTTCTCTTTTTTTAAAGACTAAAAAAATACACAGCATGACAACTTTGCTGCTGTCTTTCACGTTGTAGAACAGCTCTAAAATTAGTTGTTTGATTAAGAATCAAATAAACATTTGAATTTTTTAATAAATTTAAAAGCATTTAACTGAGATTGTGAGTCAAACTGATCACAAACAATGCTATAATTAGTGAACTGCATTATGTCATCAGTGATAAAAAGTGATGAAGTAATGGATTTTTTGGATGCATTATTCTATCTTGGAAATATATGGCTTTCTCGACATAATTCATCAAATGCAAAAATAGTGTTGCACTTTTTTTATTAACAATGAGCTGCTACCAAATTTGTAAGCGGCAATTTAAATTTATTTGTCATGTTTTTTAACAAAATTTATTAACTTTTTCCAACCCAAACATTTCTCAAATATTCTAACTTTAGATCTAGTTAAGATATTCCCCCGATTCTGTCCTTACCGTACCCTTCTCTTTTTATTGTTTCCCTCTCTCTTCTTTCCTCTCTCGCATGCTTGGCGTTCTGCCTCTCATTGCTCTCTCTCTCTTGTTGTTGTTTATTTTTGGGAAGAGCTCAGTCGTTGGTTGCTTGCTCAATGCTCTGTGCTGGTTATATTTGTGTTGTATTAATTTAATACTTGTGTTGTATTATATTTAATATTCGTTGCTGTTTAATAATAAAGATAGTTGTTATTATTCTGGTGGATTGCTTGGTGATATTTTGGAGCAGCTTAGTGAGTTTGTTAGAGGGTTTTTATATATATTTATCAGAGGATTGCTAATATCCTATCAAAGCCATGAATCATAATATTCCATCCCAATTTAAAAGGGAACAATACCTCAACTTGGAGGGCCCTTCCCGTCGATTATCCGCCAATACTGGTGAAGCTGATTTAAAAGCACGTGTTGTTGCTGATTCTCGCATTGGAGAAATCGTCTTGCATTTTTGCATCGTATTTTTGGTCGTGCTGAGGTTTGTTACCATAAAATCAGCGAAGCTATTCTGGAAGCAAATTCTGCTCTTATAAGAAAAGATCAAATGGATTATGTTATTCAGGAGAATGATTTGAATCTTCTTCGAATATCATTACTCGATGAGACCAAGATGTTGCTTGACGATATTATTTTAAATGAAAGGAACAGAAATGCTGGATGGAGTGCATTTAAAAAACTTTCTGGATTCTATCAAAATCTAAAAGAAGAACTCAAAGTGTCTAATGAAACGATTAAATGCTTGAAACTGGAGCTGGAAAAAGAGAAGGCTAAACCACGTGGGTTGACTGCACCTGATGAACGTCGGCTTAAAAGGCTCGGATTTGATAGCGTTGGTGAACTTATCACTCACTTTATGGCGCTACAAGATCGTGTAGAGTTAGCTGAATCACATTCGGCTTTCTACCGTAATAGTCCACCTCTTTCTCGTGTTACTTCTCATACTCCACTTCAAGTTGATAAAAGTTGTGGACAAGAATCACCACCAATGAAAGCTGATAAAGTTTTGTCCAATAAAGCTGGAAAATCAGATGGATTTGTTTCATCTGTTTTTGTATCTGAACAGCTGAGTCCGATAGCCAAGGATAGTTGCAAAGATAAAGTTGTTGCTTTTTCTGATAAGGAGCTTGGAGAAAAGGATTCTCGTAAAGCATCAGAAAGCGATGAAAATAATGTTGCTTACTTGGGATATATTGAACAAGGATGTAATGTCGATAACAAAAGGCTCAATAATGTTGGTCGTCGACCGAGGACTTGTTATGTCTGTCGTAAACCAGGACATATTGCTAAAGACTGTTCAAAGCAAAGGCCAAGACATTCTTTTGAAGGCAACAGTAGTAATGTTCAGGTGACTGGTGTTGCACAACTTGGAGCTGTTCATGCTGAAGATATTGAAGAGAAGCCTCTATTTGGAAAGCAAGCATCGTTGGATGTTACGCTTGATGGTTTTAAAGTAAAAGCTGTGATAAAATCTGGAGCTGCATTTTCGTTGATAACTCCTGCAATGATTGGCACGATACTTCGAAGCAAAGAAGTGCATAATATTGTTGGAGCTAAACGTGAATTTTATGCTTACAGAGGACTGGTTGGTGCCGATGAAAGCTCGTTAAAGGTCATCAGCTGTGTGAAGATACCTATAGCTTTGGGTGATAATCCAACTAAAGTTGCAATATTCTTTGTTGTACAAGGATTACAAGAAGATGTTGTTATTGGAGCTGATGTTTTGCAAGGTGATCCTGTTTGGATAAATGCATTATGTTGCTCACTGGGTAAAAGAAGAAAAGAAGTAAAGCATGTTGCTGCACTTCATAATGTTGCATTAGCACCTGTTACTGAAGAAAGTTCAGGGGAATGCCGAAAGGAAGAAAAGCTTAAAGCTCATGGAAATGGTCGTAATGATGCTGAATCTGAATATGGTATTTCAAAGAAAATTGTTGCTGCTGTTGGTTCAACTCGTGTGTGTAATAATGAAGCTGCAACTCTCAATCGTCGTAATGGTGTGAAGCCTAAGAAGACCAAAGATAAAGAAGATGTTCATCAACAAGCTCAGATGGACGTTTGGAAACCTCGTCATGTCAATAATGCTGCTCGTAATCGTACTGCTCATTCAAAAAGTGATCAACATTCAAATAATTCTTATGCTGGTAGAACATGGTACAATACTGAATTCTATGCTCGCGTTCGCAATTTCATTTCATCAAGTGGACTGAATGTTCGTGATCCTATTGCAGATGGTCGAAACAGCTATTCAAATGTTCGTGATCCAAATTTAAGAAGCCGTGCTCGTGATACATCTCCTGGTTCATTTCGTAGTAAATCGTGGGCAATGAATGAAGATGAAGTCAATGAATCCAATCGTCGTGTTCAAAGGCAAAGAAAGAAGTTCAGAGGTGATGATATGAATCATTAATGGGGACATTAATTTGTCGAAGGAGGGGCGAGTTAAGATATTCCCCCGATTCTGTCCTTACCGTACCCTTCTCTTTTTATTGTTTCCCTCTCTCTTCTTTCCTCTCTCGCATGCTTGGCGTTCTGCCTCTCATTGCTCTCTCTCTCTTGTTGTTGTTTATTTTTGGGAAGAGCTCAGTCGTTGGTTGCTTGCTCAATGCTCTGTGCTGGTTATATTTGTGTTGTATTAATTTAATACTTGTGTTGTATTATATTTAATATTCGTTGCTGTTTAATAATAAAGATAGTTGTTATTATTCTGGTGGATTGCTTGGTGATATTTTGGAGCAGCTTAGTGAGTTTGTTAGAGGGTTTTTATATATATTTATCAGAGGATTGCTAATATCTTATCAAAGCCATGAATCATAATATTCCATCCCAATTTAAAAGGGAACAATACCTCAACTATCTCTTAAAAAAGCTTATCAACAAAGTTTCTTGATCAACCAAATCAAAGTTGTCCAAGCTGCTGACTAAATGATTTTTGTTGTTTTTTTACAACGAAAAACAAATTTTGCAGATACCATGAGATGTTTTTCTCTTTCTGGTAGCAGAAAAACGTTTTATAGAATTTTTAAAACAGAAAAGTTTGCAGGAACACAATTGACTGAAAATAAAAACAAATCTAGTTTTAAGATCTGCCATGATATATATCATTAATATTAATAACTTTTATAGCTCTGATGGAAAAACATTTACCGCATAGGTTAATAATGAAAAATTGCATATAAAAGTAAAAAAAAAATTTTGTATTATTTCGGCAGATAAACAAATAGCAGCAACACAATATCTTTGTATATGACAGTAACAATTTGAAGCATAATAAAAACGTAAAAATCAAGGAAGAAACAATTTTTCAACAATTATCAAACAATTTCAACAACGACATGATTGATAGGATTTACTGCAGCTTTAATGAATTCTTCAATTTGTGCTTTTACCAGCGTTGTTCCATTTTCACCTTTTACAGTTACATCCAATAGATATATTTGTTTCATATGTTCATAATTAATCAACATTAATAAATTCTCAATGGAAACTGTTTGATGAGCAATATAAATGGCTCTAAAGTCAAAATGTCGTGTAAGTAATTTCCATTTTTCAATACGGTCTTCTTCCGGATAGTCAATAATTAACTGATCATCATTAAATAATTCCAGAAATTTCAATGATGAATATTTTTTGAAAATTTTGTAGAGTTTTTTTGTGTCGATATTTTCCCCATCATCTTCTGTAATATTGACATCGATCAAAAGGGCTCGAATAATATTTTCTGATAACATAAGTATTAAATTCGAAACAGCAAAATCTTGATGTGCTATATGCAAATATCGTACATTGCATGTTTTAAGCTTTGGTATAATTTTAGGAATCAAATTTCGGGCCTCATTATCCAAAGCAACAAGGATATGGTAAACATGAAGATTACCAAGGTCAGTAAAGTTAACGTCTTTTTCATAAAGAAAAAGTGATTCTTGGAAATATTTGGTTCTTTTACGGCCTTTAATTTCAAGACGATAACATAGTGGTGTTTTCTTGAGCAAATAAAAATATTTGCATGTTTCATAGAGTTTTCGTAAGATTTCACCTTTCGCATTTTTGTAAAGATTACGAATAAAGCTTTGATGAAAAGGAAAACATTGTTTTTTAACGTTTTGGTAATAGGTTACTGGCTTTACAAACGGTGTGATTACATCCACTTCATCTTTTGATACTTCTGCAGGACTTCGTAATTTTTCAATTTTCAACATTTTTGTTCCGAATATATTTAACTTTTTGTATAAATCATTTGTATCTTTCACAACAAAATGATAAGGTTTCCCGATGACTGCTTTTATAGCACGTTCCAAGATACTGTATGCTGATTCAAGTGTACCATAATTAATTTCATACTTAATTGTATCATTCCAATATTTTGTTGTTGGGAAATTCCATGATGAAAATTTATCCAGTTCATTACGGTAATGGGTGACAGCTTGCTTGTCAGTAATAAATAAACGAGTATATTTTCGAAAAACTTCAAGAATTTCCTGCAACCATAAAATATTTTTACGTATGTCATTAGGGAAAAAAACATACTATCATATTGTTTTTTTTCAACAGCTTAAAATAAAATTTCCAAAGCTTTTTGTTTTTCCAATTTGTGCTTTGTCCAAGTTTTAATTCCAAATTTGCAATTACAATTTCTTTGTTCTGAATTTCTTTGATACAATCCAGCCATTTATCTGTATCATTTTCATATTCTTTAAGTTTACCATGAATAATTTTTGAACTTTCCATATGTTTTTTAACAGTTGCTGGTAACGGAGACACTGAAAAGAAATGCTTCTTAAAAGGAAGTTGCTCAGAAATCCCATTGTAAGAAAAATATCCAAGTCGCTTAAAAATGCGGCATGTGCTGAAAGCAAAAAAGGATCGCCAAGTTAAAGCCGGGAGGGGGGTGCCAACTACAAAAAAAAGATTGCGTGCTTTCTGGACAGCCCTTAGTCTGTAGGTGGGAAAATTGGTGTTTTGGGGAGGGCCGTCAATCCTCTCAGCAATATTTTTCTATTTTTTTAACAGCGAGTAATAATGTTTTGTGCGATATAAAAACCGTTAAAAATTAATTACCTGAATAAAAGCAATGAATCCGACATAAATATTCCAAATTTTTATGCGGAAATGATAATGCTTCTTCAATAAGCTGATATCGATTTTTATAAATACCATAAATTAAGCTATTAATAATAAATTGACCACCAGACCATTCAATATGTTTAGCATTTTTATCACCATAATTTTTAGAGTACAATGCAGGATATCTGCCTAACAGATATTTTTGATCGCATCGTTCGCACAATCTTAATTTTACAATGAGATTCATATAAAGATAGAAATTAACTTTACCTTGCAAATTCAGATAATTCTGTTGGAAGCAATGTAAACTTTTTAGCAAATTTTGACACAATTGTCAGTTTTTCTTTATTAGTTTTTACTTTTTCTTTTTCAGCATGCATATCATTCAAATATTTATCATAAATTGGACAAAATAAAAAAGTATCCACATCCATTTTATATTTCTCAGTTGAAATAAGAATTTTACATGTACTGTCTCTGTACCAAAATGTTGCATAAACTAATTCACACAATGTCTGTTATATTTTGTTCTTGGCCACTAAAATTATTTGCGAAAATCAATGAAAAAAATGCAATGCCACAACTTTAATTGAAGTATTCCCTCGAACCATGAGATAATATTTGCCAATGCAAAAATATGAGGAAAATAACTTGGTGATACAAAATTTGATAATAAATAAACGACTGAAAGAGGAAGTTCTTGAAAAACACTACTGTTAATTTGTCTGCTAAAACTGTTTAAGCGACCCTTTCAATTAAAAACCAGAAAAAACAAATGTGAAATGATAAATTTAAAAGTTAAAAAATCAAATTCTGTTTTTTCATGTCTTGATTTCAAATTCAGTAAGTCAAATAAACTCAACAAAATTATAAAAGATTTTATAAAAATGCTTTAACAATAAACATATATGTATCAAATTATTTCAATAACAACATTATTCAGGGGATTTACTGAAGCTTTAATTAATTCATCAATTTGATGTTTTTCCAGTGTTGTTCCATTTTCACCTTTTACACATACATCTGAGAAATACACTTGTTTCAGTTGTTCATAAGCAATCAACGTTTTTAAATCGTCAATAGTAAAAGTTTGATGAATAATATAAATAGCTTCAAAGGAAATACTTTCTGCAAGTATTTTCCATTTATTAATACGGTCATATTCAGGATAGTCCACAATAAAATAATTGTGATTAAATGCTTCGAGATATTTTAATGACGGATAGTTTCTCAGAATTTTATAAACTTTTTTTGTACCAACATTTTGTCCATCTTCTCTAATATTGACATCATGAAAGAAGACTTCAAAAATATTTTCTGATAACATGAACATTAAATCAGAAATACCAAAATCTTAATACTCAATGTGCAAATATCGTATATCGCATTTTTTAAGTTTTGGAAGAACTGGGGGAATTAAATTTCGGCCACTGCTATATCGAGCAACAAGAATATAGTAAACATGGAGATTAATGAGCCCAGCATAGTTGATATCTTTTTCATAAAGAAAAAGTGAATCACGTAAATAACTTGTTTTTTTGTGACCACAAATTTCAAGACGATAACATAGTGGCGTTTTTTTGAGAAAATAAAAAAATTTGCATGATGCATAGAGCTTTCGTAAAATCATTCCTTTTGCATTTTTGAAAATATTTTGAATAAAGCTTTGATGAAAGGGGAAACATTGTCGTTTTTGGTTTTGTTGAAAAGCTGGAGGTTTTAAAGGAGATGTTATTTCTTTGATTTCATTTTTTGGTAATTGTGCCGAATTTCGTAGCTTTTCAATTTTTTTCATTAGCTTTCCAAATTTCTTTAATTTCTTAAATAAATCATTTTTATCTATCAAATCAAAATGATATGATTTACCAATAACAGCTTTTAAAGCACGTTCAAAGATACGGTATGCTAATTCCAAATTACCAAATTCCATTTCATATTTAATTGTATTAATCCAATATTTTGTTGTTGGTATATTCCATGATGAAAATTTATCAAGTTCATTACGGTAATCTTCAACAGCTTCTTTATCACTGATAAATAGACGAGTATATTTTCGATAGACTTCAAGAATTTTCTGCAAAAATTCTATTACTGCTTTTGCCATTTTAAGGAAAAACATACAGTCATATTATTTTGCTTTAAAAACTCAAAGTAAAACTTCCATAATTTTTTATTTTTCCAATTTGAGCTTTGTCCAAGTTTCAGCTCCAAATTTGCAATTACGGCTTCTTTATTCTCGATCTCTTTGATACATTCCAACCACTTATCTATATCATCTTCACACTCTTTTATTTTATTGTAAATAATTTTTGAACTTTCCAATAGTTTCTTAATGTGTGTTGGTAGCGGATATACTAAAAAGTTGAGCATTTTAATGGTTTAAGGATTCTATAGCAAAGAAGTAATTCTTGTTGTTACACGAATTGTGTGATCTTTTTGATTTTGTAAGACATCTAAAAGCGTCGTGACCTTTAGCTTATTGCTAATTGTCGCATCACGTGACTTTTGGACAGCTTCTTGATATTTATCTTAACACTATATTTATTATAGCAAATATATTTTATGTTAGTGATTAAAAAAATTTTGTTTTTCGCCGATATTTTTTTTGCTGTGAAAAAACCATTTCAAAAAAATTCCTACCAGAATAGAATAAATTGCTTTGATGTAAATCGTCTAAATATTTATGCGGAAACGTTAAAGCTTCTTCAACAGTTTTGAATCGATTTTTACAGGTATTTTCTTGAAGCTTAGAAATAATATAATTTTTGTTTGACCATTCAATATGCTTAGCATTTTTATCACCGTAATAATTAGTGTACAATGCATAGTAATCGCTTGCTACAAGTTTTTGATCACATCGCTCACGTAGTCTTAAATTTTAACATAAAGGATTATATCTAAATATAAAAAAGGACTTACTTTGCAAGTTCAGATAATTCTTGTGGAAGCAATGTAAAATTGGCAGCAAATTTTGACATAATTTCTGACTTTTCTTTACTAGTTTTGGCACTATTTTTTTCAGCTAACATTTCATTCAAAAATTTATCATATATTGGACAATACAAAATATCCCGAGTCATTTTATTAATTTTTATTTTAAAAAAGAAATTTCTACGGACTCTGCAAAAGTTTTGATTGAATTAATCCTCACACGTTAGTCTGTTGCTCCCCTACCTATCTCTATAGCCTTCAAAATCAATAACCAAATGGAATAGCACAACTGCAAAAATAATTAAGTACTCCCTAAATAAATACTTTGAGATAATGTTTGCCAATGCAAAAATATGACTGTAATAATGTTATATGACATGTTGTGTAAGCAAGTGAACGATTTTATGAGCAAGCGAATGGGAAATATCAGTGCAATCACACCTGATAAGATAATGTTCTTTTCATTTTTTTCTTTCCGTTGCCTAGAGAGCAAGGTAGATATAGCTATTAAGGAGTGTCCAGCTCTATCTTTCATCTTTTCAAGCTGTTTTTGTTTCACATGTTCCTGTGCTAAATGAATTAAACAGAGCCATTTTTAGATACCATAAGAATTCTTTCCCAAAATCAAGGACAATTTTTTCAAAAAATTATTTTTGTTTTTCTAGTAAATTCAGCTTTTAACACATTTCTTTTTTATCTATCATTTTATCAACAAAAAAACATCTCCATTAATTTGAAATATTTATTTTTTTAATTTGTGATAAAAAGCGTAAAAACTGTCTAAAAATAAAAAAAAAGAAAAAATTTAGTCTCTAAAGGGTTTATAAAAAATGTTTTTTCAACAACGTTTATTCGAGCATTCATTAAAAAATGCCATAACCCGCACTTTCACATTTCTGTTATAATCACCAATGCAAGATTTTGCAATGTTTTATGAAAACGAAGTTCAAAGGTACAAATGTGATTTGTTTTTGATAGTCAATTAAAGATTCAAAAAAGAGAAAAAAAGTTTGTTCGTTTTGTGAGAGCAACAACGATAAAAATAAGTTTTTGACATAAAAAACATAAAAAAATTTTGCGATAAAAATTGCTTTGATGCTATCTTGTTTTTAACGTTTTTGTCTCTCTCTTCTTGTGCACTAGAAAAAAAAACAGACCAAGAGAACTTTTCTGTTGTCTTTCTCTTTTAAGAACAACAAATAAATTAGTTGTTTGATCAAAAATCAATAAAACATTTGAATTTTTTATAAAATTTTAAATTAACTACAATAAAAAACCGTAATGAATGGGTATCTTAGTGCCATCTTTGATGCAACTCTAGATTAATTAAATGCATTTTTCTATGCCTAATCCCAGGGTTCCCCTGCATAATTTATTCAATGCCAAATGTGATTCTATCACAAAAATTTTGCGATCATTAATTTTTTACGTGCTTTAGAAAAATATACAAAAAAAGCTAATGACGGAAGTTTTTATGTGCAGGAATTATTGAGTTTCCTTGCAATGCTACCTATTCAATTATTTCTAAAATATGCTGGATAAATCAGTGTTTCACTTGTTTATCATTTTATCAATTGGTGTTAGATGATCTTTGTTCATAGATGTGGTAGTCATCAAATAGAAACAAATAATTGTTATTTAACAACTTTATACCTTTAATACTAATAAACGTCCAATCTTTTTCTTTGATCTATTGTTCTCCAAAGTTTTTTAAACAACTTCCAAGAAAATGCTGTACACACACTTTGTTTTTTTAAAAAGAAAACTTAAAGATTCAAAAAGAAAGAATTTATCTTTTTTTAAACAATAAACGTGCATTCATCTATTGCTCACCGAAATCAATCAACGAATGCGTGTAAAGCAAACTAATTTTTTATGTTTTCTTTGATATTTTCCCCTCCAATTTTGTTCTGCAGATACACATTAAATTGAAAGTTCCTGCTATCACTTTTTGTTGTATTTAACTATGACAAAGGTTTATGTTTTTTTTAATTGACCTTTGAATTTTTAAGAATATTTTGACGAAAGAAAAGCATTGATCTACTTTCTAAAGTAAAAACATTTTATTGATTTTCATTAATTAACATAACTTTAAAGCATCTTTATTAAAGAAATTACAAAGCATGATCAACATGGAACAGAATTCTTTAAAGAAAACATTTTGTGCGAAATCAAATTTGAAAAATTTGTCAAAGGGGAAAGTTGTTTTTTCTTCGTTTTTTTTTTTCATAGCAGCATACATCAAATATAGCTTTAACATAAATTCACGAAATACAATTGGCTATGTGAATATACAGGGTGGTCTTTTTAACTTGAGCCGACGTTTTCTGCTGACAAATCGTTTCTCGAAGTTTCCAAAGGCTCATATAGCAAAGGTATGCCACATACAAAGTGGAGCATCTTTTGCATATAAAATTTTGGCATTTGGGAACACTTCGCCAAATGGCGCCAAATTCAGATTTGACCTCGTACCAGCTAAAACTTCACATAGAATATGAAAATCCAGACATTTTTACACACAATGGTCGAAAAATCATCCATCTAGCTTCAAAGATGACAAAATGCCAGCCATTTGAAAATCAAATGTGTAACAGAAGAAACATCAAAAAGATTTTTGTTTTTTATTGCATAATATACATTAATTTCAAATGGCTGGCATTTTGTCATTTTTGAAGCTAGATGGATGATTTTTCGACCATTGTGTGTAAAAATGTCTGGATTTTCATATTCTATGTGAAGTTTGAGCTGGTACGAGGTCAAATCTGAATTTGGCGCCATTTGGCGAAGTGTTCCCAAATGCCAAAATTTTATATGCAAAAGATGCTCCACTTTGTATGTGGCATACCTTTGCTATATGAGCCTTTGGAAACTTCGAGAAACGATTTGTCAGCAGAAAACGTCGGCTCAAGTTAAAAAGACCACCCTGTATAATTATTTTTAATAGATATTATTAAATCAAGAAAAAGCCTATAAATTAATTTACAAAATGAAATTTCTTTTTTCTGCAAAAGAAAGTTTAAACTATACATATCTCTCTTATGAGCATATTATAAAAGAGTGCTCAATTTTGTTTTCCACTTTTCTGTGCTACATTTTTATTATTCTTATCGTTTTTTGCCTGCAAAATGGCCTCAACTGTGCCATCTTTAGATTTAACTGATCCGAATTATGAAAGCAAGACGATAAAGATTATTTCACAAATTCAAGGACAATTTTTTGAAAAAGTGATTTACGTCTTTTTTGTAATTCAGCTTTTAACTTTTATCTTTTTTATTTATCATTTTATCAGAAAAATATCTCCAACAATTTGTAATGTATATTTTTATTTGAATGTAATTGGATTCTTTTGGGATATCTCTCAAAATATTGCATATTTTTTTCGGCTTAATTGTAACAATGCCTATTTGAATCTTGACCGTGACACTGGTAAATGTTATTGGGCAAATGTAATTTCATGGACGATTGATTGGTATTTTTTGAGTTTCAGTTCCTTATGGAATTTGATGCTTACTTGTAATCGTTTAACTGCAATTGTTTGGTGGCAAAAATATGATCGAATTTGGACAAAGCTGTTTATCAAAGCTGTAATCTTGCTGTTGATATATCCATTTTTGTTGAACGGTTATAGCTTTATTAACTACAAATGTCGATTTGAGTTGGATGAATGTGAAAATTTTGACATCTATTGGGCTGAAAATGCAAATGTTACTGGAATTGGAAATGCTGTAATTTCGCTCATTTCTTTAATTACAGCAATAATCACAGCCAAAATTTATCGATTTAAAATTAAAAAAGATTTAAATTTAAAACAAAATCCAGATCGAAAAATAGTGATTCAAGCTGTAATCGCATGTTTTACGTATGTTTTTTACACAGCTTTATATTTATATATTGAAGGAATAGATCGAAATTTTGATAAAATTAGTGTCAAAGATTTAATTTTGTATTTTTGTAAAGGTTCATTACAGTATATTTATTGCTTTTCACATTATGTTTTGATATTTGTTTTTTCGTAAGTGCATTTCTTGATAGTTTTATCATGCTTTTGATAAAAATATTTTTTTTATAAAATAGTGTTGTCTTAAGCTTTTAATTATTAAACTAATTTTTAACCTTTTAGATCGAACTTACGAAAAGAATTGTTCAAATTTTATCATCTTACGTGGTTTTGGAAATTATGTAGTAAACAATCAAGAACGCAGATTCAGTCATTGCCTGTTAATTCAATAAGCGTACATTCTACAATTACCAAAGTAACAGCCTAATGATTTAACCAATTATTACGTGAATGTTAAATACTTTACTTTTTTTCTTTTGCAAAGCACTTATAAGACTTCATTTGTAAATGGTTAATAAAAAAATCTGCCTTTGATATTGGTTGATTAAATTTCTCTATGACTAAAACATACATTTTTTTACATATGTGTAATTCAGCTTTTAACTCCATTTTTTTACATATGTCGTCTTTTAATATCCCGAACTAGTATTTTTTTTATAAATAATGGCGTAATGCATTAGGAACTCATTTTTACGTCGTTATTATAAAAAAGGGGTAAGGACACTTAACAGATAGCATTATTGAGTGCATTTATTAAAGAATGTTGAAATTGTTGATATCTAAAATGTTTGATTATACTTAACTGCAGAGGGCGTTTTTTTATTAAAAAGTATAAAAAATTCAAAAAAAAAATTATGAGCGCTTTCGGTTAGAAAAAAAAGAGATTTTTTGAGAGAGAAAAAATAGGGTGTCTTGAATGTCAGCAAAAAATGTTTTTTTCTAAAACAGATGTTTTTGTTGCCGATTGTGTCTTTTCTAAAGCTTTATTTTTTCACTCAGTTTTTTACACTAAAAAACGCATCAAAGCAGCTTTCTGCTGCTGCTCTCTTACACTTTAAATCAAAGCATTTGTTTTTGTTTTAAAACTTTGACGTTTGAATTTTTAATCATTATTTTAAAGCAACAATCAATGTCGTTTTCTCTTTTTATGTCGGTGACAAAATTTCTTTTTTGCAGTTTCACTGATTATCCCAGTCACAAAGCAGCCATGCAAATGCTGTGAGGTGGTACATTAAAAATGAGATAGATGAGTAAATTTTTAGTAACAAAAATAAAACTGTTTATAAATGGTAGAACAAGAAAGTAAAAAACATTTTAATACTTTTCATATATTATACCCAAAAGTGTCAA
The DNA here is from genome assembly GCA_024447215.1 of Panagrolaimus sp. LJ2400. Lineage (NCBI taxonomy): Eukaryota > Metazoa > Nematoda > Chromadorea > Rhabditida > Panagrolaimidae > Panagrolaimus > Panagrolaimus sp. LJ2400. The sequence goes on along the minus strand of JAMRYA010000007.1, from coordinate 998,304 downwards.
AAAATATACTTTTTTAGCAATGAGTATTTGCACTTTATGAGCTTATTACAGAATAAATAATCTTCTAAATTTTGTAATTGATTCCAAAAATATTGATAAAATTTTGCTATTTTTTTGTCAGTGAATTTTTCCTTTTTTTAAAGACAAAAACATGGGACTACTTGAAATGAAACACTTCTGCAAGCGTTTTTTTTGCAATGTTGTTAAAAATTAAAGCAGATGCCTCGTTTTTAAATTGTAATTTGAATTTTTAAAGAATGTTTTGATGAAAGAAAGCATGCTAGCATGTTATAGCTTTCTGTAATAAACTATGTAAAAACATTTTTCTGGCTTCACATTACAGAAAAGTAACCCCCATAAATAGAATACAAAACATTACCAGTTGAACAAATGTGTTTCATTGATTAAAACATTTGATGTAAAACATTTTCGGCTTGTTCATTTTTTATTCACAGTTATTTCAACTCTGAACTTTAACAAGGGTATCGTCAGATAAGCTTAAACCGTTTTTCCTCCAAAATACGTTTTCAAGGTATTTTTTAGCCAGGATACGAAGCGCGGGCGGCCCAAAACTTATTTTTTCGAAATTTCAAAAGTACGCGATTTGCCTCAGAAAAAAATTTACTAGCCTTTTAAGTTTAGATAGATAAAAAATATCTTAAAAAATATTCAATCATTATATGGGATCCTTTGAAAAAGAAAACAGAGGGATTCTGCATTTTCCAAAACTGCTAAAATGTTGACTCAAAATCTTTTGCAGAATGGCTAAAATAAATATAATTAAATTATATATTTTTTTAACACTGTTTATGTTGATTTTTTTTGTCGTTGAATAAAGTGCTGTAGAAAAATGGATTTTCAGGCCAAAGTCTTTTAGTTTTTTAAAAAGCAATTTGTAGGATTTTAGTAGTAAAGTTTGTGAGTTCATTTTTTGTAAGTTAATCAAAAATTCAAACGAGAAAGGAGAGAAAATATATATGTTTTTGAGAGCATCAAGAAGCGTGATAAAAATCACGTGGTATCTGCAAAAAAAACTGATAAAAAAAACCTTGCTGCTTTTTTTTATCTTTAAGGTTTTTTTCTTTGAGGACAGAAGAGCACTATTAGTTTGTGCATTTGAAAAAAATCGAAGTAATAGTTGTCGGTTCAACAATCAGATATTTGAATTTAAAAGAATTTTGAAAGCAATAACGTGCACAAAAGTGAGGTTTTCAAAGGTGTGCGTTGTGATCTTTCGTTTTATGCGTAACAAATAATCAAAAATTTCATTTTAACTTTTTTTACGTATTTTTATTAGTGATCAACCTAGCCATTCAATAATATTTATTACAACAACAATGTTGTACATAAAAAATCAAAAGGATTTTTTAAAAAACTATATTTGCTTGGTAATGTTATAAAATAACAAAAGCCCCAAATATTTGAGTTTGAAAGTTTTAGACCACAATTTTTGAAATCCGAAATTGAAGCAAGAAAACTAAAGAACAAAAAATGAAAGTTCTAAAACGCTATACATATTTAAGTTAAAATATTGAAGCAAGAAGTTTTAAAAGTGAAAGTCTCAAATATAAAGCCTTGAAATTTCTAAACTGACAAAATATTGTGACCTGAAAATAGGAAACAAAAATTTTTATAAGACAAAACACATTGATTGTAACATTCATTTTCTTCTCTGTTCGAATTGAATAAGTTGCATACACTTTCTCATTCAGTCATTCACTTTCTTACACAATCTGTTACATAAACTAACCACTCTCATATTTTTGCATTAGTCAATACATTGTATTAGGGGATATTTATATAAAAGTTGTGCCATTGCATTTTTTCATTTATCACTGTTTAGCAACCTGCTTTTACATGTTTTATTTATCTTAAATTTAAAAAAAAATGGATGTAGATCTTTTATTTTGTCCAATTTATGATAAACATTTAAATGAAATGCATGCTGAAAGAAGTAAAGTAGTAACTAATAAAGAAAAATTAACTATTATGTCAAAATTTGCTTCCAAATTTACAGTGCTTCCAGAAGAGCTGTCAGAATTTGCAAGGTAAACCTTATTTCTATTTCTATAAATTTAAATTCTTTATGTTAAAATTTAAGACTATGTGAGCGATGCGATCAAAAATTTGTAGTAGGCGATTATGCTACTTTGTACTCCAAATATTATGGTGATAAAAATGCTAAACATATTGAATGGTCTGGTACAAACGGTACTGTTAGTAACTTATGTTACGGAACATGTAAAAATCGATATCAACTTCTTGATGAAGCATTAATGTTTCCGCATAAAAATTTGGAAGAATTACAGCAGATTCGTTTGTTTTTTTCTGGTAAGAATTTGTTTTTTTATATTTAGCATCAAAATAGAGCCAAATAGAGACCCAACTCTATTTCGATACAAATTATAAAAACACTTTTTATCCTTGGGTCACCCAAGTCAGCATTTTCTTATAATAGTAAAATAGCGTTTTATTACAGCAAGTTTATTGTCAAAACTAGCGCAAAGGGAGATAAAAATGCGTTTCTTTTCAGTATATCCGATGCTAACAACTGTTGAGAAGCAATTAAAGAGTTCAAAAATTATTTACAATAAAATAAAAGAATGTGAAAATGATATTGCTAAATGGCTAGAATGCATTAAAAATATTGAAAATAAAGAAGTAGTTATTGCAAATTTGGAACTTAAACTTGGTCAAGATAACAACAGGAAAAGCAAGAAGCTATGGAAATTTTATTTTGATTTCCTTAAAGAAAATAATATGATTGTATGTTTTTTATATATTGAACGAAACTATAATTCTTTTATTTGCAGGAAATACTTGATGTTTTTCGTAAATATACGCGTCTGTTTGTTTGTGGTAAACTAGCTGTCACTTCTTACCGTAATGAACTGGATAAATTTTCATCATGGAATATCCCCACAACAAAATATTGGATTGATACAATTAAATTTGAAATAGATTTTGGAACACTTGAATCAGCATACCATATCCTTGAACGTGCTTTAAAAGCTGTTAATGGAAAACCATATCATTTTGTAGTCAAAGACGAAAATGATTTACTTGAAAAGTTAATCAGATTTGAAACAAAAATGTTTGAAATTGAAAAGATTCAAACTCCTGCACAATTAGCAAAAAATCATGGCAATGAAGTTACACCTTTCATAAAGCCAGCAACCTATTATCAAAACGTTAAAAAACAATGTTTCCCCTTTCATCAAAGCTTTATTCATAATCTTTTCAAGAATGCATGTGGAACAATTTTAAGAAAACTCTATGCATCATGCAAATTTTTTTATTCACTTCAAAAAGCACCATTATGCTATCGTCTTGAAATTAATGGTTTGAAAAAAACACATTATTGTGAGGAATCACTTTTTCTTAATGACAAAGATATTAACTTTATTGGGCTCGATTGTCTGCATGTTTACTCTATGCTTGTTGCTCGCTGTAATGGATCCCGAAATTTAATTCCCCCAATCCTTCCAAAACTTAAAAAATGCGGCATTCGCTATTTGAATATTGAGCATCAAGATTTTGCTGTTACTGATTTAAAGTTTATGTTAACAGAAAATATTTTTCGAATAATTTTGATCGATGTCGATATTAAAGAAGAGGATGGTATAAATATCAGTGGCAAAAAATTATTCAAAATTTTTAAAAATTATTCATCTTTAAAATACTTGGGTGTATTTAATAATGACTATTTTATTGCTGATTGTTTCTATGAAAATGACCGAATAAGAAAATGGAAATTTCGTTTAGAAAGCTTTCGCTTTAAAACTATTTTTATTGTTCATCAAACTGCTTCAATCTCGGACTTTCAAATGATACTTGATTATGAGCTTTTAAAACATGTTTATTTATCAAACGTCACCATAAAAAATGAAAATGGATCAGCAATGGATACGCATCAAATTGAAAAATTTATTAAAGAAAAAGTAAATCCTCTCAATAATGTTGTTGTTGAAATTGTTTGATTTATCTATTTGGAATGAACTTTTATTCCTTGGCCAAAAATTTTCTTTTATGCTTTTTGTACAATTATTAACAAAAAATGTGCCTGTTATGGCTCTTAAGCAGTGTCGACTGTTTAGCGTTTTTTTTGTTCAGTGAGAAAAACGAAAAATAAAATTTTGACAAAAAAAGCAAATGCTTAAATTATTGAACAGTTGTTAAAAAAAGAGAGCAAAATTTTTGACACAAAAAAACATATAAAAATTGCTGCTGATTTTCTTGTTTGTATTAACCATTTTTTCTTTATCTTTTTTGTGGACTGAAAAATTGCATTTCAAAGAGATTGCTCTGTTGTCTTTTAGTTTTGAAAAAGACTTAAGGTGCGACAAAAATAAGGTTTGAATTTTTGAGAAAATTTTACTGCAGTAAAATGCACACAACAATGCTTTAATAGAAGGCAGTGCCATCCTTAATGAAGAAAAACGAAGTAAATTTACTTTTTTAGGAGGCGTTCTTTGTCTTATCCCCAGTAATAATATAGAATTTATCAAATGCAAAGATGCGTCTCAACGATAAATATAAAGATGTTGTATTGTTTTGCTTGATTTCCACAAATGATTAAAAAAATCGTTTTGCTTATCTCTGACACTCTTTTTGAGCAAGAAACAAAAGATGAAAACAAGTTTGCAAGTTTATCCTTCACGATATCACGAATTTACTCATTGTATTGGTTACATGATTATTTTTTTCATTGTAATGAGAGAAAAAACGTTATTAAAATAGCAAACACGTTATGCTTTTGTTGAAAATTAAAAAAATGATTTTAAATTTGGTGTTACCATGTTCGAAGATGTTCAAAGAAAATATTTTTTGAGTGAATACAGTTTGTTTTTGTCACATAAAAGGCAAAGATAATCAAAAACACATTCAAAGATATAAATGTTTAATTTGCATAAAACTCAAACAATTTTTTAATAGCTGTCTGATGGGCTCTAAATACGATAAATAAAAAAAGCCAAAACCACCAAATGTGCATATACAACTGTTCTTAAAATCCACGTATATGCAAATTTGTTTTGCTATAATTTAATATATTTGTTTTTGAAAATTATAAAAGATTCAAAAAAGATATGTGCTCTTTCGGCTAGAAAAAAAATTTTTTTAAGAGAAAAAAGACAAAAAATAGGGTGTCTTGGATGTCAGCAAAAAAGTTTCTTTTTTAAGACAGACGTTTTTGTTGCTGACTCTTTAGTCTTTATCACTTTCTCTTTCTCTGTTTTTAGTTAGTTGCATTAAAAACAAAAACAAAAAAAGCAAACAGCTCTCTGTTGCTATCTCACACTTTAAAGCCCTTGTTTTTGCTTAAAAAATGTTAACGTTTGAATTTTCAATGAATTTTTTAAAGCAATAAACTTAACAAAACGATTTCTTTCTTTTTATGTCGGTGACAAAAATTCATTTTTGTTGTTTCAATAATTTTCTCATTCACAAATCAGCAATGATGTTAATTGGCACATATAAAATTAAATATACAAGAGATAAAATTTCAAGTAACTTAATATGAAAGATAAAAGATATGATTTTTACTTATTTATTTAATGATTAAATGAACATAATTTTGGACTTCATAATGATGAACTTTATTGTCCTTTTGTGTATCATTTTTGTGTCATTTCGGAAAACGCATGTAAAAACAGCTATATTTGTCGTCAATTTTCTTAACTCATAAATGCAATATAACGAAATGTATAGATGAAAATAAGTGAAAAAGCAGATACATTATAAAACTAAATCATTTCAATGCAAACATTATTTTTTGGATTGACTTCTGCTTTGATGAATTCTTGAATTCGTTGCTTGTCCATTTCAGTTGCATTTTCATCTTTAATTGTTACATTTTTTAATGTAACGTTTTTAAGCATTTCGTAATTAATAAATTGTTTTAAGCTCATAGTGCTGCAGGTCTGATATTCTAAATACATTGTTTCCAGTTGCATCGTATTACTAAAAGGCAACCAATGCAATACGCGATTGGGGATTTCAGTTGCACGACAAATAAAAAGTTTTGAAGTAACAAAATCAATATATTCAATATCAGGGTAGTTGTTTACCATATCTAAGAAGCATTTCACATCATTGATCTGTCCATTACATTTGATTTCAACATCGGTGCAAAATATTTGAAATAAGTGATTTGATAAAAGCATTTGAAATTCCGAAACTGTTAAGTTTTGTTCTCGTATAAACATATGTTTAACAGTACAATATTTAAGTTTTGCAATCATCTGAGATACTAAATCAGGGTTAACGCAAACTTCTACATTAAGCATTTCGTATACATGCAGGTTATTGAGTCCAAGAAAATTAATATCCATTTCATTGAGGTAAAGTGATTCCTGGGAATAGCTTGTTTTTTTGTCTTTACAAATTTCTAGACGATAGCATAAAGGTGCTTTTCTCATAGAATGAAAAAATTTGCATGTTGAATACAGCTTTCGTAAAATTCTTCCTTCTGCATTTTTGTAGAGATTATGAATAAAGCTTTGATGAAAGCAAAATTGCTGTTGTTGTTGGGGATTTCGGTAGTATACAACAGGGCTTGAAATTTCTATTGGGCAATTTGATATCTTTGCAGAATAACGAAGTTCTTCTACTTTTACCATTTCAGTTTCAAAGATGTTTAATTTATTACATAAATCATTTTTGTGTTGAACCACAAAATGATATGGTTTCCCGATAACAGCTTTCAGAGCTCGTCCAAGGATACGGTAGGCGGATGAAAATTTACCGAACTCAATTTCAAATTTAATTGTATCAATCCAATATTTTGTTGTTGGGAAATTCCATGATGAAAATTTATCAAGCTTATTACGGTAGTGAGAAACAGCTTGTTTATCACAGATAAACAGACGAGTATACTTTTGAAAAACTTCAAGAATTTCCTGCAAGAAATACTATTGTTGATATCGTTATTTTATGAAAAAAACATACAATCATATTATTTTCTTTTAAAAAATTAAAATAAAATTTCCAAAGCTTCTTGTTTTTCCAGTTGTTATCTTGACCAAGTTTTAGTTCAAAATTTGCAACTACGGCTTCCTTATTTTCAATTTCTTTGATACATTTCAACCATTTATTTATATCATTATCGTTTTCAAAATTGATAATTTCTCTATAAATTCTTCGTGAAATGTGAAATTGTTTTACGATTTTAGGTGGTAACGGAGAAACTGAAAACGGGATATAATAGATATGATATTTGTGTTACATTTTAATTGCAAGAATTTAAGCCGATGATTATATCTTGACGATCTTATGTTTATAAAAGCTTACCAGAAAAATATAAGCATCTTTCACGTAAATCATCTAACCATCTATGCGGAAATGTCAAAGCTTCTTCAACAAGCTGAAACCGATTTTTGCATGTTTGATCTTGTAATTTCGCTATAATATGATATTTATTTGACCATTCAATATGTTTTGCATTTGTATCACTATAAGCAGAAGAATAAAAACAAAAATAATTATCATATTTAAAGTTTTTGTTGCATCGCTGGCAAACGCTATAAACAAGATAATTACAGTTTTATCAGAAATATGAAATAGCAATTACCTTGCAAATTCATTTAACTCTTCAGGAAGCATTGTAAATTTGGAAGCAACCTTAGACAAAATTTTTAATTTTTCTTTATCAGTTTTAGCCTTGTTTTTTTCAGCATGCATTGCATTCAAATGTTGGCCATATTTTGGACAATATAAAGTATCACCAGCCATTTTATTTATTTATAAAAAATAAAAAAAAAAGTAATCCCAATTCAGATATTGATAATTAACTTCTGTATAAAAATTTTTGCTTTGATTTAAACGCATACGTTTTTTTGTTTTAATATACTTCATTATCCCTTCATTAAAATCAATTGCAGTGAAGAATAAACCAGACAAATCCAAGGGGGTAATACTCTTAACCTTGTTTTTCCTTCTACTTTGCAATATTTCATTTGCCAATGCAGAAAGAAATGGAAAGACGGAGGAAGATGATATGTGAACAAATAGTTGGCGGTATGATAAAATTTTTCTTGTGTCATTTTTTGAGGTTCCATTTCTTTTTGGCTAAGCAACACTAAAATTTGCATAAATTCATTTGTTTTAACATTGATGGAGTTGATATTTTAAATATTTAATAAAAAAAAGTTGATTTCCAATTACTCGATCTTTTCAATTTATTAGAAACGGTTATCCTCTTTTTACTGTTTATTTTTTCTGAATCAATTAAATATTCAAGGATTTATTTGAATTTCAAAATTTGAAAAAATTAATACAAATGTAGTATTCTTGAATGCAACCAGGGATGAGAAATGTCGGCGGCACGGCCGGCAGATATTTTCAAAATGGCGGCCTTTTTTTCCCTTTATGCGGCCGAAAAAAAATTTTTAAGCATTTTTTTTTCGCTTTTTGCGGCCGCATGATAAATTGAACACAGTGGTAGAAATTCGTCAAATGAACTTTGCACTTTTTGTTTTATTATGTTTCTGAAAATTGTTTATACAATTTCCATAGAATGCTTATGATTGTTAAGGCTTTTCATTAAATAAATAAAAAATTCAAAGGAAAATGATTGAAACAAACGTGTTCTCTCGTGAGAGCAAATTTTACTTGCAAAAAATGAATCATTCGGTGTAACTGAATGCTAAAAATGTTGCTGTTGTTTGTCTCTGACATTCTATTTCTCTCTCTTTTTGTGTATAAAAAATCCATCAAAGCATCCCTTTGCTGCTTACGTTTTAGATCAAAACTGTTTTACTTTAAAAATTGTTGATGTTTGAATTTTTAATAAATTTTTTAAAGCAATAAACTCAACAAAACGTTTTCTTTTTTTATTTCGGCGACAACTTTTTTTCTGCTGCTAGTTAAAACCTCCACTGCGAAATGACGGAGCATACGATGATGATTGCATCATTAATTTAATTCAATGATTGACAACCTTTCTAAAAAATAGTAAGTAGTCACAGCGCATCGTTTGTTGCTTTTTTGGATAAAGAGAAAAAAATGCGACAAAATAAGAGCTCATGTTCAAAAAAAGATTTAAGCATTTTGGCGAATGTAAAAATTATAATTTTGGTATTAATGGATAGAGGAGATCTCAAAATTACAGTTTTTTATAAATTTGGACAAAAAAAATAATTTTATTGATTTTTTATGCCCCCTGGAAAAATGCAAATTTTCGTCATTTTTGAAGGCACGCCATTTTAAGACTCCAGTATAAAATTTTCTAAAAATCACCACAGAGCCTTCTTATACCGCAGGGTACATGGCCCAAAAGACCCCATGTAAAAGTCTATGTTTATTCCTGAGTTATAAGCAAATATGCAAATTTCTTTACCAGAAATTTGCATATGGCGCCGTTTTCACCCCAAAAAAAAATGAGGAGCTAAATCAAAAATCTACTCCCAACAAATTGTTAGTAAGACCCAAATGAACATGTTTTTTCATATTTCATATTTTTACGAAATTTGCATAACAAGTTTTATTCATTTGAACGAAATAGTGTAAAATCAACAGGGGGGAGTACGTGATGAAAAAAATGAAAAAAGTAAAAATTTTTAAAATATTGAAATTTTAAGTAGAAATCAAAGAAAAACATGTTTCGTCATTAAAAAATGTGAAAATAGCTAGAAAAACGACTTTTAACGCTATTTTTTTGTTTTGTTAATGTAATTTTCTGTTATAGATTTTACACTGTTTCGTTCAAATAAATACAACTTGGTATGCAAATTTCGTAAAAATATGAAAAAACATGTTCATTTGGGTCTTACTAACAATTTGTTGGGAGTAGATTTTTGATTTACAAGGGAACAACCTGAGATGCCACACCTTTTGTTGCAACAGAGATATGCATTTTACTTATAAAAAAATTATTAAATTATTTTTACATTTATTATTGTTAATAAAAATATTTGTTTCACTTTAACCAATATTAAGGTGCTTAAAATATTTGGGACACCTTTTACCAATATTTGGGATACTTTTAACCATAAACTAATGTTGCTTTTCACCCCATGCCAAAATCCATCCACCTTTTAGTCATCCACTCCACCGGGCCCGTTCATCCACCAAATAGTCAGTCCCAATAATAGTACCTTAAAAAGTTTTTCTCTTTAATAATTTACGCCTTCAACCAAATATATTTGCTAACTTATCATCTTTCATCTAAACATTTCTTTCTGCATCAGCAATAAAAAACCAAGCTTCAAGTACTGCCACTAACTTGTCTGGTGTTTTCCTTAATTGATTTAAATGAAAAGATAAGAAAGTGAACGAAAACAAAAGTATTTAATTAAAACTCAATCCTTGTAAAGTGACTAGAACTTTTTTATTATATCAAATAAATATTAATAAAAAAATGGGTGATAGTAATATATTGCTCTGTCCTATATATAATAAATATTTGAATGAAATGCTTACTGAAAAAAATATTGCTAGAAGCGATAAAGAAAAATTAAAAATTATGTCTAAATTTGCTTCCAAATTTACAATGCTTCCTGAAGAGTTAAATGAATTTGCAAGGTAATTGCTATTTCATATTTCTGATAAAACTGTAATAATCTTGTTTATAGAGTTTGCCAACGATGCAACAAAAACTTTAAATATGATAATTATTTTTGTTTTTATTCTCTTTCTTATGGTGATAGAAATGCGAAAAATATTGAATGGTCAAATAAATTAAATATAGTAGCAAAATTACAAGATCAAACATGCAAAAATCGGTTTCAGCTTGTTGAAGAAGCTTTGACTTTTCCGCATAGATGGTTAGATGATGTACGTGAAAGATGCTTATATTTTTCTGGTAAGTTGTTATAAACATAAAATGCTGGTATTATCAAAATATAAGTATCAGCAAAAGTTCTTGCAAGGCAATGTACCACATATCTCATATCTATCACTTTTTTAGTTTCTCCGCTATCACCTAAAATCGAAAAACAGTATTACACCTCGCGAAGAATTCATAGAAAAATAACTAATTGGGAAAATGATATTGATAAATGGTTAGAGTGTATAAAAGAAATTGAAAATAAAGAAGCTGTAATTGCAAATTTTGAACTAAAACTTGGTCAAGATAACAACTGGAAAAACAAGAAGCTTTGGAAATTTTATTTTAATTTTTTAAAAGAAAATAATATGATTGTATGTTTTTTTCATAAAATGACGATATCAACAATAGTATTTCTTGCAGAAAATTCTTGAAGTTTTTCAAAAGTATACTCGTCTGTTTATCTGTGATAAACAAGCAGTTTCTCACTACCGTAATGAGCTTGATAAATTTTCATCATGGAATGTACCAACAACTAAATATTGGATTGATACAATTAAATATGAGATTGTTTTTGGAACATTTGAATCAGCATACCGAATCCTTGAAAGAGCTCTGAAAGCTGTTATTGGAAAACCTTTTCATTTTTTGGTTAAACACAAAAATGATTTATATAATAAATTAAACATCTTTGAAAAAGAAATGGTAAAAGTAGAAGCGCAACGATATTCAATAAAGGAATCGAATGGCCTTGTAGAAGTTTCATTAAAGTCTACCGTATATTACCGAAATCCAAAATTTCAACATTTAAGTTTCCATCAAAGCTTTATTCAAAACATCCTCAAAACTGCAAATCCATCTGTTTTACGAAAGCTTTATTCATCATGCAAAATATTTTTTTTAATGAAAAATGCACCATTATGCTATCGTCTTGAAATTACAGATTTGAAAAAAACACATTACAGTGAAGAATCACTTTTCCTTAATGACAAAGATGTCAACTTTACTGGACTCAATAATCTTCATGTATATGAAATACTTAATGTAGAAGTTTGCGTTAGTCATGATTTAGTGTCACAAATACTTCCCAAACTTAAATATTTTAATGTTAGATACATTTTTATGCGAAAACAAGTTCTATCAGTTTTTGAATTCCAAATGCTTTTATCAAAACGACTATTTCAAATATTTTTCCGTGATGTTGAAATTAATGGATTAAATACAGATGTTAAAGGCTTCTTTGATATGATAAATAGCTATCCGTCAATTGAATATATTGAATTTGTTACTTCAAAACTTTTTATTTGTCGTGCGACTGAAATACCAAATCGGGCAATACGTTGGTTGCCTTTTAGTAATACATTACTGTTAGAAACAATACATCTTGAACATCAAACATGCAGCACTTTCAATTTAAAACAGTTTATCAATTATGAAAGGCTTAAAAATATTACACTAAAAAATGGAACAATTAAGGATGAAAATGGATCAAAAATGGACACGCAACAAATTGAGGAATTTATCAAAGCAGAAGTTAATCCAAAAAATAATGTTTCTATTGAAATACTTTGAAGTTTTTTATGTTTTGTATATGACTTTTTATTGCATTTATAAACCAAAATTGTTCTTTTTTTAAATTTTTGAAAAACCCAAACACTATTAATTGAAAGCGAAAATAGTCGTTTTTTGACTTTTTTTATATACAATAAGTAATAGTTAATAGTAAATTTCCAACCCAAATATTGGTAAAAAGTGTATGTCCTCGTCGTCTTCCAGATCCATTTCTTTCAGCTTGTGGCACAGTTTGACGTAATAATGTAATATTTGGCCATCATCTACCATGAGAGCATTCAATAACAAGCGACATTTTTTTGTAAATCTTTAACATTAGTTCTTTCCTGTCCCACGCTTTCATACAACTTCTTTAAATTCTCCAGTTTATTCATATTTTTTCGATAATGCATCTTAAAAACAGGTTTTTCTTGTAAGTCATTTGTCTCTGTTTCTTTTTTTGTGCTCTGCAAAAAAATTTTTCAAATTTCTATTCATTTCAAAATCAATGCATTTTTGTTTCGTTAAAAATGAATAAAGTTTGAATTTTTAAAAATATTTTAAAGCAAAGAACTGCTTATAGATGCAGGATTTAAAGTAAGGCATTGCAAACTTTTGCAATGGGCAAAAAGGGAGCAAGTGCTTTTACGGATGTTTTTTTTTGCGACGATCGAGGTTATTTCTAAAGCATAATTAATATATCTTTTATGCATCCGGAATAGATTCATTAATTATGTAAATCGAATAAATCAATAACGGCAATGTTAAGTATTGTTAAAACAAGACAAGATTCTTTGTCACAAGATGTAGCTCTAAAATATGAATCGAGTTATAAAATAATCTCAATACTTTCTTTACAAAAATTTTGCTTCAATTTAATTGCAGTAGGCAACTGCCTTTAAGAAAAATGCCAAGTTGTATGTGACTTTACTGTTGTCTGTGAAAACAGAAAATTGTCTGTTTGCATTAAATATTTTTCAATGCAATTGCAACCGCAATTAAATCCTTTTTGAAAACATCCAAAATCAAAAACAGCAGTAAAAACAAATATAATTAATCTAGTTGATTGATTGAGTAGGTGTTTCATTTTTTATTAAAAAAGTTTGTTTCCAACGATAATCAAAGTCAATCTTTTCGAAAATTTGCATAATGCCCTGAGGCGAAATTCCATCTGAAAGTTGTTGGACATGATGTAGATAGTCCTTAAACGTCATATCCAGTCATTCCCAGCTTTTTCCCGTTTAATTAAGGCTCATTTTTATCGAAAATCCGAATTTGTTCTAGAAAATTCTACCGTATACCTACAGTATCCACGGTGTCCTCAATGTTATATTATCATCAGATACCCAACTCATGGACCTACCTATTACAAAATATCTCATCTGGGTTGCTTTTGTAGCTTTAAAAATTCATAAGTTTTTGTCAGCGACAGAACTTATCGAACACCCTGATAAATAAAAAGAAAGCAGTTGCATTATTCCTTCAATTACTATAAATCAAGTTACAGTTATTTAATATTTTTACGCAATGCACGCAAACATTTAAAAATATTTAGAAGTAATAAACTGTGTAAAAATGCAGGATTTAATGTATGACATAAGGGACAATGAAAAAACTGAATAACTTTTTCTGAATGCATTTTATTTTTTAAAAAACTGCAAAAAGAAATTTACGAGAAAACATATTTTACAATGCTACATCAATGCATGCAATTAATAATAAAAAGGATAGAAGCAATCTTGTGCTTTCAAAACATTTCTTTCATTAGAATAAAATTTGTTATGATGTCATATTGAATTTCTTCTGCTTTAAATAAAATATGCAAACTTGTTACAAAAAAAAGCTTTATTAGGGAAATTAAATAATGAAAAATTTAGGAAAAATTTAGAAATAATTGTTACTGCTTACTTAATACTTGAGATAAGTTAACGAAAAATTTGGAATGAATGTTAGATAGATACCAAAATTTCCAAATGTGCACTATTGGCTATCATTATGTCCAACAAAATTTTTCACACTATTTTGTTTACCAAAATTTTGTTTTTAAGTTGCTTTTCATTTATGGAAGAAAAATTATCGAAAACAGAAAATTCGCGAAAACGTCAAAACGTGTTTTTTTTATTATCAGAAAATTAAATAGTTTTCTTAAATAGCTAAGAAATAACAAACGTTTAAGTCTTTCGTAGGCGGTTCTAAATTTAGGTGGTGAAAGGTCTTTATTTTTTTCACCTTATTCCAAGAATTTTAAAAATTGTTGAAAGCTTTTTAGCAACAATTTATCATGTGAGAAGGATGCCAAAATTATATATCAAAAAAATTATCAAAGTAAATATTTTTTTTCAACAGCTTTGTGCATGAAAGCGACAATTTTGTTTCCTTTTTCTTTTCTTTGTTTAAAAGATATAATTCAAAAAAAAGAAGAAAAAAAACATGAGGAAGAAATTACAGCTTACAACTACAACGCTGACATTAATAGGCACATTTAAGAGTAATAGGTACTTACGGTATACAAAGGTTATTGTGTTGTGTGAGAAGTTTTTTAAGTTGGGTGGAGTTTTTATTGACACATTAAAAAAATTACCATAAAATTTTTATGGCAATTTATTAAAAAAAATTGTTTCAAAGCAGCTGTTTTTGACGACGGTTTTTTTGGCTTCTTTCAAAATCATGAATGTAACATGGCCATCAATCTTTTTGTTCCCTACAACCCCAGCACCACTGTTTTCAACAACAACCCCTGCACCATTGTTTCCTGAAAAGTATGAATCACTTTCAATCTATAATATTTATATGAAAGTTCGAGAATTTGCTGGTCATTTTAATATTGCCGCTTTCATCATAAAAGTGCCTATCTTCATCTTCTTTACTTATCACATTATCAAACGAACAAAAAACATTTGCAATGTTTATTTCTGCTTGTTGATGATAGGATTCTTTTGGGATATTTTGGATGCTATGATTTATTCAGTATTTTTAATGACTTGTACAAGTGATGAGCAATGCCCGATCTTAATGCGAGCAAATAAACTTTCATTTTGGTATAATACAGATTTATCCGGGATTTGGACTCTTGCCCTTACCATCAATCGACTAACAGCAATTGTATGGTGGCAAAAATATGAAGAACTATGGAGTAAAAATTTTAAATATTGTTTTGCGCTTTTATCTATTTATCCATTTCTACTACATGGATATTCATTCTTTGACTATAGCTGCCGGCTGGAATTAGATGACTGTAAAAATTATGAAGCATATTGGCTTGAAGATGCACAAGTGACTTCTATCTCATCAATTATTATTGCTGTTATTTCGTTCTTCACTGATATGGTTACAGTAACAATTTATCGAATAAAAATTAAAAAGGATAATGCCCTTAAAAAGAATCCGGATAAAAAACTTATCTATCAAGCAGTTATTTCATCATTTTTGTTTGTCCTTTATACTGCAATTTTTCAATATTGGGCAATCTTGAGAGATATTGTAAATTCAAATACTAAAATCAATAAAATTGGGGTTGTTTATACTATTGCATATGGTGGCATGCATTATTCATATATTGCTTCCCATGGCTCTGCTTTTATCTTGATATTTTTTATTTCGTAAGTTTAGTGTTACAGTATCTCCGGTAATTAAACATAAATTTTTAGACCGAATTTGAGAAAAAATTTAATCAAATTCTATCATCTAACGTGGATATACAAAATGTTTCCATCAACAAAAAGCCTCTTTCCAACAACAACTGCAAAATCAACTACAAATACAAAATCTGTTTCTACAGCAAATACTCTAACACCAGTTACAGGATGAATGTTTTACTATGATTGCTGTTAGATTTTTTTAGTATATTTTTAGTAATAAAAAGTTGTATTTTTTTTAAATTTAACGTTTTAGTCCATTACATGTTTTAATTAGATTATTATTGCAAATAGTCTTATCGAATAAATAATAGATTATAATTAATAATAAAATTGTAATTTGAAAAATATTAGCTATTCTTATCACAACAACACAATGATCAAATCATGACTCTCACGTTTTTAACTTATTCTGGTGACAATATTTTGTAAAAAAGATGATGCTATCTGTATAATATGCACATTTTATCTGCTGTCCTGTAATTGCATGTTTTTTTTGATTTTCATAAGCTGAAAGCAATAAGTAGTATTATAACTTAAAGTAAAGAAGGAAGCCTTTTTAATTTTATAGACTTCAACCGAAGTCATGTGAGAAAAAAAGTTTTGAGTAATGTGGTAAATCACAACGTTTTATTATTGCTTTTGAAAACGTTAACATGTTTCCAATATGTAGTGCAAGGTATAAATTAAAATTGCTAAAGAAGCCGTAAAAATCTACTGTAGCTCTTTCTGCCAGCAATTATTTTGTTTAAAAGTTTTTAGGTGACAAGAAAGCAAATAAATATATGATCATTGTATTTTCACACTTAAAGAAGAAACAAAAGTGCTTGCAAACTTTTTTCTTTCATATTCATCCAGGTCATTGAAAAACGACCATCAAATAGATGCATCATCTTCGCCATTTTATTTTTTTGCCACGATCAAATCGCAACGCTGTCTTCAGTTTTTAATTTTTACTAAAAATATTATTTTTTAGTTATTCAATCACAATGGATGCTCAAAATTTTCTAGAACTTCATCGAGAACAATTTGAACTTTTTCAGGCTCAAGATCCTGATAATGATGAATTTGATGTTGTTTTTGATTTTGATGGAAAGGTTGGCACTTAAATTTAGCATTGATCCCACATATATAATTTTACTTTTTAGAAGTTGTATGCTAATGGATATAAACTACGCCCAGTTTCAAGTACTTTCAAAGCAATGCTTTCTGAGAGATGGACAACACCAAATGAACCAATTAAAATTCAAGCTTATTCTTATGATGACTTTAAGGAATTTTTAACTTTTATTTATTCCGGTGGATGCCAACTTACAAATGAAAATATTTATTTAATGGTTGATATTGCTGAATTTTATAATGTTGAAGTTTTTAAAAAGAAATGTGAAGATTTCTTGCTAAAAATTGAATGGAATTTTGAAAATGTTTATTCAATGCTTGAATTTGCTTACAAATATTCATTGGAAAATCTAAAAGAAACTCTTCATAATTTTGTTACAAGAAATTTATTAAAATTTGTTAGTAATGAAGAATTTCAAGGCTTGCAAAAATCAATTATCTATGATATTGTTAGATTAAATGAAATGACAGTAAGACAAGAAGAACTTTTTGAAATGGTATACAAATGGGCAGAGAATCAAGCAACAAAAAAACAAAGTGATGATGGAACATTGGTTTTGAATGATATAATCAAACATGAATTAATTCCTATAGCAACATTCTTCAGAGTCCATTTAATGAAAAATGAATTTCTTACAGAATTTTTTGGTTTGTACTTTTGAAACTTTATTTAGTTGAAAATAATCTTTTTTAGGTCCCAAGACATTTCTGTTTACTGGTGCTGAATTAAGTAATATTTTATGGTGTTCTCGATACAATATTAATCGTTAGTTCTTTTTTTTATCCTTTCATTATAATGCTCCATGAATTTTCAGTTATTGATAAAAATGAAAAAATGATGAAAGGCGCTCTTTGTTGTTATGGTATTGATGAAATGTTACATATTATTCAATCGCAGAAAAATGTTTCTTCTGTATCACATAATTGCTATTGCAGATGTAACGAAAAATGTGTTTGTGGTAAAAATTGCAAGCGCCATCATTGGATAATACGCGAATCAAATGTTCCATTTGCACCACTTTTACAAAGCAAATTAGTCTTAAAAAGTTCTGTCAGCTGGTATTTAGTTTGTCATCGTCATCATGATTATCCAGTTTTTAAAAGTTATGGTATGTCTACTACAGAATATTACAATAAAATGGCAGAACAATATAGAAATGCAAATTATTATCTCGCTGTTAAAAGCCGAAATGAACTTCTAGAAAGTGATTATTTACTTGCTGAAATGTTTGTTGAAGATGGTTTTCTACTTGATAGTGCTACATTTGTATAGATTATTGTTACGTGTTTTTGTTTTTTATTTTTGTATCAATAAAAAAGGATATTAAAAAAATTTGTTCTATGCTTTATATTGCATAAAATCCAATGTTGAAAATTTTTTGAGAGCACAAAATCTTATTACATACAATAATATCAAACTTATCAATTTCAAAATTGCTTGATGCAATAGCAATTAAAGTTCCTTGTCAGATTATATAAAATATTCAAATAAAGTGTGCTATAGAGAAGTCGACAAGCATGAAAAATTTGTTGACATATGATGTTAGACATTTGGTACCAAATATGCAGTTTTCCATTTTTGAAGTTCTCTCTCAAAAAATCTATCGATACAAGCATTTTTTTCCGAGGCTTGTGTGTTCGATTTTGCGGCCTCAACTGACCATCGTGGTCGACAACGACGGATCGACAACATTTGCATAAAAACAAATCCCTCTTTTTTTGCAGTCGTGGAACAAAATCAATATCCTCCTTTTTTCACTCACTAAAAAGACAATATGCTCATTTGCTTTTTTGCCGAAAACCTCCATTCGCTACCTAATTGTTGACTATTCTCTTAGAGCTTTAATTAAAAATGCCTGTTTTTACACAAGAATTAGATTTGAAGAATAAAATTGGTAAAAAGCTAATAATATTAAATGAAAGCAATTCTTTCACTATTTACTGGGAAGATGTTCAATACAACAGCGGTTATTTCCTTCATAAAATTTCAACATCATCGGTTTCCGTTTGTGTTAGAGAAATGAGATTTAAATGTGCTACAGATGGTAAGTTAGTTTACATACATGATTTGAGCAAAATTGAAAAGGTTTTTGTTAAATAATTAGGCGATAGGTTTTTAACTTTGAAGCGGAAGTAAATATCTATTATTTTGGTAGTTTTTCTGCTAAAGTAACTAGGACATTCTTTTGTTTTTGTTGCTTCATTTTTTACAAAACCAAGGTGTCCCACAAAATGGTTTGATTTTTTAGATACTGAATATATTTTAATTCCTGGAAAAGAATTAGTTTGTAAAACACTGTACAACGTTGCTATCTTAATTATTGAATACGATGACACAAATGAACAACCCTTTACTTCACCATTATCTCAATATCGACCCCTTAAAACAATTTCATCCGTTTTAGCTCAAGCTTTAGCAACAACGCAATTAGCAGACGCTATTTTTCATACTAATGATGGTGAAAAAGTTTATGCAAATCGATGCATTCTTCATTGTCAATCTGATATTTTTAAAGCATTATTCGATGAAAAACCAGATATTCCAACAGAGATTGAAGTAAATTTTTCTAAAAATATCGTCACTCGAGCAATGGAATTTTGTTATGGCAAGATTGATATTATTGAAGGTTTTGAAGGTGAATTGATTAATTTTGCAGATAAATATGGAATTAAAGAATTAAAGGTATTTTTTGCTGTTTTCTAATTCTGTGAGTTAAAAAAAATATTTATAGGAAGTTTGTCAAAAATCTTTGGAAGCTACAATTCTAACATGTGAAAATGTTTGTGCTATTGTTATTCTTGCTTTCCAACACGGCTACGATATGCTAAAAGAAAAATGTGTTGCATTTTTGAGACAGAATAAAAGTCAAATAGGTGCTGAACAAATTTCTTACTTGCCAAATGAAATTCTTGTTTCAACGATCATGTCTTTTTAATAAAGCTGTGTAATTATTTATTTGATACCATTTTGCCATATTCATTAATACTACTGTAATTGTTTAAGATAATAAGGAAAAAAATGTCCAAATTAGTATTAGCTTCCAGTTATAAAGACATGCCACGCACGTAAAATATGGTTTATTCGTTCATGTGGAATTGTAGTGAGCAATACTTTATTTTTTTTTAAAAATTTTAGTAAAAAATTCGTTATAATAAATTATTACACTAATTGTTATAAGCGTTGTTTGGAAATTTTTCACCATTATTATACTTTTTTTAATGTCATGAATGAGGGGTGATAATCTTTGTTTATTAAAGTTGTGAAATATTATATGATTTAAGTTTCTTAACTTTTAAGTTAAACTTTTATAAAACGTTTTTAAAAATACATTTCTTTTTCTTTCAATTATTGTATTGTTGTATTTAAATATTCAAAAAAAGAAATCCATTTTTTACAGCAAAAAATTGAAAATTTTTGCAGCTAGAATGATATTGACAAGAAGAATAAAATGTTTTGACAAAAAAATAAAGCAAAAACATATTTTATTGTCTAAGTCGGTTTTTGTGTAATAATAGTATCGCTAACGCTTTGAAAAAATCATATTGAAGAAAGCTTTTATACTTAAACTTTAACACATCCACGAAACATATGAAATAGTGAATTTGCAGAAAATTGTGGCATTGATAATTTTTTAGAGAAAGTCGATTTTTGAAAACGCAATATTGTATCATAGTAATGATATGGGCACAAGAAAACTTAAAAACCATTGTTTTTGTTTTGTTATTTATGTGCTAATATGGGAATGATTATCTTGTGAATTTATTTTATAATCTAATAAACCATAAATAAATTAGTATAGAAAAGTATATTTAACAAAGGTAGGATTTAATCTAACCAAAGAAAGATCCACCACCTTGTTGTGGAGGTTGTTGGCCAGGGAATCCACCTTGTTGTGGGGGTTGTTGACCTCCTTGTTGTCCTGGGAAGCCGCCTTGTTGACCACCTTGTGGAGGTTGTTGCTGTCCGCCAGTTTGACCACCTTGTCCTGGTTGTTGTTGTCCTCCTTGTTGGCCACCTTGTTGACCATTTTGTCCTGGGAATCCGCCTTGTTGAGGAGGTTGTTGGCCATTTTGTTGACCACCTTGTTGACCGCCTTGTTGTCCGCTTTGTTGGCCTCCTTGTTGTGGAGGTTGTTGTTGGCCACCTTGTTGACCTCCTTGTCCTGGGAAGCCACCTTGTTGTCCGCCAGTTTGGCCACCTTGTTGAGGAGGTTGTTGTTGCCCTCCTTGTTGACCGCCTTGTTGTCCGCTTTGTTGGCCTCCTTGTTGTGGAGGTTGTTGTTGGCCACCTTGTTGACCTCCTTGTCCTGGGAAGCCACCTTGTTGTCCGCCAGTTTGGCCACCTTGTTGAGGAGGTTGTTGTTGCCCTCCTTGTTGACCACCTTGTTGTTGTCCAGGGAATCCACCTTGTTGGCCTCCTTGTTGTGGGGGTTGTTGTTGGCCACCTTGTTGTCCGCCTTGTTGTCCACCAGTTTGACCACCTTGTTGAGGAGGCTGTTGGCCAGGGAATCCACCTTGTTGTTGACCAAGAATGTCAAAAACTAAAGTAGTAGCAACAAAAAATAATACAACTGCAAATCGAGCCATCTTTTTTCAGAAGTCAACAAATTGAATAATTTTAGGTTATGATCTTAATCCCTTTTATACACATCTATAACCAGGAAGTCTGCCCCCTAAAAAAGAGATTTGCTCTTGATCTCCAATAAAAATTTGTCAGCGAAATACGTCCGCAGATGTATAAATAAAGCTTTTTTTTAAAGTAACCTTTTTTAGACAAAATTATATTTTTTAAACAATAGTTTATTTTAAAAGAGCTATTTACATTATTCAATATTTGCTTGGACTACCATTATTAGATGAGTAATGAAATGAACTCTTTTTTCTTTCAGAAACAATTTTCCTATTGTGTTTCTTTTATTTGTCAGTGATCTATGCTTGGATGAATTTTTAACTTTAATTGTATTATGATTTTTTTAAAGCAACGTTTTTTATTTGTTTAACGGAGGCAGGAAAAATGGTAACAAAAAGGTTAATAAAATATTATGGTGGCAGAATTTGGATAAATGTTCTTTGCTCTTTTTTCCGTTATGTTTTAGTTGATTCAAAAACGAGAAGCATATTTAATTACTTGATAACTTTTTGATGTAATTTTATTGTAGCAGAAACTTCAACAGATGTTTTACATGGGTAATTTTTTGCAAACAGAATTTCTAAGAACCATATCACATGGAAAATTGTTGAAATCACCAAAGTGTTCATTATGTGTATAGCTCCAAAGTTGTCCACAATTTTCTCTTCCTTCATTATTTGGTTCACCGATATACCATTGATGATAGTCAAATGGTGTTCCATCTGTCCATTGCCATGTTTGTCCTTTATCTGTAGTAAAGAATCCAACATACGTTTGACCATGCCAGTGATGTCTTTCTGATGTACTTGAGTTTTTTTCTGTTAGTTCTAAAAAAATTTGAAAGAAAATACTAATAAAAGCTTTGTACATTTGAAAGCGTACTCCCAACAAAATGGGCTTCTTCTTTGCTGTGGATTGAAGTTAAATGGGCTTGTTCTAAAATGCATTTGTTTTCAGCGTCCTGCCAATTCATATCGTGAAATACACTGTAGCAAAAGCCTGTGGCATTATTATAAGACCAAGAAGGAAGACATGCTTTTGGCTTCGTTGTTGTTGGCAGAGGTGTCGTTTTAGTTGTAGTTGTTGATGTCGTCGTTGTTGGGGTTGTTGAAGGTGTTGTTGGTAGGGGAGTTGTCGTAGTTGTTGTTGTAGTTGATGCGGTAGTTGTAGTGGTCGTTGTAGCTATTGTTATACTAACGTTTTTAAAACAAACAAACTTGTTTTAAGCTTACTTATAAATTTTCGCAACTTTACAGGAAACTTTTCAAAACTAGCAAATGTCTCAAAAGTAATTGCAGTTGGAGGTACTTCTTTTTTGTCTCCAACAAATTCACAAACAAATGGAAGCCGCATAAAACAATTTTCATGTTTCCAAAAACCTTTTTCAAGATTAACAGCCATACAATCTTGATCATCTTCGGTATGAGAATTTACCAAATTATCATATAAAATTTCATCCCCGTCTATCCATTTAAATGTTTTTGTATCAAGTAATCGACGACCATTTAACCAAAATTTTTCAACTTCAAGATGTTTAAAAAATAGATTTGCAAGTTCTAAAAACAAACTGTAAAAGATTACTGAAAAAACTATCAGCTTAAAGACTTACGAGTAACGTAAACATTCGTGTATTTATTCTTCAGTGATACCAAAGTTGCTCCAAATGAGTTA
Organism: Panagrolaimus sp. LJ2400; assembly: GCA_024447215.1. Classification (NCBI taxonomy): domain Eukaryota; kingdom Metazoa; phylum Nematoda; class Chromadorea; order Rhabditida; family Panagrolaimidae; genus Panagrolaimus; species Panagrolaimus sp. LJ2400. The sequence goes on along the minus strand of JAMRYA010000007.1, from coordinate 974,933 downwards.
CATTCTCGTTCGGCAATAACGTATTGTGATAAAGGTGGATGAAAGGAGTAACAGATTGAAGTATTTAATCGTAACCCAATACTATTTTGAGGGCATCCACCAACAACAAAACTTAGAAGCCCAAGAAAAGAAGCAAATGCAAGCATCAACATTTTGCTGGCTTTAATATCATTTTTTAATGCTTTTTAGATGCTTCTTTTATGGCATGGTTTTTTAAACATGTTTTCACAAATATTGCGAAGAATTTTGTTTTCGTTAAAATACGAAAGACGTTTAATGAAATAACAAAGTAATGATTAACTTTAACATTTTCCAATAATAAACATTTTTAAGAATTCAAAAACTTGTAAATGAATACAAAGAATGTTTAAATATTTAAAATAAATGGTGGAAAAAGTTTTTCAATGCTACATTTCTTAATAAAAATTAATGTTAAAAAACGATAAACGTTTGCCATCATTTTCCAAGCGTACTATGAACTAGTCATCAAAAATGATAAGCAGTAGAAAAGTGCAAAAACATAAAAGAAGTTTTTTCTAATTTTCAAGCATTTTTGAACATTCAACGATGTTGAAAAATTATTATAATATCAAAAATAGTTTTTTAGTTTTAAAATACTACATTTTGGATTTGCATGAACTTTTTTATTTTTTTTCAATTGTTAATATTGTGCTTACGATATTATTACTTTTTTAGATACTTATGCTAAATATATTCTTTCCCATGTTACATAAAACACAATCAAAATTGTGCACCACTTTTGTGTCGACTTCCCTCAATATGTCAATTACGCAAACATGTAGGAAACTTAAAATTTACATAATCCTACATGAAAAAACAACATTAACACGAATCAAAAGAGTTAACAGTTCATGAAACAGCTCATGCTGAGCATGTAAACCAAAAATAATAGGGTTTTTTCGAACTACAAATCTATTTTTAAAACATGGTTTTGGAAACTTTTTTGCACTTTTTAAAAAAGCAGAAAAATATTTTGATACCAGAAAAAATGCAAATCAACTATACACATAAGAGCAATTAGATCAAAATAATAACGTCATTCATTGTTTGATTTTGATTTACAACTACTGTTTTCAACGATGAAACTTATTGTACCGTTATTTTTGGTTTTGAGTGTTTGCGTTGTTCATGCAAAGTAAGTCTCCAAATCCTATAAGTTCTTAATAACAAAATACTTTCAGCATCGCCGTCTTGATCGCCAAGCCTCTTATTGATGCCCTTGTATCAGCTGTTGGGGAAGGAGTCAAAAATAGTTTTGATAAAAACTACGTCCGAATTGTCAATACCATGGGCCCAGATGTTGAGATTACAGCTAATTGTGCCTCTGGTGATGACAAGATTGATGAAACGAAACTTAAAGACGGTGGTGAAATGGCATGGGAATTCAAGGATAATGTTTGGGGAACAACACTTTTTTGGTGTGATGTTACAACTTCTGATGGAAAAAAGAAGCATTGGGATGTCTACACCTATGATCCAGATGTCAAAGCACATAATTGGTATCTTCGTGGTGATGGAATTTACAAGGGAAAACGTGATGGCTCTGAACTTGAAAAGAAACAAGATTGGGAAAAAATGTAAATATTGGTGATGCTGTAAATGTGTAAATAATGTTAATGTAAATATGCTTTTTGTAAATAGTTTAATTTATTGTATGTGAAATAAAAAGTCTGTCAGCAAATTATTGCACTAACACGTTTCCGAAAAAATCATTTTTATTTCATTTTTTGCTAACAGTTTGTAAAAATAAAAAAAGGAGTTTTTTCAGATTTTCCAAAAGAAAAGTTAGCACTGTTTTCGTTTTTGCCCCTTTAATTTTTCATTTTCTCTACCGACAGTAGAATGAATGACAATGTCAACATATTTTTGAAAGTGTATGCAAATTTATGAATTATTTTGCCAACGATAGTGGGAAAACAAAAAAGGGAAGTAATAAAAAACAGAAAGTAGAGGCGAAAACAAGAAAAGTGCCAAAAAGTTGGCTTAAGCTCAAATCTGTATAAAAGGTGATTGATAATTATCTTATGGTTAAAGTTTTAAAAATTTTATCAGGATGATTGATATGGATTTGAACTTTGCTTCAAATTGCACGATAGCCAAATGCGTTAACTACTAACAATGATCACTGGCAGAAATAAATAAAGATCGAGGATTAGTATAAAGGCAAAACATTGTGTAATACTATTTCATCATGTGAAGGCATTTACAGTGAAACTATATTTCTTTTAAATATTTAACTGTAACATCTATTGTTTACATTTCCATTACCAAGCCATACAAATTCTAACCACTACCTTTTTCATCGTGGCACAAAGATGATTCATCCCTTTTGAGCACATTTAAATCAACGATTTTAAATTAATTTATTAACAGCTATTTAATTTTTAAAAACGTAAATTTATTAATAGTTTTATAAGATAAATCAGAAAATAGAGTAAATAGCACCAAACTGCTAGAAAAAATAATCTAATAAATAAAATAAAAATTTTTGAAAGATACTTGTGATATAAAAATACATTTTTACTGCCTTGTATTGTTAGCATCATTTTGGTGCAAGGTCGTCGTCTTCCGGTAGTTTATCTTTAGATTTTTGTGGTTCATCTTTGTTTTCCGGGTTTTGTTGTAAAATATATAAATCTTCTGGCTGAAATTTAAATGTATAATTTACAAAATAATCGTTCTTTCAATAAAAATCCATTCCGAAAATTTGCAAGATGATCTTTTTTGCCGTTTTTGGAGTCATATAGTAATTTTTGGCACTTAATTTTTTTAAAATTTTTAAATATTTTTATAATACTTTTGTTATATGTATATTATAACAAAAAACATGACTTACAAAAATATTATTAAGTTTTAATATGTGAGGATTCATCTGACGAAATTTTTTAATATCAATCTTGAAATTATTGCAAATATCGACAACAGTATCACCAAAATCAACTTCGTGTGGATCATGTGGAATTTGTTCAGCAAATTTACAATAGCATTTTAAACCAGGTGGAGCAATATTTGCACTCATCTTGATTTTCCTAAAAAGTTTTTTAAGGAAAATTAACTGCAAAGAAGTTGAAACGATTTGACTGATTCACCGAGTGCAACTTTTTTTCCCATTTCAACATTGTTGAATATATAAGCTGATAAGAATTTTTTGTCCTGAAAAATATGTTCCCTTATCGCCGAACGCTGAAGAAATAAAGAACTGTTTGTTTTTTTTGTTGTTGTGCATTTATAACAGCAAAGCAATTTCTCAGAAAATAAACACCATTTTTTAAGTTAATATTTCGAAAGAAAAATTCTTTAAAAAATTTTCACTATTTGGAGTAACTATTGTGATTTTACTATTGATTCTTCATTTCTCATGTCTTTTACAAAAAAAAGCATGCTATTACATTTTGGTGGACTTGAAATTTTGTTAAAAAAAATTAGTTTTTTTAAATAATAGAAAACTAAATTTATTTCATTGCTGAATAGGAAAATAACAAAATTTTAAAAATACAATAATTAAAATTAAAACATTATGTATTACGCAAAAAATGTCAATTTTTAACTCATTAAATACCACGTAATCGCCAACCGGCAGATGTTTTATATGGATCATCAGATCCTGATACTTTTTCCGTTGCATCAGCATCAATTTTGTCATCATCTTTCTTTAAAATGGCAAAAGTTAGAGGTGCTCAAATTGAATTAAATTTTTGTGCCTAATATTAAAAAACCTTTTTACTCAATATTCTCATTTCATAATGGGATGTAAATCCAATTTCCTTGAAGTTTTATTAAACTTTCCATCATTTCAATTTCGCTTTCATCAAAAGAAAGAAAAACAATTTTGAATGCTTCATTGTTATTGATTAATTCTTGATAAAAGCTTTTGAGTTTTGGAGTGAACTCTTTGCAGAGAACAGAACACTTCTTAAGAACGACATCTTTTTTTAAAAATTTATTAATTATATCGAGTTATTATTCTTTTGAAATACACTTTCCAAAAAAAAGAGTTAATGACGCATACTTTTGTACAAATCATCATGTTATTGCACATCTTCAACAATCGTGAAAAAAAAACATTTCTTTGCAAGGACGTATACAGGACTGAATTTTGGAGAGGGCATTTTTCATTTTGGGTGGGGCACCCCTCCCTCCTAAATACTCCCTTGTATGTTTGTTTAGCGTTCGGTGATAAATGAACACAGTTTTAGCAGAACTAAGAAAAATGTTATCAGCTTATTTTTTGATGAATATTGAAATACCTAAAAAAAGTCGGAAACAATTAATAATTTTCAGTATGTATAAATACGTTCATGTTCTTACTTTTGTACCTATAAGTTTCTCATAATAAGTATTTTAAAGAAAAATTAATATGAACTCAAATATTGCTCCACCTGGTTTAGAATGCTATTGTAACTTTGTTAACTCAAAACCACATCCTCCACATAAAGTTGAAATAGGTGACACTGTGTACAACATTTGCAATAAACACAATATTGAAATGAATCAATTTCGCGATATTAATCCACATATTAAGAATCTTGATGTCATTTTTGTAAGTTTTTTTTGCAAGACCCCTTTACGGTTCCAAAGTGATTCACAAAAGATAAACTGAAAAATATGCAAGTTTTATGTAAGTTTTTACTAACGTTTTTTTACAAAATAATTATAAAATAAAATACAGATTACTGTAAGCTATTTCAGCCTGGAAATTCATATATTATTGAAGAGCTCGATTTATGTTAACAATGTTGACACGGCAGTTGTGTATTGTGCTGAAAGCATTTTTTCATTTTTCATGTTTATTTTTTATTCAGTAATTTAATTTATTTTTAAAACTTTTAATTATAACATTATTGACTTTTGGATTGACCTTTCATTATCATAACTTTTTGTAAAAATATGCAAATTAAAATGTGTAATCATTTAAAGAAAATAAAAAGTTGATTTACTTTATTGCTAACAAATATGAAAATAAAGACAAATTTAAAAAAAATAGTTAGTTTTAAAAAGTCAATATATAAGTTCAAAATAATGTTGTTACCAAAAAATATCAATTTTTAAATATTACGTAATTTTCACCCTGCAGACGTTATTGCTGGGTCATTAGATCTCGCAACTTCGTTTGTTGCATCAGCATTAATTACGTCACCATTTCTCTTTAAAATGACAAGGGATGGAGTTGCTCGCATTGCATAATGCTAAAATATTGTTTTTTTTATTTTTTTTATTTTAAATATTTATATTCGATATTTTCATTCCCAAATAGAAGGTAAAGCCAATTTCCTTGTTGTTTCATCAAATTTTCCATCCTTTCGATTTTACTTTCATAAAAAAAAATAAAAACAATTTCGAATGCTGTTGCAATATTATCAAGGAAAAGTAAAATTTATGAAAACAATTTCTTTGCTATAAACGATTTTAACATTTTTTGTGTCGATTTGTATAGAAACTTTTTAGTGTCACTAAACAGTCTCTTAAAACCAAAAATACAAAAAAAAACGTTTTTAACGCATTTTGAGATAATTTTTATCAGTTTTTCGATACTTAACGAAATAATATCAAAATTCAATTTCTTCGTATAAAACACATTTTTTTAAACTTTGTAAAACGTTTGGTACAGAGATAATAGAACTTTTGAGTACTCCTTTTTAGCAACCCTAAAAAATGAAATTGCTGTAGACATGGAAGAAAAAACTAAATTCTGTGACTTTCTCTTCAACCAAAAAAAAGATGAAAAAACAACATGTGTCTGTGAAAGAGATTGAAGAAGAAAATGGTATTAAAGCGATTAAACTTGGTGCAACTGAGCATGTTTGCCAACCTCAGAAATGTGATTTCGGAAACTTATAAATCAAATTAAATAATCTTTTTTACAGTAATATTTTATGATAATTTTATTTTTGATAGTTTGGTTTTTTAAACGTATTTTAATGAAATAAGCGTTTAAGATTACAAATTTTAGTTTTAACAAAAAACGATTTAAGCTTTGAATAAGGTGTTTTTCTTCGGAACAATCAAATCATTTTTTGGATTGGGTGAAACTATTTTTGTAAACCTTCGAAATCTACGGAGCAGCAAAGATCACTACAACAACTTTTCAATACTTTTTCGTAAAAGAACAGACAAATCAAAACATAAATGTATTTGCACTTTCTTTTGCACCCTAAAATTTCAATCAAATAAGCAAAGATCAGGACATAAACTTTTTTGTGGTTTCTTGTCACAACAAGTTAACTTGGGTATAAAAAAGTGTCAAATAAAAGTTTTCGATTGTTAAACTTGTAAAAAAATGTTGGTTTTAATTTTGGGGATTTTCGTTTTCACTTTCTTCTTTTTCCATTTATATTGGAAACGAAGGCATTTGCCACCAGGTGAAATAAAATTTTCATAATATTTGTATCATTCAAGAAAATTTGCAGGGCCAATTCCAATTCCCTTTTTTGGTAATTTATATTCTTTCTATTTCACTGATTCCGATGTTCAACTTCGTAAATGTAAAAATCAATACGGCGATATTCAAACAATTTGGTTTGGCGGATTACCAGTCATCACTTTAAACGATGCCCCAACAATCCTTGAAACATTTTTAAAAGATGGTGAAACGTATGCCGGTCGAGCACCCTTCAAATGGGACGACATTGTTCGACTGGGAAGAAATGGGGTCGTTGGATCAGATGGTCCAAAATGGCGAGAAAATCGAAGATTTGTATTACATGTTTTTCGAAATTTTGGACTTGGAAAGAATTTGATGCAGGAAAGAGTATTGGTGGAAGTGACAAATTTGATTACCGATATCAATGATGAAGTTATCAATGGGAATACAACAGATATCAGTGTCCAAAATGCCATTGATTTGGCAGTTGGAAGTATCATCAATGGTTTAACTTTCGGATATCGGTATGGAAAGGAGAAGGAAGAAGAATTTTTCAAAGTTAAAAAATTTGCTCAATATCTCATTGGTGAATTTGGCAATCCTATTTTTAATATCATGAATACGGATCCTGAATATTATAAAAAGTTTCCAATTTGTAATGGCTATTACAAAACTTACACAGCTGAAATTCAAAAAATGAAAGATCACTTTTTTGAATTAATTGAAAAACATCGAACAAAAATTGATTTTGATTCAAATGAAGAACCAACAGATTTTGTTGAAGCGTATATGCGGCACCAGCATAAGTTGAAAATGGATGGGAGCACTGATAACAATTATGAGTAAGTTGTAATTACAGCTTCGAAAAAAGATTACAGTTTCGTGTTTTTTAAAAACACTGCGGAACAACATTTTTCTGTGGTGCTTGAAAATTCTTAACTTTTAAAATTTGCATATTTTGAAGTAGGAGAAATGCTTTTTTTGATCACAGTAATACATATTCCTCAAAAATTATGCAAACTTGAAAAAAAAAGTTGTTAATATCAAATTAAAATCCTTTTTACAGTGACATTATTTTTACACTATCGCTAATTTTCAAATTTGCGTTTTTTTATGATAATCTGCCTTTTTAAACATGACTGCATTTTAGTGACGCCCAATTATATGCTACCGTACTCGATTTATGGGTTGCTGGCCAGGAGACAACTTCCAACACTCTTGCATGGCTCTGCATTTATCTCATCCAAAATCCACAAATCCAACAAAAACTCCACAAAGAACTCGATGATGTAATTGGAAGTGACCGAATTATAACCTTGGATGACAAAATAAATCTCAATTATCTCAATGCTGTTGTTGCTGAAACTCAGCGATACTGTAATCTCGTTCCAATCAATATTCCACATCGAACTACAAAAGCCACCGAAATTCGAGGATACAAAATTCCTGCTGATACAATTATCACTCATCAAATTTCAACCGTTTTAATGGATGAAAGATATTTTTCAGAACCCGAAAAATTTATGCCTGAAAGATTTTTGGATAAAAATAAAAAATTCTTTCAACCGGTAGAATTTATGCCATTTGGAATTGGTAAACGGGCATGCTTAGGAGAAGGATTGGCACGGTTGGAAATGTATTTATTTGCAGCGAATTTGTTTAATTATTTTAAGGTTGTCTATTTAAATCAGATATGTCTTTCAATGAAATAGCATTATTTTTAGCTTGAATATCCTTCAAACAAAACGGATTTCGGAAAAAGGTTCCTTGGTGCCACCATTAATGCACTTCCATTTTTGTGTAAAGTTACCAATCGATATTGATTTTATTTGTTTTGAAAGAGTTTAGAAAATAAAAGTTTTCATTTATGAGTTTACCCTTTGTCACGCCATCAGTTGCAGATCGACTGATGTCGATAGAAAGAGATAGAGATGTGAGAAGAAGGGGCGATTAGATGAAGAAGAGTATTAAAGAGAATACCTAGAGATCAGTTCCCTGCCCCCGGGAGTGATAACATTATCATTCCTTTAAAAAAAGATTCCTTTGATTGATAAAAATTTTGACTATCATTTCAAAAGGCAAAAAAATAAATATGTAACAGGGAAAGATTGGCAAACACTGAAATTTTGAGTTGTGAGATTTAAAGGCGTTCAAATTTCCTGGAGAAAAAACGGTTCCGAAAATTGTAAAACATGTTTGTGGAAGATTTTATTCTCTAAGGGCATATTTATGTTTTTTTACAAAAAAACAGACGTGTAAATAAAAAACCGAAAAAATTTTGCAATAACTTTACAGACCAACACTACCGCAAATAAAATACTAATTTTCTCTTCAACACACGTGTGAGAAGAAGAATTGAGTGACACGTTCGTTTATTCTATAAACTTTTTTTTAACACTGCAATTTTATGTGAGAGAAAAGCTTATAACAGATTAAGTGATGAAAAAGGGAGGAAAAGCTTAAAGTTGTTGTTTTTTGGAATATGCGTCATTTAAAATTGCTATAAATGCTGCTTTTTTAAAAAATATATTAACTTGAATCGTTTTTGTTTAAAAATAATAAAGGTTTTTGCGTTGTTTTCTTTTGTCACTACTCTGAATATTTGTAATAGCAATACCAAAAAAGTAAATTTTCTAATTTGCATAATCTTGCATCAAAAACAACATTAACAAAGCCAAATGAGTTAGCAGTTCATGAAACAGATCATGACGAGCACGTCAATCAAAAGTTTATAGTTTTTTCGAAGCACAAATCTCTTTTAAAACATATGTTTTTGTACTTTTAAAAATAATAGAAACACATTAATGTATCAGAAAAAAAACGAACAATACAAATGAGAGTGAAAATTTAAAACCTTAGCAAAACCATTCTTCCAGACCAGTTTAAAAGTGAAAATTTTATTTTCGATCGTTAGCTTTTTTTCCCGCAATAATTTTCCCAATTTGGCTGTTTTTTTTTCTAAAAACAGCAATTTTTTGTTGTAATAAACAACTCATAAAATAAAATGTGAGTAATTCAACAAAATTACATCAACACCATTTTTTTGTATATTGTATTCTGTCACACTCGATTAAAAACCAAGATTAATAGAGTTACAATGCTATTATTCTAATAAAAAGCTTTTAAAAATCGTAATTTAATTTTCTCAATTCCAAAATTGGCTGCAGCTTTTTATTACAATAAACAGAGCAATAAGAAAAAAATAATTTGATAATAAAGTTTTTGTATGTATTTTGATAATAAAAAAACAAATACATCAACAGCACTTTAAATCTTATGATCTTAATTTAATAGCTTGTTTTTTTTGTTAACAGGCGGTATTACTGTGAGGCTATAAATATAAAAATGCTACATAAAAATAGCACTTTTTTCTATTTTTGCTTTAGAGAAATAAAAAATGTCGAATCAAACAATTGCTCCACTTCTCCTCAACTCTCCTCCACTGCCATATGAAATTGTAAAGCATACAATGGAAACATTTTGGGTGATAAGTACTATTTTCAATCTTTCCTTCGCAATTGTTTGTGTCTATAATTTTCAAAAATGTGGTAGTCCTGTTCGTTCACCATATTTTATTCTTATCTTTTTAACAACATTAATTCGAGCATTTTCATGGCCAATTAGATATCCAAATAATAATCAAAGTTCTTTGCCATTTAAATTACCAGCATGGTATGGTCCAGTATATGAAATATATATGGGCTTTTCAATGCAAATTCACGGTGTGATTATTTTGGCGCTAGCTTTGAATCGATTGACGACGTTGACGATGCCATTGAAACATCAACAGGTTTGAGATTTGAAAATTAGGGATTTCTGAGCCAAAACGTATTTCACATGAGTTTATACGGAGTTTCCGCAGATATTTATCACTCGATATTATCTACAAGTTTTAGCTTAAAAATGCTTATTAGTCTATTTCCAACAGCGATACATTAGAATGTATCAAAACAAAAAATAGAAAACGAAAAATAAAATTTCAACGGCACCTCCGCCGAAATTTGCTGACATAATTTTTATTCACAAACATTAATAAATTAGGATATTTACGAAAGCATATTTACATTAACATTATTTACATATTTACAGTGTTGTTACTTCAATTAAATTACAATTTTTCCCAATCTTGTTTCTTTTCAAGTTCAGAGCCATCCCGTTTTCCTTTGTAAATTCCATCCCCACGAAGATACCAATTATGTGCTTTGACATCTGGATCATAGGTGTATACATCCCAATGCTTCTTTTTTCCGTCAGAAGTGGTAACATCACACCAAAAAAGTGTTGTCCCCCAAACATTATCCTTGAATTCCCAAGCCATTTCACCACCGTCTTTAAGTTTCGTTTCATTAATCTTGTCATCACCAGAGGCGCAGTTAGCTGTAATCTCAACATCTGGACCCATGGTATTAACAATTCGGACGTAGTTTTTATCAAAACTATTTTTAACTCCTTCTCCAACAGCTGATACAAGGGCATCAATAAGAGGCTTGGCGATCAAGACGGCGATGCTGAAAATGTGTTTTTTATTAAGAACCTATAGTGTTTAGGGACTTACTTTGCATGAACAACGCAAACACTCAGAACCAAAACTAATGGTACAATAAGTTTCATCGTTGAAAACAGTAGTTGTAAATCAAAATCAAAACAAATGAATGATGATTTGACAAAAAACTTGCCCTCCTTTTATATCTCCCAAAATGGCTATAAAAGCTCATTAATTTAAATTTTATTCTACAAAAACAAGCAGCAATAAATATGATAACACACTAAAAATCAGTTTTTTTGTACTATGTAATAACACATGTTTTTACCGCTTATGAAAACCCTACTGTTTACGTTTTTATTTTGATCTGATTGCTCTCATGTGTATAGTTGATTTGCATTATTTCTGATAAAAAAATATTTTTTTATTGTTTTTAAAAGTGCAAAAAACTTTTCAAAAACATGTTTTAAAATAGATTTGTAGTTTGAATATAATATATATTTTTGGTTTACATGCTCTGCATGAGCTGTTTCATGAACTTTTAACTTTTTTGAGTTGTATTGATGTTGATTTTTATGAAGGATTATGCAAATCAGTACTTCGTAACCACAAAACTGGGGGAAGCCGACACAAAACTAGTGCACAATTTTGATAGTGTTTTTATGTACAATACAAAAATGTCTATTCAATAAAATCTCAAACATGACAAAAAGAGCAAAATATATAAACATTTAGTGATGAATATATTGTTAGTTTGTTCCACCTTCCGATATGTGCGGCGAATAACTTGCTTGCTTTATGTTGCAGGCGATATCGTCTGTTACTCATTTGAACTAAAAGTGGTATTTAAGGGGTAGTACTGCTAAAAATTTGAAGAATTAAAAAATTACATAAAATATATTTTGGATAAAAAGCCGTAAAAATATCATCCACAAATTTTATTAACAAAATCTTTTATAGCTATGGAGACCTCGAAATTTCACACTTCTCTGCATCTTTATCCTACTCTATCCAATTATCCCAAATCTTCCTATCGCTCATTTATTTTATTGCTACTGGTGGCTAGATAAAGATGGTGGATATTGTAGAGCTAATTTTATTGGCACACATAAATATGTTTATATAGGAAATGTCATTACACCTGTGATAGCATTGATTTTAAATATTATAGCTGTAAAATTTCGATATGCAAAAATATCCAGTCAACATCACGCAGAAGTTAAGCTACTATATCAATCAATATTTTCTACAATAACTTTTACAATTTGGTGCTTACTAAATCTTGCTGCATATGAAATGACGCCAATGTAAGTGACTTTTTGGTTAAGAAAAAAACAATAAAAGTTGTTTTAGAATTCGAGCTACTCCAGAACAAAGTCAAAAAGATTTTTTGTTGCTTGTTCGAAATTGGCTTGGACAAGCAAATAATTTTACTGGTGGATTGTATTTTGAGGGTGGTCTAATTTTGTTGTTCAAATTTAGGTAAACACTTGTTTTTTTTGCATATCCATTTTTAAGCATGTTTGTTTTTCAGCACAACAATTCGTGAAAGCTACTTCAAATTTTGGGGGATCAGTACCTTGTTGAAGAAAATTAAAGGTGTTGATAATTCAGTTTCAAATATTTCTGTTGATATCAGAAGCCGATGATGTGATGTTTTTTCCTTTTACGGAATATTAGTTTAATGAATAAAATTAATATATTTTTATTGATACACTACACAGTTTTGAAAAAAAAAAAGCGGGACCAGATCGATAAATTTGAGTTTTGGCTTGTCGGTTGCCCGAACATATGAAATGGATTTTATGAACAAAAATTTTCATTAATTAAAAAAATAAAAAAAATACTGTAATTTATTACTATAATGGGATACAGTATCTATGATAAAATAATATTACTATTTATGTTATAGCAACCATTCTTTTTGACGATTGTTTTGATTTAATTGGAACAATTGCATTGTTAAAAAATTTTGATGGTAATATTGCTTTTCGTAGCAATTTGTTTGTAATTAAAATAAACCATGCGGGAGCAAGATCAGTCATATCAAAAATATAATATTGTATTTCAAACATTGTTTCAATTGTTGCTTGCTCTGTAACGGAATATGTCGCTTGATCGGTTAATGTCAAAATGGTATACTGTAATAGAAAATTATCATTATTATTCCCTGTTGTTTAATGCTATTGTAGTAATTAATTACCTGATGTAAGCAATGTAAAATATCACATGCTAAAACCAACATTGTAAAAACAATTAATAAAATTTCAGGTTTAAAAGTTTTTTTAAAATTTGGATTTTTCCAATAAAATTTTTCCATTAATAATTTTATAACACAAAATAAATTAAATGCAAATGACAGAATTGAAGTAATGGTAATAAGAATGGCAGCATTCTGTGGATTATTATTCATCCATGGAATGGCATTTCGATTTGCAGCAGCCAAATATCGAAGAGAATTAGATGGATCGGTTTCATTTTGAAGTTTAATATATATTCCTTGGAATGGGATATGCCAAATTAAGGCTATAGGAAGTAAAATACAAATGCCAACAATATATGATAACCATTTCTGCCAAAATAGCTCATATTTTGCTTTTAAAATAAATACTGTAAATCGATTAAAACTAATAACTAGATGAAAGAGAGGTGCCACATTTGTGGCATACCATAGCAACATTTGAAGAGCTGTCACAAAAATACCTTTGCTACCCCATTCTTTTACAAATGGAATAAAGAAAGGAGTATTTGGAATTCGAATTGCAAGAAAATACGTCATTGAACAAATTACGTATATTATTGAAGAAATTCCAAATAATTTATAAATTGGTGCAACAAATTTTGACTTTCTTGATTTGCTGATAAAAATTGTATATATAATAATAAAATACAGTAAATATGATGGTAGAATATAAATAAGAGGAAATAACATTTTTGTGTTTTGAACTCCATAACTGTCATCCATTTTGATTTTACTGCAAAAAACGAATTTAATGCAATCAAACGTTATGTGTAACTTTTTTTTTATTTTTACAAAACAATAAAATTCAAAATTGAAAATCTAAAAGAAGCAAGTTCCTTTATTTATCTATATTCCAAATTTGTATCGTAATTACGAAGATTTTTCTCCTTTTAAAAAAAGGAAAAGTATTAACTGGATTTGAAAAGCAATGCATACAAAATGATATCTAGTTGTTGTACTTTAATAATACATATATTCTCTTCAGGGAATTATCTAAAAATTTGATGTATTACAAATGACTAATTATTTTACCTTCTTTTTGTGTTTTGTGTTTAAAAAAGAAGATAAATGAGACACAGCATCGAAATACCACATCCAACAGAATTTAAATTTTTAAGTCAGTAGTTTAAAAGTTTGACGTGATTGCAGATGGCATTTAACAAAAGCTTCATTTTAACGAAGCTTTTGTTAAATGCTTTTCAAATGCGTAATTTGCAAAGCAGTAAAAGAAAGATAAAAAGCACATTTTACATACTTTTTTTTGAATAAAAATGTATAAAAAAGTCTGACAAAAATCCATTTACTTTATTCATGCTTTTTTAAAACAATAACATTTATCGTACATAAAATTGCAGCAGTTGCACAAAAAATACTTGTTGATTTTGCCAATCTGCTGAAATTGTTTCCTTTCTGTGTTTAAAATGATTGGTTGTTTTGTAAAAAAAAGATTAAAGAAGCTTTAAAACACCTTCGATGACGTGTTTCAGAAGCTGCAAAATAACTAAAGTTAAGGAGAAATTGAAATTAATAAAAATACTATTCAACAAAAACAGCTAACATTAAACAATATAACACACTAAAAATCATTTGGTAGTACCAAAAACGATTTTAAAAGCAAATATAAAAAGGGTTAACTGTAGCGTCAAATATATATGAAAACTTTGCATTTGTAACCATTATAAATGTTCACAAAATTCAAATCGAGAATGTTGTATCTTTTTTGCCTTTTTATGTTTCGTATGGGAAAAAATAAAAGATTATTTTTTTCCATAATGATTTATTTTGTGAAAATTTATGCGCATTAAAAGAAAATTTTTCATCCACTTTTTTGTCTATTTAGATGCACATATATTCAAAAAAAAAGGGAGGTTAAGTTGATTTATTGATCATTGTGAAAAAAGTTTTTCTTCTCTGCTTTTCGTGCTGGTGCTGGTTCGTTTCAACAAAATAGTTTTTTTCATTAGACAGAACAAAGTTGGTTGAATTGACCATTACTTTCTCCTCAAAATGGCAAAGCTGATAGCCTTTGATAAACATCACAATTTACAGTATGAAGGTTATTGTAAACTTTCAATTAACAAACTTTCATCATTTTTAATTGTAGAACCAAAAAATGAAGTTGATTTGATGCTGAAAATGTTTATACATTTAAACTTTTAGAGTAAAAAATGATTTCTGCTTCATTCAATCAAAAATATGCAATGAAAAAAGTAAGTACAACCACAAGTGTGAACAATGATTTTTTTTAATTTTAGAACCTTTTATTTGTTATTGCTGATAATGATTTTATGGATTTTTGTTTGGTTTTTAAAAATGAAGCAGTTTGTAAAAAAGTTTATTCGTTCATTCTTCAGCAGAAAGATTATCAGGTTAGCTGTTTTTTTTTCTATTAAATACAGTCTTTTTTAAAGTCATGATTCAGCTGCTAATTTTTGGGAGTATACAAAAACTAAATGATAAATTTTTAGGAAGCTCTGGATTCTGGTTTAATTGAAGCTCGAATCATAATCCCCCTTTTTAATAAAATTCAAGAAAATCTAACTGCATCTACTGAATTGATTGAAATCATTGCACAATGGATTGGTATTTTGGACAAAAACAGTAAACAACAGTATGCCAATTTATTAAAAGAAAACAACATTTATGAACAGATTACATCAGTTATGCAAAATATTAAAGCTGAAAGGTATTAAAAACAAAATTTTGAACAATAAATTAACTGACTTTTTAGTAAAAATGGTGTTGCAGTAGCACCAGCTACCGTCACAAGCAGAAAAAGAAAATATGATGAAATTGGTGATATTAAAAAGATAGCAAAAATATCCAAAAATGATCGGTAAATAAATAATCCTTCATAATTCTTGTAATAAAATATTATCATAGATCAGTTAGCAAAAAGTTGATTTCAAAGAAACATACTCAAATTATTCATCGTCCACGATTTAAAATTATGCATATTCCTGGAACAGCGTCTTCTCATTATTTACTAATACCGTAAATGCTCTAATAGAAGCGCACTCTAATAGAAGCGCATCTCTAATAAAAGCGCAGGGATGAAATCACTGGTACAGAGCTTGTTGAACAGCCCGAGTCAGATATTGATATTGGGATAGTGCCAGATATCATCTAGATGTATTAATTGAAGAAAAAAGTTAAATAAGTGAATTTTTACCAAAGATATAAGCATTTTTAAGAATTAAAAACCGAGCAAAATTTTGCTCTGAAAAATAGAAGCGCAGCGCTTCTATTAGAGCATTTACGGTAAATATTTCATCTGAAATTTCATCATTTCATGAATACAAAAGACAAAGTTCAAAAAGTAATATATATCTGTGCCGTAATTGTTCAACAAATACTGCAATTATTGGTTATGATGAAAATGGAAATATTTGTGCAAAGCTGATGAATGTTAAGCATGATTGTAATCCAATAAGTCATTTTCCTGAAGGTTACTCTGAAATAAAACTTATCAATAAATGTGGTTACAAAGTTTATGAAAATTACAGTAAAACAACTAAACGGTTATTGGTTCTATTTGATCCTGAAAATCAAAGAATGTGTCATGAATTTTTGTGGAATGCTAATAACAAAAAGTTCGTATGTCGAAATTGCATCAAAGTCAAAGCTAATTGGAATAACAAAAGCAGGACAAAAATCTGCAATGAAGGAAGAAGTAATGAATACCTTGAGCTTTCTAACAGTTATCATGCATGCGAGAAAGTGGAATACGACGCTCAAAAACATCAACAATTTTATGATCATGTTTTGAAGCCAAATTTTGAAGTTTGTCAAATTCAGAAACGTAATCGTGAAATTCAAGCATTAATTTTATTCAATACAAATAACAGAAATAAAGGCTATGTTTATTATTACGCTCCATATTTACAATGCTTTGTATGTAACTATTGTCGCAAAGAAGGAAAGCACGTAACAGCACAATTATGCCAAAATTCAGATGGAGAAGAATATGTTATTTTAATTAAAAATCAACATGTATGCGAAATGCGTCATCTTCCAAAGAAAGAAGTTGTTTTGCCATCTTCACAAATTGAATTTATGGAAGATACAAAAACTGGAATACCAAAATTGTTTTTGTTTGAAAATGAAAATAGAATAATGTGTCACATCTTAACAAAAGACAGAAATTCAAGAACGTATTACTGTGTTGGATGCCATTATACAAGAACAATGAGCAAGGGAAATGATAAAAGTGTTTTTTCTGGATATCATATAACCGATAAGAGTGGAAAACATTCTTTTCAATTGAAAGATTCAAATCAAAAGCATATTTGTAAACCAAAAAAATATGAACCAGAAAAGTATCAAAATTTCAAGACCTTTGATTTCTTTTATTTTCGACATCAAAAATCTTCAAAAGAAAATTTAAATCTTGCTGTATACAATCCAAACGACAAAAGTTCTTGCTTCATTTTTGAATATGTTAAAAGGGAAAATACTTTTGTATGTCAAAAATGTTTAAGAAACAAAAGAAAAATTCAAATGAGTATTTTTAAAGATGAAAATGGAAAAGAGTACGTCAACCATATTTACAAGAAACATTTATGCAAGCCTGTTAAAGTTTCGACAATTGTTTCACCACAATATACCATTATTGAAAGCAGAGAAATATCAGTAACAGAAAAAGCAAATGTTCGAATAAATGAAAATATTGATGAAAGCAAAATTGTTAGAAAACCAAATTTTGAACTTCAGCCAAGTCAAAATGGAATACCTAATAGAAGATTAGTTATCAATCATCCAAGCGACCCAAACCTCTATTACCAATATTACTATCAAATAGATGGCAAAAATTTTCGTTGCTATAAATGTACATTGCAAAAATGGTATATTCAAGCAAAGCTTCACACTGGTGCTAATAATGAACAATATGTTGTTTTGGGAGAAAAGGAACATAAATGTGAGCCACTAAAACGCCAAGTCAGTCAAATATATGAATTACCAGATTACGTCATTTATAATAAAGATGACGACACAAAACCAACCAAAATTTATACTTTTACGTCTTCAACTCGAGAATTCTGTTATGCTTTTACATGTATTAAAATAAAAACAAACAAATTTTTTCGCTGTTCTGCATGTTATCGCTTGAAAAAGAAAGTTCATGCGAATATAAATACAAATGAACATGGTGACGAATGTGTACAAGTGACAGAGGAACATATTTGCGAGCCAATGAAATTTGAACCTGAGCAGCACCAAGTACGAACAATGCCAGAATCAATGTTTCTGCTATGTCCAAATGCAAATGGTGTTGAAGACAGAACATTATTAATATTTTCAACAGAAAAGAAAGAACTTGTTCATTCTTATTCATGGAATCATGGAAGTTTTTTTTGTGTTAAATGTGATAACAAAAAAGTTAAAGTAACAGCAAAAATTCGGACGAATGAAAATGGTGAAAAATATGCTGAATTAATTGGCCCTGAACATGTTTGTACTGCGAAACCGTTCAATCCAAAAAAGATTCGAGATAAAGACTTTAAACCAGAAATAATTCCAGAATCGATGTTTCTGCTTACAGAAAATAGAAATGGAGAAAAAAATAAAAAGCTGATTGTTTTTGCTTCTGATGAACATGACATGGCTTACATATTTCGTCACAATTATGAAAATCATTTCCAATGTTCAAAATGTCAAGCAATGAAAAAGTATGATGTCACAGCCTTGCTTAAAATAGATGAAAATGGCTCAAAATACATGGAAATGAAAAACGGTCAACATATTTGTAAGCCACAAAAATTTGTTCCTAATTCTATTGAAGCTGAAAAAACCATTGTTCCAGCAACTTTGTTTGAATTGCGTAAAAATAAGAATGGAAAAGAAAATGGAAAATTGCTTATTTTTACTTCTGAAACAAAAAAGCTTGGATATAATTATTGCAAAATGAAAGGATCAACTTATTACTGTTCAATGTGCAAGGGAATGAAACGATATGGTGTTAATGCAAAAATTTGTGAAAATGGTGAAAAATTTGCAGAAATTACTTCAGTTTCACATGCATGTAAACCAAGAAGCTATCAATCTTTAATTAAATAATTCTTCTTGGTCCTTCTTTTCTTTGTTTTGTATCTGTTTTGAAATTGTCTTTTGTTATGCGTTGTTGCTTATTAGAAATAAACCGAAAACTAACAACGACAACTCAAATCGTCAACAAAGTTTTTGAAGCTTGATTAAATAATTTTTTAATAAAGTGTATCAAAATTCTCTTTCAATTTATTTTTTTAATAAATATTTTAAGCACAAAGATGAATTGTAAAAAAAATGATATATATTTCTTTGACATTTTACAATTTAAAAAATAAGCAATTTGAAGACATCTGCTTTAAGCATTTCACGGAAAACTTTAACTCCAAAATTTTTATTGCTTAAAAATACCCTTGCGTAAGTATATTTCAGCTGTTGTCACCTAGCAACTGGTTATAAAAAGGTTGTAAAAATTATGGAATTAAAGTGATAAAAGACTTTCAGTTTTCTTAAAAAACTCCAAATTGCTTATTTAGTTTTTCTTGCAGCAAATTATGGAATCCCCACTACCTTCGAAAAAAAGTTTTGAAGAAAATGTTGATAAAGTTGATCCCGATTTACCACTTCCAGAAGATTCAAAATCAGAGGTAAGAAAATATAATTTATTTTAAATAGCTTAATCTCTTTATCCTAGGATGCTGTTGAAACACCTGCAAATCGACGAAATTTTTGGCTCAAATTTTCAGCTTGTTTCTTTGCAACATTTTTCATTGCATTCTTTTTTCTTTTCTTTTGGAAACTCAAATATATTCCCGATTATTTTGAACCATGTTTTTACAAAGATAAAATATCAGAAAATGACATGTTTTATTTGTACATAGAGGTGGAAGTTTTGCACAATGTGAGTTTTTGTTAAATACTTTAAAATAGGTTCTTTTAATGTGAGATAATACAAATTTATCTTGACACCAGTGACGTCCGTCATCAGTGATAAAAGATGAAAAAGCTATGCACGCAAGGAATATATTCGGTATCATTGATGACGGGCGTCCATTGCGTTAAGAAAATTTAGTATTACCTAAGTCACTTTCATTAACGGAGAAAAAGAGGCAAGAAAACACAAAAAGATTTTTTGATTAGGAGACTTTCATGAGATAAAACCCTTTTAAGAAAACTGCAGCAATTGAATATCTTTTAAATATTTCATCCATTTCACCACATCTACAAGAACCATTGACCCAAGAATTAAAAATAACCAAAGCAGATTTCACCGACCGCCGCTCAAAGTATCAAACAAATCGAGAACAATGGAAGCTATGCTATGACAGGAATGTTATGATTGATCTCAATCTCCCAAATGCACTTTACAAAGCTTTTCTGAATGTTTATTCTGTTGCAATCATTTCAATGACAAGTGCAGCTATTTATTTTTATATAAAAAGTGAAAATAAAAAATTGACTAAAGAACAGAGACAAACAGCTTCAGAGCTTTATTCAGCGATGATAAAATATGGTTTTGGACATTTGCTTTCTTTGTTGATAGTTTTTGGTATTAAATCAATCGATAATTTTGATGTTGGTTTTGATTTGTTTATGCCAGCAACTGGAACCTGCAAATGGTTAATTTTTACTCTTAAAAGTTAACCGTTTTCTTTTAAATCAACTGACTTGCTATTTTCAAAACTTTTAAATAAAAAAATAAGAATGCAAGTTAGAATACTTGCAGGCTTAAAAACATATGTGACTTTTCTGACCCTTGGGAGCTCCCTCGCCACCACTATAATGAAAGAAAACTTGGCTTGTTATAATTTTTGTGTTATTTTGTTTTGCTTTAAAAAATCTCCCTAATGCTTTATTTGATGTACAAATGATGTAAGAAATATTACAGTAACCACAATCCCCTTTCCATTTTTTATTAAAAAAATAATTAAATATTTATATGTTTTTTATGTTAAAAAATATTTAAATCTCCTTAAAAAAATTTTTATGTAACTCTTGCTTTAATTGTTGGACAAATATTGTGATGTATATTACAGTAATCACAAAGTTTTATTGCATTTATTTATTTAAAAATGAATTTTTTTTAATAAAATAATATTAAAATTTCATATAATAAATCACCTGTGCCAGGGCTGAGAAATGCGGCCGGCCGAAGATTTTGGTAAAATTCTTTGTTTTTCGCTAGTAAAAATTGAAATTTGGACGATTTTTTGGCCGCGGCCGACCGGAAATTCCGGTCGCTTTTCTCAGCCCTGACCTGCGCATTATGTTAAGATGTTTAATTAATATTTTTTGTAAAAAATATTTTGTTAATTATTTTAATAAAAACATTTAATAAATTTCACATAACACAAACGTAAATGAAAAAAGAGATTGTATTTAAGTTAAATTTGATTTAGTCCCTTCCCCTTCTAAAAGTGTCAACACAAGGTCCGGAAATCTAATTCTCTTACAAAACATAACATATATTAAACATTATAAAATTATAACAATTCTTTAGAATCAACAAAATTGCTGCTAATTCTTAACATTTCACAGGCATCTGTAAATTTACATTTTGCACGATTTGCTTCTTCTTCTTTAAAATCAACAAATGATGTAATAGTTGTTTTCTTTGGTTTTTTTCCAATTTTAGCTTTGATTGCTTTCAAGTGTCGCTTTAATAATAATGCCATCAAAAATTTTGGAGTTGCAGCATTCTAATAAAAGTGTATCTAATTTTACTTAACACAAAAATAAATTGCAAAAAAAGATTTTATTCTTTGACATTTAAAAAAAATAAAGTTTAGTGACCTTAAAGCATCAGCTTTAAGCATTTCACGACAAACGTTCACCCCAAGCTTTTTTTATTACTTAAAAAAATCTTTACGTAAATGTCTTTTAGCTGCTGTCACCTAGCAACTGGTTAGAAAAAGGTTGTAAAAATATTTTTATTTTAGTGTTAAAAGACTTTCAGTTTTTTAAAAAAACCTAAATTTATTATTTAGCTTCTATTACATTGAATTATGGAATCACTACCACCTTATTCAAAAAATTTTGAAGAAAAAGAAGACAAAGTAAATCTCGATTTGTCATTACCAGAAAAATCAAAACCAGATGTTTGAAAATATTTTTTGCTTCTAAAGCGTTAAATCCTTTTATTTTAGGAAACTGTTGAAACGCCTGAAAGCCGTCGAAATTTCTGGCTCAAGTTTTCAGCTTGTTTCTTTGCAACATGTTTCATTTGGTTCTTTTTTCTTTTCTATTGGAAACACAAATGCGTACCTCATTATTTTGAACCATGTTTTTACAAAGATAAAATATCAGAAAATGACATGTTTCATCTTTACTTAGAAGTTGAAATGTTGAACAATGTAAGTTTTTTTTGAAAATTGTAAAATTGTATTTTGTGCAATACATTGAGAAAGTGAGGCTAGTAATGCGCAAGATTGCTTTTATTGAAATTTGAAAAAAAGTTTTTTTGACAAAGGATTGTTTTCTGCGAAAAAAGACATTTATAGCTTTGACACTTTCATAAGATAAATTTTCCTTAAAATTACTTCAACTACTTAAAAAATTTGTTTTTAGAAAACAGAAGCTATTAATTATCTTTTAAACATTTCATCAGTTTCACCACATCTACTAGAACCATTGACGCAAGAATTAAAAACAACCAAAGCGGATTACACTACAAGTCTATTAAAATATCAAAAAAATCGAGTACAATGGAAGTTATGTTATGACAAAAATGTGATGGCTGACAACCTCGTTTTAAATGCTGCTTACTTTGCTTTCTTAAATATTTATGCTGTTGCAACAACTTCATTAACAATGGCAGCTATTTACTTTTATATAAAAAGTGGAAATGAAAAATTGACTGTAAAACAGCAAGAAAAAGCTTCTGAACTTTATCCATCGATCATGAAATATGGGTTTGGACATTTGATTTCTTTGTTGATAATTTTTGGTATTAAATACAATGATAGCTTTGATGTTGGATTTAATTCCGTTATCCCGCCAATTGGAACTTCTGAATGGCATTTTTCCCCCTTAGACTAATTTGTATTTGTATGTTTACCAGCTTGCTATTTTTAAAAAACAAAAATTCTTGCTTGCAGGTCACGTCAAACTACTTTTCTGATCATTTGAAGTTTCCCAGCCACCAGTATAATGGCAGGAAATTTGGTCAACTATGATTATTTGGTAATTTAGTTTTGCTTTAAAAAATGTCTCTAATATTTTATTTGATGTACAAATTATGTAAAAATATTACAGTAATCACAATCCTCTTTCCTTTTTTCATTAAAAAAATAATTATATGTTTGTATGTTTTTTATGTTAAAAAATATTTAAATGTCAGTTAAAAAGTTAATTCCCATGTAACCCTTAATTTCAAAACGCATATACCCTTGCTTAGTGTCAAGAGACTTTGAGCTTTTTGCCATTTAAAAAAATAAATAATACCTGTCAATTTTTTATCACAAAAAAACAAAAACAAAATGAAACTCAAACAAACATTAAAAAATTATACCAACTCTTTAAAATCAATAAATTCACAGCTAATTTTTAACATTTCACAGGCTTCTGTAACTTTACTTTTAAAACGATTTAATTCTTCTTCTTTAAAATCAACAAACGACGTAACAATTATCTTCTTCGGTTTTTCTCCAATTTCTTTTTTGATTGCTTTTAGGTGTTGCTTCAATAATAATGCCATTAAAAATTCTGGAGTTGCAGCTTTTCGAGTACCATCAAAATTATCAAATTCTACCAAAATTGGATTCTTTTCATCTTCTGTAATTTGGAAAGCTTCTTTAGGAAATTTTTTGATATCTTCTGGTGGCGTGATTAGCATTGTAAAAACATCTAAAGTTTTTAGAAAATTAATAAGACAAAGTGTTTCATTACTAATATGCTGCATTAAAGAAGAAAAAAGACTTACTATGAACAACATACGATGGCTTTGTTTTTTCAACTTTAACTGCATCTTGACCATATTTAGGTTTTTCTTCATCAAAAGAAATATATAAATCCAATCCATATTCACCTATAAAAAAGCTTATTACAGTAATCCTTTTTAGAAGGAAACAAAAAACATACCATTCCATGAATCAAGATATTTATAACCACTTTTAGCATTCTTTCGTACACAAATAAATGATAAATTTTCGACAAAAATAATTACCGGAACCATATATTTGTCATTGAATACTTGAGGAAGGTGTTTAATTTCTCGCCAAATAAGTGCTTTAATTGAATAATTAATAAATCCTTGATCATCAATAGAAAGTGTAGCTTCATGTTGATGGACTTCTTGATCAGGTAACCACGATGCAAGAACTTTTGGAGTATTATTTAACGGCTTTTCAGTAATTGATTCTTCAGCAACAGGTTTGTCAATAATAGATATCTATAAAAATTAAAATTTGCAAGCATAATTATATATGAAGTCGACAGAAAACTAACATTCTCGTCTTTATCAATATAAATCCAAATTTCATTATCTGCTGAACAAGACTTATACTTCTTTGAAGCATGTTTAGCTTTTTGTGGAAGAATTGATACCTAAATAAAATTTACAAATAATAAAAGTTTTCTAGTTTCAATAAAACTTACACTACAAATGTTAACAATCTTCTTAAAAGTCTTTGTTGTTGATAATGGTAAAAGCATATGTTCATCAAAGGTAATAAGTGGATAATCAGCATCTCCAACTTTGGCACTTAATGTAACTTTTTCAAAACTAACAGGACAAACATGAAATTTAACATTTGATCGATCAAAAAACCATTTTAATTTTTCATTGAGAATTCTTGGTTCAGTAGGATTCCATTTTTCTTCAAAAATAAATACTTTATTTGATTTAAAAATTTCTTTTAATCTTTGAACGATGCTTGAAGTACCACGAATAAAGATAGCTGCAGGATTAACTTGTTGTAAAATATCTTCACGAATATCTTCGTTGCTACCTGCTGCATTGATTATAATCCCATTTTCACGGGTATGAAGATATCCATTTTTAGTAAATTTGGAAGCTACAACAGCTACACCATCTTCAAGAGCTTCAATAAATACCACAAAGTCATCAATCTTTGAAACATAATTGACAGAAATAAGCATACCAGAAAAATACCATTGAAATTTATTGAAAAAATAATATGGAATTTTGAGATTATCAAATTTCTGCTTTAATTTTTTACGAAATTCATAGCAGCTTGAAAATACAGGTGGACAATATTCTGGAATACAAAGGAAAACAGCTTTAGCTTCCTTTTTGAACATGTTTGGAATATCTTCAACAAAGTTCTTCATCTTATTACCATTCAATGTTGTAACACTTGAAACCATTTGAGTACCAGAATTTGCAATAGTACATTTTAATCTATCATTTTCTTCCATCAAAAGCACTAATTTACGTTGATTTTTGATTACAGATTCCATTGAAGAAGTAATATCGAAGCTCTAAAAAATTGATGATTTACAAATTATTTATAAATTTTGATGCAAAAAGAAAGATGAGAAAGTATTTTTAAAAAAAAAGCAAACACCATAGTCATAGAGACACAAATTGCCAAAAAATAGTTTAATCGAGCTTTCAAATGCGCAATACAATCCGACAATCTCTCTTTAACGTGATCGATCGTGATTCGTTGGACTTCTATTATTATTTTGAGACACTAAAAATCACTGACAACGTCCTAATTTGAGGGTTTAAATTTTAGTTTTTTGTTGAATAAATGCATATTAAAAAAATTAATATGCATTTATTTTTGTCTATGAGAAAAAAAAATTAGAAAGAAAGCAGCATTGTTTTTTTCCGATGTTCTTTTTGGCAATTAAATTTCAATGCCAAAGATATCACAGCGGAATTTTTTGAAAATAGAAATGGGCTTTTCCTTTTTTGTTTGTCCTTTTCGAAATATGCATGCGCTAATTCTCTAAACGCCAAAAGCTTTTTTGTTGAAAAAAAGTCTTTTTTTAAAGAAAGGTTACTGTATTTTTAAACAACAATTTTTAATGTAAAAATTTGTCTGTAATAAAATTTATAATCAAAAAATCATAATAAAAAATTACAAAAAAAAAATATTATTTAACCTGAAACTTTTACAGGGGGCTTCTTCTATCCCTTATCTATACTTTTAGTTTGACTCAGGTCATTTGGATATCTAATCTAAATGAATCAGCTAATTAAAGATCAAAAACCGATTTTTTTGAAGAAAAAAAAAGAAAAAACGAATGCCAATTTTGCAGGCACTTTTTTAACATAGCTTATTATGGCGTGAAACTTTTACTGAATTTTTTTCTATCCCTTATCTAAACTTTCAGTTTGACTCAGGTTGATTGGTTAAGATTTAGCTTCAAATCAGCCAAAACAAGATGAAACATCATGTGAAACATCATCAACTTTTGCTTTTTTTAATGTTTTTAAAATCTCTTGCAACGAAAATGTTCGTCAGAGCGTGCAAAGAAAAGGAAAGACGGCTGTGCGTATCCTTTTCTTTTGAGACCATTTCTATTTCCATTTTACTAGACAAAAATTCCGCTGTGCAAGAAGGAGCATCTACTGTTATGCTTATAACGAGCGCATACCGCTCACCTTTTTTGTTTTTTTATATAGTCCAACGCATTTTCTTGTATAATATAGGTCAAGTGCTGTATTCTTGTCAACAAGAACAAATTACATTTTTTTGTTTGCTAGTAAACGGCGATTTGACTCGATTTCTTGTTTCTTCTTCTGTTTTTCTTGTTTTTTTTATACTTTCTTTGCTTTTAACATTTGTAACATCGAGGGTTAATAACTGTCATTGTATCACAATTTACGCTTGCCCGGAATTCGTAATTCCACATTAATATTGCTTCTGACTTGGCTTTTGTTCGAATAGTGATAGATTTTTTTAATTTAACGCAGTTTTTTCAGGCTCTTTGTCTTTCTTGGATTAATACTTTTTTATTGTGACTCACAAGGTAATGCTGCTTGAACATGGCAACCAAAATTGTAAGTATTTTTTAAAAAAAAAACTTTCTTATTAAACATAGCAGTCTTCAGCCGGAGTTATTTTATCTGTTTGCTACAGTATCTGCTATATATATATATAATTTTTTGCTCCTTGATGAACATTTTTTTGTTAGACATATATGACAGAAGAGAACCTGTCAGCTAATATTTTATCCTTAATTAATCCTTTTTTGTACAGATATATAGACAAAATATGGGGTATCAACTCCGGCGCCATTTGAATACTTTTTTGATTAAACTAAATTCGATATCTGTTATAGGATATTCCAATTTCAAATCGATTTAAAATTCGAAAGGAAGATCTTCGTGCATCACTTGAACAAAGCTATGCAAGATATGGTGAACTTTATGGTTTTGAAGAACATCCTGGAATTAAATATGGACTTGGTTTTATCAAACACAAAAATAACAATATTGCTCTTGTACTTCAAACATCGCTGGAAGCACCTATTACCACTATCAGCATCAATGTTAAAATTTCAATTCCATCAGCAAATACTTCTTTCTCAATTAAAAAGGATTGCAGTCAAGGATCTGATCCATCTGGAAAACTTATTTGTGCAGGAGAAGATTTCTTTGATCCTGAAAGTGATTACTTTGTTAAAGATGTTTTGACTGTGACATTGGAAGGAGTTTTGAGTTATCCAGTAAGTTTACTTATTATACATTTTCATCAATACTTGTGTATGCAACATTTTTAGTATATTCCTAAATTCTCTTGTCCTGTTTGCTTACTTGAATATCCTGTAACTGAAAAGATTCTATGTGGCTTTGATTCTGATGCTGATAGTGCTACTGTGGAACAACATTCATTTTGTCAAATATGTCTTGTTGAACATGCCAAAGCAGCAACTGAAGGTGCTCAACTAGGTGATGATGGGCTTCAATGTATGACGAATGGTTGTACGAATTTAATCAAACTTAGTAAGTTTTCATATGAAGGTCGATTTCATAGATTTAACAAATGATTTTTCAGCTCCTTATATTCAACATCTTTTACCACAAGATATCAAAGAAAGAATTGATGAAAGAATGATGGAAGAAAATTTAGCTAGATGTGGTTTACATCTTGAACGGTATGCCTTTAACTTTTAATTGTAAGGGATGTAGCAAAAAAGGTGAAATCTGACAGGTTTGAGTACATAAGAAAACTCAAAAAATGCCAAAACAATGACTGGTTGTTCCACATGAAACAATCATACAAATTGAGTTACTTGTGCGAATTTTTCCATATACAGTATACTAGAAAATATAGTGAAATGTTTAAACTTTTTTACGCTGTCGATGTATTTATTCTTTAGATGCCGCGATTGTAGTTTTGCAGTTGAAATGGTACAATGCAAAGAACAAAATATGGTATTTCCTTGTCCAAAATGTAAAAAAGAATGGTGTCGATTATGTGAACGTGAATGGAATGATGAACATCAAAATGCTTCCTGTGATGAACTGGATGCCAAGGAGCATAATAAGAAACGACGTGAACTGTATGTTTTTGTTTGTTTAGAAATAGTTTTTTAATGTATTTTTCTTCTTTTTAGTGAAAGAAAACTAAGCGAAGCTGTTGTTCGTAAATGTGAATGTGGCCTTCAGTTTATGAAAGAAGATGGATGCAATAAAATGTAAGACTTTAACCGTTTTTCTGTTGTCTTATTCTACTGTAATTTTTAGGACTTGTCGATGTGGTATTAAACAGTGTTATCTTTGTCATGCAAAAAATATTGAATATAATCATTTTTGCCAGTAAGTGCTTTTTAATCCGTACATTTTTTTATGCAATTTTGGAATTTTAAGGCATAATCTTCCACCTGATGCAGTCGCTTGTCGTGAATGTGATAAACAATGTAAGCTTTGGGCTGATGCAAATAAATTTGATCAAACTGTTATTGATGATATTAAGGCTGAAGCTGCTGCAAAAGATGGCATTAATCTTTTATGATATTCGTCGTACGGATCGACATCAAATTTATTGTTGATACTTTAACACATATACACATGATTGTTGTTTTGTAAATATTGTCTGTTATTGAATAAATCTTTTATAAAAATGCAAAAGCTAGTATTACAAGGAGTTTAACAACTGCAAATATTTTTTTGATAATATTACATGATTCATGTTTGAAGCTTTTGTTGTTATTTACAAATTTCTAAATCGAAAAAAATGAAATGAATACTGTAGCTTTATTTAAAGAGGATTTTTTTGGCAAAGTGGCTACAAGTTCATACAAGCTTGTCATGCAAAGTGTTTTTTTATTATAAATTTTCATTTTTTAGAAACCATGTGTTCGACTTATTGCATTGATAGAATTTTGTTTGCTATATTTCTGTATGGTTGCTTAATAATCATAATCAAAATTGTCAATCTTTTAAAAAAATGTCCAAAATTTACTTGCGCTGTTTGTTTTGATGAATTTCCTGTGACTGAAAAGATTATATGTGGCTTTGATGATGATGCTGATGATACCGCTGCTGCTGAACAACATTCATTCTGTCAAATATGTCTTGTAAATCATGCAAAAGCAGCTACTGAAGGAACTCAACTAGGTGATGATGGATTTCGCTGCATGGAATATGAATGTAAAAATTCAATTGTATACTGTAAGTTGTTTAATATCCACTATGAAATGGCTCTATGATGGACCATTTGACATGGGGCAATGGATAGGAAAATGATGTATATCTTCTACTCATGTGTCCACTAGTTTTCTATTAGCTGTCAGTGAACGAAGGCATACTGTACTAATGTTTATTAAGTAGTTTCTTGTTAATTTTCATCCATCAGATAGTCTACGATTGGGTCATACGCTTTTTTTAATTTGACTGTACAGTTTAATAAAACTGATGTATTTTAAGCTGTTGCTATTCAAAACATATTACCACAAGATATCAAAGAACGAATCGATGAAAGAATGATGGAAGAAAATTTAGCTAAATGTGGATTAAATCTTGAACGGTATGTTTCTAATCTACAGTATTCATTATTTACACTATTAATGTATTTATGCTTTAGGTGTCGAAATTGTAATTTTGCTGTTGAAATGGTAGAAAGCAAAGAACAAAATATGGTATTTCCTTGTCCAAATTGTGAAAAAGAATGGTGTCGATTATGTGAACGTGAATGGAATGATGAACATCGAAATGCTTTTTGTGAAGAATTAGATGCCAAACAAGATACTGAAACTAAGCAACGTGAACTGTATGTTTTTCTTTATATAATAGCTATTTCATTGAAGCCCATTTTAGTGAACGGAAACTCAATGAAGCTGTTGTTCGAAAATGTAAATGTGGTCTTCAATTTATGAAAGCAGATGGATGTAATAAAATGTTAGACTTTAACCTTTTTTTGAATGCAGTAATTTGCTGCGGCATTTTAGGACTTGTCGATGTGGTATTACACAATGTTATCTTTGTCGTGCAAAAAATATTACTTATGATCATTTTTGCGAGTAAGTGTTTTGTCATTTTATTGAATTTTTATAACTTCTTTTTAAATTCTTTTAGACATGGTTTTCCATCTGATGGAAGTGCCTGTACTTGTGGTAAAAAATGTACTCTTTGGGCTGATGCAAATTTATTTGATCAAACTGTTATTGATGGCATTAATGCTGAAGCTGCAAAAGAAGGTGCTGTTCCAAATACACATAAACTGATCCAACAACCAGCAGTAGCACAACAACCACTTACTCCAAAAGCTCTGTCCGGATGTGTCATTATATAAAATTTGATAATTGATATCTTTTTTTATTAATCTTTTACTGATATGTATGTATGTTGTGTGTTTTACAAATTACTAATGAATAAATCTTTTTTTATTGAAAAAACAAATATGCAGGGGATTTTAAAAAAATGCCATTTTTGTTTAGAATTAGATTAAAAGGGTTTTTTCCATTTTTTTTGTACTTAAAGTACCGTTATTACTGAGCATTGATAAAATGGATACTGTAGTTTGAACTGACTTTTTAAAAATAGAAAAGCTTTTTCTTATTTATTTTTTTACCATAAAATACATCATCGAAAGATTAATGTAAACGTTTTTTATGATAAATTTATACAGTAACCTCCAATTTGATATGCTAAATAAAATTAGTATTATCATTATTGTATTTTAATAAAAATAATACTGATTCATTTGGTGAAATGCAAACACAACGAACACAGTTACTCTTCAGTTACAAGCTACGGTAAAGCCTCAGCGGGCAAGGGGTTACGGTAGTTTGGTTATAATAGAAGTCAAAGATACGTGCAATAATCCTCGCGATGTGTATTTTTAGTATAAATATTTGTATATGCATATTACCCATCAGGGATGTGCGGAAGTTGTTTTCGTTAACGGAACGGAAAACGGAACGGAACAAAAATTTTTTAACGGAAAGCGGAAACGGAAACGGAAGCCCAAAAATATACGGAAATTCCGTAAAAACGGAAACGGAAACGGAAAATTTTTTCATTTATAGTCGAATAACAATTTGTGCTGCATATTTCTTCCAAAAAGCTGTTCAATATATATATCTTTCATCGCTTTGCCTAAAGGCTTTTTATCATGTTTATAACATGGATGGAGCAATGTAGCGGTAATATATGTTTGATCATATTTGAATCCATCAAATCTTGTTTTTAAACTTGTTAAAAGTGCTTCATTGAGTTCAGGATCACCAACTGAATTTTTGATATTATCTTCAATATTTAATTGCAAAGCAGTGTAGTATTGAAGTACCAAACCAATTGATGCATCACATTTTTGAATCATTGTTGTAGCTTCACATAAGGCATTTAAAGAGTCACGTACACTTTTCATTGTTTCCCAATCATTTTTTGAAAATTCATCCAAATCTTCTTCATCAATAACTCGTTTGATAGCTTCTTTATTTTCCATAAAAGAATTAAGCATCAAAAACTTTATCTTCATTAATATCGTATTCTTGTAAAACTTTTTTAACAATTCTAGCCTTGTTTTCTGCAGAATGCAACTTTTTCTTTAAAAAAACCGCAAAGAAGCTGCTTTTTTCAAAGGGAAAAGTCGATTCTTATCTTTTTAAAGACACAAGCTTTTAACGGAATTCCGTCGACTTTTTAACGGAAAACGGAAACGGAAACGGAAGCCAAAAAAAACACGGAAATTCCGTAAAAACGGAAACGGAAACGGAATTCCGCACATCCCTGTTACCCATCAACAAAAAAGGCAAACACCCTACCTTGATACAATAAATGGATATCACATATTACAACTATCTGTTCACAGCCTATCACTTTTACAAATAGTGTACCCCGCAAAAGCAAATTTCTATAAACAAAGATAGGTATTTTGTATTCAATTATCTACAAAAGCATTGTGCACTAAAAATGTGATAATCTTCTATAAATAATTAGTAAGAATTTTTTCAACCCAGTCAATGGGTTATCCTAATACTTGAACCTATCGAGATGAATCAATCATTTGGGAGAATTACTTCTACAATCTCCAGATGAAAAAGGCCTCAAATCCCTCAGTATATATGTCCCGTGTTAATACCAACAAAAAAATAACAAAAGGTTAAATTTATCAAAAATTAACAAAGGTGAGTATCTACAGAACGAAAACAATAAAAAAATTCATTCACACACAACACCACGATACCATCATCTTACCAAAATTAATTAGCAGCTTCAGTACAATTACGAGAGAAATGGCCAAAGCCTAAAAAAGACAAGCGATTAAAAAAAAATTAACAGCTAATTGAAGGAAAAAGCTTACCTTGGCAATTATAGCACTTGACATTATCCATATTGCGCGGTTGATCACAATCACGAGAGACGTGACTGCTATTGCCACAATTGTCTAAAAAATTTACCCATATATAAATATATCAGTATATTAGCCAGCAAATTTAAACATACAACAGCTGCGACCACCACCGCCGCCACCACGAGAATAAGAGCCACCACCATATCCACTACCGTTGCCTTCTTCAGTACAATCACGAGCGAAATGACCAGGTTTTGAGCATTTATCTACAATATAACAGTCATCATTAATCATATGTATCATATAAGACAAGCTTACAGCAAGATCCGCCGCCGCTACCACCTCCATCGTTACGTCGTCCGAAACCACCTCCACCACCAGAGCTTTCAGCATTGGGGCATTCACGAGCCTATAACAAAAGCCATAACAAACAGAAATATAATGTCGATAAAGTAAACTTACAAAATGGCCTTCTTGTTGGCATTTATAACATGTTCTTCCACCACTCATAGTTGCTTTAGCACGAGATATAGTCAAAGAACTAAAAAGGTATATAATTATTACTATATTTAAAAAAAGAAAAGAGTATAAAAGCTTTAACAACAACACGCAAAAATATTTTAACAATTTTTAAAAGCAGGTAAAAAAGAAGAAGATAAACAAAGCTGATGGTCTAAAAAAAAGGAAGTTGTTTTTTTGCAAAAAGAAAAAAAACGCAAAGAGAAGGTAGGCAAAGCGGGGGAGAAGAAGAGAGAAGAATTGATGCGCAGCATTTTTTCTTTGCGCGGGAATTTGAAAAATGTGTTGAAAAAGGGAAAACGCGGCATTGAAGAAAATTTGAAAAGCTATAGCTGTTATAACACAAAAAAAGAATTTATCTTGAGGAAAGAAATAAATACTAGACTTTTGCTGATTATATGTTTTTACATAAACACTAAAATAGCATATAATAAACATATTGAATGGGTGTTGTAAAGAACTAATCTGCCAGATTGTTCAATATAGCTTTAGTTAGTATACTTTATTAACAGCACAGCGGCTCATGTGCACATAAGTCTGCTGTGATTGCAAAGGATAATTCCATTACAGCAATCATAACTGGTTTGAATATTTAAAATAGCGATTAATGAATATTTGATATTTGTACAAGCTTCAGATTAACTTAAGAAAGGGATCAAATCTGTAAAAAGCTTGGAAAAATTATTGTGTTTCATAAATTAAATATATTTTTTTAACAAAGTTGGAGCAATTCTGTTAACAAATATATTTTAATAAGACTATTTATTAAACAAATCAAGAAAGAAACAAATGTTATGCACAAGAAAAACAAAACAAAAAAAGAAATAAAAGAATATTGCAAATTATTAGAACACATAATTTGGAGCAATAAATTCACAGCTAATTTTTAACATTTCACAAGCTTCAGTAAGCTTATTTTTAAAACGATTTAATTCATCTTCATCCAAATCCGCAAATGTTGTAAAGGCAAGTTTCATCGGTTTTTCTCCAGTTTCAGCTTTGATAGCTTTCAAGTGTTGCTTCAATAACATTGCCATTAAGAATTGAGGAGTTGCAGCTTTTCGAGTACCATCATAATTATCAAATTCAACCAAAATTGGATTCTTTTCATCTTCTGTCATTTCGAAAGCTACTATTGGGAACTTCTTAATATCTTCTGGTGGTGTGATCAACATTGTAAAAACATCTGAAACATAAAAATTATTGTAAATAATTAAACCATATGGTGTCAGGTTACGGTACAAAAGAAAACAATGACTTACTGTGAACAACAAAAGTTGGTTTTGTTCTTGCTGCTTCTAAAGCATTCTGGCAATATTTTGCTTTTTCTTCATTAAAAGAAATAAATAAATCCATTCCATATTCACCTATAAAAAAGCTTATTACAGCAAACGTTTTTAAAAAAGAAAACTATAAACATACCATTCCATTGCCCAAGCTTATCAAAGGACGAGCTCGTCCTTTTTAAAAAATAGCTCGTCCTTAAGAAAATACTATGAGCTGAAACTGCTTAGAGGTGGTCCTTCTTTATAGATTTAAATCTAGGAAATTCATTGGGACCACTTCCACACCGTAATATTTCTGATAAAATCCACAAGGACCAGCTATCCCCAAAAAGGACGAGCTCGTCCGCTAAGACAAGAAGCTCGTCCTTGTGGATTTTATCAGAAATATTACGGTATGAAAGTTGTCCCAATGAATTCTCCAGACTCAAATCTATAAAGAAGGACCACCTCTAAGCAGTTTCAGCTCATAGTATTTTCATAAGGACGAGCTATTTTTTAAAAAGGACGAGCTCGTCCTTTGATAAGCTTGGGCACATGAATCAAGATATTTATAATCACTTTTAGCATTCTTTCGTACACAAATAAATGATAAATTTTCAGCAAATGCAATTACAGGAATTTCACATTTTATTCTATTTTCAAGAAGCATCGGAAGAAGTTTAACATGCTGCCAAAAAACTGGTTTAACTGCATAATCGATAAATCCTTGATCATCAATAGATAGTGTAACCTCATGTCGATGAACTTTTTGATCAGGTAACCATGATGCAAGGATTTTCGGACGATCAACATCTTGTTCTTTCACTGATAGCTAGAAAGAACTAATTAACAAAAGTAATGCAAAATATCAAAAAAATTTACACTACAAATGTTAACAATCTTTTTAAAAGTTTTTGTTGTCGATAATGGTAAAATCATATGTTCATCAAAGCAAACAAGTGGATATTCAACATCACCGATCTTAGCACTAACTGTTACTTTATCAAAGGTAACAGGACAAATATGATATTTAACAATTGATCGATCAAAAAACCATTTTGAAAGTTCATTGAGAATTTTTGGCATTGCAGAATCCATTTCTTCTTCGAAGATAAATATCTTTTTTGACATAAATATATTTTTTAATCGTTCACCATTTGATGCATTATCGAGAAAAAATAAAGCTTTTGGATCAGCTTGCTTTACAATTTGTTCACGAATCTCTGTATCGCTTTTATTCATCGTAAGAAGATTTGGTCGACTAAGAAGATATCCATTTTGAGTAAATTTGCATGCAATAATAGATACTTTGCCATCACTAGCATCAATTAATAATATAACATCATCAACTTCTGATGCATAATTGACAGAAATTAACCTAGAAGAATAAAACCATTGAAGTACATCAAAAAAATAATATGGAATTTTGAGATTATCAAATTTCTGCTTCAATTCTTTACGAAATTCATAGCAGCTTGAAAATCCAGGAGGGCAATACTCAGAAATACAAAGGAAAACAGCTTTAGCTTCTTCTTTAAATAAATTTGAAATATCTTCAACAAACTGTTTCGTCTTGTTGCCATCCAATGTTGTAACACTTGAAACCTTTTGAGTATCAGAATTTACCATAACACATTTTAAAATATCAGTTTCTTCTTTTAAAAGTACTAATTTGTTTTGATTTTTGATTACAGAATCCATTTAAGAAGTTATATCAAAGCTCTAAAAATTGATGATTTACAAATCATTTATAAATTTGATGCAAAAAACGATGTGTAAAAAAGCGATGAAGCAAAGAAATGCAGAGGTAATTGTCACAGGGACACAGATTGCCAAACAATGTCTCATAAGAATACTTACCGTTGTTACGGTTCTCTCTGGTCTATTTTGGACTTGTATTATTTATTGTAAGATTAAAGTAATGTGTCAAAGTATTCAAAGGACAATCAAATAGAAAGAATGTGAGTGAATGTCTCTGAATGGTATATGTGAAAGAGAGAGAGAGAGAGAGAGAGAGAAGACTTAAATACTGCTCTTGGTCGGTAACAAAAAGGAGCGGCATTGATGTTGAGTTTTAGGCGTAACACCGTAGACGTTTCCAGCTCATGCCGGAATTGAGTCTCCATATTTTAAGTAAATTGGGATAGTTATGAACAAAATGATAGCTGCTAAATCCTCGATCTGTAGATTTAATAGATAAGTGGATACAGCTTAAAAATAGCAGACAATATCTATGGAACTAACATTGACGATTTTTTAAATTTTACTATTGCAATTTTAATCAAAATCACTTGTTTTTTATGCTTTAAATGTTGCAATTCTAAACGTTGTCCTAGGTTAAAACTTAAGGGTTCAAATCTTTGCCGAGTTTTAACTTTTTATTGTTCAATAAAAATGTCATTAATATTAAATTTTTTTGTAAGATAAATGAATTCTCGAGAAATCAGACGAAAGCATAAAAGAAATAATTATCGTTTTGATGTGCATCTGCACGATATACAAAAACCATAGATAATATAGGTCATGTGCATTATACTTGATTGATATTAAAAAGCTTAAATTTTTTAAAAAAAATTTCCCGCCATCTACGAAACTCTTTTTTTCATTTAATTCATTTTTTGAATGCCGGCATTATAACTTTTTTTTGGATTGGTTCTTTTTTTGTGAATTCAAAAATATTTCTTCACGATGATGATTGAAACGGTAAGTCTTTTTGGAAAAAAAATTTCTTTATAGCTGATGATTATTTGAATATGCCCAGTGTCAAACTCAAGTAACAGTTGCTACAGGCTTTTGCTTGTAAAAATTTATCTTAAAACCTTTTTCAGAGTCTTCCCGTTCGACTTCAATACAACATTCAAAAGAAGAATCTTCAATTATCTCTTTTAAAAAGTAATTCAAAATATGGCAAGCTACATGGTTTTGAAAAACATCCTGGAATAGAATATGGATTTGGCATTTTATTAAATAAATATGATAATATTGTATTTGTGATTCAAACACCACTCAATCCACCAGTAACCAGTATCGATGTCAGTCTTAAAATTTCAATTGCATCAGCAAATTTTTCTTATTCAGTTGAGGAAGATTATGTAGGAGGATATGAGCAATTCGAAAATGTTATATGTTCATATAGAAAATTATTTTGTTCTTCACGAAAATACTTTGTTGATGATGTTTTAATTGTAAGAATAGAAGGTTTTTTGAGATATCGACATGAAGTAAGATTTTTACGTTTATATTATCTCTATAAATATAAGCTATTTTATGATCTACGAAAATTTTCTTGTGCTGTTTGCTTTGTTGAATATCCTTATAGAGAAAAAATTTTATGCGAATCTGTTGATGCTGCAGCTGACAGACATTCATTTTGTCAAGGATGTCTTTTAAATCATGCAGCCACAGAAGGAGCACAACTTATTGATGCAGGATTTAAATGTATGGAATATGGTTGTAAAAATTCAATTGTATACTGTAAGTTTTTTAGCTTGCTTTATTTGTGAACTTATATATCGTGGTATTTAAGCTGTTGCTATTCAAAAAATATTACCTCAAAATATTAGAAAACGAATTGATAATAGAATCATGGAAGAAAATTTAGCTAGATGTGGATTAAATCTTGAACGGTATGTTTCTAATCTAAAGTATTTGTTTACATTGTTTATATATTTGTGCTTTAGATGTCGAAATTGTAATTTTGCTGTTGAAATGGAACAAAGTAAGGAACAAAATATGGTATTTCCATGTCCAATATGTGAAAAAGAATGGTGTCGCTTTTGTGAACGTGAATGGAATGATGAACATCAAAATTTCACTTGTGCAGAATTAGATGCTAAACAGGCTGCTGAAATTAAACAACGTGAACTGTATGTTTTTGCTTTTTTATGAAAGCCATTTCCTCAATATCATTTTTAGTGAACGGAAACTCAGTGAAGCTGTTGTTCGTAAATGTGAATGTGGTCTTCAATTCATGAAAGAAGAAGCATGTAATAAAATGTGAGATATTTTTTTTGCTTGAATTCTCGAATATATAGATTTAATCATTTAGGACTTGTTTATGTAAACGTACTCAATGCTATCTTTGTCGTGCAACAAATATTACTTATGATCATTTTTGTCGGTGAGTGCTTTAAAATTTTTAAGGCTTTAATTTTTGTAAAATTTTAAGACATGAAATACCACCTCCTGGAATGGCTTGTCCGTGTCGTAAGAAATGTACTCTTTGGGCTGATGCAAATGAATTTGATCAAACTGTTATTGATGGTATTAATGCTGTGCATCAATCACCGCAAGAACCAGCAGTTGCGCCACAACCTCAACTTCAGCGACCAGTTGTACAACAACACCAACCTGAACGACCAGCTGCACCACAACCTCCACGTCCAATTCCGCAACAACATCAGCTACCTGCAATTGTGCCACAACATCAACGCCACTACCAACAACAAGCAATTCATCCACCACAGCCACCAGTGCCACCACATCAACCAATTCGACAACCAGCAGTTGCACAACAACATCCATTTCAACGATTAGTTGCAGAACAACAACAACAACCCCAACGACGAGTACCACTACAGCAACAACCAGCTGTTGCACCTCAACTTCGACGACCTGTTTTACCACAGCAACGACCACCGGCAGAACCACATCCCCAACAACTCCAACAAAAAGTAATTCATCCATGTGAAATTATTTGTGTTTTATTAATTATTTTTTTCTTTACTTTTGTATTTATTAAAATTTTGTGCAAATTTTTTTAAAAATATAGAACATTTCATTTTTGGTCCTCGTTTTTTTTCAAAGCATGTATCAAAATGATTGTTTAGTTAAACCATGTGTGATGTAGTTAAAACTTTTTTAATATTTGCTATAGCTGACATACAATTTTAGTTAGTGTTTGTCATTATACACATTCATTATTACAAACAAAACTGGTTTTTTATTTAAAATATAAATTAAAATATCGACAAATTCTAGGGAGAATGACACTTATAATCATATCAGGTTGTTCGA
Organism: Panagrolaimus sp. LJ2400; assembly: GCA_024447215.1. NCBI lineage: Eukaryota > Metazoa > Nematoda > Chromadorea > Rhabditida > Panagrolaimidae > Panagrolaimus > Panagrolaimus sp. LJ2400. The sequence goes on along the minus strand of JAMRYA010000007.1, from coordinate 935,326 downwards.
TAAGTTCGTGCGCCGATATTTGTTGTTGTATTTTTAATAGCTGAATGGCAATCAAAATGAGGTCTTTTGTAATTAGTAGGTCCGTATCTTAGGTATCTAACGATAACATAATATTGAGGTCACCGTGGATACTGTAGGTATACGGTAGAATTTTCTCAAACACATGCGGATTTTCGATAAGAATGAGCTGTAATTAAGCGAAAAAAAGCTGGAAATGACTGGATGTGATGTTTTAAGACTATCTACATCATATCCAACAACTTCCAGATGAAACATTGCCTTAGGGCATTATGCGAATTTTCGAGGTCAAAAAATTTGCATATTTTCAAAAATTGAAAAAAATGGCAGGAAGATGTTGGAAATTGTCTAGTAAGTCCTCCACAATGAATTTTAGGCAAAATATTGGCTTTAAAACATTTTTTATGGCAAAAAATAACATTGAGTAGCAGACGATGGTTTCAGTTGATTTGTCCAGCACGAAAAATCAGTTTAAATTATTCTAAGCCTTCTGCTGCAATGGTCCTTCAATTGCTTTCATGCTATACTAAAAATTTTAGAATGTATGATACATTTTGTGATCCAAATTTATCAATTACAGATGTAATTAAAAAAGCTCCAAATCTCGTGAAATTCTATTTCTATAATATTGATGCAAATATTATATTTGAAGATTCATGGATTGAAAATTTAATTGAATATAAAAACGGCAGTGATTTGGATATTATGCTTGATAACGCTGAATTTGATGTTGAAAAAATGGCTAAATTTATTAATGTAAAAGTTGGATTTCGAATGATTATAGAAAACAAGATTTTTGCGAATAAGAATATTGAGTTCTAATTTCTTTCAGTAGAAATTTACTATCCTTAATTTCTTACAAACATCTTTTTCTTCAGACAAAATGCAAAAAAGATGTTAGAATTAGTATCAGATTTAAGCAACCTCCTGAAGAAGAAGAAGAAGATTGAGAAGCCTTAGAAGAACTTGCCAAAAATCTAGAAGATTATCTTTATCATGACTATGAATTACGGAGTGCCAATAGAAGAGGAAGTGGACAATTGTACTTTGGCTATGATAGATCTGATACTGACACACAAATAATATTTTCATTAAAGATCTGGAAAAGTTAGTACGCTTAAGGGAGCTCAAAGGAAAAAAAATGTGATATAAAACGGTAAAATATAAAAGTTTTCCAAACTCGATCAAAAAAAGTCAAAAAGGTGTTTTTTTGTAAATTGAAAACTTTTTTTGGAAACCTTTTTAAAATTTACGGAATAAGAGGTTTTGCAAAAACACATGTTGAACTGTAAACAAAATTTACAGTTTGAAAACTTTTATATTTTACCGTTTTATATGTTTAAAAAGCTTTCTTGTTTTACTATTTTTTTCATGTTTTTTACTGAGTCGGTTTTTGTTAATATTTCTCACAACATGGCTTTCACTGACATTCAAAAAACCTTGTGGACAAAAATTTTTAATTATAAAACTTTATATGTGTGTACATTTGAACTTCAAATATCGAATAAAATTAATTATGCTACAGAAATAAATAAACTAAATATAACAGGAAGAAAAATAAACAAATCCTTTTAGTGAGCTTTGATTATGCTACAGATTGACCAAGTAGTCAGAAGATTTACACCGAGTAACTGAAAAAAACAATTCATTGGATAATACCGGATTAAAATCTTTTTTTTACTCCATCAGAAAAGAGGAAGTATGTAAACAAACTCAAAAATCACACGAAAAACCTTTTAATTCAACAAAAACATTTTTTTATTAATGAAAAATGTTAAAACTGATTGTTTTTGTTATTGTTTTTATCGCTGCTGTTTCAGCTGGGCCAGTGCCTACGACTGGTAGACCATGTGAAGGAGGATCTAAAACTGAGTTAACTGAAGCTCAAAAAAATGAATTTCATAAAATTGCGTTCAATAAATCTGCAACAAAACAACAAAACGTAGATGCCCTTGACTTATTCTTTCAAAAATTTAACTGTAGTGTAAGTTTATTTATAAAACGTTGTTGCATTGTACCATATTTTTAGCAAACATACACTGATGCCAAATTAAAAGCAGATACACGAAGGAAAGAAATGGATTCAAAGTTTCCAGAAGCTATTGCAAATCTTTCAGATCCAGCAAAACAGCTGATAACGAAATTGAAAGCCATTCATGAAAATATGTCTCTTACATCAGCACAAGAAAGTGATCGAATTCAAAAAGCTTTTGATGAAACATCAGATGAAGTTAAGAAGGAAATCAAATCTGCAAAAAGTTTGCAAAAGGATTTGTATTTTTTAAAATAAAAAAGAAATTATTATAACAAACAGTTGTTATTTTTTCTTTTTTTTCTGAATAAAGATTTATTTTAATACTTAAAAGTGACTATTGGTGTAATTTTTTAGCTTCAATTAGCTTTAAAAGTTATTTAATAGCAAAAAATCAGACTTGTCAGAAATGCAAGTTATCATTGCAAAATTTAAAACACATAAAAATGGAAACATTTATAACAAATCTTTTGAATTAACAAAGTCACAACTAATTTTTAGCATTTTACAAGCTTCTGCTAACTTATTTCGCAAACGATTTGCCTGTTTAACATCTACATCCACAAATGTTGTAACAATGATTTTTTTCGGCTTTTGTCCAATTTCAGCTTTGATTGCTTTTAAATGTTGCTTCATTAACATTGCCATTAAAAATTGTGGAGTTGCAAGTTTTCGAGTACCATCATAGTTGTCGAATTCAATTAGGACAGGATTATGTTTATCTTCTGTAATTTTGAATTGTTCATTTGGAAGTTTTTTAATAACTTTAGGTGACGTGAGTAACATTTCAAAGATATCTAAAATAACTGATGTTTTGCTGTTCATAAAAGAAGACAATAAAAAAAATTTCAAGAAGATCGATTTTAGCTTTTAAAGTCCAAGTGTTTGATTACAGAAAAAAAACTTACTATGAACAACAAAAGTTGGCTTTGTTTTTGCAACTTCTAAAGCATTTTGGCAATATTTTGGTTTTTCTTCATCAAATGAAATATATAAATCCATTCCATATTCACCTACAAAAACGTTTGTTACAGCAATCTTCAGTTTAATCATTCAAAATATTACCATTCCAAGAAGCAAGATATTTGTAATCACTTTTAGCATCTTTTCGAACACAGATAAATGATAAATTTTCAAAAAATGCTATCACAGGAGATGTAAATCGTATTTTTCTTTTCAGCAATTTTGGAAGAAGTTTTACATGTGGCCATAGAATTGCTTTTATTTCATAACTAATAAATCCTTGATCATCAATTCATAGTGTAACTTTATGTTGATGAGCATTTTGATTAGGTAACCATGATGCAAAAATTTTTGGAGCTTTATCAGCTGACTCTTTAACTGTTACCTAGAAAAGTTCAATTGCTAAAATAATGAAAGTTGCAAAAAAAACTTACCCGGCAATTGTTAACAATTTTTTTAAAAGTTTTTGTTGTTGATAATGGTAAAATTAAATTTTCATCAAAGGTAATAAGTGAATATTCAACAGCTCCTATTTTAACGCACAATTTCACTTTTTCAAAAGTAATTGGGCGAATATGGTATTTAACAATTGATCGATCAAAAAACCATTTTGAAAGTTCAATAAGAATTCTTGGCATTACATAATCCATTTCTTCTTCACAGACAAATATCTCCTTTGTTTTAAAAATTTTTTTAAACCTTTCAAAAGTTGGTGAATTATTATAAAAAAAGAAAGCTTTTGGATTAAAATACTTTGAAATTTCTTTTCGAATACCTTCATCACTTTTGTTAATAGAAATGCTCCATGGTCGATATTGAAGATAACCTTTTTCAGTAAATTTGCATGCAATAATTGATATATCATCGTCGTCATCAAACTCTTTTAGGAAGAGGACAATGTCACCAACTGTTGAAGTATAATTTGCAGAAATAAGCGTGGAAGACAAATACCATTGAAAAACATTGAAAAAATAATATGGAATTTTGAGATCATCAAATTTCTGCTTCAATTCTTTTCGGAATTCATAGCTGCTTGTAAATCCAGGAGGGCAATATTCAGGAATATAAAGAAAAATTGCTTTAACTTGGAAATCAGCAATTTTTGGAATATCTTCAATAAGCCTTTTCATGTCATTAGTATCAAAATTTGTAACACTTAAAATCTTTTGAGTATTATTATCTACGGTTACACATTTTAATCCATCATCTTCTTCTTCAAAAAATAATAACTTATTTTTTTGTTGGAACAGAGGATTCACTAGAGCAGCAACATTAAAGCACCACATAATAATCAACAAATTACAAATTAAAGAATTGCTGCAACAAATGGTTGAAATAAAAAAGAGCGAACGCTGTTGTGACATAGACACAAATCGCAAAAAAACATTTTCTTATCTGATTCTGTAAAAGTTGTTTTTTTTGCTTTTCATTTCAACGTCACTATTTGTTTTAAAAAAGTTTTCTGGTTATTTTTGTTTCGGCAACTTTTTAAAACTCTAAAAGTTTGTTTATGTGTAAAACATCTTTTCCTTGGCAAAAAAAACAAATGCAAAAAAAATGAATTGTCAGGCAAATGTTTTTATTGTGTTAGAAATACGAGTTTGTGTTAATCACAATTTTATTTTTATTGAAACAAATATTTTCATAAAAAAATCCATTCATTTCTTTTTCAAAAAATAACACTCTTTCATCACACATACGAATTTGTTTAATCATCTTTCAAAGAAAAATATCCAACATGTTTATGAACTTCCTCATCTAGCAAACTAATATCTAGTATTTGAGCATCCTGTAAAAACGCTTCTTGTTGGATAGGTTTAAAATATTCTGAAAATTTCTTCTTTGATTCTTTCATCAGTTTTCTAAACCTTGGTTTGTTATTGGAGGGAACGGTGATATCAATACAGATAGTAATCTCTTGTGCTGTTTTTTCCTAAAAAAGATATTTTAATCCAATGGCAAAAAAAAGAACAAAATATTTTTACTTACTTTAATGATAGAAATTAAGCTTTTAAAATCAGAATCAATGTTTTGAATCATAATTTGAAGCTTTATTAATCGATCATTATTTTTCCATTTCAAAAGATCGTCAGGCCATGTTTTTCCCATTTCAACATTGATGCAATCAAATTCAAGTGATATAAGATTTGGAAGTAGATTTAACATTTCCGCGAATTTCATTACTGATCTTAATTTAACATTTTCACAGCGCAACCATTTAACATGAAATGACAAAATTCGCAAAAATTCATTTGAAGAAAATGTAGCATTTTTGATAGAGATATTTTGACATTTAAAAATTAATGGCTTTAAAGCAGGTACACATGTGTTGGAATAATTAACATAATGCTTTTCATAAAGCCCAATCAAACAAAAACTTCCTTTGACAACTGTGTATGTCTTCGATTCTTTATCAATATCAGCATAACCAATATTTGTTATATCTAGTGATCGGATCCCGTACCGTTTTTGGAAAAAAGCGGTAACGGGACGTTCCCGTAATCTCGAAATTGCCACGGTACGGGATTTACGGGATTCCCGCGGGAATCCCGTAATTCCCGTAAAAAATAATGGCACTCATAAAGCCTCAAATTCAAAGAAATTTTTTCGGTACTATCATAAAATAGGCAATAATCAACAAGGAAATGTTTTTTAGTCATTTTTAAACCATTTTGAAGTAATTTCGACGAAAATGCATCATGAATTAGCAATTTACGGGAAAATTGGCTACGGGAACGGTAACGGGACGTTCCCGTAAATCCAAAATTGCCACGGGACGGGATTACGGGAACGTCCCGTACCGTTACCGCGGGAAATTCCCGCGGTAACGGTACGGGATCCGATCACTAGTTATATCAGATATCAAAAAATGCATTGGTTCCATGCAATTTATTTTTTCAGGCAAGGAAAGAATAAGTTTATGCCTTTCTTCGACTTCGAAAATTTGTTGAAATCTTGGAATTAAATCGCTATCAATTTTTGGAAGAAAATATTTTAACGCTAAAAAAGGATCTTAATGAAATCAAAAAAAACGAAATAGCTTACTATAATTGTTATCTGGGCAATATACGGTATGATGATGTTTTGAAAAACAAGTATAGCATTTTTGATAGTATTGGCAACAGCTATCAATGGGGTTTTTACATAAGCAATTAGGACAACAATTTTTTGATTTTGCAATATTTTTACGCAACTCATCTGTAACATAAATATCACAACTTTGAGATACATGGTTAAAACTTTCACAGAAAAAACATGACATTATTGAAGGACAAATATGGCATAAAAGAGACACAGGTATGCTGGAAAATTTTTTGTTTTGTCTTGAACTTTTTTAGTTAAATCAATTCCTTTGCATTGCTGTACACAAAAACCAAAAAACGACAGGTGCCATGCCCAGTAATCGATTAAATGTTCTCATATTGGCAATATGCTGTTAAAGGCAATAGAAGTGGACGGCGGATGCTGACTACACTTTGTTTTATTTTTTAGTTTTGTTTAAGAGACACTCTACGACATTTCTTCAATTTTAGAGAATCAAGCGGCACATTGAATTTTTTTTGGGAATTTTTGTTATCCATTCGATAGAACTAGGTGAGAAAACACTATTTTGAAGGTTTTAGGTTGATCTGACTCATATATCGGATTTGGCGACAATTCAAAGTTAAAATTTCAAAAATTCGTAAAATTTTTTTGGTGTAAGCTAGCAAAATAATATTGCCCATAATTGTACACATATGTAAGGGCTATCAAATGGCTATTACAAAAAATTTTTAGGTGACCGGTAATGTCGATTTTTCGTCAAATGTAACTTTCGACCATAGCAAAAAATCTCTATTTTTAGTTGGCTGGGGCTAAATCATACATCATTCGATAGCCCATTCAACGAGGATTCCGAAAATATACAATTTGTGCGAAAAAAATTAAATGGTAGTGATTTTGAGCTATAATAGTGCGCGCTACCAATACCTCCAGCATCATCTCGGAGGCATAACTCATGTAATATGCAAGATATTGACATATGGTAAAAAGCAATATGTAATACTATGATATTAGAGGGTCCTGGGTGATTTTGGACATTTTTGGATATCATTTGGCAATATGGCGTCTATATGAAATATTAAAAATCAGCAACATGGTTGTTTTTGGCAAATCGTCTGTAAATGATATTTTTTGTTAAAGAATGACTGTGGAATGGCCTGAATAATATAAAATACATATAAAATTACTATATTAAAGCATTTAAGATCATACATAGCGGATTATAGGGTCCTGGGGATACGCTATTTTTTTGCAATTTTTACGGTGTTTTCAATGTGGTACCAAATGGTAAATAGTGAAAGATATCAACTTTTTGAGACATCTGAGAGGAAATTCAGCATGTCTATGATGGTTTGGAGCAATTTCAAGTTATTAGAAAAAGCCACATTTACTTGGTAACCACTTGAATATTAGTATGCTTCACGAATATTTAACTCCCGGAATGTTGATGATTTTGCTATAAATTGAAGCTAAAACACCTAATTTGATGTTTTTTCACCTAGTTTTATCTTACTAAATCATCTGCGTTTAATTATGATGGATTAGCTATTTTCAAAAAACTCTCTTTGATTTTACTTTGTTGTATTACGATATTACTAATATGCCGGTCAAAAACACCAGTTTTTAGATCGAAAATGACATAATATTACTTTTTTATCAATAAAAAAAACGTTTAAGCTTCAATTTATAGCAAAATCATCAACATTCCGGGAGTTAAATATTCGTGAAGCATACTAATATTCAAGTGGTTACCAAGTAAATGTGGCTTTTTCTAATATTATCAGGGCAATAAACGGTGTGACGATTTTTCGAAAAACAAGTATAACATTTTTGATAATATAGACAACACGGAAGTCCATTAATTTTCTTGTCATTTGAAGTTAAACATTTTGAACAATAGTTTTTTGATTCTGCAACATCTTTACGCAATTCATCAGTAACATAAATATCGCAGTTTTGAGAAAAATGATTGAAACCTTCACAGAAGAAGCAAGACATAATTACAAGAGAGTGATGTGGCTGAAAAAAAAAGAAGTAATGAATGAATGAACATATTTTTTGCACAATTGTTTTTATTCAGTTGATTTTTTGGCCCTAGCAAATATTTACACGTATAAGTATGCCTGCATTCTATTCTCCTAAGACTGTGCTGTATTGGTAAGATGGTGTGACAGCTTGGGTGCAGTAAATGACTTATATGATTATAATTATTGGTTTTTCTGTGCTGATAAATTTTTTTACCTTAAACATTTTTAATTTCAATCGTTGTTTCTAATGATTCAAATAAAATAGGAATATGCCATATAAAATAATTCATTAAGTGTTATTATGTTTTGTTCATTTACTCAGATGGGTAACTTCAAAAAGTGATCAAGATGAAAAACCACATTGGCAAAAAAAATTTTTACTGTGCCGAAATAATTTTTTGGGCAATGACCTCGATCAAACATCAATCACGCAACAAAATCTAATCCTTTCACTGTTTTGAATGAACATCAAAATGATGAGATATTCATTCAATGGTCAATCACATTTGCATTCCTTTTTTTGCAAGATGCTGCTATTTTTTATATTGTTTAGTTTTGTTTTTACATTTTCTAATGGTATTAAAGAAATTTATGGTAATAATTATTGAAAGTCTTCAAAAAATACTTATATAAAAAATTTAGATTATGAGAAAAACGGGAATGGCATGTTTAAAGTTGGAATTGGAACTAATGGAAAGTTTGAGCCATATTATTTTCAAAGCTCCAAAAAGCTTAAAATTGTAAGTTTGTTTTAAAACATAAGAATGGACGGGGGCCCAAATGTCCAAACTCCGGCCCGGCCCAAGCCCCCAAAATATTTTCGGGGCTTTTCTTTAGTAATAATGCCATCCATCCTTATTCAAACAGCAAGAAATTATCATTTTCAATCAATCAATTTCAGACAAAATCTCGTACATGTAGAAACAATTCATTTCCACATGGAATGTTCATTGAAAAAAGAAGCAAAACTCCGATGATGCTTTGTGAAACGAATCAATGCAAAAAATTGAAAGAAATTCAATGCGAAAGAAATGTTTCGACTGAGAATTGCAATGGCTTTTTTCAATGGATTTCTGGATTTGAGTCTTTCAAGAATGGCAGCTCGGACATCTCAAAAGTTGAATGTTGTCGATACAAAGAATTGACATTTTCGACTTTTGTTAAATTTGTTAATTTTACTTTGACCGAGGATTATATTCATGAAATTGCTGTAGAAGGCGGAAATTTAAAAGCTTTTGAATATCTCACAAATGTTAAAAGCATTAAAACAAATGATAATAGGTAAGTGTTTGCGTGTTTGTGTTATGCAATTTTTTTGCAAATAATTTGCATAAACACCTTTTGTGTTAAGATAAAAAAATGCATTGTAGCACCGCTTATAATGCTGCAGTATTTCGAATGGAATGCTACTCTTTTCCTTCTGGTGAAGCTGTACCTTTAAAAATTAATGAAAAATTAAAACAAAATTTGCGATATCAAAATTCATCAGATGCTAAAATGAATGCTGCATCTATGAGGCTAAAAATTGCAGTGATGGAAAAGCATTTAACTGGGAATACTTCATATGACATTGTTTTGCCATCATTAGAATTCCCAAATTTAAAAGAAGAAATGATTAGCTGTTGGAATTCATCAACGTGGCCAAAAGAAAAAAAAATTAACATGATTGATAAAGTTCCAAAATTTGGAGATTCCCCGGAAGAAATGTACAAGCTTGTTATTGCAAAAAATCGATTATTGGCTGCTGAAATGGTTGAAAAAAGTCCATTTGGATATTATTACAAGGATATGACACTTCCAATTGATCGAGATGAAATTCTTAAACGTTATAGATTCGAGAAAATTAAAACAGATATTTCAGAAATAGAACTGAAAGGAAATGAACTTGAAGTAAAAACATTTGTGAGAAATCCAATTCCATATTCGAATGGTATTTTTGAAACCGACAGTGGATCAGTCAAGGGTTGGTTGTAATTTATTATGTCTTAAATTTAAAAAAAATGATCTTCATAGAAAAATGTTTGGAGAAAAAATGTTTAAATAAGAATTTCTCATAATTGTTTCCCAAAAAAGTTTGTTATGTCTTGCCCCCTCCCCCTGAGGGGTGTAAGGCTTCGACTTAGGCTTGAGACAGTATAAATCTGATCTCCCCTAAATTAAGAAATTTGACGTGGACAGGGTTGTATGTCATGAAAAGGGCTACGAAAGATGAAAAAACCAGTTTCGGTCCCAGGGAAAAGTTCCGAGATAAATGGCAAAAACCGATTTGGCATTTTTAAATTGATGGCATTTTGCCGTAAATGACCCAAAAATTATAAATTTAATTAAACTCGTTTTTAAAAAAAACGTTATTTGCTTTTAAATGTACATTTTTTGCAGTTTTTGAAAGAAATGCTGCCCCTGATGCTCCAAAAGATCCATGGCTTGTCAAACATGGTGATGACTATCTCAGCGCAAACACTATAAAATCTTTTTTTTCGCCACATTTAGTATCATTTTATAACTACGAAAAATATGTAAGTTATTATTTTGAAAAATAAGTTTCAGTATACGTAGAATATTTATACATTTTTAAATGAGCTTTTTTTACTTACAGTGGCTTAAAGATAGCTGTGGAAATGATTCTTTCCCCCATGGCACATATATTGATTGGACAACTAATTCATTAATGATGATATGTGAGCGACATTCTTGTTTAAAACCTGAAAAAATTGAATGCACTATAAAATCAGAAATTTCATCATGCAATAACAGTCAAGAATGGGTTGCTGGATTTAAGACAAAGAAAACAAATGATACGGTACTTGGAGTTGAATGTTGTCACAATAAATATTCTCATCCTTCCAAATTTATCAAAGATATCATAATTGCAAATGGACAACATTTTGAACATAATTTGGTCATAAATGGAACTAAACTTACAGCATTTGATTTTTTGAATAATTTTAAAATGTTTAAAACTGAAGATCAAAAGTATGTTGAAATTTATTTGAACAGGGTGGTTCAAGAAAAGTGCCGAGTTGGTTTTGGACGGCAGCTATAGCTCTTATTAATTTCTGGGAGCTCATATTTAGGCTCATTATCACTGACATGAGCATATTTTTTGCATATGAAATTTTGACATTTGAGAACACGTTGCCAATTGGCGCGAAATTCAAATTTGACTTTGTTTCGGTAAGCAAGTGATATAAATTATGAAATTCCAGACAATTCTGCCCCCCCAAAGTCAAAAAATCAGTTCTCTAGCTTTAAAAATGACAAAATGGTAGCCATTTGAAAAACAGAACTTTTAATAAAAAAATTTTAATTGACGTTTTTAACGTTTTATGCTGATTTTTCAAATGGCTGCCATTTTGTCATTTTTAAAGCTAGAGAACTGATTTTTTGACTTTGGGGGGCAGAATAGTCTGGAATTTCATAATTAATATCACTTGCTTATTGAAACGAGTTGCTGCTGCTTCTCATGTCCGTGATAACCTCCAAATATGAGCACCAAGAAATTAATATGAGCTATCGTGAACCATTAGCAATAATAATAAAAATAGGTAATAACAGCTTTAATAATAATCAAAACTAAGATTTAAAAAATAACATATCAACTTAATTTTAAATTATGCAATTTTTTCAGAATCGTGTATAAAGCTTCTGTTTTTCGTATGGAATGTCAAATAGAAAATGATCCTGGCAATGAAGATCTCGTTAATGATGATGATTATTATTATTGGGCATGTGAATGAAATACTTGAATGAACGAAAGCCAACTTCCAGCAATCTATTATTTCTGTGTTTCAAATATGCATGTCATTGGCAAACAAAGAAAGCTTTTTAATACACTTGTAACTGTTTTTTAATTGTTTTAAATAAAATGTCAACAACCAATAAATATAAAAGATTGCAAAGAAAACATTTGACTCGTTTGATGCCGAAAACTCTATTTTTGATTTGAGAGATACAAAAATATGCTTGATAAGGTAAACCACAAATAGATAAAAATCTATCTAATGATCGAAGTGATCTTTTGTCTATATTGTTTGCATTTTTTGTTTTTGACAAAAACAATGTTGCTGATGTTTTATATAATTTTTTATTTTATTTTTGTTAGTGCTTGAATTAAACTAAATAAAGGAAATTTACTTTTAAAAATTAACTTGAATCTTTAGAATACGAATTAAATACAAATGGTAATAATAAAGTTGGAATTACAATGGATGAAAGTGTTGAACCGTCATATTCTCCAATGTCAAGAAAAGTTAAAATTTTACGTTTCTATAAAAATTTTTTGATATTTATTTATCACATAGTGTTATTAACTGCGATCTTGTTTTTTTCACACCTCTCTTTTTTCTTTCATTTACCTTTCAGGGCTGCCGTGAAATGCTAGTTCTTATTAAAACCTTTTCTTAGTTTTCTAATTTTTTCTTTTGATTCCGCTGTTTGTCTGCAAAATACAATCCAAGGTGGCTTATTTGTGGGATTCCAAGCTTGAATGAGTGTATTAGTTAAAGCTTGAAGACGATTAGAAAATTCAAGTGTTTCTTGTGTTTCATCCCGGTAAGAACCATTATATGTAAAATATATATGTTGGTTATTCTAAAAAAATTGCTGTTATAATATTGTTATGCGTGGCAAAGCATTCATTCATTCATTCATTATAGATAAAACTAGCCTGAATAAATTTAAAACATTCTTCTAAATTAAAGTAATCTTGTATTAGCGTTAAAGTAATATTTTCCAATGTTTCTGGAACAATTTCCGATGCTTTTTGATGTGAAAAAAATGAATTACTATTGCGCATTCTAAAATCGATTCGTTTTATTTTTTAGGTTTAATTTTCCGCAAAGAAGAAACAACTCACATAGTTATTCTAAGAATTTTTGGAAGACATTGTAAAATATTTTCAAACGGAACGGCTTTGCCCATATTATTTTTAATTACCGTATCAGACAAAATTAAAGATTTTACATTGCCAGAAGCAGTAAATATTCTGAATTGCTCAAATTCAATATCTTTTAGACCATTTAAATTTAAAAATGATATATCATATACAGCAATTTTAGGTACAAAATCCATTATCATCTGTTTATTATATTCCAAGTAAAGATTCGTTAATATCCATAACGGCTTTTTCAAATTTTTTAAATCCATTTCTTGAAAAGATTTTTTTAAAAATGGTTCACATTTCCATCTTTCTTTCTTATTTTGTAAACTTGTGACAACAAAATAAGGAAATTCGTAATGTTGAAAATATTTGCAAATTTGCATAAGTTTTAGTGCCATTTTTGGAGCAGCATTTTTTTTCATCCATTTTAATACATCTGATGGAAATTCAGATGTCGGTGGTGAAGCTGGAAGTTTCGTCATCGTCAGTTAAAGAAATAAAAAAACTAAAATATTGTTTCGTTAACAAAGTGGAAAGAAGAAATCAATGTGGGAATGCTTTAAAAGAAAAAAGGGAGTAACCAGGAATAATGAAGAAAATTTTGCTTATCAAAAAGTGATAAAACTTTTAACAAGCTTTTCCTGATGCTTTTGCTGGTCGGGAAAATTCTACATGGTTTCACTATTCAATGAATTTCTCATACCCCGTCCTTTCAACTTCAGGTTTTATTACAATCCCTCATTTTTCTTTCATCATAAGTTTAAATTTTATAAGTTAATTCATAAATAATTCTAAAAAAATTCCAACCATAAACTTACTGCTTTTGGATAACATTTCCGGGTTTTAATGGGGTTTTTCGAATACTGTTTTTATCGCGATTTTTTTATATGCACATGTAATGCCATTTTTCTGAGGAAAAACATGTTATTTTCATCAGAAACAACTTTTTTTCGTTAAAAGGATTCGCCTAAAGTTGACAACAATTTATTAAAAACCAACTTGATACAGTATATTATTTTTAGTAATAAACAAGTAATCATACAAAAGATACAGTCAAAACAATACAATTTTATGATGTTGTTTGAGAAGCAACAAAAACCAAGCTTTTTTGAAACAAAATTTTCGATAAAAGCCAAACGTATAAAAATTAAGGAAATCATTACGAAACAAATTTGAAATAAAAGAACATCAATCAGATATGGTATAATTAGCAAAGTTATTCGAAGAAAGGTAAAAGCCGTGTATAAACTGCAGTTATTAAAACTGAATTCAACCAAAACGTCACGGAAAAACCAACAGATATGATTGCACATTATATCAAATGTTCGATGAATGCCGTACAACGTCAGTGATGTTAATGCTTGAAACATTAGCCGTTTTTCAATTTTTGCTATTTGTGCAGAAAATGTTGAGACTGTTCTTTTGTGAAAAACAGTTATTAAAACAATCATGCAAATTAATAAAATAAAAAGAAAACACGCCCCCATAAAAAGTGATGTGTTAGAGCATTTTGCGTTTAAAATCGGATTACGATAATAATAATTGCCATCAATACAATCGATGTCAGCATACAAGTACAAAATTGGTATCAATGGAGCTCCAAGCATTACAAATAACAATTTTTTAAAATTTTTTGACCATATCTGTAAAAAGTATTTACCAATGATTTACAACACAAAAACTGTAAAGGGATTGCCCAGAAATCACGAGACTAAGAAATCATGGTTTTCCTTCTGTGATCAACGATCAAAAGAAGATACCATGAAATGGATGAGCTTCCTTCCCTTGTCATTGTCATATATTTTCTAGATAGTCGTTAATTGACCTACTTTTTCATGTTTCAACGGAAACCAAAGTGCTGTAAATTTATTCATTACCAATGTTGCATTCCAGAATGGATAAAAAGATTCAAAATAAATAAAATTGAACATGCTTATTACCGATATATAAGGCACTTTCAATTTCATTAGAAGCAAATTACTGAGATAATGATAATAAATTCTGTCATAAAAATGACCAGAAAAACCAATGACGAGCATAATATAATAAGGTTTTCGATACTGCGAATTTTGTTTACAAAAATCAACAAAAAAGAACGCAGTCATTAAAACATTTTTTTGCAAACACGTTTTGAATTTAGAGGTTTACGTAGATGTTAACCTCTAGATTTGGCTTCAGATAAAAGTAATTTTTTTAAATGTTAAAAGGAGAAGAAAAGCACGCAAAGATAAAATAATTACAATCTAGTACAAAGTCTTGTCGAAAAAGTTATAAATATATGGACATGCATTCTGCCAAATAAGTTTTGAAGGCTTCTCCTCCTTCTTCTTATTCGCCTAAACAACATTCTGTAAAAAGGAATGACACATGACACTTTTTTTTACACCAAGCTTACAATTATGTCATCTGAAGCTTCACGTTCATATTAAATAAAATCATGGCGTTTGTCTGGAGTTGGTTGTTTAACATTAGATGGTATTTGAAACGTAATTAAATATTTTTTTCAGGTAAATAATTAAATCACTTTGTGCCAGTTGATCAAAATAAAAAATATGTTGATAATCCTATAATTTTTTTGTTGTTGGGGTTGTTTTAATAAGCACAGTATTTACAGCACGGTAATACCGCAATACCGGACCCTGGTTATTTTCAAAACACGGTATTTTATCGTAACCGGGTTTTCCGATAAACGGTACGGTAAATGATCTCTAAATCAGAAAAAAGAAATAGATGCAAAAATATTAATTGTAAAATACCTCTGGGAAGCCAACCTGCTAAACATTTCTGTTGCTTGCACAATATCTTACAGCGGCCGTTTGAAAGGGTGCACTTTTTTTCTTTCTCTTCTCTTTTAATATTAAAAAACAAACGTCAACACAAAAACAACTAAGAAAACAAAAGAGAAAAAAAAGGGTAACAGAAAAAAGCAGACAATCACAATTGCGCAATATTGGGTCAAAAAATAAAAAGGCAATGCTTTTTTTTAAATTCTTTTAAAAAGTTCACTTTTGAACATGCTTTCTTCATTTTTTCGTGGACGATAATTCATAAATAAATATATTATTGATTAAGTTTAAACTGTTGCATCAAATATTCAACTACCATTTTTTTAATGAACTCAAAATGATACATCAAAAAATTTGGTCACTGATATTTGATGACTTTCAAATATGTAATTCATCACTCTTTATCCCATTAAATTCAAATTCAACTGTATCGGAAATAATATCGCCATGCATGGCACTGGTATTTTTACCAACAATTTTAGCTGTATTTTCAGTTGTATGCTTATTGTTTTTAATTTTTTATGGTTACATTATTCTTTCGCCGACACTAAAAGTTTCAAAGCTTTTAATTTCAAAAGTTTTATTTATTTTAATCATATTTGTTTCAAATTTGATTCACTTTATTTCGACTTATTTTGAATTAGAAAATATCGCAAATTCTTCTGAAGAAATTCTTGGAAGAATAATTTCAGTTTTCATTGCTGTAGTTTTTATTTTTATTTCAAAATTTTTAAAATTGCTCTCTAAAATTTTCAGGTTACATTAGCAGCTTCTTATTTTCGATGCTGGCAAAGTGGAATTCGCAATTCCATTTGGCTTCATTTTATTTATTTTATGTATTTTCTTACTTTACTCCCAAAAATTATTGTAAATATTTCTTCGGCAAAGGTTTGCATATTGTTAAATTAATTAATGTTTCTTTAATTCGATAAAAAATTTTTAGACAAATTTTATTGATAACATTTTTTTGGGAATTGAAATTACAGCTGTAATATTTTTAAATATTTTATTCTGTTTTGTTGACAAATTTGATGGAAATTATGAAAATTTTTATGATTCGAAAGTACGCTGTTATTTTTGATCAGTCATGTGAAGCCCCCCCCCCCCCCCCCCCGGGGAGACCCTTTTTCCCTTCTACAGGGGAAAAGAGAATATTTTAAAAGATCAAAGCTGCCGAGAACCCCCTCCGGATGCCCCGCCCTCTCCTTTTTGCGGACAAGGGGAATGGAATTTGCTGGGAAGGGGATAAAAATGGCCACTTCACATGACTGTTTATGATAGATGAATCTTCTATTTTATTAATCATGGGTCATTTCAGCCAGTGAACCCTGATCGAAGCAGATCATCTTTAGCTCGAGCATTTTTTGCTCAAGCTGGATATTTAATGTCAAAGGGTTATAATGGCACGCTCGATTACGATAGTTTCTGGGCACTTGATCCACAAAATCAACCTGAAAGACTTTTAACATTCTATACAAAATATGAACGAAAAATCAATGAAAAAACTACTAAACTCCGTACAATTCCATGGCTCTTTATAATTTTAGCTAAATGTACTTGGTTTCCATTTAGTGCGGGGGCGGTGTTAACAATTTTGGATGTACTCGTAACACTTGCTGATCCGATATTTCTTAAATTAATTATTAGTTCAGCAGAAAATAATTATCCACTTTGGTATGGATTTATGTTGGTTGTGGCATACTTTATTGTTAGTTGGGTAAAACTTGTAACAATGGCCCGAAGCACTTATTATATTCTAATTACATATTTGGATGTTCAATCAATTTTAATAAATGTTATTTATCGTAAAATGATTAAACTTTCTTTAAGTGCAAAATTGAAATATTCTGCCGGTGAAGTGATAAATTTATTGACAACTGATGTTGAAAGAATTCAAAATTTTTGGTTTAATTTAATTGATTTTATTTATTCCCTTTTAATGGTAGGTCTTATTTGTTTTTAACATAAATCCTGAAAAAAAAACTGGGAATGTTTTACATTATTTATATTAAAAAAACATCTTAAAAGCATCGGATGAAACTTTTGAGTTCTGACAAGTAAACCGTCAAATATGTTATTGGATTTTGACTTCATAACAAGTTTTTAAGGTAGCTCTTAGCCGACTAGTGCCCCCTCATTCTGGAGAAAAGCGGCCAACCTGGAAAAATGTCACCGGGACGGGGAACGGGGATAGGTGGGAAACAGGGACTTTGAGGGGAAAGTTCTAAAAATTCCTTTAATCAAATACCAATGCTATTGGGGGAGTTCAATCAAGAAAATTTTTTCAGATTATCTTCTGTTTAGCAGGCCTTTCATTAATTATTGGCATAAATGTTTTATATGGAATTGCTGTCATTCTTTCCTTCTTTCCTCTTAATGGTCTTTTGGTTAAAATTGCAACAAAATGTGAAGTAAAATAATACATAAAAAATATTACAGTAACAATTCTAAAATTTATTATATTTTAGAATCGTCAAATTGAGCTCAAAGATGAACGATTAAAACTTATGACTGACGTATTAAGCGGTGTAAAAGTTTTAAAACTTTATGCTTGGGAAGAATCAATGCATGCCAGAATATCAGATATTCGAACAAAAGAAGTCATTCAGCTAAAATATGCAACTTATTGTTATGCGGCAATGGAAATAACATTTACTTCATGCCCAATTCTTGCAACAATTGTATCATTTATTGGGTACATAATTATTCAGGGAAATCCTTTAACGCCTGAAGTTGCATTCATTTCATTGATGCTTTTCAATTTGATGCGATTATCAATTTACCGTATTCCAGGCCTCATTCAAGAAATAATTAATGCAAAAATAAGTTTAAATCGAGTTGAAGAATTTTTAAATGAACCTGAAATTCCTGAATTTGTCAATTCCATGAAATCCAAAGATGAAAAGATTGTGACAGAATTTCTAAATGCATCCTTTTCATGGAGTCCTGCACCAATTCAGCCCAGCAACAACGCTGCTGAACAACAGCAACAAATGCTATCAAAATCTCTAAATAATCTATCCTTTAAAATTTATGAAGGTGAACTCATTGGAATTGTTGGCCGCGTTGGTTCAGGTAAATCTTCCCTTTTATCTTCAGTCTGTGGAGAATTGTATCATCTTTCTGGTGAACTCTTCCGTAAATCTCCCATTTCTATTGCGTATGTTCCCCAAGAAGCATGGATTCAGAATCTTTCTCTCCGGGATAATATCCTTTTTGGAAAAAATTTTGATCAAATGAAATATCAGCAAACAATTGATTCCTGTGCTTTGAAAGATGATATAGCAATGCTTGCGGCGGGTGATGCAACAGAAATTGGTGAAAGAGGTTTAAATCTTTCTGGAGGACAAAAGGCAAGAGTTGCATTAGCTCGAGCCGTTTATCAATCATCTGATTTGTACATTCTTGACGACACTTTGAGTGCTGTGGACAGTCATGTCGGGGCACATATCTTTCAAAATGTCATTGGAAATGAAGAAGGAATTTTAAAAGATAAAACTCGAATATTTGCGCTAAATTCTATTAATTTTTTGCCACAATGTGATAGAATAATTGTTATGAAAGGTATAGATAGATAGAACGGTGCTGAACTGTTATTAAAGTAAATTTTTTGGTTTTTAGAAGGCGAAATTGTTGACATTGGAACATACGAGGAATTGCTGGTTCGTGAGAATGCGACATTCATTGAACTCGTCAAAGAGCTTGCTGTAAAAGCTGAAAAACAACAATCTGAAATTGATGATGAAACTATTGGGGAAGAAAGTGAAGACATTTTGAATGAACTTGTTGGAGCTGCACAAATTCGAGAACATAACAGAAGTATAAGTACAAACAATACTGATGATTTCAATATATCACCAATTCGTCAAAGACGTCGAACATCGTCGTCAAATCCATCTGCAACGATCTTTCGTTCAATATCTCATGCACCAGAAGCTTCTTCTTCTTTTTCTGTTGAAAATAATAATTTGGCGCGACTTATTGAAGAAGAAGAAATCGGAACTGGAAAAGTTTCCTACAAAATTTATTTAAATTATGCAAAAGCTTTTGGCATTCATCTTGTTATCTCTTTGCTAATAGTTTTATTTGTTTTTCGAAACTTCTTTGAAAGTTTTAGTCAAATTTGGATTGCAAAATGGTCTTCTTCTTCAAATTCAGAAAGCCACAACAAAAATGATGAAATTGAACATTTAGGAATTTATGCATTTTTTGGTATATCCAGTTGTATCCTTGGTGGTCTTAGCTCTGGAATAATTGCAGTTGGAGCTTTTAAAGCTAGCAAAGAAATGCATGAAAGTTTACTTTTTTCATTGCTCCAATCTCCCATGTCATTTTTTGATACAACTCCACTAGGTCGAATTCTTAATCGATTATCAAAAGACATCGAAAAAATTGATAAACAAGTTCCACAAAAGCTAACTTTTTCAATAATTACATTTGCTGAATGCATATTTGGAATTATGATGGCCATCTATGTCTTGCCATATCTTGGAATTCTATCTGTTTTTGTTTTGATTATTTTTGTAATTGTTGTTGTAAGTTCCCAAAATTCTAAAGAATATAGTTTTAAACAAAGTATAAAATTTAAATATATATATTTTTTAGCGATATTATACTTATGCCTCGGTTCAAATTCGTCGCTTATATTCAAAATCTTGGTCATCTGTAACGTCACATGCCCAAGACTCATATATTGGAGTTAACACTTTGAGAGTATTTGGGGTTCAAAAACAATTCATTGATGGAATGCTTCAAAAAGGTGTTAAAAGTACAGAAGCAGACTTAGCTGAAATTGTATCAAATCGGTAAACTAAAATAATATGGATAAAATAGAATCTTTAAATGAAGATGCTATGTTACATGCATTTCCTAACAAAATTTTCGGTTTTGTTAGGACATTATGTAATGCGGAAACCGATCCAACAGTTAGACACAAAAAATCCATTATTTTCTGTTTTTCTTAGCTCCCAGTGAAAAAAAATTTTCATTTCATTTTTAGCATCAAAATTTAATAATCATTTCAGATGGATCCAACTAAGAATGGATATGCTAACATCCATTTTTGCAACAATTATTACATTAACGGCTGTGTATTTGGGACATCATGGTCTGATTACGGCTGGTTTGGTTGGCCTTATAACATCCACGGCAACAATGATTCGAAATTTGTTAGGAGAAATTGCCCGAAGTACAAAAGAGATGGAAATGAGTATTGTTGCAGTGGAACGTATACAGGAATATGTTCAAAATGAACAAGAAGCTGAATGGCATTCCACAATTCCTCCACCCCTTTCATGGCCATCAGAAGGAGTAATAAAATTTAAAGATCTTTCACTTCGTTATCGACCTACAACACCATTTGTGCTTAAAAATTTGAATTTTGAAATTGCAGCAAAACTAAAAGTTGGAATTGTCGGAAGAACGGGCGCTGGAAAGACTTCTTTAACGATGGCATTGTTTAGAACGATTGAACCAGCTTTTGGCACAATTTTCATTGATGGCATTGATTATCGAACTCTTGGCCTCCATGATCTTCGAAATGCATTTACAATTATTCCACAAGATCCTGTTCTATTTTGTGGAAATCTTAGAATTAATCTTGATCCTTTTGAAGAATTTGACGACACTACACTTTGGAATGCAATCGAAAAAGCTCATCTCAAGCAATTCGTCGATCAATTCCCTTTGAAACTTCAGCACGAAATTAGTGAAGGTGGCGGGAATCTTTCAGTTGGTCAAAGACAGCTAATTTGTCTTGCACGTGCAATTCTTCGGCGCAAAACTAAAATTCTCGTTTTGGATGAAGCTACTGCAGCAGTTGATGCAGAAACGGATCAGCTAATTCAAAGCTCTATTCGAAGTCAATTTTCTCAATGCACTATTTTAACTATCGCTCATCGATTAAATACTATTATGGATTATGACAAAATTTTGGTAATGGATGCCGGAGAAATTCGTGAATTTGATTCTCCTGAAAAATTTTTACAAAACAAAAATGGAATTTTTTATTCTTTAGCTTTTCAGTCAAATCTTATGTAAAAAACAAATTTTTGGCATACTTTTAAATTGTTGTTAAAAATTAAACAGTCATCAGTCATAAAAACCTTCAATTTTATATCAAAATGTAGATGTGGGAACTAGACATGCTTGCAATTAGATATGATTAACATCAAACAAAATAAAAAACTAATAATATTTTTTTATATTCATTAGTCATTTGTTTTTTTAAAATCTAATTTATGTTATTATTAATTGTTATTTGTATATTAAACTAATTTTAGAATTTAATTTTAATATTATGAGCTTATTCTATATTGCTTATTTTTATTGTATTTATTTATTCAATGTGTGGTAGGGCACGTAAACATATTAAATTAAATCTGTTACATAAATAAACTAATACCACTGTAATATACAAAGCAATTTTAAATCACATGGTAAATCTTTTGTCATAAGGCACATCATTTATTTTATTATCCGCCTATCGAGCTTTTATGTTTTTGTAAAATAACTTTATTATTTGTGTTTCAAGAAAGCCTTCAAACAGTTTTATTAAATGATGCACGGCTGACAGGGGAGGCTGCAGCAGCAATGGTAAAGGTTTTGGACAAATTTTTTGATGCAGATAAATATCGATAATTAAATGCTACCATTAACATTCTGAATATTAGAAAAAATAATTTAGAGTTTCATTTTTTTCAAATAAAATAGTAAAATTCATTTTTAGATTAACTACTTAAAAAATCATCATCATATATAGAGGTATTGATATGACGCTGACATTGGGGGCCGTGTTTTTATACTCGTCTAACTATGAAATAGCTAGGTACGAAATATCAGCGGCCTAATAGTTCATAATGGGATTAAATAACTGATTGAATATAGCTGGCAAGTAGTAGGCAATAACTATTTAAGTTATATTAGATGGTTATCATCTGCTACTTACCAGTTATATTCAATCAGTTATTATTCCATTTTAGCTGATATTCTGTTTCAAGCTATCACCTAATTAAACGAGTATATAGACAAAATATGAGCCCACAACACCAGCGTCACTTGAATACCTTTACGGTAACTTTTGTTTTTATACAACACTAGAAATGTACAAATAAAAATAAATAATATAGGTAGTAGCGAATTTATAATTTTTGAGGCATTAAAGGCGCAAAATTAAATCAGTGCATTTTTACACAAAAGGTTGAGATAATAAACCTGTTGTTTTCGGTTTAAATTTCTAAAACATGTTTATTCTAATCGTTAATGTTTTTGGATCATAAAGATTAATAAAACTTATAAAATATTTATAATAAAAATATTTATTGCTAGATAAGCAGCAAATTTGCAACATAAAAAGATGCAAAAGCACCTGTTATGCAACTTGTTTTTATTCATGCTTGTTTTTGACTACAGTAACCCAAGAATTCTCAATAAAGGTATCCTTCAATTATAATATATTCAAACAATCATCAAAAGGTTAAACAAAAAAAAAACATTTATTATCTTTATACAACTATTAATAATATTTAAAATTATTATATTATAATAGTAAAAACTAAAACCGGCACAAATGAGATTTGAAATTTTAATGTTGTTTAAGGAGCAACAGCAGGGAGCCAAGCATCCAAAGATGGCTAAAATTAACTAATTCAACATGTTTAAATTTTGTTCTATGAAGAGACTTACGAAGGCAACCCCAACACCAGTATTAACTCCAACTCCTGCAAATGGAACTCCAACTCCAAACATGGATTTAACTTCTCCGCGCCTCCAATCAACTCCAGTATGCTGATTGTGTTTATAATATCCGCCAACGCCGTAATGATTATCAACATCTACGGTACCAATTTTATCTGCTCGAAGTGGAACGTTGACATCTGTGCCACCGCCACCTTCAACTCCAAGGGATTGAACCAATGGCATACTCCAACCAGTACGGTAACCGTATCTGGAAATTACACGTATATTTTCTTCAGCTCGTTAAGATAATTTTAACCTTCCATCAATCCAATTTGCGCCAACTTCAAAGTTTTGCGACCAATAATCTCGAACACCCTACAAGTAAACTTATCTGTGGATACCGTAACCCTGGTTAGACACTTACGATGTTCTGCGCATACCTAAAATTCTAATTTTTATAACGTTTGAAAAACGCGCAATTCATACCCTCCACCCCAGGCCCCGCATTGATCGGATAAAATGGAAGACCTTTAACTTCCCAAGATCCCAAATTCAGGCCAACTCCAGAAGTAAATGAGTCACCAATTGCAGCAAGAGGGTCACCAGCGGGAATATATTTTTGGCAATCTCTGAAGTACCCCATGCATTTCGCAACATAATCCTTTGTAAGTTGTTGTCGGCCACAATGTTGCACAGCTAATGGATAAAACCTTGTGCATCTTAAAAACAGAATTGTGTTTAATCACATATGTATACATCAATATGAACTCACAATTCTCTTAGCTGGTTTGGGTCAGTTATTCGGCTTAGCTAAAAGTATTTTCATTGTAGGTTTTGTAAGAATTTAAAATTTTTGTTGTAAAGTTGTGCCCCGTAAACCAAAAAAGTGTCACAAGGACTTGTTGTTGCTCAACTTCAAATTTGTTGGCGGAACGCAAAACTCTTTAACACAAAAAGAAAGAAAAAGTTAAAACAAGTTTTTTGAAAACGTTTCAATTAAAGTTTTTGTTTATATTTATTATTTCTTAATTGGGAATGTTTGAATGACATAATCGTTTAAGTTAAAAACACAAACCGGTGAATCTGGGGAATCATCTTGTAATCGGCTTAATCGACTTCTTGGTGGTGGAAGTGGTTCTCGTAGGGATGATAGACGTGTACGACTAGGCGTCTCTGGGAATGGCGCATCTTCAGAAGAAGAAGATGGGGCATGTGCATGTGATACTTCTTAAAAATAGAGTATTTTAAGTTGAATAAAAGTGATGAAAAAAGTGACAAAAAATTACAACTTTTGTCAATTGCCGTAAAACTGCTTACCTTTTTTCTCAGTTCTTTCACGATTCTGTCCACAAAATGCTAAATTTGGATTTCTTTCACATGCGGTTGCAACTAATCGATCTTTTGAACTCATTCCTATCACTAAAAATCATACACATACTTCAAATTAACCATTACCATACCCCTTACCAATATTAAATAAACCTAATAAAATACAATCATGTATAAAAATTTTGATTTGAACCCCCATGGTTTTTCTAAAAGTTTTGTTAACAATTATTTTCTAACACTTTCAATTATTTTTTTCTATCGGTTAATCCGTGTGATAAAAGTGATCAAAAAGAAGAAAACAAAAAAAAAGCGCGAAAAGGTATGCATCATTTTATCAGATCATTTCAATTCGAAAAAATAACGCAATAATCAAAATTAAAGATGAAAGCAATAGACTGCCAGGCAGCTAAATGAAATATTTTGTTGCATCAATTAAATGTGATAAATATTTTTAGAGGGAATAAATTTTAAAAGGACAAGTTTAGGCAAAAGAAAGTTGAAATGAAAGGGAGAAGAAAAGAAATGGTGTGAAAAAAAGTAAAGAGTAATAAAAAAACACTAATAACAAAAAAAGAAGTTCAACCATGATCTTTCTGAAACTTTTTTTTACTATCAAATCAATAATAAAATTTCGAACAAAAACTTTTCTCTCATGTCCGTGCTTTAAAAAGCCAAGAAATAAAAAGAATTAATTGACCCCGAATTCTGATACGCCTTTTTGAAGGCCTTGCAAAAGTTTAAAGTAATCATCATTTTTTTGGGGCTGTTACAAATTGTATCATGGAAACACAAACTACTGGTTCCTTTGCTCAGCAACTTTGTGCAAAAAAAGTTTAATCAAACATGACAAATGAACCCCTTCTACAGTATCCAAACAAAAAACTTGTTGAAAAAAACAATTTAATGCAAACAAAAATAATTGTATACCAGCACTTTACTTCCATATTTCTCATTCAAAATCATAAACACGTAGAAAAAAACATTTTTAAACGTAAAAAAAAAACAAAAAAGATATTTCTTAAATCTTAAGCTTGTTCACGAAGACGTTTCATGCGAATTTCTAAAGAACCAGATAAACTTGCCAATGATGAAGCGTTAGCATTTGATGAAGATGGTAAACCAAAGGATGGTACTTCAGGAAGAGAAGAAATATTGATAACATTCTTATTGACTCTTACAGAATTATTACGATCTGCAAGTTTATCAGCTTCCATCATTTCATTCAATTCATTTTCAAGTTCTGCATCATCAATCCTTTGTTCAGCTAGAATAAAGCCACCACTAATTGCTTCATTAATTTCTTTAAAGTCATCCATTGTTTCATGAATTGAATCAATTGTCTTATCAATCTAAAAAGATTGGATTAAATCACATATGTATAATAAAAAGATAAACATACAGAATCCACAGATAACCCTTGACGACCAAGTGCATCTTTGAATGCTCGATTTCCAAGTCGATATGCATCCAAAACTTCAGCAGTTTGACGAGTTTCAGAAATCTTGGCAAGCATATTCAAAAGTTGTTGATATTGCCCATCCTTCTTTTCAAGTTCTTTTTCATTAAGCTTCTTTTTCAAAATAATATTTTTGGCTTTTGTACGATTCTTATCAGCAAGAGCTTGTTTAGCCTGTTCTTTAAGTCTAAAATACCTAGAACGTATTAATGTTAACAAGATATAATAAAATTTAGTGTACCTGTGCCCTCTCCATAAAATGGACAAGAATTTCTTTGATATTCTTTTGCTGCCTCTCGGTAAAGAGAAAAAAAAAGATCAAAGGCATAATAAAAAATACCCCCTTTAAAATTATTTCTGGCTACGGCCTGGGATTAAGTTTGTTGCAAATTTTGTGAAGATCTTTTAACAAAAAGTCGAAAGTGTATATTATTAAAAGTTTGTGCAAAAAGTGTGAAAGAAAAAAACAAAGTACAAGAAAGTAGGCGCAAAAATGAAAAATAGAAAACTCATTTTTATTAAGATGGTAATTTAAAATGTTTATGTATTTATAGACATGTTTTTAGTAATTCTAATAAGTGTTAACAATTATCTTTTAAAAAAAAACAAAATTGCATAGCAGCAACTTTTTTGGTTGTTACTGTGGATTTACTTACTTATAAAAGCACCTCCATTTACTCAAATATTATTCATTTTTAAAAATAAAAAAGATGACACAAGTACCATGTTCTGTCTTTGGACTTTCAGCTATATCACCTGATTATTCAACTTGTATCTCATTTCAATTTATATTTGGTATGAAATATCTTAAAATTGAATATTTTTGTTTTGTTATCTCTGTTTTGATTATTCTGATCTCTCTATTTGGTAAAATAAAAGAAAGTTATAAATGGTTTATTTTGAATCAAGCAATTTTCGATTTATTGGTAGAATATGATTATGTATGCGGTAAAGTACCATATCCAAGATTTATGTCATTCATCACCCCCGTTATAAATGCCAAATCAAACTGTTTTTACTCTGCTGATCGAGTTGCCAATGATTATTTAATTGGAATTAGCAAAGCTATGACTGTTTTAATCAAATATCTGCCATTATCCATGCTATTCTTGTTATCACTTTCAAGATTTTTGGCAATATTTAAGCAACACTTTTATGAAAAACATGATAAAGGGATAAAGATTTTAATTCTTATTATAATCTCAAATTTAGTTGGCAGCTTTTTCATCTGTTTTTATATATTATGGATGTATTGTACAATTGGACGATGTCGAGATAAATTATGTACAGGATCAATACATACAGGTTTGTAATTTTTTTGTAGTGTGAAAAATACGATTTTTAACGTTATTATTATTACACTCTTAAAGGAAGCAGACCGTTTGATATCAGGCCTTTTGTTGACAAACACTGTTTTTTTAGGTTTTAAATGTAATGATACAGAATATATGAAGTGCACCGATATCACAATTTACGTATATGAAATAAATTTTATTTTTAAATACATGTATTTAATTTTTATAACAATTTGGATGTCACTTGCAAATATTTTTGCGCTTTCCATTTTTATCAAAATTGTTTTACATCTTTCATCTCAATCTAAGATAAACTCTGCAAGGTTTATGGCATCTCTCAAAGTGGCTTCTGTTTTGTTGTTTCAGTGTTTTACAGCTTCCATTTATTTTTTATTAACTGCCTACGTCGACTTATTATATGATGTTATTCCGGATGTGATTTCTTGGTATAACAGAGAAAATCCATATGCTGATGAACAGCCGACTTGGGTAAGACTGCTTACAACAAATTACAATTGCATAAATATGCTTCGAATATTCTTGGATTCACTGATAGCTTTGGTTGTATTGAGTGGATATCGACGAGCATTATCGAAAATTTTCACATTCCCTTTTAAGCTTCTTCCGTTTCTTAAGTTTTGGGATAGAAAAATGAATGTTGTACCGATCAATAATGCATCGCAGGTTTCACTTTTTGTTAAAAGATCTTCACAAAATTTGCAACAAACTTAACCAGTAATAATTTTAAAGGGGGTATTTTTATTTTACGAGGACCATGCCTTTGATCTTTTTTCTCTTTAACAGAGAGGCGGCATTATTGTCCATTTTAGGGAGCGGGCAGAAGTACCAAATGCCTTCGCTGGCACTCTGCAGGCCCTGAACTCAATTATAAATTTAAACAATGTGTTTTTTTACTGTATTTTATAAATTTTTTCTTGTAGGTAGTATTTAAAAATTTTGTTTAAAATTAATTGCTTTTGCTGAATTACAAGATTATAAAAAACAGTTATGTAATTAGCTAATAATAAATATAAATTTCATCCTTTAAATCATTAAACAGATTTGATACTCAAAAGCAAATAACAAAAAATTTACACAAATTTGTTAAATATTTCATAAGTGCTTTTTTGTAAGTTGTTGCCATGCAATTTTTTTTAAGAAACATAATTGTTAACACTTATTAGAATTACTAAAAACATGTCTATAAATACATAAACATTTTAAATTACCATCTTAATAAAAATGAGTTTTTATTTTTCATTTTTGCGCCTACTTTCATGTACTTTTTGTTTTTTTTTTCTTCACACTTTTTGCACAAACTTTTAATATGCACCTAACATATTTTTTTTATCTATTATTAGACAAAATGTGTCATTCAAAAAGTACAAGGCCATATACAGAAAAAAGTTTACAGGAAAGGCACGCCTTTGGTCTTTTGCCGCTTCTGACAAGCGTCGACAGAAGATCAAAGAAATTTTGTGAATTTTGGAGGGCGCCCCCTTAAAATACTAAAAGTATATTTGGCAAAAAACAATGTGGATGGATTAGGGTTGTCGCACGATCATACACCTCGGCGAAAATTGGTTTTTCTTAATTTTAACTTCGCGCCTGGAAGGGGGAGGGGGCACAACCCTAAGATGGATATGTAAATCTAAAAAAGTTATTGAAATTTAAACTACAAAGATTTTGATGAATCACTGTGTCTCGAAAATCAGAGTTATGGGAATTGCCATTTAGAGTTTCAGTTACTCTGCTAACAAATTTTAAATGCAAAAATTCGGTAAAATTATTTTTGAATCCACGAGTCATTGAAACCAAACTGTGACCCTTTAAGATTATAAAAACAAAACAAAATAAAAGAAAAGTTGTTTTTCAAACATTTTTAATTGAAAACCTACACCTTGATTTAAATTTAAGAAAATTTTTAGGTGATTTTATGGTTCTTTCTTTCCTTTTTCTGATTTTTTTCAGAACATTAAAATCCTATGACGCAGTTTACTAACGTTACATTGATTTTTAAAATGCTCTGATTATTGCTGATGTTACAATGAAATTAAAAACTTTTCAAAAAATCATTGACAAAACAATTGTTCGAAAAATTCTCTGCATTTTTATAAGACACCTGTTACAGATTTAGGCTTTACGTGCTGATGTCTTCTATAGATTTAAATTGGCTGTTTTCATATTTGCTTTCAATAAAATTAGAAAAGGCTTAAATAAAAAATGTCTGATACATTTGTATGTAGTCTGATTCCCTATTTTATCAGATAATCTACTTATATTGCCAGCGTTGAAAAAAATTTCGCACTTCTTTTCACACTTTTTTTCTAAAAAATCAACGCTCTCATATAAAACACTAAAATGATGATGTCAGTGGTAACCATTTTTAACTTGCTAGTTATTTCTTATGCCGCAGAAACTTTTAACTGTACAAATGGTAATGTATATTTAAACCTTAATGAAATAGCATTTTTTGAAACTCCAGATTTTCCTAGTTATTTGTCACAAGAGAACCAAAAACAATGTGATTTACAATTTTTATTAACAAAATATAAAAATACAGTATGTTTTTTTTTATATGATAGTAGTTTAAGACCTTTTAAAATTCACGGCAGATCCGTCTAATAGAAAGAATCAAAGTGAAAGAAAAAAGAGAGGTGTGCAAAAAAAATTTTACACTTGTTTTCTTTGTGCTTTTTTGTTTTTTATTTATATTTCTATTGTCTTTTTAAGCTTAATATTAAAAATCTGATATCTTTTTTTTAAATTTATCAATTAAAAAACTGCCTCGCTAAAATCAAGATAAGATCCCACAAAACGATCTATCAGATAATCACAAAAAAAGATAACATATAACCCGAGATCTCGATCTTTGAAAAAGCCCAAAAAAAGAACAAAGAGAACGAGATGCGAAGAAATTTTTTTTCATACCTCTCTTTTTTCTTTCACTTTCCTTTTAGGGCTTTTTTTTAGGGAATTAAGACAAGTATTTCTTTATTTGTTGAAACAACATTTGTTTTTAGAGTTATCAAATGGTTTTGGCATTTTATCAATTCCCAAAAACATTCAAACAATTTCCTACTGTATTTTTGCTTTACAATGATTCATCATATTTGATTCAAAGTGATTTTCCTGATAATGGTGATGCAATTGCTGAACAAGGGTTTATTGCTTTTGTTGATAGAGTGACTGATTGCCCATTGGAATTTTTAAGCAAAGATAAACCTTTTAAAATTTTAAAAGAAAATCAAATTCTTTATATTCGATCAAGCTATTTTAATAACCAAATTCGTCAAAAGCCATGTCAATGGAAATTTCGTGCGCCTGATGGTTTTGGTCTTAAGATTGTTATTCAAAGCTTTAATGTTTCATCTACAACGTTTTTAAGAATTGAAAATACAACTGATATAATCATAAAGTAAATAATCATTAGTTTACTATTACGGATCCTGACCGGCCTGTATTTTTGTCATGTTTAATTTAATTCTTAATTTTTTAGTTACAATACATCGAATACATGGAAAAACATTCGATGGTATTCATCTGTTTATACAATAATAATACCAACTGCGGCTGCTATTTTTATTCGATTAGAAAAGAATCCTGTATCAAAAATTGAAAAAATTGCAGAACCCTCCTATAAATCTTTTATAACTTCGCCAGATTATGGGTGCATTAAAAGTGGATTTGATAGTAATGAAGGAATTTTTGGAAACTTTACCATAATAAATTATCCAGTGATCTTTACTGTTCTTGATTATTATTTAACACCATCTGATGAATTGTATTTTATGGTCAACAAAGAAAAAATTATGTACGCTACAAATTGAAAATATACTTTTAATTATTACGCTTTTATAGGATCAACAAAACTGGAGATTATATGGTTTTTCGTAACCAAAGTATCTCAATATATTATACTACAAACAGATACACTCCCCAAAGTGGTATATTACTGCTTATACAAACATATAAAGAAAAAGTATTAAATGATAAAATTCAGTAAAAACTTATTTTACATTAAATATGCTATATTATGTCATTTACTTTTTGAAAAGAAATGAATTATATAATATCAAAGCTTGCGCACTAAAAAAGAAAAAAAATTTTGCCGGTTTTATCTTTTTTTTTCGGTTAGTAAACAATGCATTAAACATTGCTTATGCCAATTATTGTTTCATTTCCTAACTTTGAATCCAATTTTTTTTGTATCTGTTTAATTAAAAAATAAACTCAAAAAAGCAAAAGGAATAAATGACAAACCAGACAGCTTTTTTCCTGTTTCCTGCTATAAACCACAAAAGCAAAAGCTTTAATGAAAAAACAGAACTTAAAATTTTTAATTTACGAAATAATTTTTCCCAATAGTACATTAATTAATTATGTGCTCATGTTACTTTTCTTAGTAATAAGAATTTTCAATTTAATAATTAGAAAGTACTTCTTGTTAATGTGTGAGCCCAACACATTGTAGTAGTTTATTAATGGTTTCAACAAAAATGAATCATTAAAAAATAAAATATTTTAATTTTCTCTTTTACGTTTTGGAGATGGCGTTAAGTACTTTTCTTTTGATTTTTTTTATTGGTGAAGTTATTTTGTATTTTTTTCATTGTTCTGTGTTGATATTACTGATTGCTAAAAGAAAGAATGCTTTTAAAGGGCCATTTTACAACATATTTAGAGTAGTTCTGATTTCGGATATCGGCAGTTATATTTGTGTAAGTTTTTAAAAGCCTTTATATAAAACGCAAAAGCCAAAAAACAGAGTGTTCAATGTATTTTGACAGACGAAAATTGCGGACAAATGACGGTTATTAATTTTAAAAGCTCATTTTTTCTGGAAAGAGCGTTAGATAACTTTTATATCGGATCCAACAAAATATTTTTTATATGATTTCTAAGAGCCCTTTCTCCAATTTCGTGCCAAAATTTGAATATTACTCGGATTTTTTTGGTTGGTTTTTGTGCATAATAACTGCAAATCGGAGTTAATCCTCGTATATCCCCGAAAAATCCGCCAAAGTTAAAGTAACCCAAAAATGCTTTTCAGGCATCATTTCTGACACCCCTGGGCACCTTTAACAAATGAAATAAAATTTTTTTATCAAAAACCAAAACAATGCCAAAGGTTCAAACACCTGCACGAACTTTTCGAACAACCAAATAAATAACATTTAACTGTTTCTTGTTTTTCAGAATATCATTTTCCAGAAAATTACTTTAATTC
The DNA here is from genome assembly GCA_024447215.1 of Panagrolaimus sp. LJ2400. Lineage (NCBI taxonomy): Eukaryota > Metazoa > Nematoda > Chromadorea > Rhabditida > Panagrolaimidae > Panagrolaimus > Panagrolaimus sp. LJ2400. The sequence continues at coordinate 902,592 of JAMRYA010000007.1, read as the reverse complement.
CAATATTCACAAATTTTTTCATAAATAATACACTTCTTGCTTCTAGCTTAATTACACTTGTCAGCGTTTTTATTTATATACAGTTTTTGGGACATCTATTTTTGGCTTTTAATCGTTTTACTTTAATTTGGTTTCCTTTATATCATGAAACTCTATGGAAACGGCAATGGTATACCATAGGAATCTTTGGAATCGCTGTTGCCTGCATTTCATGGAGAATTCGTGAACCAGCAAGCTTTGTATTTTTATCTGATAGTGTTGTAACTCTTGTTTTAATGAACAGTAATATTACAACTATTAGTAGTACTGTGGCATTGGTGATTTCATTTTCAACAACTTTTTCTGCAGCAATTTTCAATTTATTCTCATTTTTCAAATTTTTAATTCGAAAAAGCAATAATTCTTCTCTAAATGTTAAGGAAAGAAATTTGCTGTGTAAGTTGTGCCATTGTTAAGCAAAAGTTGAAGTTATGCAAATTTTAAAATCAAGATTTTACACATAAGAAGTTTTGGGAAGGGCAGACCTTTGACCTTTTGTCACTTCGGCACTTGTTAGCAAAAAATCAAAGTGAAGATCAAAACTGCCCCCATGCATTTGCTGCGTATTTTCTTAATATTAGTCAAAATGGCATGCTTAACTGTGGCTCAAAAATGTTCTCAAAATTTGGAAAATTTTACATAATCTTTTTTCAGTTGTTTCATTCATAATTTTTATTGCACAATTGCTACGAATATCTTATCCTGCAAGTAAATTTATTTTTTCTACAAATGATCCGATGGCATCATTTTTTAATGAAGCATTGCCAATTTTAACAGGTCTTTTTTCATGGAGTGGTAGCTTTTCTTTATTGTTTTTAAGGTTTAAAACTATTATTTTTATTTCTTTAGCTAAAAAAAACAGTTTTAGTTCATCAATGCGAAAATCATATTTATCATTTTATTTATGCAAATCAAACATAACAAAAATTAACCCCCATAATGTGGCTTTGTAGCATGAAGGCTTTAAACAGCAAAAAACACGTAATACATGTACTTTAATGTGAAGATCTGCAACAAAAAAATGATCACACTTGTGAGAAAAAATGTCATACATCATGCATTTTCTTTAGTTGATGTAACTTTGCAGTACTATTAAAATCGATAAAACCAATAAATTTTCCTAAGATATTGTCCCGAAATCTATTTGAACCTCCTCATTTCCCAAAATCTTAGATTTTTTCTGATGATAAAGTAAGTCGTTTTGATTTTATTAAAATGACAGAAAACAGTTATTTAAACAGGTCAAAAATTACACAATTGATTGCAAACATGTTGTCACAAACTGAGCATAGAAAAAACGATGACAAAGAATGTATGTAAAGCAAAAAACAATTAAACACTGAAGTCGAAGTATAAATGCCATACAAAGAAAACAAAAAACACTCAAGTATTTGTGAGGTAAATATTAATAAGGGCTGCCAGGTTCATGCCAATTTCCCATTTCATCCATTCCTCCAAATGGATTTGGTCCTCCAAAATCATAATCTTCATCTTCATCATCTGAATTAATTCGTTCGCTGCGTTTCTTGTGATAGCGACTATCAATGATAAAACAACGCTTTGTAGATGGTACTTCTTTTGATTCCGATTTTGAAGCAGGACGTTTCAACAAAGGTTTATCCTTTGAATCATTAAGCATAACATTTGTAACAACAGCAACATTGCCACCCTTTTCACCATCATCTTTTTTATCAGAAGATTCATTTTCACCATCATTTTCTTGAAAATCCTCCTTTTCATTATCATCAATGGACTTGGCTTCGGTTTCTGCTTTGGGGTCATCTTTTGATTTTTGAAGTTCAGTTTGATCTTCAGAAGCTGGATCAACGTCTTTTACATTTGCATTTGCTTCTGCATCATTTTCAATAACTGCAGCCATGATTAAAGCTAAAAGAAAGTATGTAAAATGTTTGTTTGATGTTATTTCGGGTAAAACAAAACAAGGAATAGCAACAAAATTTCGTTTTTTTATCAAAATTAAGAGTTAAATTATACTGATTTTAATGAGTTTATCGAACAGGAAATAATGTTAATCAAAAAAAGAGTGTTCAAACACGTGTTAAGGCATTATCAAGGGATATGAAATGAATCATAAAAAAATAAAAGACAAATGAAAAAAAAATCATTTTTCCAAACATAATCATTTTTTTACATTATTTATAAACATAAAATGCAAAGAAAACGGGGATACTGTCAAAAAGTATATGTTTCAAGTTTGTGGGAATTCTGTTGGGTTAAAATTACAAATTTTATTAGCTCCCGGCCGAAGCTTGGTTGGTTTATTTAAACATGGACAAACGATTGTAAGTGTAAAAAAGGAAAAAAAAAGAAAAACATAAGAAGACGGATGTTTTTACAAACAATAAAAAAGACTTCTTTTTGTTACATTTCAATTTTTTGTGATTTGTCATCGACAAAATTTTTTTAGACGCCCGAAAAAAATTTATACATATTTTGGCGCCGAAAAAAGTAAAAAAAAAGAGAGATTGTTGCTCAAAAATTAGTTTTAAAAAAATGTGATTGATGCCATCCTCTTTCTTGTTCAATTGTTTTCAAACACTGTCACCGCCGTATAATTCCATTGACCTTCCCTTGCTCGACATCCACAAAACAGCTGTGAAAAGGAAAATGTGTGTTCTCTCTTTCAATGGCATCGGCAACAAACACACTTTTATTGCTTTAGAGGAAAAAAAAACGATACCATTTTTTGTCAAACAAAGTTTATAAGCGTCTGAGCAGAAAGAATTTATTGAAAAAAAAGATCACAAACAACAAAAAAACAAAAAGAAAGAATACAATCAAAATTTTTTTGGATAATGAACATGTCCAGTACCACTGAATTCAACATAGCTTTGACCATTTTCTTTTTGACGAATTCTGGCACACATATATTTCTGTTTGGATAAACATTTTTGGCATACATATCGATTTCTTCGTTTTGAAAAAGTATAAAAGTAACAAATATTTTTTCTATGGGAATCAAAAACTGCTAGCTTTTTAATCTTCTCACCATTTGTATTTTCTTTTTCATATATCATAAAATCAGGACGCTTGACGGGAATTGGTTTCATCACAGATAAAAAATTAGATGGCAGTTGAAACATAACAAAATATTTTTCTTCAGGTGCTAAAAATTGAATAAATCGTTCCATCAGAGTTTGATCAAGTTTTGGAATAAAATATTTCAAGGCTAAAAAAATAAATTTCGGTTTTTAGAAAATGCAAGAAAGGAAATTACTTACCCCTATTTTTATCAGGACAATAAACAGTATGATGACTTTTTGAAAAACAAGTATAACATTTTTGATGATGAAAGCAGCAACCACCAGGTAATTCTTTATTCTTTTTTATCAAGCAATTACCACAACACTCTTTTGATTCTGCAACAGTTTTTCTTGATTCATCAGTTACATAAACATCGCAGTTTTGAGAAAAATGATTAAAACTTTCACAGAAAAAGCAAGACATTGTTGAAGAGATAAATTTGGCTGCAAAAAAAGCAACGACAAAATCTGAAAAAAAAGATTAATTTTTTAAATAAAAATAGCTAAAAATAAATGAAAGAGAGAATAATGAATGATGAAAATTTAATGCGAAACAATTTTTTTGCGCAGCTCTTATATTTTGATTGACCCTAAATATAATCACACATAAAAAATTAAAAGGCGTACGCCATGAAAGCCCTCTGATCTGCTTTGCTGTATTAATAAAATCAATAAAAGCATTAAATTATAATGATGATAATTTTTTATTTTCCAAAAGTATAGTTTTTCAGATTTTTTAATTACTCATGTTATATAATGAGCTAGCAAATTTTTATTATAATTTAATGACACAACAAATAAAACATAACACAATAAAATTTACATTCTTAAAAATTCAAAGAAACGATGAACATCTTCTGAAGATTTTTCCCATATTTTTTTCAGTGTATCTTCAGAAGGGCTTGAATATTCCACATTTTGTTGGCTTGCAAGTAAATATTTATACGATTCATTATCAACCAAATAAAAATGATTCGGATTTAAAGGGTTGACAAGATTGTATTTTTCACAAAATTGTAAAATTGCTGTCATGGGGACTCCAATATTAAATAGTGTCACATTTGCATATGTAAAAAAGAAATAAACGTTAGAAAATAGTGAAAGCAAATTATACAATGAATTCTCAAACTCTTTGGTTAGCTTTGTTTGATTTGAATGCATCACCAAACATATTGCATCAATTCTGTCGATATCCTTGAGGAAATCTTTGATATAGTTTAGGTTTTTAATATCTTGATTCCGTCCACGACTATCATTTAAGCCAGGAGTATCAATGATTTGGAAGTCATAATTTTCAAAAGACAATACATGTTTCTGCGGCTTTTGTGTGACTGATTCGCCTTTTTTCCCCAAAACTTCATTCTGCTGATCGATGTTGTTTCTGTTATCATCAACACTTGTACCATCTGATTTTTTACCACATTTTACATTGAAATTATATGGGATTGTATATTCCATTTTGCATCTTTTTGCTGAATCAAATTTTGGATGTTTGAGATAATTAATAAATGCATTGATAAGAGTTGATTTTCCTACACCAGTTTCACCAAGAAATATAAGATTAAAAGTACGCTGTACATTTTGATGTTTGGTTTGTTTTATATTCTGCTTTTTAGTGGCTTGATAAACTTTGAAGCTTGCAGCTGCACCACATATCACCATGAAAGCTATGAACAAATATGAAAAAACATTATACTCAATAAATATGTCAGCAACACTTTCCACATTCGCAGGAGATTGAAAAATTTCTTCAAGAAACCGTCTTCTAGGACAGGCTAATTGAGAAGTCATTAGTTGCAACAAGAGCGTGAAAATCACCAACGTTTAGGAGAAAATTCTAAGTTGTTATATTGACAAAACGTAAACAAAAAAATGAAGTAAAAAAGTCATAAAATAAAAAACTTTGATGGTATTTAAAATAGGGTTTGGCCTTTTTCTCATACAAATGGTGATTATCAAAGACTTTATTTTTGTTGTTGTCTCAAATTTTATCAGCAAAATGCTATAATCTCTATGTTTGTGCCGATATTTTAATCCTGAAATTATTAAGATTTTGCTGATTCAGTCAAGTAAAAAGGCGCAGTAAAATCACAGAACTGTCTTGTGACACCTATTTTTGCGCGAGAAAAGAAGCAGAAACATTCTACAAACTCTTGTTATTAAATCTCCAACATGAACAAAGTCGCATTTGGAAGAGTTTCATAGAATTAACTCATTTCTTAAAAAATAATGCTGTCGTTGATGTCAATCAACAATTTGAAGATAAATTAAAGATGGAAATCGAGCTAGAAATGGTTACTAATCCAAATTCTGATGTTGTTGATAAACTTAAAAAGCGTTTATTAAATTATCAAAAGGAAATGGCAATGATGAGTTTTGCACTGGAAAAAGAAAATATATCGGCTAAAAATGTTACAACAATTAGAAATGCTTTATTTGATTTAAAAATTAATGGAGAGCATATTAAAAAGCTTTATGAAGCAAACTGTGTTAACTTAAATCGAAATGAAAGTTCTACTAACGTTAAATTGGATATCCTTCAAATGCCATTGATAGAAGATTAATCTTCTTAGGATCAATTCAGTTCAAAGTGTTATATAAAAATAATGTTATTTGTCACCGTTTTGGTAGCCTTTAAAAACGGTAACCTCTCATTTATCAAGGACATGGATTTAGTGTTAACAATGCTGTCACTTTTTTATGAGAATATATTATTAGTTCTTATTTCCAATAACTCTCTTTTTATGTGTTTTGTACCATTATTATAAAAAACATTTTGTTGCATTATATATTTTAAAGAAAAAATAAACACAATTGCCGTAATGTTTTTTAAATACAAACAAAAATAATATGTCATAAAGTAATTGTCGGTAGAAGTTAAACTTTTATCAACATAGACTACCCCTGTTTTTGATTATTTTCTTTTATATAACAACGGAAATAACACGTTTTCATTCAGTCAAGAAACAAAAGGTTCAAAATAATCAATTTGAACTTTTTATTTAACCTCTATTGTTGACGTCTTGATTTTTGTTTTTTATTAAAGAAACATATCAAACACAAACTCTTTTGCAACTACAAGTTTTTGATTTCCAACAACAACCTTTTTTTTCTTTTCATGATTTGGGTTGGTCGTCTCGTTTTAAACTTTTTGACCAATTTTTGATTGATTGATCAATACCGTTTTGTTCTCTAGGTGGCGGGGGAGGACTACAACTTGGGTTGCAACCTTTTGATGGAAAGACGTCATTTTTGATAGAAAGAAAAAACAAAATGATATCAAATAACGTTTATTTACGTCTTATTGATGAGTTTTGGGGTGTTTAAATTGTGATTAATATCTTTTTTTATATCATTTTTTTGATTTTTTTAAAATGGAAGTGGTGATGAAATCAGAGCCTTGTTTGATTTGTGGAAGGCTGACAAAAAAATTGCATTTACAGGTTTGTCTATTTTTCCTGAGAATCAACTGCAATCATAATGTGAATTTTTAGGTAAATATTTGTTATGGTTGCGCAGCATTCTATCGAAGATCTGTTAATTCCCATAAAAAGTACAAATGTAGAAATGGTAAAATGGCATGTAATTTAAGAAGTTAGTGATTTATTGCTTACATAGTTTTTGGTTTAATTTAAAAATGCTAACTTTTGATTTGCTTTAATTATAAATTTTTTAGCCGCATCAAATGGTCTTTGTCGACTATGTCGTTACAATCGCTGTTTGGAATTGGATTTGAAGATAAACAAATTTTGTCAAAAAGCAAGCATGTTTGATGTTATTCACTATAAACCAGACAATACAAATCCATGGAATACTTATGATATGTTTTATCAAATACATGATATTTTTAAGGTCAGTGTTCAAACAGAAGATCCTTTGGCTCAATTAATTAAAACATTTTGGACTCGTTTGTTAATTGAAGAATTATTCTAATGTGTTTTTGAGATTAATTACAGTATTTTAGAGAATCCCCTCAACGTCTTCTTCACCATCTTTTGATTTTTTGCCATGTTTCAGTGAAACTATTTCAAAAATGCTAGAAGCATCTCTGCCAAATCAAGAATGGCGGCCTTTCTGCATCAGCGAAGAAGCAACATTCAAAACAGCATTTTTTATTAATAATTTTTCAATTAATTCCGCCAAACTTCTTTCATCTTTTCCATGTTTTCAAAGATTACCTGAGGGAGAAAAGGTAAGAATTTGTCTAAACAGATAACACACACATTTTAGCCATCCATTAATATCAGCATTCATAGGAGCGATGTTTAGAATTTCCAAAATGTGATTTATGTTAACAATAATTCAATCAACGATTTTCAGTTAATCCTACATGATCGTTTTTGGCAAATGTTTATGCTACTTCGAGATTATTTTGTTACGTTTCAACATTTTGGTTATAATTCTGGTTTTAAATGTTTGATAGATAATTATCAATATGTTGATTCGTCATCGGCTGGAACATCTCTGGAAGTGGATTTGGAGAATGAAGGAAGTAAATTATTTGTTGTACCATTTGAGACAAAACTAACAAATTTTGGTGCTGAATTTAGAAATCTTAGAGCAACATCCTTTGAATTTACATATATTTGTTTACTGGCTTTATGGTCATTTCATAGTAAGTGGTTATTATTATTTGAAGAAATGGTAGTTTCATTTCATGGTTTCAAATTTTTCGTTACTTTTAATTTAGCTTTTAGTGAAAATGTTATCGAACTACGGAACACCAAACACATGATTGATCTTATTGCTTTTAGGTCTACCACAAATCTCTCAATCAACACAAAAACTGGCAGATAAAATTATTGAAGATGGATCTGTAAAATTACATGAATATTATACAAAAGAGCTAAGAATGACAGATTATGCTGCAAAGCTCTTTAAAATTGCTATTATGCTTGAAGTAAGTGTTTAATTTTCATCTTTAAAACTATATAAAAAAACCGTTTAAGGGTATTATTCAAAGCAAGACAGAAATGCTAAAAGCTTGGAGTATATTCAATTTTGGAAAATATGCATTTCCTTTTCCAAAATTTGAAATTAATTATTTTACTTATAAAAATTAGTGTAGAGAAGTGCAGAGGCAAAAATTGATTTAGCGTTTTTCTATTATTTTTGAGTGATGGCGCACTTTGACGCAGCTAATTTTTAGTTTATCCGAATCAGAAAAAAATTCTGATAGGCATAATCCCGAAAACTGGCTTCCACTGGCTCGAAATTCGACTGAAAAAATTACGGTATTTTCAGTTTTTCTTTATCGATTATCTTTTTTTCCAGAAGTATAACTTTTACTTTTTTTATCAATTCTTGTTATTAAAAAAATTCTGCATCGAATGGTACCAAAATTATATTTTTTGCGAAACTTTGAAAAAACGGTGCACATCTCTAAATTAGTGTGAATAAAAAGATAAAACACTATTAAAGTTTCTTGTGACAACAAAATTTCCTCATGCAAAATGTCACTCATCAGTTTTTATTGAGAGTTGCCGTAGCAAAAAGAAAAGTCCCATTATTTAATAAGAATAAGTTTCTGTGAAAAAATAAAAACACTTTAACACATTTTGTTTTCTCTTTAACAATAAGAGCACTGAATTTTAAATTCTCATGCTCCCAACAGATATGACCTTATATTATTTCTGCTCTTTTACTGAGGTACATTTTGAAAATCAGCTGTGCCAGTTTTATCATTGCTCGTTCTACTGCTGCTAGCGCATACATAAGATATCAAAAAAATTATTAAAAATGAAAATATTATATTTTTCTTTACTGCTATTATTTATGGTAGTTAGCTGTAAAGCTGATAATAATTCAACAACAACACCATTTCCGAAAATTGCTAATTCAACTACTGTAATTTCAAGTATTACAACCAAAGCATCAACAGCAGCTTCAACAACATCATTGCCTATGACAACCACAAAATCTCCTTCGATAACCACAAAAATTTCATCAACAACAACCTCAAAACCTTTAACCACAACTACAAGACCATCAACAACTACAACCCCTTATGATGAAAGCAAAAATTTTGATTTTCAAGTTTGCGGGGATGTAACGAAAAGTAAGTTCAAATATGTCCGAAAAGCAAAGGCTTAAGTGATTTTGTTATTTTTTCAGCAACTGATTGTTCATGTATCAATGGAACATTAGATTGTAGGCCATTAGAAAAGCCATGCTATCGATGGTATTGCTATTCTCCTTATTACTATCCATCTTTCAATAGCACAAATATTAAAATCTTGAATGAAAGCTTTGTTGTAAAAACTGCAAGGTTTTTTGACAATAATTTAACTACATTGCAAAAGGTAACACTTTTTTGATGTTTCATAAAATAAAATTTAATTGTGATAATTGATATGTCACAAAAGTTCTTAAAATTTTTGTAAAAGTTTGTTATTATCCTATATAAAGCGTTTTTTAGGACAAAGTTTTACGAGGAAATGAGCATACTGTAGAAGTCTTGTTTTTATATGCAAACAAAATAAAAAATATTGAAAATGGAACATTCAATAAATTTGTTTCATTAAAAGAACTTGTTTTATCAAACAATAATTTAAAAAATTTAAATAATCGGGTTCTTTCAAGAGAACTTGGTTCCACATTAGAAAAACTTGATATTAGCTATAATGAATTCAATACAACGTTGGAATTCGACTTTTCAAATTTGGTAACATTAAAATCCTTGAAACTAAATAGCAATCGTCTCCTTGGTACAAATGATTCATTTTTAAAATATGTCTTTCCGAAAGCTTTGGAAAACTTGACAGCATTAAGCTTACAATATTGTAGCATTGGTGCTATTGGTGATGAAACTTTTATAAATTTGAGGTTTCATTGTCTTGTGCTTTTTAAAGTCGTACATGTATATTATTTTAGATCGCTGGAATCTTTACTTTTGTATTCAAATCCACTTGTTGCATTCCCCAAATCTATATATTCTTTGGAAAGTTTAAAATCCTTAGATTTGGATGGCACTTGGATTACTTCTTTAAATTACACCGATGCAAATGCTACAATGAAATTAGAAAAGTTGTTACTGTGCAATACCCAGCTAAGAATGATTGACGATTGCGCATTTTGTAATTTCCCAGAACTTAAACAACTTCATTTATATCAAAATCCTTATTTATCTTACATCCATGAGAATGCTTTTGGATATGCTTACAATGAAACATCTCCCCCACTTGAATCATTTTCCATCGAACAATGTAATCTTTCTACCATACCTGAAGAACTTCTTAATTGGCATAATGTCTCAAATTTTGGACTAGGAATTAATCCATTCATCTGTAATTGCTCTATGGCATGGCTGATCAACGATTTACTTTCACCAACGCATTCAATCAATCTTAAAAATATTGCTCCCCGGCCTTATCAGTATTCTTGGGAACCAAAAATTGTGGATTTCAAATGTTTTGCACCATACGCTTTAAAAGACATACCATTCATTCAGTTATCTAGAAATTTTTGCCCTAATGAAATCAAAAAAGAGCGTCCAATAAAAGAAAAAATTGTTTTGGTAACAGAACCTCCATCTCCTTTTTTTATTTCGTGGTTTCATATTGTTGTTGGAATTACACTATCGCTTACATTCTTTACCTTTGGTATCTTTTTCATGCTTTTTCTCAGATATATTTGCCGTCGCCCAAAAAAACTTGAAAGTGGATTTATCAATCAAAATTTCCATGATGATTTAATTCAAGAAGATTATGATGATGAAAAAGCTCTATAGAATGTTGCCAATCAAATTACAAAAGTAAATGTATTTGTCAAAAGTGATGTTTTTTTCATAGATTATCATGTTAAAAATTTTCTTTTTTTATAAATTTATACCGCTTTTTCTTTTCCGTTTTGAGCATAAATAGAAATTTTAAAAATGTTAAAAATTTTTCTTAATTAAACACAACATAAGAAACTTAATGCTTGCATTTAAACAAAATATTCAAAAAACTATGAAAAAGTTTAAAAAAAACGTAAAAGATTTAATGTATTTAGTTCAGTACATGCATGAAACAGAATAATATATTTTATGGAAAACAATATTTTCTCATTTAAAAGGTCAGTCAATTATGATATTTACAAAAATTTAACTTGGTTTTTTCCAGAGTCAAAAGTTAGAACACTTTTTGTTTTCGATGTACTTTAATTTTAGGAAGTGAAGATTCTCGTGCCCTCAATGAAAAAGTATATTTTTATAAAAAAGAAATTATATGACTAGTCCTTTTTGTCAGCTTTACTAATCCAGTTCTTTTCGTTGCTGCCATACTGTCAATTCAATAACTTTGATCACAAATGTCACAACCAAATCCTTTGTAGCTTCAATTACATTCTCATCTATAACAACCACAACAACTCCTTTAACTACAGCAGTTCCATCAACGACAACTACACGTTTAATAACAACCCCTCCTTATGATGAAAGCAAACACTATGATTACCTATCTTATTTGTGGAAATGTAACTAAAAGTAAGGAGAGAGATCATTAGCAAACTCAAATTGTAAAGTTTTTTTCTTACATGCAATAAAATTGTTACTGTAATAGAACTTCCTTCACCATTCCTTATTTCATGGTTTCATGTTGTCGTCATAGTCGTTTCATCAATTACATGTTTGATTATTGGAATGTTTATTATTTCATTTTTTTTGCGTTTTATCTCTCGTCGTTCAAAAATAATTGAAAAAGGATGTATCAACCAGAATTTTCGTAATGATTTAGTTCAGGAAGATAAAAAACCTCCAAAAAAAGTTCATTAGTTGTTGTGATTTCTTATTTTCCAAAGCTTTTTTTAACATTTTGTTTACGATAAAATGGTTCTACACTTTTATTATTGTTAATTTTTTTTACTTCTTTTTTACATAGAGATAAAAAATTCTTTATTTTAAATTAAACATTCCATTAAAGTTTTACCAATAATAAAACACCCAAAAAAATCAAAATTTTGTTTAACCAAAATCATTAAAATAAATTTCGAATTGCTTGGCTATTTTAATTGTACATTAAATATTCAAAAAGCTTTGTATGATTTAAAAATATAGAAGATTTAATCTGGTTTCAATACAAGGCGAAGACAGAGGATCTCTTTTATTGCATATTTTGACAACAAAAGTTTCTCAACCAAAAAGGTCAATCAATTATTGGAGAAAATTTACTTAACTTTTTCTTGAGCCTGGATAATAAAGTTTCCTGAGAAAAAGGTGGAATGACTTCACACTTTTTGTTTTCGATATAATAGCGATTAAGGCATTTCAGGTTCTCATGACATCTTATAAAAACTGATCTATATATTTTTCTGACAAATCATTTTTCTTAGTTCTATTAGTTTCATCACTGCGGTCTTTCTTTAGCCATATTAATTGAAAAAAATAATAAAAATGAGATTAATATTTTTCTGTTTATTGCTGCTGTTAATGGTATTTATCTGTAAAAGTGAAAATAATTCAACAACTACTTTATCAACGTCGGTTAATTCAACAGCTACTGCTACAACAGTATCAACCAATGCATCGGTAACGTCTACAACAGCTATACCAACAACCACCACAACAATTCCTTCAACAACAACAACCGCTGTTCCAACGACAACTACCACTCCTGCAACAACTACAACCCCTTATGATGAAAGTAAAAATTTTGATTATCAAGTTTGTGGAAATGTTACATATCGTAAGATCACAAATTATTTACATGCTTGTCTTAATCACAACAATCTTTTTTACAGAAACTGACTGCACCTGCAACAATGGAACAATAACTTGTAAACCACTCGCAATTCCCTGTTATCAATGGTATTGCTATTACCAAGAAACGAAGTATTATCCATCTTTCACTAGCACAAATATTAAAATTTTAAATGAAAGTTTTGTTGTAAAAATTGCAAAATTTTATGATAATAATTTAACAACATTAAAGAAGGTAATATTTATAATTTAGCAATTTTTGTCTCTAATTTGATTTAGCTTTTTTATCGTGATATTTTTAGGACAAAGTTTTGCGTGGAAATGAGCATACTGTAGAAATGCTACAGTTAAGTACCAACAGAATCTACAGTATTGAAAATGGAACATTTGATAAATTTACGGCAATGAAAGAACTGGATTTGGGATCAAATGCATTAAAGAATTTAACTGCTGAAGTCTTAACACCAGAAGTCGGATCAAAGTTGGAAAAATTAGATATTAGTGTAAATGCATTTACATCAATATATGATGTGGATTTCTCAAATTTAATGCAGCTAAAATTCTTAAAATTATATTACAATGATCTTTTTGGCAAAAATGATTCATTTTCCCAATATGTTTTTCCAGAAGTTCTTGCTAATTTGACTACATTAGATTTTGGTAGCTGTGGTATCAAATTTATTGGTGAAGATACTTTTATTAATCTCAAGTAAGAGCTTTTTAATCTTAATTAGCGCTACTTTTTAAGTTTTTAAAAAATGAACATATATTACATAATCAATTTTTAGGTCCCTCAAGACCTTGATATTATATAACAATCCAATAACAACATTTCCAAAAGAAATTCATGTTTTGCCAAATCTTGAATATTTAAATTTGGATAATTCATTAATCAAGGTTTTAAATTTTACTGGATTTAATTATACCATGAATTTACAAAAACTTGATATGTTGCGCTCTAGTCTGATTTCTATTGATGATTGTGCATTTTGTAATTTCCCAGAGCTTAAAGAACTTAATTTATATCAAAACCTGTATTTATCGTATATTCATGAAAATGCCTTCGGATATGCCTACAATGAAACTGCTCCACCACTGGAATCTTTTTCCATCGAACAATGCAATCTTTCAACAATTCCAGAAGAACTTCTTAATTGGCATAATGTTTCAAAATTTGGTCTTGGAAACAATCCATTCATGTGCAATTGTTCGATGGCATGGTTGATCAATGACTTACTTTCACCAACACATTCAATCAATCTTAAGGATATTGCTCCTCAACGTTACCGATATTCATGGGAATCAAGGAAGGATGAATTTAGATGTGCTGCACCATATGCACTTAAAGGAGTGCCATTTGTTGAACTAAGTCGAAATTTTTGTCCTAATGAAATCAAAAAAGAACGTCCAGTAAAAGAAACAATTGTTTTTGTACCAGAAACTCCATCTCCACTTTTCATATCATGGTTTCATGTTGTTGTCATAGTCGTTACATCAATTACTTGTCTCACTATTGGAATGCTTATTATCCCGTTTTTCCGTTACATCTGCCGTCGCCGTCCAAAAAAATTAGAAAGTGGATTTTTGAATCAAAATTTTCATGATGACTTGATTCAAGAAGATTTTGATGATGAAAAAACTCCATGAAATGTGTAAAATTTTATCATTTGTTTCATTGTTTTGTTTTTTTTTCTTTTGCTGTATATGCAAATAAAAATGATATTATATTTTTTTTAAATTACTATTAGCTTTTGAATACAAAAGTGTATTTTGTTCATCAACTTCTGTGCTGTGGCACTAATTTAATTTTTGATGCTACGAAATGAGAAATTTATTTTGCACATTTTTAGTAGTTCCATTCTTAATGATGTGAAATGTTTAAAAATAGCTGCCGTAGCATTAAAATTATAATTATGTAATAAGGAATTTATTTGTAGTTAGTTTATGAAAGCTCTTTCATTAATTTTTGCAGCATTAATAAATAGGAAGTGAAGAAAACTTAAGTTTCAAGTTTTCTAATTCCTACCGCTAAATCTTAAACTATAAATTCAGCTTTTAACTTTAGAAAAGATTTCCAAAAAAATTTTATTGTTTATAAAACTCCCTTCTATTTTAAAACAATCGAATTTTTTTATAAAAAAAATAAAATAAGAATTACCAAAACAAAGTTCATCTTAAGATTACTCTTTTACACATTTCGTTTATAGCTTTTAGCAAATCTAATAAAGTATATGACTCTACTATTATGCAAAAAGAATATAAAGTAATAAATTTTTATTGCTTTGTTTTTGGGGGCAGGCATCTTTGATTGGTAATAATTTTAAGTCCAAAATAAATATATAAAAATACTTTTTTCTACTGTAGTTTTTAACATTGGAACCAATTTTTTGAGAATTTTTACTTTCTTAGCACACAGTATTGAAAAAACTTGCTTTAGAAAATACGTAAAAGAATGGATGAATGGACAATTACAGTATACTTTGAAGATTTTACCATGCTGCTTGGTCTTCTCTTTAAAATATCTATTTTATCATTTTTAATTGTAAAGTTTATAAAAAAAGATAAAATAATTTGTAACATATATTTTTACTTTATTTTTGTTGGATATTTTTGGAATACTTTTTTTACATTTTGGTATAATATTTTCAATATTTGTTATTACACATCTACAGAAGAAGAATTTTGGGATAAATGTTATCCATTTACAATGGGCATGAATGTCTCGGAATGGTATCATACACAGTTTTGTGCTTTGTGGACTTTGTTTTTAACCGTCAATAGATTCACAGCAATTGTATGGTGGCAAAAATATGAGAAGTTTTGGTCAAAATGGTTTAAACATGTTTTGGCATTTTTGGTATTGTATCCATTTTTACTTAATGGAAACACATTTTTTGTCTTCAATTGTCGCTTTCAAATTGATGTAACAAATTGCACAGAAATTTGGAATCTTGAAAATCAAATTGGTGCAATTGCTGGTGCAACAATTACTGTATTATCGTTGTTGCTTTCAATAACAACAGTTTACTTTTATCAAAAAACACTTAAAAATGCTAAAAGCGCTACACAAAAACGTGAAAGAAAATTAATGTTTCAAGCAATTCTCTCAGCGATGGCATTCATCTTTTACTTTATTATTTCGGCATATGATAATTGGTTATTTGTAAATGAAGAACAAATTTTTTCGATATATTTGGTTAAAACTATTTCAAGAATTATTTTTTTAATATCTGAATTTATTTGGTTGTTGATATTTTCGTAAGTATTTTTTAAGCAACCAAAAGTAATGAAACATTTGGCGCGGTCATTGAATTCGGTAAATCTGATTACGCACATGTTTCTCATGTGTAAAAGTAAACAAAGTTCAGTTTGTGTCGGTGTTAATCTTTTAACTTTGTTACCTCTGAGAGCTTTAACAATAACAATTTTTTCTAAAAAAAAGATAAAATAATTTAGCAATAAAAAAGTTATCCACAATCTTTTTAGGCCCCATGTACGAAGACAATACTTTGAATTTTGTCATCTTTCATGGTTATATAAAATGGGAAAAGGCGGACAAAATGTTGTGATAATTTCTCACGCCACATCATCGTCAAGATCACATACACAAGCTATATAGTAATAATAAAAGATAGCTCATTTATCTGTTTTTTTTCTGTTGTGTTTTTACAATAACTGTACTTTCTTGGAAAAAATTCGTTTTTATATTTTTGTCAAAAAATACCGTAATTTTGTACATAATATCATATTAAGCAAAGTTAATATAATCTAATAACTACCTACTTATTTTTAGCATGAACATAATATCTAAAGTTTATTTTTAGCAATGTTTATGTTACTCATTTTATGATATTACACAAAAATAAGTTTGATATTAAATAAATAATCAAATGAAAATTATTTAACCCTATTGACTTCATAGTAGCATAAAACTAAATATGGTACAAAAAACAATGTGACTGCATTTTAAGTTAATATAAAATAAATAAATTACGTTATTTTTGTAAAGGGAGTAATTTGATTTTTATTTCTTTTGCAAAGGTGTCATTTGAATCATAAAAATTAATTAAGTTCAAATTTTTTCGTTGTCAACCAGGCTTTCCCATGCTGTGTAAAACAAAATGCCATTCATGATCTCACAAATGAGATTACCCCATGCAAAAAATGGCTTTGATCTAAAAACGGCAAATGATCTGAGAGATAAATATTGGGTGATTGAATGCAAAAAAAGGAGAATAGAAAAACTGTTTGAAAGAAGTGTAACACAGTTCTTTGTGTGATTTATAACTGTTTCTCTTAGAGAATCAATCGAAAGAGGAAAGGATAATTGGATAAGATCTTCGATTGACTGCCATTCAAAAATTGCCATTGTTTTTTGTTATTGCGGTAGCCAAAAAAACTGATTTTTAGTGTTCAGTAAACGTTTTTGTTTTATGTTGGTTAGTTTTCTTTCTATTGAATAGAATTTTGTACAAATGAAGATATATTATTTTTGCTTACTTTTATTATTTATGGAAATAGGCTGTTATGCTGATGTTATGGATTATCCATTGTTAAGAAAAATACCAACTACAACGACTTTACCAACAAATGGTACTTCAACCAATGAAACTACAACACCTTCTACAACAGAAATTTCTACCACAAATTCACCAGCACTGGATATTGCAGATTGTGAAGAAGAACCAGAACCTGAACCAATTCCTTCAACAGAATATATGTCAATGAATATGCCAATGGATATCAGCGAACATTTCCGTCATTTTTCTCCTCCAATACCAAGTGATACAAAAGAAATTAAGCCATTAAATCAAAACATTCATCAATATCCTGCAGTACCAGCTACATTTGTTGAAAGCACATTAAGCTCATTTGATTATAAAGTTTGTGGGGCAAGAACGTTTGAAGAATATGAAGGTATTATTATAGTTTTTTTCGATCATGTAAAACACTTATATCAAGATGTATTAATTTCTTGAAAAACAAAAACAAATATCCTTACACCCATTTTATTCTAGATCCTGATTGTTCTTGTTGGAATAATACATTAACTTGTTCACCAAAAACTGATTGTTATGGATGGAGTTGTCCTGATAAGGCTACCTTCAACAGCTTGAATATTAAAATAATGCAAGCAAACTTTACTGTAAAAATTGTATTCTTTCAAAATAACAATTTAAATATTTTACAAAAGGTACTACTTTAATCCTAAATTTTTCTCAAATAACGATACAATATTTTTAGGGCAAAGTTTTGCCTGGAAATGAACATACTGTTGAAGTGTTACAATTATCAGGAAATAAGATTACTTATATTGAAAATGGAGCATTTGATAATTTTACAGCATTGAAGGAATTGAATTTATCAATGAACGAACAATTAGGGCAATATGAGCTGTTTTCAAAATTTGTGTTTCCAAAAGCATTGGGAAATTTAACAAAGCTAACGATGACACGATGTGGTATTACAGCTATTAGTGATCAAGCTTTTGTTAACCTTGTGTAAGTTCATTCACAAGAAAGTTATAAACTCATTCAGAATAAATATTGGAAGGTGCCGCCTTTGATCTTTTTCAACTGTCTGCAAAAGATCAAAGGGTTATCCAAAGTGTCACCCTATAAAGACTGACTAGAAAAAGATTAAAAGCTTAATTAATGATGTTCACATTTCAGATCCTTGGAAAAGCTGCTTTTATATGGAAATCCAATTACATCATTCCCAAGAGCTGTAAATTCCCTGCAAAACCTTAGACATCTCAATTTGGATGAAACTCAAATCACTTCTTTAAATTGCACTGGCTCAAACCAAAATCCAAAACTCGAAAAACTATATCTTACAAAAACCAGTTTAGCCTTTATTGATGACTGCGCCTTTTGCAATTTCCCCAACTTAAAAGAATTACGACTATATCAAAATTTTAACCTTACTTTCATCCATGAAAATGCTTTTGGTTATGCTTATAATGGAACATCTCCACCACTTGAAAAATTTTCACTTGAATATTGCAATCTACAAACAATACCTGAAAACTTGCTCAATTGGCATACCATCAAAAAATTTGGACTTGGTAATAATCCATTCATGTGTAATTGCTCTATGGCATGGCTGATCAATGATATCTTATCACCAACACATACCATCAATCTTCAAAAAGTTGCCCCACATCCATTTATGACTTTTCCATCAGAAATCGCTGAAATGGAATTACCAAGCATGTATGAAAATGGTGGTATGTCTGAAATCAATATGGATCATCCACCAGGCGTTGAACTACCATATCCAACATATACTGGCCATGATCCATCACAATCTGAGCCAATGTTTTATGATGATGGATTAAAATGCTTTGGACCACATGCTCTTAAACATGTTAAATTTATTCAAATTAGTAAAAACTTTTGTCCAAATGTAGCTAAAAATGAACAACAAAATTGTCAAGGTTATAGTACCCTCGCTGGTCTTTCAACATCTCATACTTCATGGTTCCATGTTGTTTTTGTTACAACTATTTTTTTACTTGGCATTGTTGTTGGAGGGTTAGCTTATCATTTTGGTCGATATATTTATCGTAAAAGAAAAGGCAAATATGGTTTTGATCAATTCAGTTTTCGTGAAAACAGTACAATTCAAGAAGATTTTGATGAAGGTAAGTATTGAAATATCATACTTTTTTTTTTTAAATTGCTGTTTTCTGTTGTATGCGTGTGTATGTAACTGATAATAAAAATTAATTCTTTGACAACAACTGTGTGCGTTTTTATTAAATAAAATATTAAATGAATAGTAAGCTTTTTTTCAAATTAATCATTCCAAAAAGCTTATTTCCCTTCAACATGATCAAGATTCGCAACATTGCAATTATCACTTTTACTACAACAATATTTTAATCCAGTAGTAGGTTCACGATCACTATATGGGCGGCCACTGAAAGTTGTTAAATATGAACCCTAAAATTATTAGTGATATTTTTGGTTATAACAATTGTCAGGAAAAAAAACTTACAGCGCATCGGATACCATAAATTCCGTACAAACTTTCACCACATCCTTGAAAAAACATTGGAAATGCTAAATATTGATATATTAATGTATTTTTTTAAAAAAATTAATGCCGTACTTTGATTGATCGTTCTTCTAATAGTTACGGTAGCACAATACATTTCATTTTTGCTGCACGTTACTGTACCACCTTTATCACTTAAACAGGTGCTAGGCGCTATCCAACAAGAGCTTAAAGCAATAAGCGAAAGAAAAACAATTAAAGTTTTCATTTTATTAAAAATAAAAAACCTTTGTTATTGAATGGAAATAAAAAGAAACCTTTTATATGAATGAATTTCTCTCTCGCAATTGTTAAAAATAAATAACATTAACTTTTACAAAAACATTTTTTTGTTCTATCAGTTTTATGTGAGTCAATTATTTGTTTCTTTAAATCAAAAAACATTAGCAATTTCTTCTAATGACGTTTTTTTCAATTCCTGTTTATTTTGATAAACAGAAAATTGCATCATCTTTTTTAAATGATTCACTTTATTTTTCTTCAAAAATAACAATTAAATTATTTATGGCAAACAATTCGTGGTGCCGAAGTATCGCATGTCCTTATTATTCATGAACATCAATGCTCAAATTCTCAAAAAAAAAATTTTTTTTAAAAAAAGCAAAATTCTTAATTTTTGGCGAAAGATTACTTGATGCAAACGACTCGCTTTCATTTTTTGAGTTGTTGAAACAAAATTTTTATTTACAAAAATTAATTTCAGAGATTTTTTTCCTAAATTTTACTGCCAAATTTATAATAAATTGTTTAATACTTTTTTTACAATGTCTAAACGAGAATGCTCTATTTTGACAACTGCAGCTAAAAACTTGCTCACTGTTAAACTAAATGAAGATTTGCCAGCAACAAAAACATGTATTATTCCTAAATCTGTAGTATCCTTCATGTAAGTTTATTAACAGTTTTCTTACATAGGTTTTTACTGCATCATTATCACATCTTTTAGAGTATTTCATATACTGTTGGAAAAAAGAATGTACAAGCTGATGTTGTTCAAATGGAACAAAAATCGAAATAAGATTACTTTAGCAAGAAGAGTATTGTTAGGGCCTACACAATACTGAGTTTAAGTTTTTAAGTTCAGGGAAAAATGCTTGCATAAAATTTTTAATGTATTGAACATGAGCAGTTTTAATCTATACTTCAATTTTAATCGCACACTTTTTTTCATCTGTTTTTCAATCCTCGAATTTTGAACATATGATTAATATTTGTTTTTTCAATATAAATCGAAAACAACAACAGTCCAGGGCTTTAGGTTTTAATGTTTCCATTTATTGCTTTTTGTAAAAAAAAACAAAAAGATTATTCAAGGATCAGTTGTTTATTTACATTTATATGTTTTTTGCTGTTTTTTTTGTCACATAAAAGTCAAAATAAGCTCTTTGTAAATCCTCTATTTTAGTGATCACAACTGACATCATTAAATTATGTTTACAAAAAAAGGTTAAAAAATATTTTTTGGTTATTTAACATATGAAACAAATATACCTCGGATGGAGTTATAAAAAAGAAAACAAAAGTATATATTGTTCTATAAAAGAAGTCTATTTTTGTTATTTTTTGATTTCTAATTGCGCTACATTTTCGGTTTATGGAGAATCTCCGTTCTCTAAGTGATTGTCGAGATCCGACGTCGGCAATAAATTAAATTTTTTTAGCCCATGCACCCTTAAATCGGCACTTTTTCTTTAGCGTTTAAGGTGAAAATCGTTTTTGGCTTACTCCCCATCCACCCTTAAAAATGCCGACGTCGGATCTTGCCATTTCCTAATTCAGTGTTTATGATGATGTTGTAATATAATTTTTAGCCTTAACAAAAAATAATGAAAAATCTAGTAATTGTGTTTATTGCTATAATTATCGTTGAAATTACTATGGCACAAATTCTTCCTTGGCCAAGTCAATCCCCAATCGTGTGTGGTGAGAATGAAGTATATATTCAATGCTCTAGCAGAGCAAATCGATGTGAACCAAGTTGTGACAATCCAACAGTAAGTACAAAAAAAACAAATATTTTATTTATTTATTTTTTATCATATCTACTTTATTATAGCCAACAGTTTGTACATTAATGTGCAAAGCCGGATGTGATTGTTTACCAGGATTCTTACGATCAAAAAATGGTAAATGTGTTCTTCCGAATCAATGTTTTAGCAATTAATTATTTTTGATATGACTTTCTCAACTAACTAATTTATTTGTTTTTTAACGAAATAAAAAATATACTGCTTCAAAAACAGTCACAAAAGCTCTATAAAAAGTTGACCAAAGTTTTTCTATCCTATATGTAGATAAATGAAAACCTGTTTGATCTTGAAAGCACTCAAGAATGTTTAAAGAAATTTCATTTTATGGTAAATTAAATTCAAGGTACAACGAAACTAGTTGATCCTATATTATTATTACATTCTAAAAACATCGAAAGTTAAAAACATAAAAATTATATAATTAACGTACGGCAATTGATGAACATATCCATAATACTATAAATTAATGTGATTATTTAAGGATACATAAATGTAGTATAGTATGTTGTACTAATGATGAATATAATCTTCATTTACAACATCATTGATGAAAAAATAATTTCAATTATGGAAAATTTTTGTTACTAAAATATTCAAAATGTCAAACAAAAAATGATTTTTCTACAATGATGACTGATCTTGTAGTATCTCATCGACCACCTGCAACTATGTTTTAAAAAAAAAACAAATAAAAGAAAAAAAGATCATTCAAACAAGAAGGGAGGATCAATATTGTGCGTCCATAAGAAAACACAGTTTTTTAAGAGGAAAAAAATCTGCTTTTACGCGACAGCAGGACTACCAAAAAAAAGTTAATTGAAAAAAGACGGGCACAAGCCCAGTTGTATGTCCTTGACTAAGCAGTGAGAAAACTGTATAGAAAATATTGTTTTTAAACAATCCACCAAATGCTGTTTTTTTTGGTCCTCAAGTGTCGTTTTGTCAATATCTTTCGTTCAAGAATCGAATAAAAGACGCATAAATAAAGTAAAATAAAAGCACTGTGATACAATATTCATAGCATTAAAATGTAATTGTAGTTAGAAAAAAGTTTTTTTAAAAAAAAATTATTAATGTCAACACCTTTGATAGCGTTACCTATTAAGTCGTTAAATTTTCTCTCCTTTTATGCAATCATTCGTTTAATGAAAAACTTAGAATTAAAATACATTTTCTTTAAATAATTTCTTATTAATAATAATTAATTATATCTTTTTTGCCACTCTAAAGTTTAAAGACATTTTATTCATTTTGTTAATGTCAAAGATACAATGAATTTCATGTCAATGGCCATGGAAGCGATACTTTCATTAAATCATTTTCTGTCTATTAATAAATTGTTCATACAATTTATAACAACTAACAAAAATCAAAGATATAATGTAAAAATTTGTTTTTCTAAAAGCGTTACGTTTTTGTTCATGAATATCCCAACAAGGCAATTACTGTTGTTCAGCCTGTAAATACGATGCTATTATTCGGTGGCTTTACTTTTGAGGGCCAACAAGCTGTGAATACACTTGAAAAGTCTTTGTTTCCTTTTAAAGTAAATGCAAGAAAAATTATTCTAAAAATTATAGATTTTGCATTGGTGAAAACAAAAAAATCTTTAAAAAATTATTACTGATGTGATAATTGAAAAGATTCCCAAGTAATAGTTTTAAAAATAACTGTGGCCGTTAAAGTTTCTGCCATGTTACCAAAATAATTCCAAAAAATAAATAAAATGAAAAAACAAATTGTTGAACAACATGTCTAAAAATAATATAAATTATATTTTTTTGAAATATTATAGTACTACAGAAAATTTTTGAGGTAAGGTTGTTCATGTAAGATTTTTCTTCGGGGCATTAAAAAAGCAGTTTTTAAAATTTGAGCAAAAAAAGAAGAAAAAAATATGTTGAGCTAAAAAGATGAAAGTAAATAAAATGAGATCCTTTTTCGTTAAAATGCCTCAAGGGTTTTGTGCAAATATGGTATAACTAAAATTACGATAGTACCAAAAATCGTTTTATTTTTCATTGAAAATATTTTTCCTTACACTGAAAAAAAGCTGTGATGGATTCATCAGTTTTGTATCACTGACAGTGACAAAAAAAGCTTCATCGGTGATGAATCCACCTTTAAAGCGTCACTATCAGTGACGAATTCGTCAACGATGCATGACCGGTGAAGTTTTTTTCGTCAACTCTTTTTCTCAGTTTCTTTTATCATTTAAAAGCCTGGGCTTACAACTGTTTTTGGCATACTGTAGCAAGATATCATTACAGCTCTACAATCCAATTTCTCGGCAGCCCTGAACCATAGATCATTTGGGGGTTGGAAATACAACCCCCCCCCCCCCCCCCCCCTCCCTGCAAGCCAAAAAGTTTTGGAAAAAATTGCACGCTATACGTTAAATTTTTTGAAAAATTTCAGAAAAATGCCAAAGGGAGTACGTTAAAATCTTGAAAATGAACAAAATTTTCAAGAAATACCTTTATTTTTGGCTATTTTTTTCTTTCTGCGGCGAAACAGCTTTTATGTATGTCTAAAGTACAAGATTCGCCAAAAAAAAGCTTGACGGACCCCTGCAAGACATTTTCGAGATTTCAGTGAGGTGAGATAGCAAATTTTATTTTTTCCAACCCCCTAAATGATGTATGCCCTGAACGGAAAGTGAAAAAAAAATTTTTTCTCACTCTGTTTTCTTTTCACAGCCCTATATCTCAGCTTATATGATATCTTTTTTTGTAATAATTTGATAGATCGATATATTTGGATCTTATTTTGACTTAAGCACGTCAGATTTTTAAATAATAAATTTTAAAAAAGATATTAGCTTTTTAAGATATAGCTCGAAAAGACAATAGAAGAACAGTAGAAGAAAAAATAATCTTTGCAAAAAAGAACAAAGGAAAAAAGTGATAATAAAAATTTGTTTTACAGGCGCCGCCAATTTTGGGGATTGGCTTTTTGGGGATGGACATAACAGGGATTTTTATTTAGGGACTAAATTTTTGAGGATTACAATTTTAAGGATTTTTATTTGGGGATTTTTATTTAAGGATGAAAGTTTGCGGATTGCACTTTTGGGGATTTTTATATAGGGATAAAAATTTGGGGATTGTATTTTTGGGGATTGCAATTTTGGGGATTATTTTTCTTAACGCAAAAATGCTTAAAATAGAATAAAAAAATTTTTTTACTGCAAAAACTGCAGTCCCCAAATAAAAATCCCCAAAAATGCAATCCCCAAAAGTGCAATCCTCAAAATTGCATTCCTCAAAATGCACTCCCCAAATAAAATTCCCCGAATTTTAAACCCTAAATAAAAATCCCCAAAAAAAATTCCTCTACATTCTAATCCTTAAAAATTCAATCCTTAAAAGTAGTATCCCCAAAATCTTGATCCCCAAAGAGAAATCCCCAAAATTGGCGGCGCCGTTTTACACCTCTCTATTTTTTCACTTTCTTTTTTTCTATTAGACGGGTCTGCCGTGTCCTTTGGTAAAATTCATAATTACGGATGAAAATAAAAAATTTTACAAAACGGACGAAATATTCGTCGGAAGAAAAAAGTCTGCATTTTATTTGAAATTTTCCTACAATTTTTTCTATTGCAAGACTACCTTAATGAGCACTTGCTACTGGTCACTTTCGTTATACAGCAACTGCTCTTCTTTTTTTGCTTAAATAATTAACAAACCTGAATAAAAAACATTTTTTCATTTTTTGATTTAGTTGTTTGATTTTTATTTAACTTTTTTCGAAAAATAATCAGGTGTCCAAATGTTACTAAATCACATACAAGTGAACCAATATTCACAATTGTCATAGTAAAATGATCAAAAAAATTAACTTCCCAACATTCAGGATAAAATCGAAGCTTCCATTTATATAATGTTGGATGAAAGTAATAGTTACATCTGTATATAAAAAGTGATGTAGATGAGCTTAAAAGTGCCATAGATAATGCAATGCCAATAAATGCATATGTGGTTTTAATTGTAAAATGTTTATAATATTGTATTGGAAAGATGATTGCAATTGCACGATTAACAGATTTGCATAAATGTAACCATACAACTGAATTTGCAGAAAGAAAAAATAGCTGTCCAAAAACATAACCAAAAAATGATTGTTGAATTTCAGGGAAGCTAAAAGAAAAAAATTTACTGGACAGAATTCGCAAAGATAAGCATCCAGGATTAAAAGTTCTCTTAAACCTGGGTTGTCAAGAAAGCTTTGTTGAGTTTTACGGAATTTGTTAGAACTTCCGTGGTTTTTTAAAACTGATGAAAAAAATTTTTTGTAATTGTAATTTTGTCTTTAAAGTTCTACCTCGCATTCCCATAGACGAGTAAACTTACAATGCCATTACAGGAGTTGCCCAAAAAACAAAGCAACAACCAAAAATTCCATTTGCAATACTTTGTGAAGCACACATGTGCCCAAATGCATTATGTAGAAGTGGCGTTTTTTGAATAATTCGTAGCGAAATAAATGTTGTTAAAAGTATTAATAAGCCAATCTAAAAACTAATAATTGAATGTCAACATGAAAATTGAAGCAGCTGCAGCTGATTTAAAGGCTAAAGCAGGTTGCATGAATTTTTTTTGAAAATATTTTTTATTGCAGCAAAACACTATATGTCCCACAATGATATAAACAAAGAATTACTCTCGAGAGAGAGAGATCTCTAATCTTGAAAAAAAACTTACAAGAAAAATGGTTATGATAAGTCCATCTGCCATTTCTTCTACTTTTTCTTGATCAGTTTAATACAAATGTAAAAGTTTAAAAGCCAAAAGTCTGGCTTATTTTTGAAATTAGAATATGAGCAGTTGAGTGAGTTTTAGCATTACTTGAAAATACGTGAAAAAAGAAAGTGCTTTTTTCTCTCTTTTTTTTACAAAAAAACATCGCTGCTGCTGTTTTTAAGTGTACCTAATAAGTAGTTAGATTTTTTTAGAAAAGACAGTAAAAATTATAGCTGTCAATTATTTTTGTTTATCTAAAGTTATAACTTTACACCTACTTAAAAACTTTATGTGTTTTTACTGTAGTGATGGAATAATTCAAATATTTTCGTTGCACTTTTAATGTTTGCAAATCGAAAATTTACATATTCCGGATATCAAAAACATGAATAAAATTAACGGAAAATTTGATAAGGAATGAACAAATATTTTCATCTATGGAATTTTTCGCACGATAAAAGCTGTCCACATGGCACAAAACAAAATTTCCGTTCTGCATTCGGTTTTCTACGGAATTCTGATGCATGGAATCAGAAAATTATGTCAATACCACCTGATAATATCAAAGTAGAAGATTCATGGTCATTCAAAATTGTCAAGGATAATAAACAAGGAATTCTTTTGGAATATAAAGATCATAAAAAAAGTTCTTAAACGTGCTTCCATTATTTTTCTAATGGCAATGTTATTGAAAGAACATATTAACGTGATTACAGAAGAATTGGAGAAGAACCAGCAAAACTTGGATTTTGTATTTTGGATGAAAATTACGGTAATGAGCAAATCAAAAATGGATTAAAAAAAGCTTGTAAATTATTGAAAATTGATTGTGTTTTTGTTGATGTTAAAGAAATTTTTGTTGTTGTTTTTTTTGTACATTAAATTTTTCTCTGAAATCTCTATGATACTGTTTTGACAAATATCTTTCACTTTGGTACACATCCTGGTTTTTATATTTCTGGATGTAATTCATTTATTTTGTAGGTGTCTTAAAGTTGTATATATGGCAGCGACAGAAATTTAGCTAATAAGTCGATTTTTTAGCATAGATTCTTTTCCATAATTTTGCTGAGACTGCAACGTTATCTTAAAAAAACACATGCTGTTATTCTTTATTAGAGTTTTGTTTTATCAACGGTTTTTCTATCATACCACAAGTTACTTTGTACATATTATGCCAATTATGGTGCGAAAAATAGCAACATGCTTGTAAACAACTCTTATCGTGTGTTATCAAAGTAAAGCAATATTTCTCAAGAATAAGACAAAATACTGATTCTTTATTCTATGTTAACGCAGCGGTCTGTTTGCAGATTTTTTAAATTTCGCGAAATTTTTTATTTAAAAAATTGTTTCTGCCTTAGCTTGGAGTGTGTTTGTATTAGATTATATAGATTATTTCTGGGGGGTAGAAATAAATGGAGATATTTACCGTAAATACAAAATGGATGGATTTTTAAACAAAATCCCTGCTAACCCAATAACAAGATATTAAAAAAAATTGACATAAAAAGGAATAAACAGACCGCTGTGCTTTAATACCAGTATTCATAAAATGGTTGTATGTGCAAGTTTTCATTATAATGCTAATTATTTGGAGATTTATGATTCTGAAAAAAGCGCTGCTGAAAATACTTTTGAAAAAATATCTGTATCAAAAAGTAATTTTTTGACCTACTGAGCAAGGCTGGACGATACGAATTTTCGCTCAATGAAACAAAACAAAATAAGTTATAAAACCCTATGAAATCAAAACATATTTCATTATCTTTCTGGTTCACCGGTGACGAAACTATAAAAAACCGCGAATTTACGCTAAATATCAAACAAAATGAAAATTTAGTCCAGCTTTGGTACTGACAAGGGACCGTTTTCAGATGTCCACCCCAGATTTTCTGGCCACTATGTGGGATCGATAGTACCCCTCGAGTAATGAAAAACCCCCAAGTGCTAGCTGCCCTTTCGGGCTTCTACAGAAGTTATGGGATTCTGAAGTTTACTAAGTAACCCACGACCCCCTGGTCGACGATATAAGGGGAAAAAATCGAAAAATTTCTTTTGTCACTTTTTTGAGTCCAAATGGTTCAAAATAGTTTTTTTAGTGTTAAAAACTATTTTTATGTGCTTTTGAAGCATCTGGAGTCACTTTTTTGCCTTCGGATTCTGAATCCTCAAAATGACGAAAATCGAAATACTGATTGGTTTTCCCCAATTTCTCGTATTTATAGGTTTTCAAACACGGAGAATTCAATAATGAGCTTTGTTTTTCTAAAAAAACATTTTTTCGTGCCAGGATTCTGTTTTCTTGAGAATCTGAAGTCATTAACTTCAGGTCAGCAGAACAAATCGAGTTTTTGTCCTTTTTTTCTATTTTTTTCGTTTTTATAGGTTTAAAAGCATGATGAATTTCGTGGCACACGCCGATTTTTGCATAAACGAAATTTTTTGTTCTGGGAATTTTTATTGCTTTTTATAGTTTTTATGCTTTTTTCTTTTTAATTAAACAGTAAAGTCTTTTTGTTAGAAATGTGCTGTAATTTTATCATTGTCTCGCTCTCATACTAATTTCTTGAAAATATGTTTTATTTTTATAAAAAAATGGAAATTTTAAAAATATTAATTATTGTTACGACAACAATGTAATTTCATCAAAAAATCATTAACACATAAAAATCTTTCGCACCATGCGCATTTGATAAAAGCAAATTTTTCACACTGATGAATTTGACATCGAGCACCAACTTTTGAAAAATTAAAGCAGTAATCGTCTGGAGTTCGGTAATGTTCGTAAGCATGATCAAAATAACCAGATTTAATAAAAGCATGTTCAATCAAAGATTTAAATCGTGGTGCTGCGAGCTGTTCAAAAGTTTGATTTAAAAGACGAGCAATATTTTTTCTTTTTGATAACATAAAATTTGGACAAATTCGACGAAGTTTATCACTCATAGTTCGATAAAAAGCTTTGGTATATCTATTATGTCCAACATCAAGTGGTTGTACTATACCAGTTGTTTTCTTTGGAATAGTAATAACTGTAATTTTCTTATTTTTTAATTCTGGAATTTCTTTTGCTTGATTAAATCCACTCCATGAATCCAAAAGTAACATAGATCTCATCGGAGCTGCTGGTAGAAAAATATCTTTCATCCAATTTTTCATTAATTCAGACGTAACTTTTCCAGATTTGGTAGAAACACAATGAAGATTTTTGAATTCTGCAAGATCGCTTTTTAATTTCCATTTTTTTATAAAAATAAAACATATTTTCAAGAAATTAGTATGAGAGCGAGACAATGATAAAATTACAGCACATTTCTAACAAAAAGACTTTACTGTTTAATTAAAAAGAAAAAAGCATAAAAACTATAAAAAGCAATAAAAATTCCCAGAACAAAAAATTTCGTTTATGCAAAAATCGGCGTGTGCCACGAAATTCATCATGCTTTTAAACCTATAAAAACGAAAAAAATAGAAAAAAAGGACAAAAACTCGATTTGTTCTGCTGACCTGAAGTTAATGACTTCAGATTCTCAAGAAAACAGAATCCTGGCACGAAAAAATGTTTTTTTAGAAAAACAAAGCTCATTATTGAATTCTCCGTGTTTGAAAACCTATAAATACGAGAAATTGGGGAAAACCAATCAGTATTTCGATTTTCGTCATTTTGAGGATTCAGAATCCGAAGGCAAAAAAGTGACTCCAGATGCTTCAAAAGCACATAAAAATAGTTTTTAACACTAAAAAAACTATTTTGAACCATTTGGACTCAAAAAAGTGACAAAAGAAATTTTTCGATTTTTTCCCCTTATATCGTCGACCAGGGGGTCGTGGGTTACTTAGTAAACTTCAGAATCCCATAACTTCTGTAGAAGCCCGAAAGGGCAGCTAGCACTTGGGGGTTTTTCATTACTCGAGGGGTACTATCGATCCCACATAGTGGCCAGAAAATCTGGGGTGGACATCTGAAAACGGTCCCTTGTGAGTTGAATAAAAAAAAGTTTTCAGTCAACAAAAATATTGAATCAATTATCTTCTTTTTTAAAAGTATAAAAGAAAATTATGGAAAACCAATTGACATTTTATGTGTTCATTTCCGTAAGTGTATTTGGTGATATTACTTTGAGAAAGCTTATTTTACCTTTAAAATTTACAGATATGTATTTCTTAAGTTATACAAATAATTTCTGGAAAATGTTTATTAAAACTGCTGAGAAAAATGATGTAAAAAATGTTCGACTCCTTGGTATTAAACAGATTCACTTATGTGAAGCTGTTGCCAATTTATCATTTAAACCTGAAAAAGACAATGAAATTTGGATTTTTTACGTTGCTGGAAAATATGTTACTTTGACTATTTGGAAGCAGGATGAAAATGATACGTGGAATTTTGAATCAAAAAAAGTTAATTTTGAAGCTAATAAGGAATTAACTATGAGGACGTTGCAAAATTTTAAATCAAAGATTAAAGACCGCGAAAATTTATGTTACATAAATGTTTATGCCAATGCAATAATATTAGCTAATATGAGAAATAAGAGAAAATTTGAAATTGTTTTCTCGGATTGCTATTCTAAAATAAGGTATTGCAGTCTTAAAAAAGTTTCTGATGGGATAATGTATTATGCTCGATTTATGGCCGGTGAAGAGCAATTTCTGAAATGCAAATGTGAGGTTATTTTGGAAAATTCATTAACTATCACGAAAGGAATCACCGACAATATTATTTTTAGTATTGATCATACGGCGGTTAAAACAGTGCTTCCATTTTCAAAAATTGTTCATTTTGATGTTTTAAAAGAAAAACATTTAAAAGTAGGTAAAAAATAAAGTAATAGTTAGCACTAAAACCATTTTAGGTTAACGAAAATATTTTTAATAAATCTAATATAGCCGTAGAAGAACGCGGTCATCATGAACTTCTGATTAACATTGATATGAACAACATATATAATATATCTGTCGAACCAGTACATTCATGTGGTCCAAACTTGCTGATATTCACAATTCCAAAAAAACTTAATGATTATGAGCCCATATTAGATGCAGTTGGCATTGATCTAGGAACAACAGAAAGCTGCCTTGCAGTTATTAGGAAACATGGACCCGATTTTGTTCAAA
Source organism: Panagrolaimus sp. LJ2400 (assembly GCA_024447215.1). Classification (NCBI taxonomy): domain Eukaryota; kingdom Metazoa; phylum Nematoda; class Chromadorea; order Rhabditida; family Panagrolaimidae; genus Panagrolaimus; species Panagrolaimus sp. LJ2400. The sequence goes on along the minus strand of JAMRYA010000007.1, from coordinate 870,878 downwards.
TGGATCTTGCAACGTATGACCGATCAATGCCGTCCTTCATCGCTTATGATGAAGAAAAACCTAAATTTGGTCAAATTGTAATTGATAGATTGAAACATAAATCAAAGTTTTCTGTTTATGACGTGAAAAGGTTTATTGGAAAGTCTTATGAGAAAGTCATTGTTGATCCACTATGGCCGTTCAAAGTTTTATCAGAAAATTCAAGAGTATTAATTGAAGTAGAAACTCACAATGGAAAAGAAACCAAAAGCTGTGAACAAATTACTGGTGATTTATTAAAACATACAAAAGATTCTGCTCAAAGCTATCAAGGAAACATCGTTACCGAAGCGGTCATTGCAATACCATCAGATTTTAATGAAAGGCAAAAAAGGGCAACTAAATTAGCAGCAGAATATGCAGGCTTTAAAACAATTCGTTTTATACCGGAACCAGTGGCAGCAGCATTAGCATATATAACAGAAACTCCAATATTGGAAGCTTCTAATGTGCTCGTTTTTGATTGTGGTGGAGGAACTGTTGACATATGTGTTGCTAAAGTACTCGAAAACAAATTCAAAGTGTTATGTTATGACGGAGATTCCTACTTGGGTGGAAGAGATTTCGATAATCTTTTATTTGCTTATTTTAGTGCAACGTTGAAACATAAGTATTATATTGACGTGATGCAAAATTACAAGAAATATGTCTTAAAAAAGAAATGTCATGAAATAAAACATACACTTTCTACAGCTGAAGAAGACTGGTTTGTTTTAACTATTTGGAAAAATTAACATTATTCATCATTTTCAGGCTTCATGTATCTGATTTTGACAGTGAACATGATGATACTATTGTAATTACAAGAAAGCAGTTTGAAGAAATGTCAAGTGATTTGGTGTTGCGTTTTAAGAATGTTGTCATTCGCTCTCTTGCTAAAGCAGATCTCCAAAGTAATGAAATAAAACATGTTTTTCAAGTTGGAGGTGGATGTCGAATGCCATTGATAAAAGAAATGTTAAAAGAAGAATTTCCGACATCTGTTCATCAATGCAGTCTTTATCCCGATTGGGTTGTAGCACACGGTGCTGCATTATATTTGTATGACTTAAAAACACGAATAGTTGAAAAAGGAGAAACTGACATTTTATCATCAGAACCATCAGTTTTTACTAGGTTATTAAAAACAATACGTAATTTATTTTGATCTATTTTCCGCTGTTGTATTTTTTGCATTTGTAGTTTGACTAAAGTTTTTTAATTTTTGATTGGGAGGCACTATAATGGTTCTCAGTGACCATATATCCTAATTTTTTATTTGCAACCAGATGTTTCAGCGTTTTTATACAGCAACGTTTGTTTCAGATATAGCAGAACTCAAGCTTATAAAGCCGCGAACTTTTGAAAGCTCGCGAATTAGATATGAAAATGAGGTCAAATCATATTAGACCTTGTGGCTGTGATATTTTCGGACCTCTTGGGGGTCATTGAAGACATCCCCAATGCATCTAACTAATTTGTGGTTTCATTATGCTAAACTTTTAAAAGCTCGCGGAATTTCGGCACAATGTGATTACAAATTAGTTAGATGCATTGGGGATGATTTTAATGACCCCCAACAGATACCAAAAACTCCCAGCCACGAGATCTGATATGATTTGACCTCATTTTCATATCTAATCCGCGAGCTTTCAAAAGTTCCCGGCTTTATAAGCTTGAGTTCAGAATCTTATAAAAAAAAGTTAAAACTTCAAATTCATTTGAATATTGTTTCATGAGATGGACGAACCATTTATTCAACATAAATGTGCGTACCGTATTCCACAGAAATTAAAAACATATGATCCTGAGATATGCGCGGTTGGAATTGATTTTGGGACAACAGAATGTTGTGCAGCTGTTATTAGAAGAAATGGGCCTGATTTTGTGTCACTAGATTCCGTAACTTCAAGTCGTTCCATGCCATCATATGTTGCTTATGACGAAGATAAACCAAAATGTGGACAAATTGTTGTCAATAGATTACGGAATAAAGCAGAATACTCCGTTTATGACATAAAAAGAATTATGGGGAAATATTACGAAAATGTTGTCGCTGATTCGCTATGGCCATTTTATGTTACCAAAGGAATAAATGGTGCACAAATTGAAGTTAAAACAATACATGGTCTTGAAACTAAAACTTGTGAAGAAGTTGCTTCTAATTTACTTCGTCATATAAAAACTGCAATTGATAATTACCAGGGAAAAAGTATAACCGAAGCAGTTATTACAGTGCCGTCACACTTCAGTGATAAACAAAAAAGAGCAACGAAAATAGCAGCAGAATATGCAGGCTTTAAAACAATTCATTTTATTCCCGAACCAGTTGCAGCAGCATTTGTGTATTTAACTGAAACTTTAATAGCTGATAACTCCAACGTTCTTGTCTGTGATTGTGGTGGTGGTACTCTTGACATTTGTGTTGCCAGTGTACACAACGGAATGATAGAAGTTTTATGTTTTGATGGTGATTCTTACCTTGGTGGAAAAGATTTTGATAATGTATTACTAACACATTTTAATTCTGTTTTAAAAAATAGTTTTGATATTGATGTGAATCAAAGCAGCAAAAAATACATTTTTAGACAAAACTGTCAAGATATCAAACACAAACTTTCAGCAGCTTGCGATGACTTGTAAAATCTTTTATTTTTTTAAGAAATCCAGTATACATATAAAAGTTATTACTTTTCAGCTTGGATGTTAATGATTTTGATTATGAACAAGATGGTGTTATTGAAATTACAAGACAAAAATTTCAAGAAATGTCACATGACCTGATTTTGCGTTTCAAAAATGTTGTTTGTTGTGCCGTTACAAAAGCTCATCTTCATCGGAATCAAATAAAATATGTTTTTCAAGTTGGAGGTGGATGTCGAATGCCATTGATAAAAGAAACATTAAAAGAAATATTCCCGACATCAATTCATCAATGCAGTCTTTATCCTGATTGGGTTGTTGCACATGGAGCTGCCTTATCCTCATATTGCATTAAGATCCAAGAAAAACAACAATATGTCGTGGAAGAAAGGGCTCCAAAACATTGTACAATCGAGGGAGCTTGCACCATTGTCTGCATTGTTCTTTGTTGTATTATTTTAATCATTCCTATTATTAGTTTTTTAAGAAAATATTCGTATAATTATTATTAAATCTTATTAAACTGCTGACCGTTTTTCAAATAGTCTATCGTAATAATAATATCTTTTTTAAGCCTTCTAGACCTATTTATTACAGAAATAAAAATCATAATAAAACATAAATGTTACGTATAAATTCACTTTAATGCCTTTAGGGGCTGTCCAGATGTTTTGAAATGTTGTTCAAAAAAAAACTTTTTTTTCGAAGGGGAAAAAAAGTATTTTAAAGGGGAAAAAAAAGTAGAGTCCCCTCCCCCCGCTCGTGATAGATTTTCCTTTTATCCTTTGCCGCTTTAAGGTGAAGCGTGATAATGGCGAAACCCCCCTCCCACAGTCTTCGAGATATCTGGACAGCCCCCTATTTAACACTGAGAATGAATAAGTTTAAAAAGTGTTCTATTTACAAAAAAATCAAAGTTGGAAGGAGACGATTACAATCAATAAAATAAAGGGGAAATTGACGATTGTTAATTTTTAATGAACATGAATCTCAAACATTAAAAAAGCGACATCCAACTTTTAGTAATTTACAACTTTTAACAAGTTGATTTTTGAGTAATTGATTTGTTGAAGCGTCTTTTTCAAGAAGGCATAAACCAATTTGTTTTGGTTTTTTATTAGTAGCAGCTTTAATTGCTTTTAAATGTTGTTTAAGAAGCATTGCCATCAAGAAACTTGGAACTGCAGCAGATTTCGCACCATCAAAATTATCAAATTCTAGCAAAACTGGATGTTCAGAATCTTTAATGATTTTGAATGGCCATGTGTTGTCGACATTGATTTTATTGGGAGGCATTGACATAATTTTGAGAAGATCTAAAAGTGCATAAGCAATCAACTTTTAAATATTTGATAATATTTTATGAAAAAAGAGGTATTACCGTAGACGACATAAGTTGGCTTAGTATCGATCACTGCTAAAGCAGCTTCTCCATATTTTGGATTTTCTTCATCAAAGCTAATATATAATTCAGATCCATTCATGCCTGAAATTGTGTAAACCATGATGCTATTAAACTACATTAAGGACAGTGCAATGAAGGGTCATCCAATTTAATAACTTACCACCACAGCTTTCCAAAAAATCATAATTTTCACCATCTTTACAAACACAAATAAAAGATATATTTTGATAAAACCCAATAACTGGAACTTTTGTTTTTACCATTTTATCCAAAGCTGCTGGCAAATTTATAATTTCTTCTTTCATTAACCCATCAACAGAGCAACTTGGAAAATTATTCATATCAATTTCTAAGGTAACTTGATTTTCATGAGTTTTCTTATTTTGGACTAGCTCTGTTAAAGATACAACAACGCCATTAATTGGATCACTGAAAGCTACCTAAAATTGTAAAACTTTATTTTAATCAAAAAATAAGGCATGCCCAAACTTACAACATATCGACAATGTGATTTAGATAGTTTCCAAATTTGAGTAAAAGGTAGAACATGTGTACCAGCTGCAACAACATATTCAACCTTAATTTTGCCATGAAAACGTTTATAAAGAAAATACTTTTTATCAACATATGGAATCATCAATGTCTTGACAGAACTTTTATCTTCCATCCATTTTGAATAATCAATTAACCATGGAATTTCGTATTTTGTTATTTCATCAATGATAAGAAAATGTACAGCTGGCATCTTTTTCTTTAAAATATCCATTTTTGATTGTTCACTTGAAGGTGCCATAATTACTATTTCTTTAGGGTTACAGCTGCATGCAATTTTAGCACGGATTTTTTTGGCATTTTCATTTAGATCATCAATTCGAACCAATGCAACATCAGATAGCAGATAACCATGTTGGGTATGTGTAAAATATAAAAATTTTAAATTTGAATTTCTCATAGTTGCAACTGCCACAATTTCACCATATTTAACAGTAATCTTTTCAGCATAAAGTGGCAAAATAAAAATATATCCTTCGTCACTGATAAAATGATATGGAACATTTGCAAGATCAAGTCTTTCACGAAAAACTTTACAAAATTCCAAATTATTTGAAAAATCTGGTGAATCAAATAATTTAACAGAAACAATAATTGATTGGAAATTTTTGCCAAAATTTAATGGAATATTATTGAGAAATTGTTTAGCGTTTCTTGCGTTAATAGAACCGCACAGACTAGGAACTAGCTGTTGGGTTGCTGAATCAACAACAGCAACAATGAGTACACTGTCAGGACAGCTGCTTCTAATAAAACCAATATATTTTTTAGACATTTTATCAGCGAATTCAACCGACATAATACTTCAGAATTATTAAATATAATTACAAAATCAAAAGCATTTTTTTTCTTTTTTTTGTGCTGCTAAATAAGAATATGAAAAAGAACATAATGCCAAATGTCGTTATAAAAGCCATTTTTTGTAAGAATCGACCTTTTTTGCTATTTTCACGGATTTCAAAAAAAATTTTTTTCAAGTTTGAAGGCTAATTCCAAGCCTATATACCAAATCGAGGTCGTAGATCACGAATTTGAAGTCGGTTTTGCTCTCCGGTGCAGCTGCACCGAGATACGGCACCCCTTGCTCCAGAGGCTGCCAAAAATGACTGGTGTTAAATAATGCCACCTATGGCATATCAACGGGAACCTACTGAGTCATAATATAGAAGAAATTATCGTTTAAAGTTATTTTGACCTCAAGTTATTGACCGTCAAAGTTGGTGCTATGTCGTTTTTTGGCGTTTTGACCCCAATGCCAAAAAACGGGCATACTTTTTTATTGTTTCATTGGATTCCCCATTCGATACTACATATATCCCAAACAAAAAATTAAAAAAATCCGCAGGGTCTGATGGTTTTTTCGGCCATTTTCTGTAAAAAACTCTATCTCCAGCATCATGTTGGAGGCAAAACTCGCGTTATATTCAAGATATTGACTTACGGTGAAAAGCATTATGTAATACTATCATATTAGAGTGTCCTGGGTGATTTTGGACATTTCCGGATATCAGGGGGCAATATGGCGTCCATATGAAATATCAAAAATTAGCAACATGGGGGCTTTTGGCAAAAAGGCTCAAAATGACATTTTTTGTTAAAGAATGATTGTGAAATGGCTTGAATAATTTAAAATACATGTAAAATTACTATATTAAAGCATTTAAGGTCATATATGGAGGATCCTTAGGTCCTGGGGATATACTGAATTTAAGCAAATTTTGAAGTATTTTCAATATGTTACCAAATGACGTAGAATGGAAGATATGGATATTTTGAGACATTTGGGATAAGATTTAGCATGTCTAAGATGTCTAGCAACAATTTCAAGTCATGTCAACTATCACTTATAATAAGTAGTGAATTTACACGTTGTGTAGGTAGGTATATTCATATTATCTAGAGTGATATTTAAATGACTTGAAATTGTTGCTAGACATCTTAGACATGCTAAATCTTATCCCAAATGTCTCAAAATATCCATATCTTCCATTCTACGTCATTTGGTAACATATTGAAAATACTTCAAAATTTGCTTAAATTCAGTATATCCCCAGGACCTAAGGATCCTCCATATATGACCTTAAATGCTTTAATATAGTAATTTTACATGTATTTTAAATTATTCAAGCCATTTCACAATCATTCTTTAACAAAAAATGTCATTTTGAGCCTTTTTGCCAAAAGCCCCCATGTTGCTAATTTTTGATATTTCATATGGACGCCATATTGCCCCCTGATATCCGGAAATGTCCAAAATCACCCAGGACACTCTAATATGATAGTATTACATAATGCTTTTCACCGTAAGTCAATATCTTGAATATAACGCGAGTTTTGCCTCCAACATGATGCTGGAGATAGAGTTTTTTACAGAAAATGGCCGAAAAAACCATCAGACCCTGCGGATTTTTTTAATTTTTTGTTTGGGATATATGTAGTATCGAATGGGGAATCCAATGAAACAATAAAAAAGTATGCCCGTTTTTTGGCATTGGGGTCAAAACGCCAAAAAACGACATAGCACCAACTTTGACGGTCAATAACTTGAGGTCAAAATAACTTTAAACGATAATTTCTTCTATATTATGACTCAGTAGGTTCCCGTTGATATGCCATAGGTGGCATTATTTAACACCAGTCATTTTTGGCAGCCTCTCGAGCAAGGGGTGCCGTATCTCGGTGCAGCTGCACCGGAGAGCAAAACCGACTTCAAATTCGTGATCTACGACCTCGATTTGGTATATAGGCTTGGAATTAGCCTTCAAACTTGAAAAAAAATTTTTTTGAAATCCGAAGTGAAGGTCGTTTTTTACAAAAAATGGCTTATAAAAAATCAAAGCTCAAATAAAAACAAATTGCCCATTTTATGATCGGCAGCTTCAAAAAAAGAAAAGAAACGGAAGTGGAAGGAAAGACATTTTCTGTCGTCATTTTTGTATAGCACATAGTTGCTTTTGAAAATTTCAAGCATTGCGCAAAAGAAAAAATTATTTTTGTTTTTTTGTTAAAACCAGGGATGAAAAATGCGGCCGGCCGGCCGCGGGCCGGCCGGCCAACATTTTCAGGCCGCGGGCCGGCCGCTCAATTTTTTTGCCAAAAATTTTTAAGCTATTTTCCTCAAAATTTACGAAAAACGAAGAACTTTACGTGTTCTTCTTGAAGTTTTTGAATTATATGAACATTAAGTATTTCATTAGAAGCTTCATTTCCCCATTTTTTGTCGAAAATCAGAAAATTTTCCCCCAAACGTTAGTATATCAACAAAAGTTTTTTCAATAAATGTAACCTATTTTGCAAAATTAAGGTTGATTATGCACTTTACAACACCTCAAAGATACAAAATCGCTTTAAAAAATTTTTATACGTTAAAATACACGTTTTAAAAATTTTTAGTGTTTTAATGCGGCCGGCCGCGGCCGGCCGCGGCCGCGGCCGGCCAAAAATTTTAGGCCGCGAGGCCGGCCGGGCCGACGATTTTCGGCCCGCGGCCGCGGCCGGCCGGAAATTCCGGCCGCATTTTTCATCACTGGTTAAAACTGCTTTTTTTTCTTTCTCGGCAGTGTTTCATTACAATTTTCTTTGATGATTTGCCACTAGTTTTAACGTAGTGGTTTAAAACATTAATGTTGATTTTTTGATCCCTGAAAACAATTTACTCAAAAAATCTATGAAATATTCAAATAAATATGTTGTAAAAGCATGAATCGATCAATGCTACTTTGCAAGGAATTATATCAACGACAATGAGATGTGTGCACATGGGCGAAATTACATGCTTGTTTGATGATCTCTCGCTTATCTCTTTTATTTGTTCACTGAGGAATACCTCTTAAACTGTTTTTTAAACACGTCTTTCAAAATATTATTTTTTTTAATGTATCAAGAGAAATGAATAGACATTCATTGTTCATTTTCGTGTCTTTAACTGAACTCAAGGTTATAAAGCCGCGAACTTTTGGAAGCTCACGGAAATGGATAAAAAGCTCGCGGAATAGATATGAAAATGAGGTCAAATCATATCAGACCTCGTGTCTGGGATATTTTGGGACCTATTGCGGGTCATTAAAGTCATCCCTGATGCCTCTAACTAATTTGTGGTCTCATTATGCTAAACTTTTTAAAGCTCGCGGAATTTCGGCATAATGAGACCACAAATGAATAAGACGTATTGGGGATGACTTTAATGATCCCCAATGGATCCCAAAATATCCCAGCCACGAGGTCTGATATGATTTGACCTCATTTTCATATCTATTCCGCGAGCTTTTTATCCATTTCCGCGAGCTTTCAAAAGTTCGCGGCTTTATAACCTTGAGTTCTGTACTAAAGCTAATCGTTAAAGCTCATGAAAACAATTTCTTCATAAAATCTATGAAATATTTAAAAAAAAGTATGTTGGAAAGAAAAAAATGAATTGATCGACTCTTTTAATTTTACTGCATCCCTAATAAAAAAAGATAAAAGCAGTTGTATGCTTTTTAGGTGATTTGTCGCTATTTGTTCTGTTTTGTGTTATAAATCACTGTGAAAGAAACAGATGTTTGTTACTGTTTCTTATTTTAATAAAACAATTCATCAAGATCTTTGATTCCTTTAAAAATGAAATTAATTGGATTAAAGTGCAATTTTGTCGATCTTTAAAGAAAAAACTTTTTATTAATAAAATTTATTTTTATAACTTCATATATAACATGACAGTAGAAATTCTTTAAAAATTATCCACTTCGCAATCTTAGTTTTTAAGTTTTAAATATTTAGCAATTTTCTTAAAATTGAAGGTTAATGGAGCGTTTATTTTATTCCAGGGACAGCCGCTCACACTGTAACGCATTTATCAAATGCTTTTATAAAAATCAACAAAACAACTTTTAAATACAATAAAAAATTTGCATAAAACTCTTATTACAATGATATTTTGCTTTTAACGGGAAGCGGTGCAAAAGATTCAAAGGTAATCGAAATTGGTCCACTACTAGACGATGAATTAGAATTACAAGAATCTGAAGAATTAACTTTTTTACCTTTAAAACATCCAAAAATAAATAGCCGAAAAGGTTTAATCATAATTAAAGTTCCCAAGAGACATACAAGACCTTGTACAACAATAATAGAATTAAAATAAATTCCAAGTTTTGGATCTGGGATGCTAAAAAATATTGTGCATACAATTCCAAGATATGGTAGAAAAGACATAAAAATGATACAAAAAGTTCGAAATAAAAATGTATAGTATAAATTTCTTTCAAGGCCACGGGTAATATGTGAGACATGAGCTTTATCAGCTTGAATAATGAAATAGAGGCGAATTGTAAGAGTTATGGCAAAAATTGCAATAAGTAAATCTGGGATTGTTGCAAATAGAACGAATACAGTGGTTATTGGTTTAAGGGTGGATGAAAACCCAATCCAAGATGGTTGATGTTTGATGATTTCTAGCGCATAGAAATTGTTCGTTGCATTTGCATATGCTTTAAAATCACTTTGTTCAATATATGACAGCTGTAATAGCACAGTTAAGATAGTAATCATTCCAATCAAATAGCAAAGATAACATCGAACAACTCGCTTTGAACAATATCCAAAAGAAGAAATCCATGAAAATGGTCGAATTGCAGAATATTGATATATTAAACAAAATGTTGTAACCAGTTGAGTATTAACAGTACAAGCAAAATATATGTTTACACATGCCAGAGTTGCTCTCGGACCAAGGGGAGCAATTAATCCATGCGCATATACTCCCATCAAAGGCAAGGTTGGAATTGGAACAGCTAAAAATCGTATTATAACAGCTATAATACCTGTGAAAATACATGATGATAAAAGCCATTTATAAATATGTGCAGATTTTGGCATAACATTTATTATTAAATAGGCATATAAAATGACTAAAGTCAAAAATGTTCCTGTTACAAAATATATTAAACCAATATAGCCATATTGATTCGTCAAAGGCAAATATAAATCAGCAGAGAAATTCATCTTCAACAGTTCTATGAAATAACAAAAAACTGCTTCTGGCAAATAAAAAGTCTTTTTAGACTACAATATTTTTTATTTCAAAATCAAACAAAAAATTTTTTTTTGGTTTTAAAAAAAGGGAGTAAATGAAATGTAACAAGTAACAATAAAAAAATTTTTATGTTGTCATAAATGAAGCAAAAAGATTGTAATCTTAATTTAATCGTGTTTGACTGACTTTTTTCGAAAGGAATAAAATTTGATGACATAAAAAAAAGGAGTACAACAAGGGTTTTAAAAAAGACTGGGAGTTTTTCTGATTTCCAATCGTCAGCAAAAATTAGGAGGTAATAGTGGTGAAATAAATTTCGAAATCTTGGTTAAAAAATATCGTTGCTGGCATTCCTAAACAAAAATGATTTTTTTGCAAAATTTTGGAAATCTTTGCCGTTGTGAAAGGGTGACAAAAGATCGAAGGTTTGCATCACTGATTTTGTCCACCTCAAAAATTTACCAACATAAATAAGCTTTGCAATATAATAGAACAGTTTTATTTTATTTTTTTGTATTTATTGCCACAAAATATTTTCATCTCGCGACGCACCATCCCGAGACACGTATATGAAAATGATGTTAAATAAACTAAATTTGTTTTCACTCAATAAGTTAGACAACAATTTTTATTTTTAAAAAATAATTAATCCACATTTATTTCGAGTAATATTTAATATAATTAACAAGCCAGTAAGCATCTTTGAAAGCTGCTGGATCAGTTCGAACTTTTTCATTACATGCTGCCATTCCACCAGGATAAACATTTCCAGCCCAATCACCACAAAATGTAAGATTAATAATTAATTCATGATTATTAAAATGATTTGCTTTACAATTATTGCCAATTGTAAAGTATGCTTGTGGCTTGCCCCAGCTTGATGGATTTGGATTTCCCTGAAAATGTGGATTTACTTCAGTGATAACTGCCTAAGGGTAGTTACAGATTTGATATCCGCTGGAATAGCATTTCTTTTAAAAATCCAAATTTTCATTGATGAATCTCGATTCCATTCAAATGCATAAACTCCACCACCAGCTTTATTAAAAGGGACACCATAGAGATCATTTTCAGATTGAATGGAGCAACCTTGATTTGTTGATTGTCCTGAAATTGCTTTGTAATAGCTATCCAAATATGTAAATTCTACCAGCAGCATTTACATAGCAGTCATTAGCAATCTTGCCACCTGGTCCTTTTGCCCAATGTCCTTTAAAGATGCTTGCATCTAATGGCATGTAGCAGTTTTCATTGGTGTGTAGGGTTTGGCTGTTGTATGTATTTCCATCAACACCTTCCAAAACATCAATTTCACCATTATTTGGCCAATTATCTCCACAAAACCAATAAGCAGGCCATGTGCCAGGGCCAACAGGCATATGTTCTAAAAATTTATGCAGATTTTATGTGATGCACTTTTACGGTTTTGTCGGAATTCTATTTTCTAATATTAGAAAAATCCTTTGATGTTTTACCGACAGAAGATCAAAGGCGGCTCGATGATTCGCCTATATCACAAAAAGAAAAAAGGCGGCGTCCGGATTTGTTTTTCATTTTAAACCCAGTTAAGCAAATTTGCATAATCTCTTCGAAAAAAGCTTACCCAAATCAAAAATAAACAATCCTTCATTATATTTATCATTTGAATGAATTCGCACAGATGGCCGGCCATCATTTCCGCCATACTTATGTTTTGAATCTGATGAAATTTTAACCTTAAAAACTCCTTGCTCAAAACATACAAAAAATCAATAAAAAAGCAAACTTTTCCATTTTCAACTTTTATCAGTTCCATACTTTCTGCAGTCTTTTTATCAACATATCGAACAACACCATGTGTTGGATCACCAGAAGTAAAAAAATAAAATCCATTAAAAAAGTTATTTCCTTCATAACTTTTTTTGAGCTTGTATGCTTCTGTTGAAAATGCAAATAAAGCAGCAAGTAAAATGAGCAGCTTCATTGTGCTGAAAAAAAAAACAGTTGGTCAAGTGACTGTTGTTGGAGGGAGTATTGATTAGATATGAAAAAATAAACAAACGAACAGTAAAAGTAAACACAGTTTTAAAACAACAGACATTTGACACTCAATAATTTAATAAAATTACGATGTTTCTATTTTTTTGGGGTTTCAAATAGTGACATACTAACTTAGGGTTGAAAAATTTTTTGTTTTATGAAAAACAGACTAAATTTTTGTTTTTTTGCAAAATAAGAAAAAATGGGGCCTTATTTATGCAAATCCTTGACCAACAAAAAATGACAAAAATGTCAGATGTTTTTATTGTTTGCATAATTAATCAGTAAAAAAAGTGGAAACAATTCGGTCACTCTCGACGACTATGATTCATTTTTAAAAATGACATAACAAAAAAGATCAGATATTAAATATCCTATTTACTTAAAGACAAAATATTTGAGAGAAAAAAATGTTGTTTCAATGTAACAAATGACTTGTTTGTTGCAAACAGTTTTTATGGGCAGTATTCTTATCAGATTCTTGGAAGCTTTTCAATGATAAAACAGAAGAAGAATGCAAAAAGCATTGTTATATTTTTCCTAGTTAAGGAAGAACTACATACATGATCTTCGACAAAAGGAAAGCAAACAAAAGAGCTGAACTTTGATGATCAGTTGCAATTATTGGACCCCTGGATCAATGTTTATTGTGAACGCTGGGTCATTAATGTAGTGATTTGTGACTAGATAACTTGCAAAAAAATGTGATTAGCATTTTATATTTAAAAAAGTTGAAAGCAAAAGGCTCTAACATAACATGTTAATAAAAAAACCTCTTTACTTTAAAAAACATTAGTTAAATTTAAATAATTGATTTCAACGAAGTAGCATTGCGGAAATCGATTCCAAATGTTTCATTATCAACAAAGACACAATTAATTTTTAACAATCTGCATGATTCTTTTAAGCCTTCTTTAATTCTGCCCATTTCATCAACATCATATTCTTTGTTCAATACCCACAATGCAACTTCTTGTGGTTTTTTACCAATTTTTTCTTCAATTGCTTTTAAGTGTTGTCGTAAATACATTGCCATAAGGAATGATGGAGAGGCAGCTTTCTTAGTTCCATCAAAATTATCAAATTCAAGCAACACAGGATTGTCGACATTTTCTGTGAAAGTAAATCCCCAAATTTTATCAGCTTTAATACTATCAACAGGCATTGACATAATTTTGATAAGATCTAATAGATTATGCAAATTTGTTAAATAAAAAATTAGTATGGTAAAAACATACCAAAAACAACAAAAGTATTTTTTGTTTTGATAGCATACATAGCTTCTTGTCCAAATTTTGGTTTCTTTTGATCAAAGCTAATGAAACAATCGACACCATATTGACCTGAAAAGTTTTTATCTTATGGCTACTTTAGTGATTTCATGAAATACTGCTTACCATTCCATTCATCCATATATTCATATCCACCCTTTGAAGCATTGTAAATTCCAATAACAGAAGAATTTTGATAAAACCCAATAAATGGAATCTTTGCTTCTAATAAAACATTCATTTTTGCAGGGATTTGATCGAAACCTTTCAAAGATACTGTTGTACATTCAATCTTTTCAAAGTTTTCTTCATCAATAGTAACAGTAACACATGCACCATGACAATTCTTTAGTGCTTTAAGTTGATGCCCAAATGTTCGTTGTTTATCACCAAACATCATCTGAAAAATGAAATGGTTTTTGGGAAAGAATGCTTAGAAAAATGATGGAATTTAGCTAACTTTCGATTTTATGCTTTGTTAAAGTTTAAAGGGTTTTGTCGAGCTCTAAAAGCCGCAGGTTACAATGTCAAAGTATAAAACAAATTAATCGTTCTTCACTATAAAACTTACATGAATTTCAGGAAGTGACTTTAAAAATAATATTGTCTTTGTTACTGGTAAGGGGTCATTTGTTTTAATATTAATAATATCAATAAAGCTGCTAGCAGATCCATAATAAGCATAAATACGAACACTTTTGTAGCATGTTGGTAAAATATGATGCTTGACATAGCTTTTATCCAACAACCATTTACATGTTTCAACAATAAATTTATCCCGATAACAATTAGTATCTCCATGAAGTTCAATAAAATCCATAGACTTGAAAATTTTCTTGAATGGCACTTTTTTACAAGCTGCTGAAGCAACAATAATTTTTTTAGGATTCGATTCACCAACAATTTGTTGAAATAAAATTTCAGGTTTTTCTTTGACATTTAAAGTTGGCATAATTTCACGTTTAATTAATTCAAATCCTGCAGGAGTGGATTTAAATTCACAAATGAATAAGCTAAGAGTTTTTGCATGTCTTTGAAATGTTTTAAAACATGTCATAACAATTAATACACTTTCATCAATACCAACATCAATATTTGCAGCAATCAATAAACTTGAACATACATAATTTTCTTCAGAAATAAAATATGATGGAATTTCTAGTTCATTAAATTTCTTTTTTAGCTCTTCACAAAATTTATAGGGATTAGCAAAAGGTGTAGAATTAAGCTCAAATAAATCAACAATAAAAGCTTTGAACAAATTTTTATTGAAAAATGTTGTAATTTCGACAACAAATATTTGTGCCTTTTCTGCTGGATACATAAATTTTGCGACACATTTTTCAGTGATTGAATCAATAACAACAAAACTAAAGCCATCATCTTTTTCATTAGTGAAGAATCCAATTAGTCGTTTAAGATCAGCATATTCTTTCAAAACAGATAGCATTTTTTTGCAAATGTAAAAGCTTTGATTTACAAATTTATGAGATTTGTCAGAAAGAATGCAAAAGAATAAGACGAAAGAATTTTTTTGTAGAGAAAAACGACTTGTGGAATGAGCTATGAAAAAATTGTTTTTCTATCACATAAATTGTTTCTCATGTCTGTTGATGAAATAGACGTGCGCTTTTAGAATGATGGAAACAAAAATAGACGCATGAATTAAAAAAAAGCGTATTTGAAAAGGATTGTTGTATTGCAAAAAAAATGTTACAAAAATTTAAATGAAAATCCTTATGATAATTTTATGTTCAGCATTTTTTCTCCTTTCAAACAAATATACATACTCTCATAGTTAAATAAGACTGAATCTTTTTTGACAGACTTTTTTATAACAAAAATCGCAAAGATGATTGTTGAAAAAAATGTTAAGTTTTCCTTTGTTTTCAGTGTATTTCTGTTTTGTATATAGATAACGTTCAAGAAGTCGAAAAAAAGAAAAAAAAACAATTTATCAACGTACATTTGGGGTTAGAATAGCTTCATTGACAGAAAAAAACTTTTCTCAAGCGAGCAATGAAAATATTGATTGTATTTTAAATTTTACAAATGACTATTCACGTAGGTTTTTATTTTCCCTACTGGACGATACTGCTTTATGATGATGTAAAAAAAGCAACCACTAGGATAGAAATAGTTATAGGTAAGGGGCTGTCCATAAATTACGTAACAAGGGTGGGTGGGGTAAGTGACCATGCCGCCTTTTATGTGCGGCAAAAAGTGTCTTTGATGTAAAGGGTTTTATCGAAAATAACGATAACGTAATTTACGGACAGCCCCTAAGCTAATGTTTTTTTTTCGCATTCTGATTTTTTTACTTTGTATTTAGATTTTGACAAAGTTGAAAAAGTGAGTGAACTGTTTACACGCATAAAATCAAACATTTATGGAAAACTTGGATGCGCTTGTATTTGTATAGACGACGATTATGATAATAATAAATTTCGTAAAAAAATAAAAAATTGTTGAAGAAGGTTCTAAGTGTGGATTTAAACATGTTGAAATTATTACTAAACCAATAGCTGATTTTTTATATGCCATGTCAGAAATATTCTGTAAACCTTTAAATGATAATATTATTTGGATTTGTTATGGCTATGATATCAGTATATGGAAAATAATTAATGAAAAAGCAGAATATTTTGGCTGCTGGAGGTATAGACAATTTGAAGACTTAGATTACATTGTTAGTGCATCTAAATTAGATATTATGCTTTGTAAAGTGGAAAACTCAAATAGAAAATTACAATTCTCATCCAAGTGCCAGCCTTTTAAGTGTAAAAACGGTTATTTTACACAAGAAGGATGTATTCTTAAAGCTAGGAAAACAGCTGCTGATCCTGATTTAGCTCTACCCGATGCCGTAAATTTTTTACATAAAAGAATGACTTTAAAATTTAAAGGACAAGAACTTACGTCTTTTCACGAACATCAACAATTGCCAATAAACTATACACAAAAATTAAACAGAGCAACAAATGAAGATGAATTTCAAATTTCATCCTATGAAAAATGCATTGATCGATTTTCATTACCTAATTATGATAAAGATGTTTTGACATTTAAAGTAGATACAAATGGAATTTATCATGTGAGCTTCAGTAAATCATCAACAACTGTCAATCCATATACTTATCTGAAAAGAAAAATTTTTGCGCCGCTTGCAAGCTCTATGACATTAACTCCCGGAAATAAACATTCCAATGAAGTTAGTTATGATTGGAATGTTTATTCCATTCCAAAAAAAGAAATTTTACTCAATTCTAACTTTCAAGCAATTGGTATTGATCTAGGGACATCAAGATGTTGTGCAGCAGTTAATCGAAAAAATGGAATAACGACTATCCCCTTGGATAATAAAGGTGAACGGCTATTACCTTCATATGTGGCATATAATGAAAAGAATCCTACTTTTGGTCAAGTTGCTGTAAATCGGCTACGACAGTATTCAAAATCAACAATTTTTGATTCAAAACGAATTATTGGAAGAAAGTTTAATGATATTGAAATTGATTCAAATTGGAATTTTACTGTTAATTGTGTAAATGATCAAGTTTACATGGAAGTCAGTGGATTTAATGGAAAGAAAAGAATTACAGCTGAGGAAGTTGCTGCAGATTTGCTGAAACATGTAAAGCAAAAAGCTGAAGATTTTCAAGGTACGAAATTGTCTTATGTAGTAATTACTATACCAGCAGCATTTACGGAGCCACAAAAATCTGCTACAATGAGAGCAGCAAGACTTGCGGGATGGAACCAAATTGCATTATTACCAGAGCCCATTGCTGCCGCATTTGCATATTTTATCGATCGACCGCTTTCAAATGAATCAAATATTTTACTTTTTGATCTTGGAGGTGGAACTTTGGATGTTTGTATTTTTCAAATAGAAAATAATCAAATCACAATTGTTGCAAACACAGGGGATTCGAAATTTGGCGGACGAGATTTTGATACTGTTTTAATAAATTATTTTAAAAATGCTCTCAGCGCAAAACATGGTAATTCAACATTAAAAGATAAAAAATATAGATTAATGTTAGAATGTCAAAGAATTAAAGAAGATTTATCTGCAGTAATGGAATGTTCGTAAGTTAGAATTTTGCATATACCTTTAAAATAAATATAGTCATATTTTAAATATTTTTTTCAGATTAGATATTAATGACTTTGATGTGAGCAAAGATGGAACTATTTCTATCAGCCGAAATAAATTTCAAAGAATGACTCAAACCCTGCTAAACAAAGTCAAAAATACAATTTATGCGGCGCTGTTTCAATCAAACTTTCAACCCACACAAATCAATAAAGTTTTATTAGTTGGTGGTGGAAGTCGAATGCCAATGGTTAAAAATTTATTGAAAGAATTATTCCCGCAAGCTGAACATTGCTGTGAAGAACATCCCGATGAAGTTGTTGCCATTGGGGCTGCATATTATGCTTATAGCATTTTTTCTGAATAAATTACAAATTTTATTACAACATATCTCTTTAATTGTGCTATGGGATTGTCCAGACGTGACGTCACGCATTTTATGGGTGGGTGAGGGTAAGCGAAATGTGACGCTTCAT
Organism: Panagrolaimus sp. LJ2400; assembly: GCA_024447215.1. Classification (NCBI taxonomy): domain Eukaryota; kingdom Metazoa; phylum Nematoda; class Chromadorea; order Rhabditida; family Panagrolaimidae; genus Panagrolaimus; species Panagrolaimus sp. LJ2400. The sequence continues at coordinate 852,382 of JAMRYA010000007.1, read as the reverse complement.
ACAAAAAGCGTGCTCTTGCGTGACGTCACGTCTGGACGATCCCTATGCAATTTCTTTGTTTTTGAAAAAAATTTTTAATGCAATAAGGTATGATTTAAACTTTTTCGTTAAAAAATTTTACACGCAAAAGCTTAAAAGCAATATTCTAAATCAATTTTACTTTGTAAAAAAATAGTAAAACATTTGAAGCTATTTTTCTCTGTTGTTTTTTTTTTTCGTTTTTGGTTACATCACATACTATGATAATAAAACAACGGTTTCAATAATGGAATGCATTTATTTTTAATTAAAATTGACATTTACTTGAGGCAAAGCAAAAGTACAAAACTAACAGAAAATATCTTATTAAAAAACATCTGTTCTATCAAAAGTAACAAAACAGGTGCTCTATCAAAAAATTTGTTAACAATAAACACTCAATACATACTAGCTTTTCTTCTTGCTATTACAGTATTTAGCATTGTTGGATTATTATTGTTATTATTCATTGAAACATTATGAAATCCAAAACCAGAGATTTTTCGATTGCTTTTTCCAGTTACGGCAATAAATATCTTCTTTAAAGTGTTGCGATATCCTTTCACAACTGCCACAACAATAATAACATCTGCAATCGGATAACAGAGTACAAGACAGATAGAAATATAATATGTAAATTTTATTGCCGGGTTGTTGTCTCCGAAGAAGCATGTAATAACCCACGCCCCCGCAAAACCACCGAAAATCATTGTTGTTAAAAATTGTATCATTGTTGATTGAAACATTAGCGCAAATTGTTTTCGAGTTTTGTCAGAAATATTTGAATTTGTTTTTTTAACAAATTTATAATTTTCTTTTAAAATAAGAATAAAAACAGAGATTCGAAAGACTGCATAGAATACAGCAGCAAATGCGAAGACCCATAGCGTTGTGTGGTAAGTGTAATCAATCATAAAAAGCGAAGGTTGTAATATCAAAATTTGTTCAACATTTTCAACTTCTGATTTTAGTAGTGCTTCAACTTTTTCATCATTTACATTTTGTAATATGAAAACAAATAATGGTATAGCAGCAAAAATAAAGGTTGCTGCTTGAAAAAAATAAACCCAAAATCGTGATTTTTTGATTTTCGTTGCATTTCCCAGTATTCGAAAATGTCGCTCCAACACAGTAATTGTTAAAGTTTCAAAAAAGCATGCCGTCCCAAAAGGGAAGAAAGCCGTTAATAAAGCTGATGGTGTTGAAGACATTGGAGCTAAGATTCCTGTTGGATAAAAAATTGTATATGGAAATAGTCGAAATGGCTTCCAACAAAGCATTACAAATTCAACTACAATACATTCAAAAATATAAGCAAAAGTTAAAATTCGAAAGAATTGCATCTTGCTTGTGGTTGTTAAATAAACGATTATACAATACAATATTTCAACAATTACTGTAATAATAAATGTAATAAAGCTATATTGTTGAAAGGCAGAAATTACATTAAAATCAATAATATCAGAAATATTATATTTCATTTTTATTTAAAATAATAAAAGAATAAATGTAGAAATGGCAGCAGCTAAAAGAAAAAAAATTCTAATGTAGGAGTTTTACAAGTAAACTAATTGCAGGTGCAATTTTGAACCAAACATCATCTAAAACTATGCAATGTATAACATAAATGTTAGCAGGCTATAAATTTAATTAAAAGCAAATACTTTATTAATAACACAAAATTTTTGTTAAACATTTTTTCTGAAAAACAACAATTAATAATATAGAATTATTTGGATGACATGTAATTTTCTTATTATTGTTATGATCATTTATGATGAACATGTATTATCGGTTATACGTAAGAAAACGCTTAAATATAACAATTATGGAAATGCGGAAGAAAAAACTACAAAAGTTTTGTTATTATTGAGTTTTTTTAAAAGTTGATACAAATGCTGGTACAAATAATTTGTTAATATACATATTTCAGTGATTACGATTTCGCATTAAAAGTGTTAAAAAAGTTTCAGAAAATGATAGCTGGTAGCTACAAAGGTTTTTGTTTGATCGAATATTACCCCATGGTGCAAGCCCGTATTTAAGGGGGGGGGGGGGGGCTTTTGGGGCCTGTGCCCCCTCCGAAATCGAAAATTTCTTTTGATCTTTTGCCGACAGCGGCAAAAGATCAAATATTTACCCCCTCCGAAACTGATTTTGCCCACCCCGAAAATTTTATCTGTCTACGGCCTTGCCATGGTGTATCCAATTTATCCATTGTTTTCTATGTCTTGTCCCATATAGATGATCAAGTAAAAAGTTGCTTTTTTGCTGTTTTTAAAGGCATTTGTAAAACTTAATGACATATGGTTTTAAAAAATTTTAATGAACGTGTTCTATTGCCCTAATTCAGGCATATTTTGCTCAAAATAATTTTAAATATTTTATATTTTTTAATCAGCCATTTTTATAATTATTATTAAACAAAATTTTTTGCACAAAAAATAATTTTTAAGTATAATAATCTAAATCTGGTTTAGAGCATTTTGAAATATCATTATCACGAGAAATATTTTGATATCGTCCACAGCAATTCATATGTCCATCATCATTTGGGTGTGCGGCATTTTTCTGGAATGCAACCACGTAACATGGCTTTTCAAATTTCGCGTCGGACAGCTCCAAAATTGCTGAATACGTTGCTGCACCGGCTCCAATAAAAGCAGCAACTAAAAAATCTCAGACAATGATGTTAAAATTTATAAAATAAATTTTTACTTAGGATAAGAAAAACTGCCATTAATAACCATTTTGGACATAGTTTAAGCACCCTAAACAAAATTTGCATTTAAGCACAAACTTTTATAAAAAAAGTGATTACTGTGATATTGATGGCACTCCATCCCATTCTTCTCCCCTATCTTTGTAAGATTTTTTAATTTTTTCTTTCGCTACTAAAAGTGCATAAAAGACTGCTGGAAATATGATTGATGTAAAGGGTTCAATTGCTCCTCCAACTAAATCCATGACTGGTCCAAATGATGGAACGGATTCTCCAACAAATACAATTGCAACCATTACAGATAATCGAATTATCACTCGTTTAATACCAAATTCTAAAAAAATTTTATGCAATTTTCTGTTATACATTGAACAAGAATAAATCAGTCAAATAAATTGTGGAGCATTTTATTTTTGGCCACACATTGCTCTTTTTTTACTTCTAAAAGCTCAAACATATACAGGTATCTGTAAGCATCAATGGGAGCATCTGTTGCATATAAAATTCTGGCATTGGAAACATTTTGGCAAATGTCTTAAGACTAATTCAACTTTTACCAAAACGTAAACGTTTTTAAAGTACGCTCGAGTTAAATCTTTCTAGTTTGCTTGTTAGCACCCAAATATAAGCTGCCCTCGGCGCTTCCCTGGGATTTAAAAGATAAATGAATACAGGCGATAACTATTTTTACTTTAAGGAGGCTAAAATGTTCATGTCTATTACTTTCATAATATTAAAAGTGTATTTCTAATGGGTTATTTATGCTATCCATTATATTACTCGCTTCCATAACCATCTCAAACAAAATTTTTAGAGCAGAAATAGTTATCTTCTGCTATTAATCCGCCATATCAATCACTCAACTAAATTCCAAAAAAAAAATTGAACCGCTGATATTTTGTCCTTATCTATCCCATGGCTATGCGAGTATATAGGCACAATAATGTCTTTGTACCTAGGTGATCATAATCTTTGGGTAATTAAACCATTATTAGAAAAATTCACGAACAAAAAAATTTTAAGCGAAAAAATGTTAAAAAGCAAAAAGTATAAAAAACAGACAATTTTATTAATATCGACTTTCTGTCCAGAATGAAAGAAAAATAATAGAAAGTTTACAATACAAATTGTCCTCTTTGAAAAACGGATTTCAATAGATCGCTTTACTGATAAAAAGCGATTTATCGACAAATGCAAAATTCGGGGCACGCTAAAATCAAGAGGACCATAATAAATAAATGGTTGGATAACCCGTAAGTTCATCAAGGATTATATCCAGGTTTTTCATAAGTTTAAGAAAGAAGTCGTCATAATATGATTCCCAGTTTTTTGTAAAAACATTTTTTTCATTGATAAAAATTTCTCGGAATTCTTGTTGATGTGCAGGAAACCGATTATATAATTTAAGAATATAATCCCATTGAACAAATTTGGTATCAGCCTCACATTCTTCGATCCATTCAACAAATTGTTCTTGAACAAATATACCCTTCTTAAAATATTTACAAACTTGTTTAAGTTTTAAAGATTGTAAAACAGTAGCATTTAACTTCATCCATTTTAAAACATCAAACGGAAAACCGTCAATAAATTCGGTCATGATGGATAAAGATGAAGATGGAAAAAAATTATGAATGGTATGGTTATTTCTAGAAGATAGTATAATCGATGACTTAAGTCAGTGGATGTAAGCAGGGCATCCAGTATGTCATAGAGACAAAGGCACTTGAGACGAACTTGAGTAGTTCAGGTCGACAGGGAAAAATGAAAAAAACGAAAAATGTAATATTAAAAACAACACAAAATTACTACTGTTCAGCGCACACACAGGTAGAAATGACCATCAAAAAGTTCTATTTTTCTTTTTTTATCAGTGACACGATAAGAGAAAAAGTGATATGTAGGGATAAAAAATGCTACGGAAAAAATGTGCTCAAGTAATACAATATTTGTAAAATTAGGTTACATGAAACACTGGGAAATGAGAATGTAAATACAAGCAGTAAACAAAATAATAGCATTGAGATATACTTTATACTTTACTCTTTCACCGTCATCAGCTAATTAATCTTTGAGAATTTCATCAGTTATTATAAACGAAGATCTTCTTTGCTATTGATAAGATTTTTGGATATGTTACAAAGCAGATATCATATTCACCAAAAAATTTAGTCAATTTCCAGCATGTCTAATTTAACAGCTTGCTTCAATTTCTCATCATTTCGCGAAAGTTAGTCCAAACAAATTATTAAATCAATAATAATATACACAGCATGCCATTTAGTTTTCGATGAAATTACTTTTTATTCATATTCAAAAAAAACTGTTTCTTGAGGAATATCACCGTGGTAATAATCCATGACTGTTTTAAAATTTGAATTTAGCGCTATTTTAGCAAAATGTTCCCTTCAGAATTTTAAGTGTAACAGATGCACCCTCATGTAATGACTTGTCCATGAAAATTTGAGCTCATATAAACAAACATGAACAGTTTCCGATAAACATGCAATAAAAATCGTTTTTTAAAGCACAACAAAAAAACAACTCTTTGCTAATGTAGATCAAAATTTAATTCAAAAAATAAACATTTTTGCTCAAAAAAATTGAGTCAAACATGTTTATTTATTCTATTTAACAAAAATAAACAAAAACATACCATGTGGAATTTCAAAATATTCTTCAATTTCTTGATTCAATGGATTAAAGACAGTTGTTAACGACAGAATTAAATGCATTGTAATTGTAACATTAATAGTTTGTTGAATCCATTTTGTTTGAATTGAATTAATTACAGAATCTCTTAACGAGTCACCGTAAGTCAGGTATCCAACAAGACAAACAGGAATGTACATTAAAACAACGACTAAAAATTGTATTAATGTGTACAACAAATTTGAATTACAAATTGAACTAACTGAAAAATCCCAAAGCATTAGACTTTGCAAACTCTCTTGGTCTTTTCATATCATGTTGAAGGGTTGGGAAAGATGAATGTCCAGCATATGCAAATGTTAGCGTAGCAAAAGCCAAAAAATAATTTGTAACTTTAAATCCTGGCATATGTTTATGTGGTTCACAAGCATCATAATCTCTTAAACTTCCATATACAATCAACACCACAGCACTCGCCGTTGCAACTGTTGATGCAACAACTGTCCACCTGAAAATGACATATATGAAATAGAACTGGGGAAATTTTACGAAAGAGGCTTACCAAAAATCTTCTGGTGATTTCAAAAATGTTAATGGGAGTAAAAATAGCGCAACAATTAAAACAATAATACAAAAGCTAACATCGAAACCAGAGAAAAAAGCTTTCATAAAATCATGAATATTTTTTGATGCTAGCAGTAAAAATACCACAGCTGTTCCAAATAAATCTGCCCATAAAAAGACAGACACAATTTTTCTAAAAGACATGTTTAGTTGTTGAAAAAAATTCATAAATAGTGGAGCTATAAACTTACTTAACAATAGGTCCACCAGCTCTATAACCTATTTCTGCATAAGGTCTTCGGCAGTGCTGCCGATACTCTGGATACATTCGTTGCAACAAAACCCAACATTGACCTATACAATATCCTGTAAATCCAAGTGCACATCCCATTATCACTATCAAAGCCATTCCAAAATAAAATTCTAAAAAATGTTTGATATGAAAATTATCAAATTTAGAATTATATGTAAACAATTTGTAAAAATAATTTTTCAAAAATAATAAAAGAAATTCTAATAAAAAAACTTACGTGATTCAATAATAGCAGATGGAAAAGCAACAATACCACCACCAGCTTGATTACCAACAACTAAATTTAATATTTTTAAAATTTTAAGCTATGTCAAGTAATATATTTGTTTACCACAAAGTGCTGTAACAATCCAATGTAAGCCATGCCTCTTGATCATATCTCCTTTTGGATCTAAATCATAGTCAACTTCTTCTTCCTCATCATCTTTAGGAGGAGGGGTATCAATTGAGCTTGGAGTAAAGCTTATTGAAGAAACGTCACCATCTTCATTGAACCTAAAATTTCAAAAAAATTTTAATAGGATATTTTTGTGTATAATAATCGGATCGTAACAAGACGTTTCACACTTGTTACGATCCGATTAGTGCTTTGATACTTAAAAGGGAAAAACTATGAGACACATTTTTGAAAAAGTAAAATTATTAGGCCGGAAGTTCAAAAATTTGAAAAAATATTTATCAGATAGTTATTTTCTTTATAAATCCAGTTTTTAAAAAAACAAGCCGCTTTAATTTTACAGTTGAATTTATTGGCATCGTATGTTATATGTATGTAATATGCATATTTGCATTTCCGAAAAAATTCTTTTAAAAACAAACCTTTTAAAACTTTTAATTGTCACATTTCCGCTTTCCTTTTCACTTCCATTTCCCATCCATTTCATTTTTTTATTTTTTATTTATAGAAACGTAAAAAAGAAAATAAATAAAAAAACAACCAAAATGTTTTTTAACGAGCTTTTAACCGATATTTTCCTTATATTCTTTTCTTCAGCCAAAAAAACTTTCCCTCTTCCTTTAATTGAATGAAGCAATAACAACAAAAGGAAATAGAAGAAGGAAAAGAAGAAGCAGATAGTGTTTGCACAAAAGCTCTGATTTTTTTCTTTTCCATTGTAAGCAAAAATATTGCTCTAATTTTTAAAGTATTAAATTTAAAAGGAGACGACGGATTGATTGATAAGAATGAATGATAGCAAGAAAAAAAGAACAATCAATGCTACAATGCACAGAATAATGAGATTATGTTTTGGACATTGTATTAATCTGCTTTTGTTTTAATTCAGTTTTGCAAAAAAATAATTGGGCAAAAGATTAAAAGATGAATCCTAACAAAAAAATGAAGAGTATTTTCTCATGCACCTGTTTTTAAGCAACATCAATGTCACGGAAGTTCAATTTTTTGAACTTTTTTTTAAACGCTTGTCTGCAAACATCACCAAAAATATATTTTTATCAATAAATTAGTTGCACTTAAATGTCATCAAAATGAAATAAACGCGTCATTTAATGATGATAAGAAAGATCATGGCAACACCCATAACCATATTAGCTTTGTGACAAATATCCTAAGTAAAAAAACCATTAATTTTTTGCAAAAAAAATTAACCTCTTCTATTATTCAACTAAATTAGTGGTACTACATACATACAAAAAAATTTTCATTTATTTTAAATGAACCAGAAATATAAATCAATCTGATAATAAACGATGTGCACACTGTGACAAAACAACTGTAAAAAATAATTGCAAACAAAAACTTAAAGTAATTTTTGAACATTAAATTCAGCGCCATCTGCTTCAAAACATTTAGTCTCAACAAAACGAACATCAAGTTTTAACAATTGGCATGATTCTTTCAAGCCTTCTTTGATTCGATCCATTTCATCTTCTTCATATTCTTTCATAATGTAAATTGCAATTTCTTTTGGTTTTTTTCCAGTCTTTGCTTCAATTGCTTTTAAATGTTGCCGTAAATACATTGCCATAAGAAAAGATGGAGAGGCAGCTTTCTTGGTACCATCAAAATTATCAAATTCAAGAAGGACAGGGTTACCAGCATTTTCTGTAAAAGTAAATCCCCAAGTTTTATCAGCTTTAATATTATCTGGTGGCATTGACATAATTTTGATAATATCTAAAAGATTTGTAAATCATTTAATTTATAAATATGTAAGTGGATACATTATCATGTCAGAAAACATACCAAAAACAACAAAAGAATGCTTTGTTTTAATTGCATCCATAGCTTCTTGTCCATATTTTGGTTTCTTTTGTTCAAAACTGATAAAACAATCATTACCGTAAATACCTAGAAAGTTTAATTTTAAAAAAAATCATGCATATATTATAGCCGAATTTGAATTGAAAGAGTATAAAAAACGTTATATCTCATAAATTAGCACATATATCTAATAAATAAAGTTGATATTCTGACATCGAATTATTTTACTCATGTTTTCAAAAAAACATTACAATGTTGAAATTTACACTTAATAATCAATTTCTAACAAAGAAGTGAGTTTATGCTTAACGCGGTTATATGAGAGACCTTTAAGGGTTAAAAATTACTTACCATTCCATTCATCCAAAAATTCATATCCATCCTTTGAAACATTGTAAATTCCAATAACGGAAGAATTTTGAAAAAATCCAATAAATGGAATTTTTTCATTAACCAATGCATCCATTTTTGATGGTAATATATCCATATTAAGAAGTAATAAAGAAGCAGCTTGAATAGTGTGAAAATTTTCTTCATCAACAGTTGCAGTAACTTGAAATGCATGACACTGTTTTGTTAATTCAAGCTTTTGAAAAAATCCAATATTTTTATCTTCAAACTTTACCTGAAGAAGTTGTTGCTAATAAGTCAAATACGAACTGTTGAATATTGGAAGTAGTACTTACGTAAGCTTCAGGAACAGATCTGGTAAAAGTAGCAGTTTTTGTAATCGGCAATGGATCACCAAGATTGATTTTAATAATATCCAAAATATTACCTTCTGAACCATAATTACCATAAACATGAATAGATTTGGCACAAGTCGGTAAAATGTGATATTTAACATAGCTTTTATTCATCATCCATTTACAAGTTTCTGTAACAAATTGATCACGAAAAGGTTCAGTAATGGAATCCAGTTCAATCAGATCCATGGACTTAAAAATTTTCTTAAATGGAATTCTTTTGAATTGTACTGTAGAAACAATAATTTTTTGAGGATTTGTTGAACCACAAATTTGTTGACAGAAAATTTTAGGCTTTATTTTTCGATCATATTGAAGAATTTTTTGATTAACTTGTTGATATCCTTTTGCAGTAAACTTCAATTCACCAACAGCTAATACATCTGATTTACTACCTTCAGTTTTACAAGGCATAATAATCAATACTGTTTCATTAATACCTACTTCAACATTTGCAGCAATCAATAAACTTGTAAATAAATAACTTTCTTCAGAAATAAAATAAGACGGAATTTTGAAAGCATTCAACTTTTCTTTTAATTTTTCACAAAAAATATTGCTTATTTTAAATGGTGTTGATTGAAGATCAAGACAAAATAAATCAGCAATAACAGCTTTAAAAGTACCATGCATTGTTGAAAATTGATCAATAAATCTTTGCGCATCAGAAGCATGATATTTTGTTGCACTGATACCTTTTTCAGTAACCGAATCAATGATAACAAATTTAAATGTATCATTGAGGCAAGAAATAAATCCAATAAATCGATTTTGATTTACAAACTCTCCGACAGCAGAAAACATTTTTGACTGTGATTTACAAAATAAAAAAGCTCTGCAAAGAAAGCATAGAAATGACGATTTTTGTTTTACAAAAGCGAAGTCAAAAAATGTTTTTTATACCGATTATTTCGTCATCGTGATGCAAAAAAAACAGCAAAAAAATGTATTTCTTGTTTGTGTGTAACATTTTTTGAATGAAAATGATAAAATTGTTGCTAGTAATGCAATAACTATTATTCTCAGAAAAGCAAAAAATTTTAATTGATTGCCAGAAACTAAGCTGACTATTTTAGGTTATATCAATTTTCGCATGTCAAAATGCACTGGTAGAACATACTTCATAATAAAGATTATAGCTTTAATTATAGTTTTTTAAATGAAAAACATTCATTGTCTTGGTTCATTATGAAATTACCTACGATTCATCATATTCAGCTAAGAAATATAATTAAAATTGCATAAAATTGATTTAACTTGTATTCGATTTTCTTTTACACCTGTCTTTTGTTAATTCTCTTCCATATTGTCTCTTTTTATGCCAATATAGAACACTAGGTCTATCATTATTACAGGACATCCTTATATCCCATTTGATTCACTAATAATGTAAAGCAAGATTTAGCAAAATTTACTTCACGACAATAAAAGTCAGCTATAAGAAAAAAATAAAACATAGGAATACAAAAAAGCCATTCGATACAAAAGTAATAAATCATTCATTGATTATCTTCTTCCTCATCATCATCAACAAAAAACCACCAAAAATGTGAGCTTGGAATTTCTGATAAATCCATTTCCATATCTTCAGTATCTTCAGGTGGAATACCTGTATGCGATTGAATATCACTTTCAAGACCTTTAACCCCACCAGCATCAAATATAGTTGACAATTTTTTATAGACTTCTTGATCATCTTTAAATTCATCAATCAAATACTGTAATCCCGATCTTAAAATTTGAGCTGTTTGTCGACGTTCAGGATTCATTCCCTTGCAATAATAGATAAATCCTTGATTAATTATTGGTAGATTTCTTTCAACCAGTTTTGCAGCTACAGGTTTTTGTTCGGGAGTGAAAAGCGGCTTTTTATTATAGAAGGCTGTGAGTGCCAAATGGACGATTGGAGTACGAAGCCCTGGTGATGAAACGGTCATTCTTGTCAGTCTTGCTAATTCAGCAAATAAATTTTGGTTCCTTAACATTTCGAAGATAACTAATAAAATACTTTATTTGATTTCAAGAGCTGCCAACAAAACAGCACACTGAAAAAACAGGAACAACGGACTTATTCAAGAATAAGAAATATTTTATTAGAAAAAATCTGCTGGACTGTTTGTCTTACCCCTATAAGATATTACTTTTTTTTCTTTCACTCATATTTTCATTCAAAAGACAAAACGTTGTATTTTTATTGATTCATCTAACCTACCTATTTATCCTTCAAAAGCATGGTTAATTGAAGGGCTTTGAAAACCATTTAAATCAATCTATTAAAATTCTGAAGTTGCGTGAATTCTGTCAAAGAAGCAAGGTAACACATTTTTCAAATCAATGAGTATTTTATTTAATATTACAAATTAGCACCAACTAGATCACATGCTAGTTACCTTGGAAGACAACTACCAAATTGCTGTCATATATGCAGCTTGTAAACAGATAATGTCATAACAACTCTATAAAATTTTAGCATAAAAATATGATTGAGTTTATATCAAATCAAAGATTCTTTTTTATTTCAATACTTTTTAGAAAACATTAAAATTTCTTGCCTTTTTATCACCCTTGACATTTGAGAACACTTCGCCCATTGGCGCTACATGGAAATTCGACATTGACACTAATGGAAAGGTGACGAGGATTATAAAAAGCCAGATCTACTTTGGCGAAAAATTAACTCTCTAGCTTCGATAGGGATACAATGGTAGTTGACACAAAGACTGATCTAATACAAAAAATGTCGCTTTTAAAGTTTAAGAGTTAGTATTTCATGTCAATTTGGAATTAGTCGCCATTTGGCGACGTGTTCAAAATCAACACCAGTATTTTTAAACCAAAAAATTACTCCCCGGAGTTGTAACTCTTCCCTCAAAATATGAGCACCCTAAAAATCAAACAAGAAAGAAAATTAAAAAACAATTACCTTGAAGATCTGGAGCAACCAGCAAGCTTGTAAGCAATTAATTTACATTTCTTATTTGAAATTCTTCCATTTCTTTTTTCATTTCTATGTAAAACTTAAAGCTAACAAAACATTTCGTTGTATACATTGACAATTCATATAACCCAAAAAAAACAGCTTTGAACATATATCATTACCAAATGTTGTTGAAATTTGATGAAGCAAAGCTTCTAAATCCTGTGGAATTGATGTAACGATTTTTTAATATCTGAATCCATAACAATAGATATAAACACATGATCATCAATTGCCATAAATCCATTTGGTTGTTTCTGATTGACGAATTTCTTAAGAGTTGAAAGCATCTTTGCACCTAAAAATCCTTTGATTTAGAAAAATACGAAAAAGTTTTTGTGCTTGAGAAATCAATAACATAAATTTCATCACGCCAATACAAAGAGTTGTAAAAAAACCACTTGCAAAAATAACAACAAACGCGAATTTTGTAGTAACCACGAGTTTAACAGATAAGAGGAAAGTGGAAACTGAATGTGTGCACTAGAAGTTTTTTTGTCAAGAGTAAATGATTTTGCTACTGCTAAATTATAATTCTTTTGTTAGTTTTTGAAAATCAGAAATAACTTTGTAAATGTTTAAATAAGTTTATGTTACAGTAAAATATACAAACGACAGTTAAAAATTTAAAACAGGAAAAAGAGTTTAAAAATAAGTTAGTATACAAAGAAATAAATAAGTTAAAATAAATAATTATACAAGAAAAATTTAAGTTGGTTAGTATTTACAGGAAGGAGGAGCAATGGCATTCAAGGACAAGGGTAATATTTTGCAAGCTTTTTAAAATAAGTATTCATTGACAATCATGGTGCTTATCGTTCTCTTTGCAGCTGCGCTATGAATTACACCAAAATACCTTGAAGATGTGATATACAGTGTACTCCCGCTCCCTAATTTCCCGCTCCTAACAGAACATCTCGCTCCTCGCTCCCGCTCGCTTTTGCCGTTTTTTAATCCGCTCCCGCTCGCTCCCGCTCCTTTCACTTACTCCCGCTCGCTCCCGCTCCCGCTCCCATGTTTAACAGCTTTTCAAAAAAATTTTTATTTAATTAAACGAAAACAAAAACAATCAATTCTAAAGTGAACTGTTCAAATGTAGTAATAATTTATTATTGAGATATTCATGTTTGGTACGATTCTTTAGTCCTTTTGCTGCAATTGCAGCACTTGAAAATACTTGTTCACATGGCGATGAAGATGCAGGAATTGCTAAATGTGTAAAAGCAAGTTCTTTAAGAAATATCTATAAATTTGTTTGTCAGTTATCGTAAATTTATATTATTTAAAATACTTACAGTATCTGATGGAATTTGTTTCCAAAAATCAACAGTTTTTCGTTCCAAATATTTGCCTTGTGACTTTGAAATTTTAAAACTGCAATTTACAACAAAAATCTTTTTGTAAATTATATTCAAACTCTTCTTCATCACCAGAAATTTCTGCATCATTTTCATCATCAATAAATTCATCATCTGACTCATCATTGACATCAACTTCAACAACTTCAGTAATCTTATCGGTCGATTCTTTTGGAATATCTGTAAAATATAAGTAGTATTTTATCCTAAAATACTTGAGTTAAGTATGATTTTTGTTAAACAACCATAAACTTACATCAATGTTACAAACTTCTCGCAAATGTGTTGGTTGAAAGATGATTTCAGGAAGTTCGATTAAATATTGTTCAACAGTAACTTTATTAATTGGTGATGAAAATTCGGAGCAATGGTTAACGTAATGATAAGTTGCTGCCCAATCATCAGCAAATTTAATATCACAAAACGTAGAAATCTTGGAAACTTTTCCATAAGCTTTTAAAATATTTTCAACAAATGCATGCTTTCCTGTTGTTTGAAGGTGATGAAGCTTTAAAAGGGTATCTTTTTCTGGTAGTTCTATAAGATTATTGTTTAAAGTATCATAACAATAATTACACAAAAAAACAACCTTGAACTTGTTTGGCAACCATTTCAATCACAGCCAAAAAAGCACTTGCTTGATTGACATTCAATTCCAAAGGTGAAAGTTCAGCAGTTTTGACAATGTCTTCTCTGTTGCGGGCAGCACCTCCAAAGGTTTTTCCAATTTGTCGAGTTTCACGTTGTGTTAAATGTTCAAAAATAGGTCTTCCATTTAATTTAAATGCAAGAAAATCAGTACCACCAAGAGATTTTTTGAGTTTCTGAAGTTTTTGAACATTGATTGATTTTCGTTTTGTTGATTCATAGATGATTCTAAATTTTTAAAATTAAAATTTTTTTTATCATACTTTAACAACGAAATGCTTACTTTGATGGATAAGATAGAAAACATTACTTTGACCTCCCTCCTGCACAACAACCTTCTTCCTGCGCGCACTTGTTTGAAATGAATTTTTCTTTTCTTTTTTTGTCTGCGCTTTTTTTAGGGACCGGCACGACGCACTTTTTCCTTTATTTCTCTTGACTTTTTTTTTTTTTTTTTGCGAATGCTACTTTCGCGGTACTTTTTTTTTAAAATTTAAATTTCAACCTTCTAGATGTAATTTTTTACGCTGATTCCAAAAATGTCATTTTTGAAAAGGTTTTCTTTGGCACAAAGTGCCGAAAATGGCATTTTGTTGCGCGTTTTAATTATTTGACAGCCATCTAAGCCGATCTAAGCTTAGTGACTTATATCATTCGATAGCCCATCAATAATTACATCTTCAGTAAAAAAATCGTATGACCCAAAATGACCCATCATATACTTTTAAACCAAAAACGGCATTTTTCAGCTTAAAAAAGTTCAAAAAGCGTGTCCAAAAAAAGGAAGAGACACAAGTCTGCTGCCTGTGCGTCTCTTCTCTCTCTTTGAACCGGCTGCGAGGAAAAAAAGAGAAGGATGCACACACAAAAAAAGAGTGTTCTCTTTGACTTTTTTTGTCGACGAAAAAAATTTGTTTTTCCGGATTTTCAGATGCCGTTTTCGGCATTTTAAATTAATTTTTTTAAAATTTTGTTTTTATTTTATTCTTAGTCAGGATCGAAAATAGTGTATTCTAACAAAAAAATAATTGTTTTCAAAAACTTTTTTTTGAGCTGCCCGTACCTAGCTTTTTTCCTTTTTTTGTGTGGAAGAGAAAGAAGTTTCTTTCTCATGCTTGCGCTGCGTGCGTAAGAATCAACGGCGTGCGCACTTTGAAACTTCTTTTTGTTTTTTTTTATAATTTTTAATAATTAAAACTGATTAACACTTGTTAAAATAAAAAAATGGTTATTTAACATTGTTTTTTCAATCTGTTAGATTTCAACTTTTTTAAATTTAAATTTTTGATTTGTAATATTTTGTATTTTTCTATCAAATTATCGATTGCATGTTTTCTTTCTTAGTCTTCAGTATTTTTATTTTGATCTAAGAAAAGTTGTTTTACAGCTAAATCCTGTCATAACTGTTTTTTAAATAGCTGGTTACAGTAGTTAAAAGATCAACAAAAAATCTGTGATCAAAATAAGATTCTGTCTTATTATTTTATTTAACTCATTACTATAAACAACTGGCGGAAACATCATCTGTCAGTGTTTCTTTTTCAGGAACCACTTCTGCTATCGAAAACTATAATGGTAATTGTGGTATACAAGTAAAAAAGATTTATATTTCAAAAAAACAACAAAAGCCACTGAAAATAAAAGTAACAAATCATTTATTGATTACCTTCTTCCTCATCATCATCTTCATCAACAAAAAACCACCAAAAATGTGAACTTGGAATTTCAGTTAAATCCATTTCCATCTCGTCAAAATCTTCAGGTGGAATACCAGTATGCGATTGAATATCCATTTCAAGACATTTAACTCCATTAGCATCAAATATAGTTGACAATTTTTTATAGACTTCTTGATCATCTTTAAATTCATCAATTAAATACTGTAATCCCGATCTTAAAATTTGAGCTGTTTGTCGACGTTCAGGATTCATTCCCTTGCAATAATAGATAAATCCTTGATTAATTATTGGTAGATTTCTTTCAACCAGTTTTGCAGCTACAGGTTTTTGTCCGGGAGTAAATAGCGGTTTTTTATTGTAGAATGCTGTGAGTGCCAAATCAACAATTGGAGTACGAAGCCCTGGTGATGAAACAGTCATTCTTGTCAATCTTGCTAATTCAGCAAATAAATTTTGGTTTCTTAACATTTCAAAAATTTCTAAAACATTATTATTTTACTTTAAGAATTGTCAACAACTTAATTTACGCGAAATATTTAAAACAAAATGCATAAAATTAGTAACAATAGAATCAAAAGCTTTCAATAATAAAAATATTGAATTATTAATCTATCTAAAAGAATAATAGATTTATCAGAAAAGCACACCTGAATTTCTCTCAAGTTGCGGAGCTGACTGGTCATCTCCCTTACAAATATTATTTTTTCTTTCACTCATATTTTTACTAAAAAACAACGAATTCAAGTTTTATTGATTCATATGTTCTATTTTATCCTTGAAAACCCCGGTTACTCTATGTGTATCAAGTACCATACTTGGTAAAAAGAAAAAGCTTTGAGGGTAAAAAAGGATCCACAATATTTATTTTTATCTTTTACTATCAACTCAACAACTTTTTAGTTTTTTCAATAACATTCTTGTCTATTACATAAAAAATATTTGTGGGTAAAAAGTTTAAAAAATATGACTAGTTAAAAATATAAAGTTTTTCACAGAACAACAAACTAATTCGGTGAAAAAGAAATCGCATTTCTTACAAAACTTTGCGGTAGATAAAAAATACAAGCATTTGCATTATTTGTGGCTGTACAAGTCCAAAAAGTTTAAAAAAATGCGACATCTCTGTTTAATGAAAACACTTTTCCCCACAACGTCCTTCTTTTATTTTTTGTTCTCTTTGGTTTGTATGTCTGTGAGTCAAGACTAAAAATAAGTGAAAAAGAAATGAAAGATCGACAACAGATACACACAATGCTCCGCTTTTTTCGCTGTTAACATAAAATAGGGTTGTCTTCTTCAATTTAAACATTTTGTCTAATATATTCAAATAAAAAAAAGCATACCGTAAACTCTCTATTTGAAGTGCCTTCTAATTAAAGCACAAGAAAAAGTTTAAACGAAAAATAAAAGTGCTCTTTAATTGAAGCGCATCATAAAGCAAAAATAAAATATTTGTCAATTCAACAGGTCATTGATTTTATATTTTAGGCAACAAAGGATATATTTTTTGCTAATTAATTGATATGCAAATTTTATTTTACGACGTTGGGACATTATCAGATGTGTATCTATTGAAAAAAACAAATTTTTGTATGAATAAATTTGTTTACACATTTTTTAAAAAATAAAGGCGCACTCTCTATTTAAAACACAGAAAAAATTCGATTTGAAAAATAAAAGCACGCGCTTCAATGAAAGAGTTTACGGTATGTTAATTTTATCTACAGTATTGTAACATGTAAAATATGTTTTTTCAAGGAAGTCATTAAAATGTAATATAAAATGGATCACTTTCCGAAATAGAACAAAATTCTTTGAAAGTTTGACGCCATCATATGAACTATCAGAATTATTTTAGCATGCAAAAATACATATGTTAAGGCAGAAAGGACTGAAAAGAAATTAAGGGCCTGATACATTTGAACAGACTTACTCGAAAATATCAATTAATTTCTCTGCGATTATGCTTTTAAATTGTGTTACAAAAATTGTTCAAGGTGTTCTAACAAAGGAATCATCAGACACGTCACATTTCTTCCAAAATAGCTTTTTTTGAAAGGAAACAGGTTGTAAAAACATTAGTAGCTTATACTCATACATATGTTTTTTTTCAAATTAGCTCATTTTCTGCGTTCAAGATCAACTGAAATTTGTGACATTGTAATTTTTCTACAATTTTCTACTTTTTCTGTATTGCTTGCTTTAAACTTATTGATTTCACTTAAATTTCGTTTGTACTGATGAATAAAATGAAGAAACTATTTGTCAAAAGTAAATCTTTTCAAGCTAATATGATTTTCAATGATCTACAAGTTTAGTTCTTATTTATTTGTATTTCATACTTCCTGCCAAAATTTTGTCTTTTTTATTATATGTTTTCTCTTTTTGAAGTTGATTCATCATTTACGTTTGTCACATTTTGCTTCGTCTTTGTGTATGATCTTACTAATCCTAAATTGTCATAATCAATCATATATAGCCGTTCCTGACTTTTTGCCGTCGTTTAAAATTCAAAATTTTTCATAAAACATCGTTTTTTCTAGATCTTTCTACCGTATACCTACAGTATCCACCGTGACCCAAATTTTACAATGTCATCTGATGCACTTGTATGTGGGCTACATACAACAAAAAACAGCATGCGTTTAGCTCAAGTAGTTCAAAAAATCTACATCCTTAAACCGCGGCACTAACTTACCGATCCCCCTGAACTGAAACATAGACAACAAATTTCGAAAGAGCTCCGTAAAAACATCTCTTCGGTTTATTGTTAGTGAAAAAAATCTGACAAAACAGAGTCATTCATTTTCATAACAATTTAATTTATTCTCAATAAAAACAATTAATGCACAAATACAAAGAAGGATTTTCAAACACCTTTAGAAAAAGTCTGCATAAAAATTTTTGCCATTAAATCCTTGTCAAGTGTTTCTAATCCAAAAAATAGCTTTCTTTTCTTCGGAGCATTTGAGTAAATATTCGATACATTTTAAGTGAAGTTTTTTTGCATATACTGTAGTTGTAGTAAAATTAAGCAAAGCGCAAACACTTGTTGGAGAAAAATTTGTAATAAAATAATCTTGGATGAGATTCTAAAATGCAATGTTAAATAGTAAATAAATATAAACATTTCCATTTAAACTTACCTTGATAATTTGAATATCATATTTGTCAGAGAACTGAAGAAGTGAAAGCATTTGTTCGAATGTAAAGTGAGTTGGAATCTTTAAAGGATCTTCTAAAATTTGAATACCAGCTTCAACAATTTCAAAATCAAAATCTGTGATTGTTGTTTTCATTTCAGTTGATTCAATCATGCCAGAATTAAACATTCCAATAAAATATGGTGATGCATCAAGTAAAATTTGTTCATCGACCTGCAAAAAACAAATTAACTAAAAAGAATATAAGCAGAAACATACCTTAATAGTTTTTTCTTCAATACAAATTGTGAAGTCCTTTTCGTCATCTGTTGGGAAAGACTGCTTTACATTTTCTTCCATGCATAGCATAACAGCATTTCCCATTTTTTCTTTTTCCATTTTGAAAATACCAGTTACTTGTGTTCCCTCAAACCAAAGTTTTTGTTGCAAAAAATATTTCCCAAAGTTGTATCTCTTACCTCAAACTATGAACATCCAAAAATCTACTTAAAAAAACAAGAAGCGAAATAAAATAATAACCTGGCACATCCGCAGCAAACATCAAACTTGTAAACAAATAATTTTCATGTATTATTCTATGATGAAATTTCGAAATTCTTTAATTTGTTTTTCTTTTCTTTGCAACATTCAAAGTTGACACACTATTTTGTTGTATTCATTGGCAGTAACTCAACAATAACAGCTTTAAGCATACTGTAACTAAATGTTGTTGAAAATTGATCAAAGCTTTGATATCATATGGAATTGGTGTATCGATTTTCTGATATTTTTCTTGATGATAAATCTTAACATACATACAATCATTAGTTGTCATATATCCATTTAATTGTTTTAAATTTTGTATTTTTTAAAAGCAGAAAGCATCTTTGCACCTGAAAATACTTTGAATTTTAAAATGACTAAAAATTTTTATGTTTGATAAATCATTGCAATAACATAAATTTCAACACGCTAATAGAACATAGATGTACAAAAAAAACAATAACAAAAGCGAACATTGTAATCACCACGAGTTTAACAGATAACAGAAAAGTGGATACTTAAAGTAGAAAAGAAGTTTCTTTGGTAAAAATTAATGATTTTGCTACTGCTAAATTATAAATCTTGTGTTAGTTTTTGGAAATTAGAAATATAAATAAGATTTATTTACAGTTAAATATACAAACGATATTTACAAGTATAAAAAATGAAAACAGTTTTAAAAATAAATTAGTATACAAAGAATTAAATTAGTTAAAAAAGTTAAAATAAATAAATTAATATACAAGAAAATTTTAAGTTATTTAATATTTACATGGAGGGAGGAGGCAATGACATTCATGGTCGGGGATAAAACTTTTCAAGCTTTTCAAAATAATCATTCCAGTAATCATCTTTTACGAACATAGTACTTATGACCTTTTTTGTAGCTGTGGTATGAGTTACTCCAAAATACATAGAAGATGTGATATAAGTGCTTCATATCAGTTTATTCTGAAATACTTGTGTTAAGTAAGATTATTATTAAACAACTAAAAACTTACATCAATATGACAAACTTCACGAAGATGAGTTGGTTGGAAAATGATTTTTGGGAGTTCAATCAAATAATCTTCAACGCTAACTTTACCAAATGTAGATGCAAATTCTGTTCGATGCTTGACATAGTGATACGTTGCTGTCCATTCATCAGCAAACGTAATATCACAGCTTTTGGAAATTTTTGTAACCTTTTCATAAGCTTCTGAAATATTTTCAACAAAGGCTTGCTTTCCTGTAGTTTGAAGGTGAAGAAGCTTCGAAACAATCTCTTTTTCTGGTAGTTCTATAAGATTTTTGTTTAAAGTAACATCACAATAATTACACAAAAAACAACCTTGAACTTGTTTAGAAACCATCTCATTCATTGCCATAAAACCTTTAGCAGTATGAATTTTCATTTCAATCGATGATATTTCAGCAGTTTTTACAATATCATTTCGATATCCAGCAGCACCACCAAAACACTTTCCAATTTGTCGTTCTTCTTGTTGTGTTAAATGTTCAAAAATTTGGTTTCCATTTAATTTGTATTTAACAAGATCATGCCCACCAAGACATCTTTTAAGCTTCTGAACTTTTTGAATTTTAAATTGTTTTCGTTTGATTGATTCATATATGATTCTAAATTTTTAAAATAAATTTTTTTTATTATACTTTGATAAAAAAAATGCATGCCTTGATGGAAAACAAAGAAAATTTGACTTTGCTGCGACCTCCCTCCTGCGCGCACTTGTTTGAAATGAATTTTTTCTTTCCTTTTTTTGTGCGCGCAGAGAAAGAAGCATGCTTTTGTTGCAAGAGAATCAACTGCGTGCGCACTTTGAAACTTTTTTTTGTTTTTTTTTATAATTTCCGGTGATTAAAACTGATTAACACTTGTTTAAATAAAAAAATGGATATTTTGATTTTGTTTTTTCAATCTGTTAGATTTCAACTTTTTAAAAATTTTAATTTTAAATTTGCAAAATTTCGTTTTTTTTCGTTTAATTATCGATTCCTTGTTTTTTTTTGCATTTCGGTTTTTAGTTTTAATCTTTGAAATTTTGTCCCAGAGCTAAATCTTGTTAGAACATTTTTTAAAAAGTTGGTTACATATGTGTTTTTATTTTATTTAATCTATCACTATAAACACCCATCATAAATTGTCAACAATTCCAACAGAAAACTTTTCGGGAAACCCTTCTGCTATCAAAAACTGTAATGGTAATTGTCAGTATTACATTATTGTGATATGAATGTAAAAAAGATTTATTTTTAACAAAAAAACAACAGAAGCCATTGAAAATAAAAGTAACAAATCATTCATTGATTATCTTCTTCGTCATCATCTTCATCAACAAAAAACCACCAAAAATGTGTGCTAGGAATTTTAGTTAAATCCATTTCAGGAGGATCCCAATCAGATGGAATACCAGTATGATTTTGAATACTTCGTTCAAGACCTTTAACCCCATTGGCATCAAATATAGTTGACAACTTTTGATAGACTTCTGGATCATCTTTAAATTCATCAATTAAATACTGTAATCCGGATCTTAAAATTTGAGCTGTTTGTCGACGTTCAGGATTCATACCTTTGCAATAATTGATAAATCCTTGATTAATAATTGGTAAATTTCTTTCAACCAATTTTGCAGCTACTGGTTTTTGTCCGGGAGTAAATAGCGGCTTTTTATTGTAGAATGCCGTGAGTGCCAAATGAACGATTGGAGTACGAAGCCCCGGTGATGAAACTGTCATTCTTGTCAACCGTGCTAATTCAGCAAATAAATTTTGGTTTCTTAACATTTCAAAAATTTCTAAAAAATTGTTATTATACTTCAAGAATTGCAATCAAAATAACATTAATGCATAAACGCGAAAATATTTAAAACAAAATACTAAAACCAATAACAGTGGGATCAAAAGTTTGCAAGAACAAGAAATTATTTAATTAGTGTATCTAAAAAATAATAAATTGATCAGAAAAACACACCTGCTCTCAAGTTGTAGAGCTGACTGGTCATCTTCCGTATTATTTTTTACTTTCACTCATATGTTTTCTTAAAAATAACGAATAGAAGTTTTATTGATTCATATGATCTATTTTATCCTTGAAAACCCCGGTTACTCTATGTGTTTCATGTACCATAATTGGAAAAAGAAAAAGTTTTGAGGTTAAAAAGGGACTACAATGATCATCTTTATCTTTTGCTATCAGTTAAACAAATTTTATTTTTATCAGTAACAACCGCGGCTTTGATATTACAACTATCTTTGAGTGTAACGTTTAAAAAACTACATTAATCACCAAACAATTTCCGTGAAAAAGAAATTACATTTCGTTCAAGGCCATGGACTAAAAAATGTGAATATTTACATTATTTGTGGCAGTAAAAGTCCAAAAAGTAGAAAAAAATGCGACATCATTTTTTATTGAAAACACTTTTCCTACAAACGTCCGTTGCTTGTTTTTTATTCTCTTTGGTTAATGTGTCTGTGAGTCAATGGTGTGTGATAGCTAAGACAATGTCTTAAATGAAAAATAGGTGAAAAATAATGAAAGAACGACAACAAATACACACATTGCTTTGCTTTTATGCTGTCAGCATAAAATAGGTTTGTCTGCTTCAAGTTAAATATTTTGTTTAACATATATATGTTAAATGTACTAAAATATACATAGGTATATCAGATTCTATAAATGTGGATGTAACATGTTTTTTCAAAGATGTCACTAAAATGCAGGTTAACGTAGAACACTTTTCGAAGAAGACCAAAACCTTCGACGGTTTGACGCCGTCATATGAAATCAATAAAAGATCAAAAGAGCGCCTTCTTCGGAGCTAATTGTTCCAACTCATAAGCATTTTTTGCGCAAAGGTCCTTCGTTTTTTGCAGTTTTTAAAAGTTACTACGAATTA
The DNA here is from genome assembly GCA_024447215.1 of Panagrolaimus sp. LJ2400. Lineage (NCBI taxonomy): Eukaryota > Metazoa > Nematoda > Chromadorea > Rhabditida > Panagrolaimidae > Panagrolaimus > Panagrolaimus sp. LJ2400. The sequence continues at coordinate 828,893 of JAMRYA010000007.1, read as the reverse complement.
TTTAAACGTTGCAAAATAAAGCAAACATCAAAACCTTGTTCAACGCCACTTATTTAAAATTATCGTATGAGCTTGAAACTTTGCAGATATAATCTCAATTATCAAAAAAACAACTTTGGAAAATATTTTTGGGAATTTAGCATTTCTATAAAGCACGTGGGATCAGACAGTAAATAAACAAAAATCTAAAAAACATCAAATTTTAGCAGTTTTTTAAAGGATTGAAAAAAGTTGAGGGCTTGATACAATTGAACAGACTAGCTTGAGTTTAAAAAAGAGTATGTTAAAAAACCAATAATTTCTTTGCGATTATGCTTTGAAAGTGTGCAGCAAAAATTCTAGAAGGTGATCTAACAAGGGAATTAAGAGACACGTCACAAGATTTTTTCTGCCAAAAAAAATTATGATAGGAAATAGATTGACAAAACATTTACAGCGTATACGCATGTTTTTTCAAATTAACCCATTTTTGGCGTTAAATATCAATTGGAATTTGTAGCATCTATTTTCTCCATTTTCTGTGGTATTTGCTTTAAAATAATTGATTTCACTTCGATAACAAATTTCGTTAGTATTGCTGTAAAAAATGATTGTTGAAAGTAAAACTTTTCAAGCTAATATTGCTTTCAGTGATCTAAAGGTTTAGTTTTTATTTATTTGTGTTTCATACTTCCTGTGTGTCTTTTTTTATATGTTTTTTCTTTTAGAAGTTGATTCATCATTTGTATTTGTCGCATTTTGCTTTGTTTTTGTGTCAAAGGCGCCATAAAAGATAGTCCCAGGTGCGCAACAGATCGTTCTTCTTTTGAAACAAACTTTTTTAGGCCAGCAATATGGCCCAGAGCCGCACTCAAAGAAGAAAGGCTAAAAGGTTAAACTGACAAGACAAGCGCGATAAAGTTGCTTACAATTGTGTCTTTCTCTCTTATTTATTGCCACAAGTGCTGCGAAGTTGGAGAAAAAAAATGAAAGCGCAACGCTTTTTTTTGTTATCAATATATGCAAGAAAAACTCAAAGAATCGTGTCATCTTTTATGCAAATATAATTTTTAAATATTCTTTTTTTAGTCATCAAAAAGATTTTTTTCATGGCTGATAGAAAAGAGTGCTGTTTCTGCAATGGAACTAGGATTGAAGGAATGGATGCTATGGATGTTAATCCTAATCGAGAAAATCGAATAATTTGTGCAACGTGCCATTATTCTATCAATTCAAACTACTCAAATTTCTCTTCATCCGAATATGTTGATGCGGCAATAAGCTCTATAAAAGGTAATATACAAAGTAATAAAAATCGAATTAAAAAGTCATATTTTCAGAATTCAGATATTTTGTGCCAAAAATCGATAAAATTTTATTATCAAGATTTACAAAAATGCTCACTGGCTTGGAAGAATATTCATTTGCATTGTCATCTTTGCCTGCCTTAAATCTACTTACACCAAAGAAATTAATTGTTACAAAAGATATGAGCATTTATGGTAAATATAAATTCATACCATATTTTGAAAATTCAAATATTTTGGTCACACAAAATTTTGTGGTCAGAGATGTCAGCCTTAATTCAGCTTCAACAAAATATCTATATCGCCAATTATTTAATTCAATTTCTTCAAAGCAGTTGGCAATTAAAGCAAAAGTTATTAATTTATGCAATATCCAAATTACTGCAGATATCTTCTATCAATTATTATCACCACAACTCATTGAACTCAAATGTTTTTAAGTTGAGCTAACATCATTATTGAATCCTATTGATTTCATTGAAAAGCTACCAAATATTGAAAAGTTTTTGTTTAGTGATAATCGTAACAGATGCTTTTGGAATTCACAAACCAAAGGTGAATTTATAACTTTGTTATTTAAGTGCAATGCATTGAAAAAATTTTGTCTTCCATTTAAAAGCCTCAATTTAACTATGGAATCATTCACTGATATCATAAAAGTTAGTTTAATCTTTTTTTTTTGCAAACAGCACTTTCATTAAATTTTTTTTTGTTATAGAATTGGTCAAAAAATCAAACAACAATCTTTCGTATTCTTTATGGCACAAATCCTTGGTTGCCTCTCCCTGGTGATATGCATATTCAAAGCTTATATGAAGCATTAATGAAATATGAATAATGAGATGGTATTTGAATTTAATTTTACATTGTTCTATCATTTTAATATTTTTTTACTTTTTGAACAATAATGCCCAATAGTAGATTACAATTTTTGTTACTGGTTTTCTTCTTTTTTTCACAAGTTTAATAAAAATTTTAAAGGGCAAGACGATAGCATTGCTGAAGTTCAAGTCATTGTGTATTTTGTTTATTTTGTCGTATACTTAAAAAAAATATTATTTTAACTTGTTAATGCTTTTTTAGTTGCTCATGAATTCCATTTTCTAGTATTGTCAAAAATTAAAACCAAATCTTGAAATTCATATTTAGCAAAAACAAACAAAATATTATAAAAAATAACTTTGTTAAGTAAATAGGTGCTAATTATTTCTTTAATTTTACTATATTTAATTTTCGTTAAGTGTTGAAATATAAAAAAAAACTTAAGGCTTAAAGGATATGGAAAAATATATATCCTAAAATGGGTAAACAGTATATACTATTCGAAATTGTCAATAAAAAAATTATGTAACATTAAGCCACTTGCAGGATCCAAATCCTTCAGAATATGCTTTTATCATTAATTAAGATATAAATAGCGAAAAGAATGATTTCTTCTTAAGTCATTCGTTTTTAAAAGCATAAACCGTAAACACCAAAAAATTTAGATTTTAACAAGAAACTTCTTTGAAATGAAATGGATCTTGTATTATTTCCATAGTTTCTGTACATATTTGTTTTACATCTATTTTTTGCTTTGTCATGTTGTTTATATATCGAAATAAATTTTATTTTTACACAATTTTGAAGTAGACATTTGAAATTTTTGCTTAAATAACGTTTTCATCAAAAAAAATGGATGCATTGATATGCATAATGTTGCTAAATATTTCACTTCCAGATTTAAAGTGCTTTATTTATTTTTATAAACAATTTTTTATTTATTAAAATAATGTTTTATACGTTGTGGCTGGTAAAATTGTTGTGGATTTTTTATTACAATTTTATTGATGTAATAGTAATGGACATATTTTTAATACATTTCCCTTTTTTTTCTGGTTATCATGGTTGACTATCTGCAACTTTTTTTAATGTGGTGCCTCTCGTTTTTAAAAATGGCAGCACTCGTATAAAATAAAGAAAAAATGTCAAACATCGATTGAAAAATTAAAGGTTGAGAAAGACAAGCAGTGTTTGTCTTCCAGGCTTTTATGGATAGAGGTACACGTAGTTTTTCTCTTATTCATCTCCTTCTCTGCAATAATAAAATAGAAAATTATATTTTCAGTTATTCTTTTGTTCTTGATTCTCTTTCACTGAATAACGATGAATACGATTATTTTTCTTTTAACATCTTTGTTAAAGCAACTTATTCTTTTTGTAGTTAAATTCTTAATGTGGTCTCTTCTGATGACAATTCTGTTTTTTCTAATTCTATTTATTGCAAATTTGCGTGTATGTTTTTTGGAATATTTAAAAAGAAGACGAAGTAAGTATTTTTTCTTTCTTTAGCTTGTTGAAGTTGTTATTTTAGAACCCCCACAACAGATACATGTTTTAAAATCTTTTCGACATCAAAATTTTTCGTTACCGTATCATTATATACTATATATTGCTACGAATTCAAACAATTCGAAGGCCGTAGAAAAGCTTCAAAAAACATGCAAATTTTTTTACGCGAGAGATCAAATACTTATTGTTGATATATTTGATTACCATGAAATATATGCTCAGCAGTATAGTATAAGAAAAAAATACTGGAAGCCCGAAAACCGACCATTAAGAAAATTTGATTGCAAGATCTGGATGAACGAACTTCCAAAAAATGTTTCTTTTTGGTTGATAGGAAAATTAGAATACTGCTATTATGAAAATGTTGGACCGCTAATGCTGCCAAAGATTTATAAAATTTCTTTGAAAAAAATTGATTTTATGAATTTGGCTTTGACTGAAACAGAATTTAAAAAGTTAGCATTTTCCGGAAGGCTGGAAAAACTTGTTTTTCGCTCTGTCACTATCCACAGCAACAATGGCGAAAAATGGACGTGGTTTGAGATTTATCAAAACTTTCCATATTTAAGAGAATTTTTATATCAAAGTAAGGATGAAATTACTACGCCATCAGTAATTATGAAGCTGCACACCGCTGAACACAAAGCAAAATTTGAACTATTTGTACTGGATTTAATTATTTCTTCTCCCTTTTTCAATGTTATTTATTTGTGGGAATTTATGAAAAACAACACAAGCAGAACATGGACGAAAAAAAGCAGTCACCCAGTTTATCGGTCATCCTTTGAATTTATTTTTAAAGATATAAATTTACAAACAAATTATTCTCGTAATGGCAAAATATTATCTTTTGGAAATTATAAAATCGCCCTGGCAGCTCATCCATATATTATCTCTCATTACGACGAAGATGAATATTTTCAAAACAATTACATTTTGCGCTTAGTTTAACAGTATTGACAAGATAATGTTACATTCATACATTTTTTATTAACTTGATTTAATGTTTTAACTTTTATAAATTTTTTTTCGGCAAACGTAATTTAAAAAACTACGAAACAAAAAAGTTTGAAATTATTATTATTGAAACTCATAGCTTTGAAAAAATCATTATTCAACTGAAAGAAGGAAATAAAAAGATTTATTTTTAACAAAAAAACAACAGAAGCCATTGAATACAAAAGTAACAAATCATTCATTGATTGTCTTCTTCGTCATCATCTTCATCAACAAAAAACCACCAAAAATGTGAGCTTGGAATTTCAGTTAAATCCATTTCAGGAGGATCCCAATCAGATGGAATACCAGTATGATTTTTAATACTTCTTTCAAGACCTTTAATCCCATTAGCTTCAAATATAGTTGACAATTTTCGATAGACTTCTTGATCATCTCTAAATTCATCAATTAAATACTGTAAACCGGATCTTAAAATTTGAGCTGTTTGTCGACGTTCAGGATTCATTCCCTTGCAATAATAGATAAATTCTTGATTAATTATTGGTAAATTTCTTTCAACCAGTTTTGCAGCTACTGGTTTTTGTCCGGGGGTAAATAGCGGCTTTTTATTATAGAAGGCCGTGAGTGCCAAATGAACGATTGGAGTACGAAGCCCCGGTGATGAAACGGTCATTCTTGTCAATATTGCTAATTCAGCAAATAAATTTTGGTTTCTTAACATTTCAAAAATATCTAAAACATTATTATTTGGTTTCAAGAATTGTCAACAACTTAATTTACGCGAAATATTTATAACAAAATACTAAAACCACTAACAATGTGATCAAAAATTTTCAAGAGTAAATAAAATATTTAATCCGTGATAATCCTAAAAGAATGATAGATTGAACAGAAAAGCACACCTGATCAAGTTGCGGAGCTGACTGGTCATCTTCCTTATTATTTTTTTCTTTCTCTCATATGTTTGCTTAAAAACAACGAATAGAAGTTTTATTGATTCGTATGATCTATTTTATCCTCGAAAAGCCTGGCCTTACTCTATGTGTTTCATGTACCATAATTGGAAAAAGAAAAAAGTTTAGAGGGTAAAAAGGGACCACAATGCTCATTTTTATCTTTTGCTTTCAACTCAACAAATTTTTATCACTAACAACCAGGGCTTTGTTGTTACTACATTACTACTTTTTTGAGTGAAACATTTAAAAAACAACATTAATCGACAAACAATTTCGATGAAAAAGAAATTACATTTCGTACTTTGTCATTATCAAAAAAAAATTATGAATACTAGCATTATTTGTGGCAGAACAAGTCCAAAAAGTGGAGAAAAAATGCAACTTTTTTTATTGAAAATGCTATTTCTGCAAACGTCCGTGGCTTATTTTTTATTCCCTTTGGTTTATGTGTCAGTGCGTTAGTGGTATGTGATAGGTAAGACAATGTCTTAAACGAAAAAAAAAAGTAAAAATAAATGAAAGACCGACAACAGATACATGCACTGCTTTGCTTTTTTTCTATTAGCAAAAAAGAAGTTTTTTTGTTTTGATACTCTCCGCTACAGCCGATGAAGCATTTATAAAGCACTGTAATAGACGATTAAAAATTTTCTTTATTAGATTTTTTAAATGACAAAAAAGGCAAAAACGATTAAAAAGATACTGCGAATTTAGCATCAATTTATTTGTCGTATTTTAACTAGTTTCAGTACATGTAGTTGCTCCCATGATTTTGGTTATTTTTGTTGTTCTACTATTATTATTATTATTATTATTATGACTGTCCATAGATTCTATGAATAAAATAAAATCAAATGAAGGAAAGCAGAAAGCATGAACACCAATACAGGTTGAAAAATGAAATGTATATTTACAACAACATTTGAGAATACTATAGAACCCATTGATGCAGTAATACTAAAGCAAACTGCTGTTTTAAAAATTTTATAAAAATTTCACAAACGTCAAGATCAAACGTAATTATTTCATTTACTAGAAAATAATATTGTGGAGTTGAATATGTTTTATTTGACATGATATAATACGTAAGCATAAATTTGGTATTATAATTGGTAATATTAAAAGAAGCAATTAGAATTTCATTTGAAATATCATCACTATAACTCTTCATGTCAAAAAACGGTGAAGCAAAATTCTGTATTGTTTGATCTAAAATTACTGATTTCACTTCGATAATAAATTTTGTTTGTACTAATGTGATATTAGTTTGAACATCATTATTAAATGCTATTGATTTTATTGAAAAGCTACCAAAGTTGCCGCTCCCCCATGATATGCATGTTCAGAGCTTATATGAATTATTAATGAAAGATGAATAATAAGATGGTATTTGAAGTTATTTTTACATTGTTCTATCATTTAAATATTTTTTACTTTTTGAACATTTTGTTATTTTTGTAAAGTATTAGCCAATAGTGGATTACAAAATTAGTTTTTTTTTTCACTATAAAAAATATTTTAGAAAAATTGTACTTTGGAGACCTTTATTTGACACATTAAAATTCCCAAAGAATTATCACAGCTTTAAAAAATCATTATCAACTGTAAGAAGGAAATAAAAAGATTTTTTATCATAAAAAACACAAAAACCAATCAAGACCTTTAATCCCATTAGCTCCAAATATAGTTGACAATTTTTGATAGACTTCTGGATCATCTTTAAATTCATCGATTTGATACTGTAAACCAGATCTTGAAACTTGAGCTGCTTGACGACGATCAGGATTCATCCCCTTGCAATAATAAATAAATCCTTGATTAATTATTGGTAGATTTCTTTCAACCAGTTTTGCAGCTACAGGTTTTTGTTCGGGGGTAAATAGCGGCTTTTTATTATAAAAAGCCGTGAGTTTTTATTTTATATCTATGACAAGCTTATCAATAGAACTTTTTTTTCGAAATTTCTCCAATCGATTTTACTCCAACAACCTTCTCTGCGCTATTAAATCTCAAATTTGTATCAAAAATTAACAATTTAAAATTTGACGAAATTCATGGTGAATCTTTTGATTTCGATGACGTTCTAAAATTTTGTGTTGTAAGTTATTGCAAAGATCTATTTTTTTTAACAAAAAGTACATGTAATTTTTAGAAAAATAGAGCAATACATTTTGTTTTGACAATGAAATTTCATGAAAGTTTTACAAATCTCCCTGTTATTGAAGAATTAAAAGTAAAAATGGAAAATTATCATAACTCCACCAAAGAAACTGTTATCAAAATTCATTATCCACAGTAAAATACTTGATTTTTTCTTATTTTTTTTGTTGTATTTATTTTTGCTTTTTTTTTACTATTTTATTTTGCGCTGGAAAATTTTTTGGTTTCTGTATTAACTTTATTGAAAACAACTTTCTTTGCAATGCTTTGCAAGAAGGCATTTCAGTGAACATTGTAGTGATGGATTACAAGTAAAGTTTCAAAGACAAAACATTTTTATTTTACAATCATCGAGATTTAAAAATTGGGACAATAAAGTAAGATCATTATTATTATTTATTAAGACGTAACAAACAATTTTTGATGAAAGTTGTTTGCCACATCTCAAATGCTATTTGTTTGCACTTTTGTTATTGTCAATGTTATAATCTATTAAAATTAAAAATATAAAGAAATAATATCACACAATTTTTTAAAAGCTATTTGGAAACTGCCACGTAGCATTTGAGACGTGGCAAACAACTTTCATCACAAAAACAAAAACTTTAATGGTGTTGCACTTGTGAGTTTATTGTTTGTGAAAAAAGATTTTAAAAGTAGACATCAACAAGCTGTAAAAATATGCACGAAAAACATTCTTTTGTTAATTCTACACATAAAAAGGCGATCTTTAAAAAATCAGTTTCTCTTATAGCTGTTTTGAAAGTTTTTTGAATGAAAAAATAATAAAGTTTGCGCTTCAAAAAGATGTGATATTTAAAAATTTGTTGCTAACAGTTGCACATTTTTCAGATAGATATGGTTCGTCTTGCGCTTTTCCTTGGAATGTTTTTCGCTGTTGTTTTCGTTACTGAAGCATGGCTCAACAGATTCGATCCTCCAGATTGTTCCGCGGTAGGCCATTTTTTACTGTGATAGTGAAAATAACTCTTAAAAAATGGAAACTCCTAAATACAAATTTTAGCATAAGCGATGCGGCACCACTTTAACTAAGTTTGTTGCCGACGTTTGTGGAAAACAAAAAGCGGCAGTGATATGTCCAGGTAAGATGAATTTTACAAATAGCAACTAGATTTTTTTGTAGAAATCACTGCATTATGCTGTCCTGGTTCTGGAGAATGCGATTGTGATCACTTAAAAGCATTGTGTGACAAATGCTAAAGAACTCCCAACGTTCATAAATCAAATTTTGACAATAAATAAATTTTGATTCCTTTAAATAAAAAAAATGTGATTTTGTGATAATAAATATTGTCATTTAAACAATTAAAAAAAACAAAATCAATTCGAAAAACATATTAATATTATACTCTAACACAATACTGTTTGTATTTTAATGAAATGTGCAGCAGCTGAAACGACTTAAGCTTTTCAGGAATAAAATGAGTTGATAATTTATTTGTGACATTATTGTATGCTTCTTTATCAAAATACTTTGTGAGAGGCCATTCGTTGATTGGCTCAAAAAGTTGAGAACCGTAGAAAATATGAAAAAAATTTGAAAGATATGCATAGCGATGTGCACGATGCGACTCAAACATAACTGTTCCCCGCATTTTCTTTGGACAAGCGGTTTTTTCTTCTTTTAATTTTTAGTTAAATGGATCTTTTTTGTAGTTGACTATTTTTTTTAGTTTTTATCACTATATAGGTAATTTTTTACGGGGAATCCAAAAATTCAACTTTCGAAAAAACTTTTTTCTGTAAGACACCTCGAAAACGGCAATTTTTTTCGTTTCTTTGCCAAATCACCCATCCTTCACGCGACTTCACGTTAGTTACTATATGCATTCGATGCAGAATTAAATTTTACATCCATTAATAAAAAAATAAATCACTGGAAATCACTGGAAAAAAAGTTTCTTTAATAAAAACTGTTTTTTCCTTTACATTTTTGCAAGAAAAGAAACCTTTTTTAGTCGCTTGCGCATTTTTTTGCAAAGGAACAGAGAGCAGCTCTTTTGTTCCCCGTCCAAACTTTTTTCAACTTCTTCTGATTTTCTGGAGCGCGTATCTTTTTTAGATTAATTTTTTTTAATATTTAACTTTGACATTTTTTTATAATCATAAAATTCTGCATCTTTTGATGCCAAAATTGTAATATTTGAAGAAACTTTGAAAAACCGTGCACATCGCTAGATATGCATAGAGACGGGCACCTCAAAAAAAATCTTTGAAAAAATTTATTTTTTTGTTAGAATAAGGTATTTTCGACCCTGAATAAAACGAAAATAAAATCAGAAAAATTTAAAAATTAACTTAAAATGCCGAAAATTGCCATCGTAAAAACGGCAAAACGAAAAAAATTGGTCGTCAAAAAAAGTGAAAGAGAACACTCTTTTTTGTGTGTGCATCCTTCTCTTTTTTTCCTCGCAGCCGGTTTAAAAGAAAAGAAGAGACGCACTAACCACCTGACTTTCTCTTTGCTTTTTTTTGACAGACTTTTTGAACTTTTTTAAGCTTAAAAATGCCGTTTTTAGCCTAAAAAAGTGCCTTCGCTCTTTTTCGCTCATACGATTTTTTACTCTAGATGTAATTTTTGCTGGGCTATCTAATGATACTAAACTCGTTATCAAACGAGGATTAACAGTAGGTGTTTTCCTTAAAAAACCCAAAAAAACGTCATTTTCGGCACTTTGTGCCAAAGAAAACTTTTCCAAAAATGCCATTTTTGGAATCAACATAAAAAATTACATCTAGAAAGTTTTATAGTTAAGTTGTAAAAAAAGTGCCGCAAAGTTGCATTTGGGATTACGGTAACCACAAAAAATGTCAAAGAAAAAATAGAAAAACGTGTTTCCTGCCCGTCTCTAGATATGCACGTGGTACCCTTTGTGGTAAAATTTGTGTTGCACAAAAATTTTTTGTTCCTCCTATCTTGCCCATGTGTGATAGTAGATATCATTTACTTACAAAAAATTAAGGGGTCATGATATTGTGCTGGTTGTTAGGTTTTTAAAAAATCTGTGTTTTCATTGCTCATTTGTTTTTGAAAGAAAAGCAAGAATTTAGTAATTTCATTTACTGTGATTTTGAAATATCCTTGAATCTTAAGAGTGAACTTGACATTACTGCAAAGCATTTCTTTGCTGCATACCACTCTTTTCATCTTTGTATTTCATCATTATTCTTTTAGGCAAAATGTTAAAAACAGGCAAAAGAGAAGGACAGAGTAAAAGACTGCCACACACCAGATTTTGTCAGTTTTCTCCACTATGTTATTGATGGAAATAATATTTATTTATGAAAAGACAGGAAAATCAATCTGGAAAAGTGTAACATATTGTTCATTTATTATCTTCTTCTTCCTCGTCATCATCTTCATCAACAAAAAACCACCAAAAATGTGAGCTTGGAATTTTCGTTAAATCCATTTCTATTTCTTTGGTGTATTCTGGTGTAATACCTGTATGAGATTGAATACTTCTTTCAATGCATTTGATCCCAATATCATCAAATATAGGTGACAATTTTTGATAGACTTCTGGATCATCTTTAAATTCATCAATTAAATACTGTAAACCAGATCTTGAAACTTGAGCTGCTTGACGACGATCAGGATTCATCCCCTTGCAAAAATAAATAAATCCTTGATTAATTATTGGTAAATTTCTTTCAACCAGTTTTGCAGCTACAGGTTTTTGTTCGGGAGTAAATAACGGCTTTTTATTGTAGAATGCCGTCAATGTCACAGTAACTACTGGAGAAAAAATCCCATGCGATGAAACTGTCATTTTTGCTAAGTTTGTCAATTCAACAAGTAGTTTTTTGTTTCGTAACATTTGAAAAGTATCTGAAAAAAAATTTTACTTCAAGAACTGCAAACATAATTTCATTATTAAGGTACGCGCAATATTCATAGGTTTATTAGAACAAAACACGGAAAACAGCAAGAATAGAATCAAAACTTTTTAGGAATAAAACTTTGTGCATCTATCTTATTATAATTTATTACATCTAGAAAAAATGCTAGACTGGTCGTCTTCAATCTCATGTGAGGCATTGCTTCTTTTTCCTCACATTCTTACTTAAGAGGCAATCAACTGCAATTTTATTGATTCATATGACCTAGTCAATCTTTGTAAAGCAAGATTACTCAAGGGACTTCCAATACTATTGTTTGTAAAAGGATGAAGTGTAAAAAGAAAAAGTTATGTGAGGGAAAATGGACCGCAAAAGTTGTCCAACTTGCCATATAATGTACCGATAGAATTAAAGAAGACGAAATCCCGTGTTAATTTATTTGTACTTTAAAAAATAGATATTTCGGAATATTACTTTTTTTTCTTAAACAAAATCTTCTAGAAAAAAACAAAAGCTTTTATTTCATAAACGCATGATGCTTCTCTTGCTCATTTATTGGTGTCCTTAAATGAAACAAAAAAAAACTAAATTTCCATTACATTGATAAAAGAGAAAAACAAGTAATTTAATAATTTAAAAAATATTTTGAAAAATAACAATTCTAAAATAAATGAATCATAACTTTTGTAAACTACAAACATGCTCATTTCTTCCTAATTCAACAATTTTTTGTCATCTTCACTTTCTACTACTTTGGCAATAACACGTGTGTTCTTCATTCTTTTGCATTTCATGCATTCATAATTCTTTCTATCTTCTTGATAAGTATAAATATAGCCCGAATTTCTATTTTTTGGATCAAAAATTGCTAATTTTTTAATATTTCTCTTTCCGAGAGCTGTTTCAAATAACTTAAAACCTGGTAGTTGAACAATGTTTGATGAAAGATTTTCAGGAACAAATTTGATTGGTTTGCATTTATGAATATTGTCAGAGAGGTAAACGCATTCTTGATCTTCATCATATTTGAAAATTTTTGCATAAACAGAACAATTGTGTCGATGTGTGCACGCATAACAAGTGTAATGCTTTGGCAGTTTATACCATGTATATTCAAAGCATTCACTTTTTTCTTCATTTGTAAATACTACCAAACGTTGCATAATTTTGCCATTTGTTTTTCTTTTAAGTAATAGAAAATTTGGAGGTTTTACGATGTTGCTTTGAAAAACAGAAGAATATTCAAATGGCTCACATACATGTTTTTGATTCCTGACATACAAAAATCCATTTTCTTTTCCTTCATTTTGAATTGTTGCAGTAAGAAGTAGCTTAGAAGGATTATAACATTTTGAGCAATAATAATACTTCTTCCACTTATTATAAATGAATTTATAGTAGAGTTTCTTTTCTTCTGATGTAAGAAGCATCATAGTTTTGCATATGATATTCTTTCGATGAGCTGTTGTAGTAATTTTTTACAATGATTTGTCGACAATAACATCGTCTTTGTATTTATCAGGATCGAATTCATGTAGATCACAAACATGTTCAGTTTTGCTAAGCATTAAATGATCAGATGAATTATCATTTTTTACTACATTAGCAGTTACTTGATTTCTCAGAGGACAATAAGTACAAAAATATAAATGATTCTTTTTTCTCCAATAATATTCATAGCAAAGATTAATATTTGTTGGACAAAATACAATTAATTTTGACGTTGTTGTGCCTTTACGTTTGTATTTAAATACTTTGAAATTTGAAGATTTAACAATGTCATTCTTTTGAATATCAAATTTTTCTGGATCATAATCTGCCAGCTCACATACATGCTTCTTTTTGCTTATTTTTAAATAGTTACTTCCATCTCGTCGAAGAAACACTTCAGCAGAAACATGTTTTCTTTTATGCGCACAACCACGACACAAAAATTTCTTTGAAAAATTCTCCCAGTAATATTCATAACATGCTGTTTTTTGAATAGAAGTGAAAATGAATAATTTTGATTTATCCAATCCATCTCGAGAAATTTTAAAAATTTTAAACTTGTCAGCTTCAATAATTTCTTTTTTACCATATTTATTAACATCAAATTTTCTTATTTCGCAGATATGTTCCTTTGACTTTAGCATGACAAATTGAGTTCCATCTCCATTTTGAAAAATTTGGGCTCCAACAAAATGCTTTTCTCTAATACATCCGCAACAATAATATATTTTTGAACAGTAATTCCAGCTAAATTCATAACAATTGGAACGTGATGAATCAACAAATATATTTAATCTTTTCATCACAGTTCTTTTATTTTCATAAGAATGAACTTCAAAATACGGTTTTTCAATGAGTGTTTTGTATCGATTTAGAATGTGTCTATTTTGGGTGAGATGAACAACACTTTTTTCATTTCTTGTATCAAATTCTGTTGTTGAATGCTTTCGATTTTGTGTACTTCTTTTGCGATGATTTCTTCTAAATATAGCAGTTTTTGTTATTCATGATTTAAAACAACTATAATTAAACGACTCGCCTCTGATTTTGCTCCGTTAAATTGTAATCTTTTGAAGTCTGAATAAATCCTTCTTTTTCTTCTCCATCAAAAAGTTTAATCCATTTAGAAAATATTTCTTTCACTTTTAAACATGATTCTTCATTATTGGAGGTTTTATTTAATGATGAAAAAAATCGTTCTTTAATAAGTTCTTTCTCGCCAGAAGTTGCCTCAAAATAAAAATTGTAAAATATTATTCAAAAATAAGAGCTTACTCCTTTTTTGACAAGAATGTTGTAAGTTTTATTGCATTTTCTTGTATTATCAAAAATTAATGCAAAATCTTCAAAGCCATATTCAGCAAATACAAATAAAATATTCTAAAAAGCTAATCTATATTAACCAAGTAATAGACGAAACAAGCCTGTGAAACCATAAATCCCCATTTAAACATTGCTGAAATCATTTTATGTTCTATAAGTGTCATAAATTTTTACATAACCTTAAGGGAAACAAAAGCATACCATCACTAATAGGTTCAACAAGTAATAATTTTGAGACTGCATCAATTGTTAATTTGCATCTTCCTTCATATTGAAAATTTTTATTTTTATCTTTTGCTATTAGCTCTACAACCATTTCCTATAACGAGCACTGTTTAACACATCAAAAATATTTATACTTGTAAATTTTTATAAAAAATACGGCCAAGTGATCAATGAAAAATATGAATTAAAAAAATATTTTTTAAAAAAATGCGGACAAACTTTACCCTTAGAAAAATGCTCACATTTGCATTATTTGCGGCAACATCGATTCAGAACTTTAAAAAAGATCAACATTGTTTTTTAAAATTTTTCCCGCTTATTTTTTGCCACTCTCTTTGGTTCATGTGTGTCACCAGTCAGAGATGAGATGAGTCATGCATTGCCTTTAACTAAGAATAGTGAACAAATAAAGAAAAACCACTAAATTTTTATGTTCTTTTATTGTCTAGTCAATTGAATGCATTTTTTTGAGGTGTGTATGCTTTTTGTTTAATATAATCAAACAAAAAAGCAAGCATTTGTTTACCGTAAATGCTCTAATTGAAGCACGTGTTTTTATTTTTCATTCAAAATTTTTTTGTGCTTTTAATAGAGACTGTGCTTCAATTAGAGATGCGCCTTTATTTTTCGGAGCAGTGTAAAAAAATTTTTTATTATTCAAAAATGCCATTTTTAAGCATTATTGGTTCATTATAAGACCAGTTATTCACAAGAAATAAGATATAAAAATAATAAGAAAGCAGGCATATAAATTTGATGGTTCATTTAAATAAAGAAGTTATTGAACCATCAAATTGATTAACAAGCAACAATTATATTTTTATGACCCTTTTGTTTTATGATGTGCTTCAATTAGAGACGTGCTTTAATTAGAAGGTGCTTCAATTAGAGCATTTACGGTAATTAAAAGATTCCATATAAATGCATAAATTTGGATGTAATATTAATATTATAAAATTAAATGACTTTTTTTATTGTTACTGGAGAGATTATAGTTTTACCACATTTTTATTTTGACAGTTTCACTGTCATGTCAATCAAAAGCTGTAATTAACACATATCATCATTTAGTTAATCAGATCACTCAGATGACCCACAGATAAAATCTCTAAGAAACTGAACGCAATTATAAGATCTAACATTTTTTTGTTGTGTTTCACAGACATTTGAGATACCAAGAATTAAAATGCATATGTTCTGCACCAAAAGAAAAAGACATATAAGTTTTTTTCATACAAATAATTTTCTGCCAAATTTATTCCGCTATTATCACTCTAAAATCAATTATTATTTTTTTTCCTTTTCTGTCTTTACCTTTCTTTTGTAAATATAATTTATTACGTTCTTTCATTTCATCATTTAAAATATGTAAGCCTTATCATCCTTTTTTTTAAATGACTTGATTATTTTTTATTGCTTTTAAATTTTAATCATTATTAAAAAAATAACTAAATTAATAGAATTTCAGATTCGAAAATGGTTGTGGAGCTGATATCAAAAGATAAAGAAGAAAAGTTTCAATTTCAAGGAAGGTGCAAATTAACAATTGATTCCGTCTCAAAATTGTTACTTGTTGAACCTTTCAATGAAGGTATGTCATTAAATTTTTAGCAGAGGAGTAATTAAAAAAATAATTTTAGAATTCAAATTAATTTCTGCATTGTTTAAATGGCAATTTCTTGCACAAAAGGTTAGTTGTTTTTTTTCATTTTTGATATAAAAAGTTAATGTTTTAGAATATCTTATTTGTTTTCGCTGAATATGTTTTCCAAGATTTTGCTGTAATTTTTGATGATTCAAAAAAATGTAATAAAGTTTATGAATTTCTGCTTAAAAAAGGAGTAAGTTTTTATATCAAAATATAGTTTAATATATTCTCTTTTAAGGCATGTTCTGGCTGCAAAGAATTTATTACTCAACGATTTGTCCCTTCATTGGTCAATACAATTTCTACAAATAACAATGACACAACTTTGAAAATGAAAGAAATATTATTTCAATGCATTGAACAACATCATGGCAAAGAGAAAGAAGAATATATGCAATTGCTAAAGAGTTACAATGTCGGTGATCATATTTTTGAAAATAGAGCAGAAGAACATTACGGGTAAGTAATTTAGATAGCAATTTCTATTATTTCCATGACTAACTGCTGTCTATTTTTAGGAAGAATCTTCGTAAACGAAGAGCTCAAACAAGAAAGCATTTGGCAGCAAAATTTATCATTGAAAAACCGAATTTTGAAATGTTTTCATATGAAGGTCCTAAAGGTCCTGAGAAACGATTAATTATATTTTTGGATTCTTCTCATCAAACTTGCTATGAATATTCCTGGAACAAAAGTTCAAGGGCACATATGAATAAAATTTATTATTATTATTGTTATTACTGTCTTGGATGTGCACAAAAGAATCATTTTATTCGAGCAGAAATTCGTCAAAAGAAAGATGGGACCGAATTTGTAACGATAAAATCATATGATCATGTATGTGAGCCACGAAAATATATTCCAGAAAAATTTGGTGAAAAAGAAATAGTTCAAGCTGATAAATTTCAAATTTTCAACGAAAATGGGATGATTAACTCGAAATTAGTTATTTTCACTTCGTCTGATAAAAGAAAATGTTATGAATATTTTTGGAGAAATAGTGATATGAATTTTCGATGTTGTGGTTGTAAAAGAATAAAGGAGCATGTTACAGCAAAAGTTTGTGAAAATCATGATGGAAGCAAATATGTGATGTTAAGCAGAAAGAAACATGCTTGCAAGCCACGTGAATATGTTCCACAAAAATTTGAAACAGGAAAAGAAGTTATTGAAAAATCAACTTTCAGAATATTTCAATACAAACACTGCGGTACTGAAACATCCAAATTAATTATATTTAATGAAACAAATAAAAATCTGTGTTATGAATATTATTGGAATAAATCAAATCAATTATATTTGTGCTCCCGATGCCCACTGAAAAATAGAGTTACTGCAACGCTATGTCAAAAAGAAGGTATTCAAGATTATGTAATGCTCAGCAAAACTCCACATGGTTGTGATCTCCTTGAATTTGATCGCGAAAAATATAAAGATGATATTGTTGTCGACAAATCATTGTATACAATTACTTCTTCAACTTTACGAAAAATTAAAAATAAAATTATTATTATTTTTACTTCTGCCGAAAAGAAAGCATACTATAAGTTTATTTATCATAATGGAAGAAAATATTATTATTGTTCAAAATGTTATTCATCAAAAGTTACCATAACTGCAAGAATTCAAAATGAAGGAAAAGAAAATGAATGTGTTTATTTAATCCGTCAAAAACATGTTTGTGAACCTTTGGAATATTCTGCTTTAACAAATGGGAATATCATTGTAGCACCCAATTTTCAATTAATAAAAAGAAAACCTAATGGTAAAATTATTCAACGTTTGGTCGTATTTACAAACGAAGAAAAAACTGAATGCTTTGAATATACTTGGAATCAAAAAGAAATAAATTTTACATGTTATCCTTGTAAAAGTCTCAACAATATTTATGTTTATGCTAGAACATTCCTAAATGATAAAAATGAAGAATGTGTTGAACTTTGCGATATTGTTCATAAATGTAAGCCAATCAAGTTTATTCCTGAAAATTTTGTAACAAAAATTGTCAAAGCTCCTAATTTTAAATTATTTGAAAATGTTTATAACACAAAGACTGTCAAAAAACTTGCAGTTTTTGATTCCACCGACAAAAGATATGGTTTTATTTATACTTATTCAAAAGGAATAAAGAGATATATTTGTGAATATTGTAAAAAAAGAAAAAGCCATGTTTTTGCCAAAGTTTTAGAAAATGATAATGGTGAAAGTTATGTTGAATTAAATGATACTGAACATGTTTGTGAACAGAAAAAGTTGTAAAATATGGTTTTTTCTTGCATATTTACTTTGTTGAATAAATTTTTTTTTGCTTTTGCTTAAGTATTATTAACACTTGTTGAAAGAAAAACTTCAAAAGGCTGGCAGTTTTTAATTTGAAAAATAAAAATTTTGTTTATATTTATACTTATCAACAAAATAACAAAAACCAAAAAAAAGGAGGAAAAAATTAATTGATTTTAAAGCGATAATAGTGGAATAAAATTAGACTATAAAAAAACTATTACGGCATTTTCTTTTGGTGCAGAACTTATGCATTTTAATTCTTGTTATCTCAAATGTCTGTGAAACACAACAAAAAAATGTTAGATCTTATAATTGCGTTTAGTTTCTTAGAGATTTTCTCTGTGGGTCATCTGAGTGATCTCTCCTCTGAGAGTTGCGTATTTGTATGTATTACTGTATCATTTCCCCTTTATCATGGTTTGGCATTATGTCCTTTTCCTCCAACCTCATTTATCGTATATAAGCTGAGCTTGTCCATTCTTTCTCGTCCATTATCTGCATTTTATTTGTGTGTTGATTGCCGCTGGCTCTCTATTATTTTAATTTGTATTGGTGTTAATAAATAATATTATTATATCAAAGTGTTGTGATTGGATATTGGTTTATGTTTCTTGGTTAATTATTGATCTGTTCGTGATTATTCTTGTAAGTTTATTTGGGTTTTTATGGGTAATACGGGATTATTACCGGGTGGTAAAACCACAATCACATGTGATCAGGGCCACATGTGTAACATGAGAAAAAATAATTATGCTCTAAAAAAATGATGATTTTTTGGGAAAAAAGTTTAGGAAAATACTTTTGCATTATCTGATTAACTAAATGATGTTAAGCTTTAACTTTTAATTGACATGATAGCGCAACTGTCAAAATAAAAATGCGATGAAACTCAAATTATGCGTGATCTAATCGTAACAGTTGTAGAAAAAAATTTGGTTGTAAAGAAAGTCATAAATTACTTTACTTTTTTGTTCATAATACGAAAATACACATATCAATTTACAAATTTTACAAAACAAAAAATATTAAAAAATAAATTATTTACGACAAAATTTAACAAAATCAACTTTAAAATAGTCAGTATCAGCAAAGCAAGCATCAAGTTTTAACAATTGGCATGATTCTTTTAGGCCATTTTTGATTCGATCCATTTCATCTTCTTCATATTCTTTCATAATGTAAATTGCAATTTCTTTTGGTTTTTTTCCAGTCTTTTCTTCAATTGCTTTTAAATGTTGCCGTAAATACATTGCCATTAGGAATGAAGGAGAGGCAGCTTTCTTTGTTCCATCAAAATTATCAAATTCAAGAAGAACAGGGTTATCAGCATTTTCTGTGAAAGTGAATCCCCAAGTTTTATCAGCTTTAATATTGCCTGGTGGCATTGACATTATTTTGATAAGATCTGAAAAACTGTGCTAATTAGGTAATTTATGGAAAAATGGTAAAAATATACCAAAAACGACAAAAGTATTTTTTGTTTTAATTGCATCCATAGCTTCTTGTCCAAAGTTTGGTTTCTTTTGATCAAAACTGATAAAGCAAGTAATTCCATAGAGACCTAAAAACGGATAAAAAACTTCTGTGGTTTGTAAAATGCTAAAATTGCTTACCATTGCATTCATCCAAAAATTCATATCCCTTCTTTGAAGCATTGTAAATTCCAATAACAGATGAATTTTGAAAAAATCCAATAAATGGAATTTTTGCTTCTAACAATGCATCCATTCTTGAAGGTAAATCGAGGATGACTGGAAAAAGGAATGTTCGAAAATTAATTTCTTCAAAGTTTTCTTCATCAATAGTTACAGTAACTTCATATCCATGACAATTTTTCGATAATGGCATAGTATAATAGTAGACAGCATATCGATCTTCAAATTTGACCTAAAACAGATTTTATTATTTGTTAATCAAGTTTTATAGTTAATAATGATAAAACTCACAAAAAGTTCTGGCACAGATTTTGTAAAAAGTGCACTTTTTGTAATTGGTAATGGAGCATCTTCTTCAATCTTCAAAATATCAAAAGCATTGCCAGCTGGCCCATAGCTACCATAAACATGAATAGATTTAGCACATTTTTGAACAATATGATACCTGACATAGCTTTTATCCAACAACCATTTACAAGTTTCAACAATAAATTTTTCACGATAGCTATCAACAACGTAAGGCAAAATGACACAATTTTTTGACTTGAAAATCTTTTTAAAAGGAATCTTGCAGTGATATCCAGAAACAATAATTCTTGAAGGATTTTTTGAACCACAAATTTTTGCACATAATGTTGATGGAGAAGCTTTTTCATTGTAAGCCAAAATTTTGTGACTAATTTGTTGATATCCAACTTTAGTAAATTTTAGCTCAACAATTAACAATGAAAGAGAAACGTGTTCAAATTTGCATGGCATGACAAGTAGTACACTTTCATCAACACCAACTTCAACATTTGAAGCAATAAGTAAACTTGTGCATAAATATGTTTCATTTGCAATAAAATATGCTGGAATTTTGAGTTCATTCAACTTTTGACGTAATTCTTGTGGAAAATCATAGCCCATTCGAGAAGGGGTTGGAATAACTTGAAATACATCAACAATAATAGCTTTGAATAAATTATTTGAAAAAATTGTTGAAAATTGATCAACAAAATTTTTGGGATCTTGAGTTGTCATTGTTGTAATAGTTTTTTGAGTAATTGAATCCATAATAATAAAAGCAAAATAATCACATTTTTGATTAATAATAAAACCAATTAGTTGTTTCTTATTTTCATAATCCTTTAGAAAAGAAAGCATTTTTGACAAGAATTGAACCTTCACAAGCCAGAAGTTGTGCTAAAAGTGAAAAAGAGATCGTAAAAATTTTTTTCTTGAAAAAATGATGTAAATATTTTCAACACGCTAATGCAAGAGACCATCGAAAAGTTGAAAAAAAACTAGATGCAAAACGATAAAAAAACACTGCTCATTTTTGGTGGAAAAATATACAAAACATTTTTTCTTTGATTTACAGCAGCCTCACATTGCTCAAAAAAGTTAACGAAAGTTTTATTTAGAAAAACAGACGGCCAAATTTTCATCGTGTAGATGCAAAAGGCTGATAAGGTGTTGCAAAATATGTATGTGAAGAAGCACGTCTATTTTGAAATCTTCAGAAAAGTTGTGTTTTTTTATATTTAAAAACAAAATATTTTGACATAAAAATGTTGTTTTTTGATAGTTGCTATGTTACACATAAAATTTTGGCGGTTTTTTAAATATGGAAAATTAAAGATAAAGTACAGGGCGAGTCAAGTAAAACTTTAACTGTTTTTTTAATGAACAGTTGCTCCTTTCAGCTTCTGTGAGCACATATTTTCATGAAAGGGACATCCCTGATGGGAGCATCTTATGCACATAACATTTTAGCATTCGCCAAACAGCGCCAAATTCAAATTTGACCTTTCATGAGCTTAAAGTGACGTAGGCTATGTAAGTCATCCCTTACGTAATGGTCGAAAAACCAACCTTCTAGCTTCAAAACTGACGCAATCGCAGCCTATTGAAAATTTTAGTTATAACCAAGAAAAAACATTTTAAAAAAATATGAGCTCACAGAAGCTTAAAAGAGCAATTGTTCATTAAAAAAACAGCAATTAAAGTTTTACTTGAATCACCCTGTATTTTCCATGTGTGCTGTTTAATTAATTTTACAGTTGAAAAAATTTTAACAATAGTATTATCTTAATCTCATTTGCTCATGCATTAAACAATAGAAAAAAGTACAACATGTGGTACTCATTATTTACGTAATACCAAAATAGAATTTCCTTTTATCTGAAAACTATAAATACCGCTCCATCTTTTTTATCGTACACTTATTTTATTGTTATTATAAAGATTGCGCAAATACTATGCCGCTACTACTTTATACAATTGCTGAAATTTTATTTCCCATATTTCATTTATCCGTTGTTATTTTAATGGTTGCAAAGAGAACTACAACTTTTAAAGGGCCATTTTATAATACTTTTAGAGTTGTGATTGTTGCAGACTTTGCTAATTTTATTTATGTAAGTTTTTATATTTAGATATTGCGGACCCTCAAAAGCCGGGCCCGCACCAAATGACGCGAGAATTCCGGCCCTGATGACTAAATGCGGGCCGTGACGCTCACCAGATCTCTCACGATGCTCAAGAAATGTCTCGCGACACTCCCATTTGCTTCGATAAAGCATCCAGAGACATTTAATGAGCGTCGCGAGTGATCTGGTGACCGTCGCGAAACGCCCTGCCTGTCATTTAGTGAGGGCCTAAAAGCCGTAATTTGTTTAATCTCCCTGCATTTTTTTTACGCTCAATGCAAATTTCAATTTTTCAGATCATTATATTCAATTTTGGTCCGACAATTCCTGCATTTATTCCTCTATTTCGTGAAAGCACTGTATTTGGATCAATTATGATTACATATTTTTCATTAACAATTGTATTAATATATTTTGGACATACTATTATGGCTTTTAATCGATTAACAATTATATGGTTCCCATTACACTATGAAAGAATTTGGAAACAAAAATGGTATATTTATTTGTTAATAATTTTACCATTTTTAAATCAGTGTTGGAGAATTCATGAACCTGCAAAATATCAATTCCTTACTGAAACAACTGTAAAGCTATCGTATATTGATCCAAAAATGGCTTCAATCTTTTTTATTCATACTTCAATAGTATTTGTGAGCTTTACATTTTTGGCAGCAATTTTAAATGGATTTTCATTTGTGAAATTTTGCCTTTATAAAAATAGTTCGTTGAATGTGAATGAAAAAAATTTGTTGTGTAAGTTTTAGTAAATTATCAGAAGATTGTTCGAAGTGTCACATAAAAACCGCTCTGTTGACTTTTAAGGGTCACCGAGTTTAACAATGTTAAAAAAAAGTGTCAACAGCTCTAACGCCTTTAAAACTAAAAAATTATTTTTTTAGTTGTTTCAATGATAACTTTTGTTGTTCAATTTTTGCGTTCTATTTATACAATTCAATTGGCATTTTTTCCACAATACACCGATTTATCACTTTCCCTAAGTCAAATTGCGCCATTTTTTAATGATGCTTTTGGGCTATCTGGTTCTATTTCATTATTGCTGTTGAGGTTTGAAATACTTACTTTGAAAATTATATGAAAAAAATTTTTAGTAAAAATACTCGAAAAGAATATCAAAAATTTTATTTTCCATGCTTTTCAAACGTGAAAATGTTGACGCCAAAATTATTCAAAATTCATGTCAAGCACACAAACATTGCGACGACGACGACAACAGGTTCGCCTCAAATTCGAATTTGTTAAAGAATCAAAATAATAACAAAAGCAGATTTATAAATAGCTCATATTTTGATGAATATTGCCTCATTGTTTTTTGTTTGTAACATGAGTTGTCACTAAAATTAGCTTTATTTTTTATAAAATACTTTTTTAAATGACTCATTTGACTACTAGAATTTTATTAAGAAGCACAATAAAAAAAGTGCAAATGCTCTCTTGCACTTGTACGACTATCTTTGAATTAACTTTAAGTGTGCTAGAATTAGTTGCGTCGAATGAATTGACTAATAGTATAATTAACAAGCAAAAAAGGCAAATAAAAGAAGCATTGTGTCCAAGCAATTGAAAGGACACAAATCATATTACAGTCGAACCTCGTTATAGTGCGGTCCAAGGGACCGTGATAAAACCGCATAATAGGCAGGTCCGCAGTACAACGAGACCTTTTTGTGTTTTTTCCTCTTCATTTTTTCATAACTATTAATATATTTGCAAAGATAATGTTGGCATTATCTAACAATAAACAAATTTTTTTCACAAGCTTTTGTTCTTGAAAATGGTAGTTCTTGATTTTACAATATTTTGATAAGAAATATGTTAAAGTTTTTCATCAATATTCTTAGCCTCTACCTAAGTAACACTTCAAAAAATACTTTTTATATTTATTTTATTAAATATTTCGTTTTTGTTTGTTAATAGTAACTATTACGCTAGAATGTCTTTTGTGATGTTAATAAAATTGAGGAAAGCTTTTTAGCAAAAATATGCTTGAAAATTATTTATTATTTGTTTCACGTTAGTGCTTTGAATATTTGATCTATTTTAAGAGAAAAAATGTCTTTACGTTACAAGTGTAAAACTGATGAAATATTACGATTAACATTGTAGAAACACATAATTTACGAATAACAGATGTTCCAGTGCACAGTAAATAAAAAATTAATCTGTATCAAGGAAACTAATGCATCAGCTTTATTTATGAAGTTTTTTTGTATTGATAATGGAAACAAGATGTGCATGAGTGCGAAAGCTAAATGGCTTAAAAAAACTAAAACAATTTTTATGTCTTGCTCTTAATAACCGAGACTCGGTGCTCATAAACAAATACATTTTTATTTTGATATTTTATTTTTAACACTGTGACAAGGTTTTTTCTACAATAATTTCAGTTGGTTCATTCCATACAAGAAAGACAAAAAATAAGGGGCTCAATTTAATAGACAAGAATGACAATATTAAAAGCATTGGAAGAAAATAAAATATTGCAAAACGTGTATCCTCTGTTAAAATAGTATTCGTTTGAGTTATAAAGCGATGAAAGTGTTGAAGTTTTCGTGCAACCAAAAAATACCATAGAATTGAAAATCCAAAATTTGTTAACAATGTAGTAGTTAATGGTAAAATTGTGTGATTTATTAATTCTTTAGAGCAGGAGTTTTGTATTTCGCGTGTTGCCAATGTATCAATTCTGCAATCTTCATAAAATTTTCTGTATTCAGAGTTCTCATCACACAATGAACTCAAAATTCTTTCCATAATGCCAAAAATTGATAAAACTATTACTAAATCAACAATTGTAATAATAAAAAATATAAAGGCACCAAATCCAGCGAGAAAATAATAATGTAACCATTTGATTTTATACTTTTTATTAAAACAATTACATATCTGAAAATCAGCTTTGAATAACGACATAATTCTACCTTACTAGAAATCAAATGTGATTACAAATTGCATTTTAATAAAATCAATATAAATAATCATGGACTGGTACTGAAGACGTACTGCTCTTTGGCAAGTAAAAGTCAAAGAAGAGGTCAAAATAATTTTCACTGCTTTGCCTATAATTATGGTTCCATGATAATTCGGTTCATTTTATCACTGAGTCTCTCTCTCAATAACAGAATGCGGTACTTGGAACTCATAGAGTAACCATGCTTTTCAAAGATAAATTAGATCATGTGAATCAATAAAACTTCAATTCGTTGTTTTTAAGCAAACACATGAGTGAAAGACAAAATAATATTTTTAGGGAATAATATTTATAAGATGACCAGTCATCTCTGCACTTTGAGAGAGCTGATTTGCTTTAAATATTTTCGCGTACATTAATAATATTGTGTTTGCAATTTCTGTAGTATAATAATAATTTAATTTTAGGATATCGTTGAAATGTTAAGAAACCAAAATTTATTTGCTGAATTAGCGAGATTGACAAGGATGACCGTTTCATCACCTGGGCTTCGTACTCCAATCGTTCATTTGGCACTCACAGCCTTCTATAATAAAAAGCCGCTTTTCACTCCCGAACAAAAACCTGTAGCTGCAAAACTGGTTGAAAGAAATCTACCAATAATTAATCAAGGATTTATTTATTACTGTAAGGGAATGAATCCTGAACGTCGACAAACAGCTCAAATATTAAGATCTGGATTACAGTATTTAATTGATGAATTTAAAGATGATCAAGAAGTCTATCAAAAATTGTCAACTGTATTTGATGCTAATGGTGTCAAAGGTCTAGAAAGAAGCATTCAGGCACATACTGGCATTCCACCCGATGATTTTGACGAGATGGAAATGGATTTAACTAAATTTCCGAGTTCACATTATTGGTGGTTTTTTGTTGATGAAGATGATGATGAGGATGAAAATAATTAATATGTTACAAGCAGGACTGCACAAAATTTTGTTTCGTATTTCGCAACCTGCCTTCTCGCCTTCTTAATATCATGAAAAACATTTGTTGACTTCTTTGTTTTTTTAGTGCAAATAACAAAAAAAACACTTATTTCATTTCATAATTTTTGTGAGATTACAAACAATAAAACGAAAGCAAAGTCTCAAAGCATTATTTAAATTGCGTTTATGTTTTGCCACACTGTGAATACTATTCTTCATAATAATAACGAATCACATTCCCCACTTCTTTTGAAGAGCATCAGACTGTTTTTTTCGTTTTGAAGAATTTAATTATTTTTCATTATTCTTATATATAATTACGTCTTTAAATTGTATTCTTTAAATAATGGTGGTGTCTTTTAATCATTTTTATTTGTCTATTTATTTTTCGTATTAAATTCAGCTTCATTTTTTTAATTTGTTTTTTTTTCTTGTTGTCAATGAATTGTTAAAAGAACGTGTTCAAATCTGTAATAAGAAGATATTAATTAAAAATTTAATTAAATAACTTTTTGTCTAATCAACAATTTCTCGAAAATTACCACTACATTATTGGATAATAGTTGTAGTCTAGATTAAACTTGAATGAGACTATGTGTTTCAAAATACCAGTTATTGTTCTTAAGAACTTCCATATGCTTTAAGCAGCATTTTTTTTTCATCACTTAATTAATTTCCATTTCACGCTAACAACCATGGCAGCATTACCGTATATCGTATTAATTCAAAATATTTATTGCCTTTTCGCCGCTATTTATATTGTATTCATAAATGCTAAACTTTTATTATTTTTAAAACAAAACTCCACAAAAAATTCATCTTTAATAAAATCAACAATGACTCCAACAATTCTACTCCACATTATTACATGGTTTTTTCGTTCTATTTTAACTATCATTTATCAAGTCTATTTGATAGCCTATTGGAGCCCAACATTTTCATACAACTTTGATACTTATTTTTATTTTAATTCTCTTGAATTAGTTCTATCTTTTGTTATACAAATGCCTCCACTTTTAATTGCAATTGAAAGAATTACAATTTTGTTAACAAATCCTTCTACTTATTTAAAGTTGAGACTTCATATTGTATTTTCTGGGATTTTATTGCAGTGTGTTTTTAGTGTTGTTTGCGGGGTGGTTTATTTTAGTAATAAAATTGCAGTAATGGATGGTGAAAGTAAGTTATTTTGGAGAGCAATTAAGTGTAATTATTAGACGTCATAAATATGTAAAAACAATATTTTGTTTTTCATAACTGGGAACATGCAGATACTGGCGTCAGCAAAAAAACAAAATTTAAAAACCCATCGTCAAGCCCTCAATCAGCACTTTTTCTTTAGCGTCTGAGACGAAAAACAGCTTTACCATGACTAGGGTTGTAGAATCACCCTGATCACATCACCCGAAATCTTTGAATATATATTGAGCCAAGTTTTTATGGTGGTAATAAATTTGAATATATTTGTACATTTGATGGTAATCATAAATATCACTTTTGAAATTCAAAGAACGCACCAAACACTGAAAAATGTCAAAATAAAGTAAAATATTTAAAACATTTGTGGAATATCGTGAAAAATCCTAGAAAATCGTTCTAAATTTTTCACGTCTTTCCACGGTATTCCCCAAATTTTTTATTAAAATTTTTTTTTATAATCTTTAGGGTTTTGAGGTTCTATTCCGCAGGAATATATTAAGGTCAAAAAGTCTTCTTCCATTTGTTCTTTTAGAAAATCGTTTAATTAAAAAAATAGCGATAAATCATGAAATGAAAAATAAAATTCTGTTAATTTATGCCTAAATTTGTACATACGATAGTAATCATAAAAATTTCATTTTCAATTTTCGTTGATACTATTGAAAATGAAATTTTCATAAATAAAATGATAGTTTTTTCATAAAGTAAAAGTCAACTACTTTGTTAACTTTCATTTTTAAAATTTTCAAATCAATCAAAACTGCATTTTTGTTTCACTTTTTTATTTAAAAATTTATTTACAGGGTGCTGGACTACAGCGTGCATGTTCTCACCTTCTGGTGCTGTATTTTTTACTTCCGGAAAACTCATTTTATCTACGATATACCTCATCGTTGCCACAGTATGCCTTATTGTACTTTTTAAATGGAATCATAAACATATTCATTCAAAGTATAATGTAAGCTTTTTACAACTATTTAAGTACCAAGCTATTATAAACTACAAATATTAAGGTCGGTAAATTAATTCATCAAACAATTTATGCTGAGTTTATATTTAATTTAATACCAAATTTTTTGACAGCTTTTTGTCGTTATGTAAGTTTTATTTATGCATTCAACAAAAAACACATTTGTATATTTTAGATTCTAAAAATTGAACCAAGTTTTTATGGTGGTAATTTTGTTAAAGTTGGAATTATTACTGGCGGATTATTTAATTCTCACATTATAGCTCGTGCTCCCACGTTTAAAAAACAGTTTCAAAAGAATTTTATGGTTGCAAATCAATCATAAATTTTATTTGATGCACTAATTCGTTATTCTTAATACAATCAATGACGCTAACAGGGGTGCCCCGACGAGCAGGTGTCCTCTTTGAAATTGAACAAATCCTTTGATCTCTTGCCGCTGTCATGTAAATGCAGCAAAATATCAAAAGCATGCCGCCTCCAAAATTATTTGCTGACGTCCTTCACTTACCATAATAACACAAAAATTGTTAACATTTTATTTCAAATTTTGGCAGTGTATAGATATCGCTCAATGCTAAACCAGCATTAATTAAAATTGGAAGTACAATTAAATAAACTAAAAACAAAAATATATCACAAATTAAATTTCTTTTGTAATAACAAAGTAAGCCACTGATAAAAAGTAATGTAGAACCAAATCTAAATAGCCATGTTGAAATTGATGAAATCCTAGCTTTGATGTCTTCTAAATTACTATCAATATTTCGTTTTACACATTTATGCCAAGCACAATTGTGTCTGGAAAGCATGGTTTTAACATATTTTTTTCTGTTTATGATATATTGTAATTCTGGCAATGGCTCGTCGTCTCTTGAAGGGTAACGTTCGGCGCTTTTGATAATCTAAAAAAATTAAAGCATGTACTGTGAAGCCATGAATCATGTTCGATTTAAAAACTATCAAACATCACTTTTGCTCAGACGCTGCAGCTTCTCTTCTTCTTTTTTAATAATGGTTATGTGATGTTCTGTATCTGTAGATATAGGTTCGTAGATATCAATAAAAGCAATTTATCATCCCAAAATCATTTTGTACTGCATTTTTAACGTGGGAGAGGATAATATTTTCTTGATGCAAAAAACTTACTTTTTCATAAGCAGAATTTTCATCGTTAAAAATATTTAAAGCTGATGATGATAAAAGATCTGTAGATATACATGGCTTAAAGTAATTTGATGGCTCTATAGCAGTAAATGCTCGAATGAGAAGTATGGACATAATGAAAAATGGGAAGAGAAGAATAAATGTAAGAGAACATTGTTCCTAAAAAACATTTTTTTTTTAAAGAAAACCATATTTTAAAAACTTACTTTATCTTTTTTAGTTGCTAAATTGTTCATTGGATGTTCAGGGATGAAAATTTAAGGTGAATATAATTTTTTAAAGAATTTTGTTTCATTTTTAAAGCCAGTCCATGACGTCGTTGATCTTTTTATAGCCAAAGATAATGTGTGCTTTTTCTAAAAATAGCAGCAGCAGCAGCTGTTGTTGTCTCTTTTGCTCCCTTCTTTTTCTTTAAAATTTTTGACACAATATTTGATTTAACTTCCTTGCTTAAATGACGCACATTTGCAGTAAAAAATATTTTGCATTTTTTGCAAACACAGGTTAACACTTTACTTCAAACTTTGGCAGTGTATAATAATCATTTAACGATAACCCGGCACTGATAAAAAAAGGAATTACAAATAAATAAACGATAAAAATTAATATTATTTTTGTAAATTTTCTTTTATAATTACACAATATTCCACTAATTAAAAGTAGTATTGAACCAACTCTAAATAACCAAATTGAAGATGATAATGTTGCTTCTTTGATGTTATTAATATTTTTGACAATGTTTGTCCTCGCACATTTTTGTTGGATACAGTTATGTAATAAGATTCTTTTTTCTACGAATTTGTTTCTTTCAATGATATATTTTAATTCTGGGGATGGCTCTTCTTCTTCTTCTTCTGTTGAGAGATGACTTTCAGCTCGCTTAATAATCTGTAAAATAAAAATTTTTGGTATTATTTCAAACGATAAGCTTAAAATAGAGGCGTAATTATATGCAAAATTTAAAATTGTTACAGATTTTATGAAACTTTAGTACTGTATTTAGAGAGGGACGAGGACAATCCCCAGTGTTCCAAAATCAAAAATTTCTTGTGATGTTTTGGCGACGGCGGCAAAGAATCAAAGGCTTAAAAAAAAAGAAAGAAAATAAGCAGCTGGCTGAACTCAAAAGTAAAGAGAAAGACGAACACATAAAAAAAGAGTGTTCCCTTTGACTTTTTTGCATCCTTTTTTTTGTTTTGCCATTTTTTCAATGGCATTTTACTTTTTTATTTCCTGCTTTTATTTTTGTTTTGATCAGCCACAACCTTATTCATATACCTAAGGAACAAAAATTAGTCTAAAATTTTTTTACCCCTTAGGGCCCTTTCTAATAATAGCTTCAGTGGCGTTCTTTAAAGTAAGCCAACCTTTTCGTAAGCAGCACTTTCATCTTCTAAAATTTGTAACACCGATGATGAAATATAATCAGTTGAATTACAAGGTTCAAAATATTGTTTTGCTTTAACAGCTGTAAAAGTTCGAATACTAAATAATACAATACCAAACATTAAGAGAAGAAAAATTATTGCTGTACATGTAAAAATGGTACTCTAAAAAATGAGTTTAAATTAAGATAAAAGAAAAAACATGCAGCTAACATCTTTTTTAGAAAGCTCTATTGTATCATCATTTAATAGATATCTTTGATTTCTAAAGAAGCCTGGTGTAAGCATATTTTTTTTTATTTTACTTTTTAAGTATATTCAAAATGTTGTCGTTGAACTTTCTGCAGCTAAAAATAATGTTTTTCACAGCAGCCACAGCTGATGTGTCTGTCCGCTGTCACTTGCTCTTATTTGGCTTTAAGCGTAACACCACCATTTTCTCTCTTGCAGCAGCAGCTTTGAGGACACACATTAAAAGTTAAAAAAAATTACATCTTTTTTTCCTGTAAACATATTCTAACATTTTGCTTCAAAATTGGGTAGAATAAAATAATCTTTCAGCGATAAAGCAGCATTAATAAAAATTGGAGTAATAATTAAGAATACCAAAAAGCTTATTATTACATGGATTAAATTTCTTATGTAATAACACAATATTCCACTTATTACTAGTAATGACAGCCCAATCTTAAATAACCACGATGAAGTTGATAGTGTTTTGGCTTTAATGTCTTCAAGGTTGTTTTGAATATTAATTTTTGCACATTTTCGTCGAATGCATTTTTGGGCTTTGATTTTTGCTTCAATAGCTGTTTTGCTGTCAGTTACATTTTTTAGTTCTTGAGAGGTTTCTTCATTTGATCCAAGTCGTTGGGTTTTTTTAATTATCTGAAAGAGAAAGTGATTATTAAACATAATTGTTTAAGCATAGGTTTCGTTTCAAAAAAAATCATAGAAAAAAATTCCATCTAAAATCTAAAGAGAAAGGCTTGAAACCAAAATCAAAAATCTTCTTGTTGTGCCTGAAATGGCTGTAAAAAAAGCTAGCATTTTTGTCTTCAGGCTTTGTTGTTGCCAAGCATGCAAAAAATGTTGTTTTCAGTTTTTAGCTTTTACAGCTTAAGCGCTCCAATTACAGTTGCAACTGCAGTAGTACTTTTATTTTTAATTATCTTTAACCTACTTTTTCATACGCAACATTTTCAGCATTCAGCACATTCAAATCTGATGTTCCCAAAGAATCTGTTAAATTACATGGTTCAAAAAATTGCCGAGGTTCCATAATTGTTATTTCTCGAATTTTTCCTGTCAACAAAATAAAAGGTAAAATAAGAATAACCAAAAAGAATAAACATCTCTCCTAAAACATTGCCAACTAAAAACATTTTAATTAACAAAAGAAAAGCTTACAACTTTTGTAGTTGTGTGATTACTATTTCGATTTCTATTAGCAATGCCAGCAGCAAACATACTTTGTTTATACAAAAAAAAATAATACTAAATTAAGTTTTTGTTTTTTTCATTTTATGGAAAAAAAGGAAGCACATGACGAACTTTCTGCAGCTAAAGGTAATGTGTTGTCTTATTTTTTATGAGTGGCAGCTGTCATTCAATGTCTTTCCTCCTTCCCTCTCTCTCTTTTAACTTTCTTTTTTTCAAGTGGCCACACATTTTTTTAAGTGGTCAGCTTGTTTTGACTCACAAAGTAAGCTTTATGTTAGGGATGCCATTAGTGACACACACAAATAGAAAGTGCATTTTTTACAACTACGGCAATAAAAAAATAGACAATATAATGAAATTTTAACAAATAATATTATTTTATTAAAACAAACAACTTTCAACAACAAGAACAAAGTTGGATATAATTACGACAAAAAGAGAATATTACTTTAACAATCAACATAGCTACAACTAATCTTCAACAACTTGCAAGCTTCTTCAAGGCCTTCTTTGATTCGTTTCATTTCATCTTCATCAAATTGTTCTTCACCATTCAGCTCATTCAAAATCCAAAATGCAATTTCTTCAGGTTTTTCACCACCATTTTCTTCTTGAACTGCTTTCAAATGTTTTCGAATAAACATTGCCATAAGGAAAGAAGGAGATGCTGCTTTTCGGCTTCCATCAAAAGTATCAAATTCGAGCAAAATAGGATTTTCAGCATCTTTGATAATCTTGAATCCCCAACTAGCACTGCTTTCAATTTCATCAGGCGGTATTGACATAATTTGGAGGAGATCTACAAAAAAGTGTTACAGTAGAAGCTATGGTACATAGTTAAACAAACCAAATATAACAAATGAACGTTTATCTTCTAATTTTGTCCATGCTTCTTGAAAATATGTTTGTTTCTTTTGATCAAAACTCATAAATAAATTTTTGCCATATAAACCTAAATCGTACAAAATTACTATACTTTTATAAGTAAACAAAACATAACCTACCATTCCAAGACTTTAAAAAATCATATCCAAGGCATCCTTTATGAGTCAAAATAACAGAAGAATTATCAAATAAACCAATGACAGGAACTTTTGAATCATCACAAACATCTTCAAGATGATACGGTAATTTCCGGATTGAATCAATGGTAATCTTTTGAACATTAAATGATTCCAAAGTTTCAGCATCAACAGAAAAATTAGCTTCAAATCGATGACAGCCATTACGATCCAGATCCAAATGTTTATCAAAGCGGTATTTGTGTTCTTTATCAAAAATAACCTAAAAAAATTATTGTAATGAATTAACCTTGGGAATTCAAGGGATGATTCAAGCATTTTTTTTACATAAATCGTCCCGTTTTGGCTTCTATAAGCTCCAAAATATTGGCTCCCTGAAGCTAATGAGAGCGATTTACGGTAAGTCAAAAAACAAATAAACAATCTGTTTGGGCTTCCCTATGCTAAAGCTCATAATGAAAAAAACCCGTAATCTAAAACATACCAAGCATTGAAGTACAGTTCGTGGAAAATCATTTGAATATGAACATGGAATACCAACATCGGCATCAAAATAATTCAACGTATCACAACTTTTATCATCCAAGCCATATCCAACACATAATTCAATTTCTCTATCATAAACTGGCAAAATATGATACTTTGCATTTCGTTTATCCAAAATCCATTTACACGTTTCAACAATAAATTTACCAAAATAATTTCCAGCATTTGAACCAATTGAAATAAGTTTTTCAGATTTAAGAAATTTTAAAAGTGGATTTCCATCGTCAACATTTCCAACAATAATCTTCTTTGGATTTGTGTAATCAAGAATTTGTTTAGAAATTTCACCTGGTTTTTGATTAGTATTAACGGAACCTTTTTGTCGATATTTATAACCATTTGATGTAAGTTTTAATTCAGCTAACTTAATTGCAATATTAAAATTTGCCACCATTAAAACAGTTTCATCATTTTGAAGATTGATATCAGATGCAAGTAAAAATGTTGAATGTACAGCATCTGGTTCACAAATGAAATAATTTGGAATTTGAAGTTGACTGAGTTTTGCCTAAAAAAATGGTGGGCATTAATTGAGAGTTGTTAATTCAAGGAGTAAAATGGGATGTCAAATATTAGGAAAAAAGTTTGCTTGATTAAGGATGAATATCCCTTAAATGCAAATGCGTTATGTCCCCGATCAGGGATATCTATATGTAACGGTCAAAGAAGTGTTTAAAATGACACTGTAATATTAAAGTCAAGATGGATACTGTAGACAGACGGCAAAACGTCCTTATAAAATACTAAAAATGTAACCTTTCTTAATTTTTTCAAGAACATTCTACCGTATACCCTCTATATCTATTGTGATATCAATGTTATAATATCACTTGTAATATTTCTCTGCAAGCTATCAACTCCTTTAGTGATAAATCATTAGCAGTAGCAGATATCCAAGTAAACTTGAAATCAAATGAAATATTTTTATGCTTTGAGGTCAAATCGCGCCTCACAATCGATTCCCCTTCTAAATAGGATCCTTGAGCACTATCTATTGCTCTAATAGACTGCAAGGGAGACAATTTTCGGAAAAGCCAGCATGAATCAGCTGCTTAGTAGCTGGTACTATACTATACTACCGAAAGAAAGATTTATCATGGTCTCCAACTATCACCATACAAATATTCAGGCAAAATAAGAGATATCATTTGCTGCCCTATCTCGCAATGTCTATTGTTACAACAATTGTAAAGATGAAAGCTTAATATAATATATATATCAAAAATACTATACCTTAAAAGCAGTTCGAAATTCATAACGTGATTGATAACCAGTTTCTTTAATATCCAAATCAAAAATAGATAAAACCATAGCTTGAAAAATATTCTTATCCAAAACAAGTTCATCCACAAAAGCTTTAACCAATTTTGATGGAAATTTATAACGGAATCCAACTTCTTCACTTGTTGTATCAACAGTAATAAAATCCAATAAATCACCAACATCTCTGCTTAAAGATGCATACACTTTTTTACCAGTCAATTCTCTTTTCATTAATTGTTGAAAACCAGTAAATTTAGCCATAATAATAATGTTGATTTACAAATTCAATGTTCAACTGAAAAAAAAAGAAAGTTGTAAAAAAAAGTTTAAAAAGGATGTTTTCCCCTTTCTTTGCTGTCAAAAAACAAACAAGAACTTTTTGCCAAAAAGACGCGCGTTTTTTGTTTGTTGGCAAATCATTGGAAAGAGAGAGACAGTGTTGCACACACAGAAAAGAAAAAAACAGCAGTAGACTTGTTGTTAACAAATAACTATAATATAAATATAGCTCTTTATTCTATTACAAAAAAATAAACGTGAACATAAATAGATGATAAACATATAAACATTTGTAAGGATTATTAACAACAAACTAACAACATTACAACACAAAAAAAGAATAAAATCAATCTATAATATTTTAACATTACTTTAACAATCAACAAAGCTACAACTAATCTTCAATAATTTGCAAGCTTCTTCAAGGCCTTCTTTGATTCGTTTCATTTCATCTTCATCAAATTGTTCTTCACCATTCAGCTCATTCAAAATCCAAAATGCAATTTCTTCAGGTTTTTCACCACCAGTTTCTTCTTGAATTGCTTTTAAATGTTTTCGAATAAACATTGCCATTAAAAATGAAGGAGATGCTGCTTTACGACTTCCATCAAAGCTATCAAATTCTAATAGAACAGGATTTTCAGCATCTTTTGTAATTGTGAATCCCCAGCTGGCAGTGCTTTCAATACAATCAGGTGGCATTGACATAATTTTCAAAAGATCTAAAAAAATGAACAAAATTTAAACGTTATTCCTCAAGTAACAGAAAAAGCATACCAAAAATGACAAAAGAATGTTTTTTCTCTAACTTTGTCCATGCTTCTTCAAAATACTTCGGTTTTTTTTGATTAAAACGCATGAATAAATCTTTACCATATAGCCCTTAAAAATGTTAAAGATTACTGTAATCTTATATAAGTAAACAAAACATAACCTACCATTCCAAGACTTTAAAAAATCATAACCAAGGCATCCTTTATGAGTCAATATAACAGAAGAGATATCAAATAAACCAATGACAGGAACTTTTGAATCATCACAAACATCTTCAAGATGATACGGTAATGCATGAATTGAATTAAGGGTTACTTTTTCAATACTGCAAGATTCCAAAGTTTCAGTATCAATTGATAAAATTGCCTTGAATCGATGACAATTTTTTCGTTCTAATTCTGGACCAAAAGTGATAGCATCTTTATCACTGTTGATACTAATCTAAAAGCTTTTATACTATTTTTTATTTATTTTTACAATGTTCAACTCACCGAACATCCAGAAAATGTTCGTGAAAATATTGCTGCTTTTGTGAATGGCAATGTACCAGCAAACTTTAAATTATACAAAACAATACCATTGCAACGTTTACCATAGTAACATGAAAATTCAACATCTTTTTGATATCCTGTCAAAATATGATATTTAACATTTTTTCTATCCAAAATCCATTTACAAGTTTCAATAATAAAGTTATCAAAATAATCGCTAATATCATCGCTGACTACTGTAAGCTCTTCCGAGGCAATAAGCTTTTTAATAGAATGTTTAACACCAGTTTCCCATAAAATTATCTTTTTTGGATTTGATGTTCCAAGAATTTTTTCATGAGTAATAATTTCGTGTTTAATATTTTCTGATCTAATTAATCCATAACCAGCTGGTGTAAATTTTAGCTCTGAAACATGGACATTCTCAGAAGTATGCATTACCATCAGAAGTGTTTCATTATATTGAATGTTGACACTTGCAGCAATTAAAGGTGTAGCAAACACAATATCACGTAAGCCCATAAAATAATTTGGAATTTGTAATTGATTTAGTTTTCTCTAAAATTTTGTAGGGAGTTATTCACAAAAAAACTATATATTTATAATGTAGCTTATTGTTAATCAGGAGCATAAGCGGTCAATTTCCAAAAACTCATGCTTGCTACTAAAAAAACCATTACCTTTAAAGATGTTTGAAATTCATGTTGTGATTTATAGCCAGCTTCTTTAACTTCAATTTCTACAATACCAACAACAATAGCCAAAAATTGATTTTTATCTAACACAAGTTCATCAATAAATTTTTTCATATTATTTAATGAAATTTTATATTTTAATACACACTTTTCAGCAACAGAATCGACTAAGTAAAAAGTCAATGCTTCTTCCATTGGTTTACCGGGCGTTAAATACCCATAAAATGTTTTATCACATGAGTTTTTAAGATAATCATAAAAATCAGAAAACATTTTCGTAGAACAAATTTTGTAATTTGACAACTTTCAACAAGGCAGAAAAAAATCAATGGTCAATAACAATTTCTTTTTTCTCTGTTGTAAAAAAGAAGCGAGGTG
This sequence comes from Panagrolaimus sp. LJ2400, assembly GCA_024447215.1. Taxonomy (NCBI): domain Eukaryota; kingdom Metazoa; phylum Nematoda; class Chromadorea; order Rhabditida; family Panagrolaimidae; genus Panagrolaimus; species Panagrolaimus sp. LJ2400. The sequence continues at coordinate 790,763 of JAMRYA010000007.1, read as the reverse complement.
TTTTGCATTTTGTTGTCTGCATAAACGTACGACGCCAAAAAAACCACTAAAAGAAATAAAAACATCGACAATATTTGTGTTATTTTGTGTCAGCATGGTTTTCGCTTGATTTCGAAATACCGTGGTTTTGTTGGCAATTTTTTTGTTGAATATTACTGCAAAAGAGACACCTTTGAAAACAATTTTTTAAACTTTTTATGATCCGACAAATATAATAGTTCTTTTAAAAAAAACCAAAAAAAAATAAAATTTTATTATTCGGTGAAGATATTTTTGTAAATTACAGTAAATCATAGATTTTACTATGCATCAAAAAATCGTAAAAAATATTGGATTTTCTGTTACCACTATGGACAACTGAAACAAAAAAAAATCAAACAACAAAATTATACATACTTTTTCTATAGTTTTTTTCGGAGTTTTTAGTGTCAAACAACATAATAATAAATACATAACTTTTAGACAAAAAAGAAATTTCTACAATAAGAGAAATAACTCAAAAAAACAATAGATTTTTTTCAATGAACATCATTCCATCTATATAACAGTTTCTTTGGTGGATTTTTGATAGCTTTCAATTTTTTCTTTAAAGTCATTAACAAAAGCGGGATTGAAAAATTTTGAATCAAATTTCATCTTCATAACAAAACGTCTTGCTCTGTTTTTCTAAAAGTTTTTATGTAAGTTAACTTATAGCTGTTAATAAAATCTTACGTTACAAAATTCCAAAAATGTATTCACATCAAAAGGTTCACCTTCAATCTTTTTCAATTTTAAATCATAAATTTTTGATACAAATTTTAGGTTTAGCAATGTTGTGAACGTTGTGGAAGTTATCCGAATTGGAGAAATACTGAAAAAATAAACATGTAAAATATAGGTATGGCACTTATATTCATAAAAAGAACGTACAGTAACTTTTCAACTCTTGGCATATACTGAACAATATCTTCCAACGCACAGTTTCTTACATCGTTTTCTGGTTTATAATAATTCATATCTCTTGTCCATTCAAAAATAACAACATTTCCACTTTCAATTAAAAACTTGCGTTCATTAAAAGATAGTTTACATTGCACAAAAATATATTTTGCATCACATCGATAAAGTTTTGTGATTATTTTTGAAATAATTCTTGCAAACATATCTCTTGCATCAAATGTTGTGGAAATGCATCCATTTTTAAACAATGATAAATATTCATCATGGTTATCAAAATATAAACTTTCTTTCTCAAACGAGGTTTCAGATTCACTGAAAGTAAGTCGATGAATAACAGGTGATTGTTTTCGAGTATAGAAATATTTGCAGGTTGCATGAAGTTTTCGTAAAACGTTAGAATTAGCATTTTCCAAGATATGAGACATTATAGGGCTTTTGAAAGGGAAATGTTGTCCTTGGCAAGTGTTTTTAAATTTTTTGCTATGCTTGATAATATTAGAAGAAAACATATAGTAATGAGAGAATTTTTCGTTATCGGGTTCCATAGCAGATGATTTATTTTCAGCCTCTTCTTCTTCACTCTCTTCATCACTTTCGCCGTCATCACTTTCATCGTCATCACTTCTATTAAAGTATGAATTATCAGTTTCAGTATCACTATCAGATGATTCTATGTATTCCTCTTTATGACTTTTTTCTTCTACCTCTTCATCACTTTTATCTTTATCACTTGTAAGGCGCATACGTTTTGGAGAAGTTGGACCATATGAATTAGAAGCTTTACTTTCTGATTCATTTTTTGTTTCTTTATCACTTGTTACTGGAGCATTTGAGTTATCAAATTCCAATTCTTCAGTTTTATCTATGCTTTTCTCGTCGTCATTTTCTGATGATTCATTTACATCAGAATTCTCACTTTCTTCATCACTAGTAAATCCATCAAAGCCTCCTTCTTCAAAATCAAACAAATTCTTCCATTTAACACAAACAGGTCCATATTTTTCAACTTCTTGCTTATATCTTTCTTTCATTTCAAAATCATCAAGAAAGAATCGGCAGTACTTTGAATATACTTGTAGCATTTCTTTTGGATCACGTTCTCTTAAATATTCAATATAGAATTTCCATAATTTTGTATCCAATAAATTTGTTCCAAGACGATATTCCATATTATGTTTTACAATTTCTTGATCCTTATTAAATTCTGCTGCTTCACATAAAACCTTAAACCATTTTCCAAAATCTTTTTCAGCAGCTTTCATCTTTTCAGAATAGCTTTTATTAGCTTCATATTTTTCTACAAATTCTTTTGACAATGGCTGATCTAAAAATATCAGAGTTCTGCTTATACATACAACAAATAGCAGCAAAAAAATAAAACTCACTTGTTTCACTTTCAAGCAAATTAAAACTCTGAATTAAATGAGAATGTGGAAAAGATAAATGAGTTTTATCTGGATCATAAAAATCTCCATGTGGTTCTTTGCCATCCAACGAGCGTTCATAAATAAATTTATGAGCTTTGAAAAATATGTTGTTGTCATCCTATAATTTAGATTCTACATCTCAACTATGTATTATATAATTATTACTTCATTTTTTATCAGATCATGCGTATTAACATCCCAATAAAATTGATAATAAGCTCGCCATGCCGCTGTATGACTCGTACATAATCTAAAATGTATAGGGAATGTAACTAAAACATATATGAATTCATGAAGAAAGTGGCTTATACTTCATTATTTTGCGCCAGTATTTTTTTGGTAATAAATAATTTACGGAAAATTCCAATATTTTATTTTCTGCCGCTACGAAACAACCCCCACGCTTGCAAATTTCTTCTTCAAGATCAGCGATAACTTTTTGGTAGCTGGGATTTAGTTGATTAAAATATTCTTTTGATATCCGCATATTTGAAGACCACATATTTGAAGAATGAAAAGCTTAAAAAAAAAAAATTTAGAAAAGCTAGAAATAAAGAACCACAAAAATTCTAAGCTAAAGAACTGTTAAGAAAGAAAAAATTATCAAAAAATATTTTAAATAACGATTTTGCAATGTAAGGCAACAAATTTTGAATGAGACTGACCGTACACACAAGCCCGTTAATGAATTTAAAACAAAACATATAATGTGAATGGATAACTAGAAACAAGAATAACATATTTTTATTGATCATGGATTGAAGTATCATGAGAAAAAATTATTTGCAGTAACTTTCCTTTTATACTTTACTTGATAAAAGAATGGATGAAAAAAGAAACAGCATAATAATTAGTGGATGAGACAAACCATACATGAGGCTATAATCGAACTTTTAGCAAAGACCAAATAACTAATAACAAGGAAGTCATAATCAATATTTGTTTTGCAAAAAAAGTTAAAATTACGGTTTAAAAAGTTTTTTTATGTTATCATAATGTGCAAAAAGTCTTTGGGGAAATACACAAATTTAATGAGAAGTTTAAGATCATTACTTGAAACTGATAATGTTCACTTTTTTTGGTTGCAAATTATAGTAAGCTTCATTACAGTTTATTCTATAATTCAATGTCTCACAAAAATGGGCATAGCTAAACATTGTATTTATTTGTAGCTTTAAAAACAACACAAAAATAAAACAACAAAAGATTCACAAAAATTTTTAAATTGTTTCTGTTTTGTGTTTATTTTATTTTCTTACGTTTAATTTAACCTTTTTCTTTTTGAAACTTATAAGTTGCAAAAAAATTGTTTCTTTAAAAAACTAACATGTGTCCCTTTTGTGCTTCATTTTTTTGTTCCTTCCCCTTTAAAAGCTGTTTTTTGTGTCAGTTTTGTTGTCTTTGCTTTGTACTTTTAAAAATTTTTCTGTTCATTTTGTGCTCAGCTTTGTCCTATATAAATGAAACAGTGTTTGTGAAAAATTTTCATTTGAAACTTGTGTTTTAAACGTTTATTTTATTTTGCGTTTTAAAAAATGTCACAAAAATTTAAAGGAAAGGTTGTAATCATAACTGGAAGCTCATCTGGAATTGGACAAGCTGCAGCAGTGCTATTTGCAAAAAATGGTGCATCTGTTACAATTCATGGTCGCTCTGAAGATGGCTTGAAAAAGACTATGGACATGCTTGCTGAAGCTAAAGTCCCAAAAGAAAGGATTCATTCTGTTCGTGGAGCTGTTACAGAAGACTCAGTTTTGAAGGCATTGATTGATGAAACTGTTGCTAAATTTGGTAGACTTGATGTTTTGATTAATAATGTTGGAATTGCTAAAAAAGAAGGTGAAGCAAATGTGAGATCAATGGAGAATTTGGATTATGTTTGGAATGTTAATGTAAAGAGGTAAGTATGGGTTTTGTGTTTTTCAAATTTCTAACATTTCAAATAGAAAAGTAATTTTCTGATTAGTGAGTAGCACACGATATCGTTAGCTACTTTTATCTAAAATCGCTAATTTTTATATTTTTCAAGAATAAAACATCTCTGATAACTTCCTCTTAAGAGATTACGGTAACTCTAAAGCTTCATTTTTTTAGTATCATTCATCTGACTGAACTCGCAATTCCGCACCTCGAAAAAACCAAGGGTAACATTATCAATGTCAGCAGTGCTGTGTCACAAAAAACTCATCAAATGTCACCTTTTTATGCCATCAGTAAAGCAGCTTTAGATCATTTTGCTCGAAATTATGCTTCTCTTCTTGCCTCTAAAGGTGTTCGAGTGAACAACCTCAATCCTGGTGTTACTGAAACTGCTTTTGGATCTCGACATGGTATGACTGATGAAATGAGAGATAAGGTATATATTCAGCATCTAAAAAATATCAATTTTTTTAATTAAACAAATGTTTTAGATGCTTAAAAATTATCCGATCCCACTAAATCGCAGAGGTAGTCCAGAAGAAATGGCGGAGTTTTTACTTTTTATGGCTTCAAAAAAGGCATCATATATGACGGGGCAATGCATCTATGTTGAAGGTGGCCTTTTAGTTCATTCACCAGCAATGAAATTGGATTAATATTATGTTTTGTGAGCTTTATTTTCACGTATTATCATTACAATCGGCATTTATCTTTTTGTTAACTTTATTATAACATATTTATTTTGTAAAATAAAAACTGTATTTTAAAAATGAAATATTTTTTACCATTGTTTTTAGTTAATGTTAGGAAAAAATGTACATGTTTTTTGTCACATGCACAGTAAAAGAACAAACCGCGTACAAAAACACAAAAAAAAACCTTTTAAAAACTATCAATCAACAAAGCTACATTTAATTTTTAACAATCTGCATGATTCTTCAAGCCCTTCTTTGATACGTTTCTTTTCATCTTCAGTAAATTCATCATCAAAAATCCAAAGCCCAATTTCTTTCGGTTTTTCTCCTATTTCTTTTTTGACAGCTTTTAAGTATTGCTTGATTAACAATGCCATTAAGAAGGCTGGACTTGCAGCAAGTTTTCCACCTTTATGATCTTTAAATTCAATCAAAATTGGATTATCGCTATCTTTTGTGATAGTAAATTGCCATGCGCTGTTGACTTTGACATTTTCTAGGGACATGGACATAATTTTGAGAAGGTCTAAAACGTTGTTAGAAAATTTTAGTGATAGATTTTCAATTAAAAAGCTAATACCATAAACAACAAAAGAAGCTTTTGTAGTAGAAAGCATTTTCATAGCTGCTTGACCAACTTTTGGTTTTTCTTTATCAAAGCTGATAAAATGATCAACACCATACATCCCTGAATTCATTACAAATTTTATATTTCCAATTTTAAGTTTTTCTCCTTACCATTACAAGCATCCAAAAATTGATAATTGTTATTTTTGTGAACACAAACAACAGACGAATTATCAAAAAAACCGATAACTGGAATTTTTGTTTCCATTTTTCCATCGAGTTTAATAGACAAATTTTTAATTGGATCCAAAATTATTTGTTCAATGGTGAATGTTTCAAAACATTCTTCATCGATTTGCATTTTTAGTTCATATCTATGGCAGTCTCGTTTCAGTTCTGGTTTATAATGATATTTAATATTTAAACCTGTGCTAAAATCAGCAATAAACAGAAGCTAAAAAATTAAAAAAGTTTTAAAAAAAAAGTAAAATTTTATAGTTTAGCAAGATTTTTTGTTTTTACAGATCATGATTTAAAAATCATTCACACAAAAAAGTTTTACATTATTTGTGAGTGACATTTCGCTCAAGTGAATAAAATTAAGAAACACAAAAACTAATTTTTTAACCACTTTTATGTTAATAAGTTAGGAAATTTCAACAAGAAGTAAAATTAAAAACTCACAACTAATTCAACATTTGATCGTGGAAAGACAGCAGTTTTTTGTATTGGTAATTGACAAAAATGATTTGCATACATGATTTCTACTCCCTTTTCATATTCATTCGGATCAGCATTGCCACGGCTATCAAATGCAATAAAAGTTCTATCATAGCACGGCAAAACATAAAACTTTGTATAACTTTTATCCAAAATCCATTTACAAATTTCAACAACAAAATTTTCACGATATGCAATTAATTGATTATATAAAATTACCATTTTAATATTTTTAAATAGCTTTTTGATATTCTGACCAGAAGGATCTTGCAATGCAATAACTTTTTTAGGCTTTGTTGATCCAAAAAATTTTTCAGCAAAATCTTGTTTTTTCTTTGGATCTATTTTTGCTGAATTCTGTTTAATTAAAACATATCCCCTTGGTGTATATTTAAATTCAGCATATCTAATCCATTCCGTAAATGACATAAGCATATGCACGGTATCACCAAAATTTGCTTTAACATTTGCTGCTGCTAATACAGACGAATATTCGTAATCACTTCTGGTGATAAAATAATTTGGAATTTTTTGTTCATTCAGTTTTTGCTTCAGCTCTTTACAGAACTCCATTACATTTGAATACATTGTTGTTGGAGCATGTAATAAAGCAGCATCAACAATAATCGCTTTATAAACAGCATTGGTAAATTTAAAATCATTCATAAATTCTTTTAATTCTTTTGATAAAAATGGAATGCTAAATTTGGTTTTGCCAGTTTCAACATCCACACTTGTAACTTCAATCACAGGACCATTTGCTGTAATAAATCCGTAACACTTTTCATTTTTCTTTTTATTATCAAAATGAGCATTCAACAGACTTAAAGAAGTAAGAGACATTTTTTTTAAGAAACAAATTTTTTGAAAGTGAAAAAGAAACTTTTTTGAAGAATGTATTTGGCAAAACAATTTGGCGTTATCAGTATCATTGATAATAAGAGGTCAGTAAACATAAATGGCATTAAAGACGAGCATTTGCATAAAAACACTAATCTTGTTAAATGTTTTACAGCAGCAATAAAATCAAGATAAAAACAATATTTTGACATTTGAGAAAGCGATAACAGATTTGTTTTATCTTTTCTTGTCTCAGTTAAACATATTTTCGGCATTTGTTATCTTTGATCTATTTTTGCAAGGGCTTCCAAAACATAAAATCTTTTTTATCAATATTTAATTGATCGTTCTTGTATTGACAACAACTAAAGTTTAATGTATTACATCAGATAATGGCATGATATTAATAAAATGGAAAGTATTACTGTAACACTAGTAAATTTATATAATACTAACAGCTTTAAACTAATAATTTTATCATTGTTGCTACAATTTCACGACAAGAAAAGAAAAACAGTGGAAAAAAAATGCTTTAAAATATTTAATTACAGTAACCGTGTTTTTAGTCGAGCAATAATAGAAAAAGGAAAACCAAAAAACGTCATCAGAGTTTTGAAAGAACGATTTTTTAGCTTCCATCTTGTAAAAAGTTTATAGTCATTTAATCGCTCATAATTATGCAATTTTGTTGTTGTTTAAAACAAAAACTTTTCTTTCTTATTTTTATTTCACACGGAATTAATTCTTTCTTTTTTTTCTATCTTCGCTTTTGTTTGAGAGATCATCCCGTTGTTGATTCATCAGTAGAAGATTAATGTGATTCTTATGTTGCATCAACAAGTTTATCCAAGCATTCAACACCTCGCTTTAAAATAACTTTCATGTATCAAAAATAAAGTTTTATTTGTTTCTTTTGACCAATAAATTCATTGCATAATAGAAATGCCGAGCAGCAATTCGATTCAAAAAATTATTAATTAAAAATGAGAGATTTTTCTTTCTCCTTTTCTTACCGTAACCCATATGCAACATTGCGGTAATTTTTTTTAAGAAATTGGCCTTACGGAATCAGTTTTTTAAAACGGTAATTACTTCTATTTTTTAAATTGTTTTTGCCTTTGTTTTCGTTATGTTCAAATCTAAAAATGCAATAATTTAACAAAAAATAATAACATTTCTGTAATTTTTATCTTCAAGTTTCTCAACTCTTCTAGTTTTTTTTAAAATACTAATAAAATAGATAGTGTTGTATCCTTGAGATACTATCCTGCCTGTCGATGTCTTTTGTATTGTTTAGTTTCTGCTTTTATTTAGCGATATGTATACTGCGTGTTAGATTCTGATAATACAAAAAAGCAACGCGACCAAATTGCATCTTCTTCTTTTTTGAATTGTTGCATGTTTAGTGGTGGTCATTCTTCTGTTTGCTGCCGATTAGCAGCTCTTTCTTCTTCTGTTATAAATATTATTATTACATATTACGTTTAATAATTTTATAAATTTAAATTCGGACAATTAATTATTTACGACGGCAAGTAAATTTAAAAGAATCCCTTAAACTTTTGCGCTGTGTTTTTTGAAAGTTTTACTAAAATTTTCTTACAACGAAAACACCTCTCTCTCTCATGTTTAAAAATCCCGCTGAAAAAAAGTGTTGTGTAAAAAAGATTTCAATAAAAAAGTGTTGCTCTCTAAAATTTGATTTTCTACTGTTTTTCTTCCGCATTTGTGTTGTATAATTATATTTTTACTTTATCACTTCTCGTGTTATTACTTTTTGTAGAAGATTTACTTTTTACTTTTGTTATATTTATATACTTCTTTTTTTAGAGAATGGATAATCGTCATGCTAAAGAAAAGAAGGTCTATGACCGAATTGCCACTGTTCTTAATTACAATCGAGGTGAAGGCCATTCTGCTATTTCTGTTAATTCAATAGCTAATGATTATCGGTAAGACTTTGTTAAAGGTAATAACTAATAGTAATACAAGCTTCTTTTTTGTTTCAGAGATACTGGTCCAACGAGCCTTGAACAAGATTGGAAAGATTTGGGATATAAAAATCCTGTTACACTTCTTCGTAAACTTAAATTTCAAGTAACTCAATCAAATATGGTTAAAACATATGTTCCTGGTAGTAAAGAAAATGGTGCTGCTGGTGTAATTGATTTGATGCAAAAAACTCGTGCAGATCAAAAGCGTCGAGTATGTTATAAGGGAAGATGGATGGATAGGGATGGACGCGTTGACCTCTTGGACATTTAGCAGCCTGAGGGCTTTTACTTTTGTTCAACTTTTTATAATCTTTTGATAAACGTGGCTTTTTACTGGGGGATGAGTGCTCATGTTTCGCTAATAATCTTGCTTACTGTAGGAAGCGCTAGCTATGTACAAACTACTCGGCGTATTTCTTGATGACAAGAGCACATCAAGGAGAAGGATTTAAGCGCTGATATTCTGTAGCTAGTTGAAGCCCAAGTTTATTACCAATATATTCAACTCGATTGTCACTGCTGTCAGTTAAGCCTCCAAAGCCCTCGTCCATCCTTCATGTGTTTTTCGTTTTTTTCTTTTCATGTTTTATATATTTTTTCTTTTTTTAGTATCGCAATCCACGTAATATCTCACTTCCAACACGACGAACTTCTCAATCTTCTGGTGCTGGAACACATGCTATACAAGATGCTCGATATGTTCTACCTGAACTTTCTCCATCAGGTTTTCGACCACATTGGTCAGAATATTATGTTCCTACTGATCTTGCAGAACCACAACAAAGTTTATCTGAAACAACTCTTATCTCTTCAACACAAGTTCCAGGTCAAAATTGTGCTCAACCATCATCATCTGTTGTAGCAACACATCAACAACTTTCTCAACGACATAAAAGATTAAATGAACGTGGTAATCGTTCTACTTCTACACCTACAATCCAACAACCATCTATCAATGTTCAAGCTGTCTCAAATGAAGATCGTGGTCTATCAACTTCTCCTTCACAATGTGGTGTTCTTTCAGAATCTCAAAATACAAGTACTGGTTTATCTTCTGGTGAAATAACAACGAGTAAATTTTTTAATTAAGTTTTGAAATAACTTTATTATAATGTATGTTTTTTAGCTGCAAATGACCGTGTTTATGTTGTTAAGGCGGTTATTTTTGATAATCGTAGTAAGTTGATTTTAATGTTAATTTCTATCTTATGGGGACTTCAGCTAGAGTCACAGAGTGCACTCCAAACGTTATTTAAATTCCTGCAAATATTTAAACAACGCGCAGTTTCCTGAAATTTGTTTGTGATTTCCTTATAGTTGCTTTTCCGGGTTACTGTATTTTTGATCCTAAAAAAGCTTTCACTTTGATGTTATACAGTCTTACTGTATCCACAAAAACTCTAAGAAAAATACTCAGATATTGCCATAATTGAAGCATTCCCTCTTTGTTTCTTCTTGAAGAAAAGTATAAGAATATCACTGAACTAGAGATTGTCCTTTTTATAGATTCTGGGATTGATCAAAATTATGGGGTACTGTACTGATTGATTTTTCCATCTTATCTTTTTTTTCAATTCTACTTTTTTTTAGACATGAATTGGAAGATTGCTTTAGAACGTCCACGTACAGAAGAAGATGCAGAATTCTTTAAATTTTGCAAAGATGCCCATATGGCTATTAAAAAAATGGAAAAGGTTCCAATAGATGAATTAATCAAAGGAAAATGTTATTTGGTCGAATTAAATGGCAAATATTATCGTGGCATTTACATCGCTGGTTCTCGTGATAATGTCCATGGTATATTCGATTTTGCTGATTTTGAAGTTATACGTCCAATTGCATTTTCAACAGTTCGTCCTTTTCCAAATGTTAAGAAATTGATTGTTCCTTGCATGATTAATTGGATTTATACTACTGATGTAAGATTTTTATGATTGATTGATGGTTGTATTTTTTAATGTGAATATTTATTTTAGTTTCCAAATGTTCAAAGAAATGATTGTGTTCGCTGCACTTTTCTTCGTGAGTTTCATTATATTCTTGGGCATGCCGGTGTTAGCGGTCATCTTACAGTAATCCTGATAAGTTTATTTTCCTTCATCAGCTAAAAAAAGTTTTGATTAATTGATGGATCATAACTGTTATATGAGCGATGACTGCTGGATACTGTAGCCACGTTATTTTTTATTTTTTTAGCTACTTTCGAAGAAACTGGTTTCCGCAAAATCCATCAAGCTAATGTTCAGAAGATTCAAACTTAATTATTTCTATATACTAATTTATCCATTATTGTTTTTTTTGTTTGTGTTACACCTTATTGTTTTGTTCGTGAAATAAAATTTTTTTGAAGACACAAAGATGTAATTAGCGAAGCAGAATAATGAATAGGAAGAATATATAAAAGTGAAAAGTATATCATGCTTGTCCTCATGGAATAATTTCTATGACTACATTTGTTCAGTATCATCATCATGAAAAGCTTCTTATTTGACCGGGTAATGCATCCATGTTTTGCATTTTGATTCACCAGCAATGAAAGTGGATTAAAGGTGGTGGGCGGTTTGGTAATTTTTTTTGAGTAATTGTCGTTCAGAAAAAAGCGCAAAAAGTTCCAAACTTTCTTATCTTTGGATACGGTAAAAAAAATTTATCCACTGTATCAGATAATGGCATTATGTTAATAAAATGGAAAGTATTACTGTAACTGTTACACTGTACACGTGATGACCGATAGTTCAATCTTCTTTTTATTTTTGTAAAAGCAATTCCTCTTTTTATTTTTTTTACATTGCGCATTTTTTGGTAACAAGAGATTTGATGCCAAATCATTTTCAACGTTGAAAAAGTATTGCAAAAAAAGTTTTTTTATTGCATCATTGAATCTTTTTTTAATTCCACACTTTCTTAAATTACTGGTTAATTTTATTTACTTTGCGTTTATCTAATTTAAATGTACAATATCTATGTCACTTTAATCTTATCCTTTATTTTTAGGTGCATTTATGTATATGCGGCTTACAAAACTATATGATATCTTTATTTCTTATTGTGATGGTAAGTTATTATATGTTTTTTTATTATCACTGAAAAGCTGATATGGGATAAACCTATAGGAGGAGATAAATGCTAGTTTTTATATCAACAACGCTTATATGAGCTTTTGTAAGCAAGCTTAATCATTCTTCCTAAACACAACGTTCTTTAATTGTTGTTGTGCTTTTTTATTGCTTTGGTGTTACGGTAGCATATTAAAAGTTGATGCTAAAGTATATGTTTTTGGATGAAATAGAAGTGTAATATTATCATGTAGGATTTTACATATTTTGTGGGATAGGCAATTTCAAGTACCCTTGCTAGTAGATAAGGATGGACAGGGGTAAATCTCGAATATTCGCTGGTATGGTTGTTGTAGTAACGCATAAAGTGTTACCATCATTTGGTGGCAAATAAATAATACTATCTGCTAACAAAAATGATAAAGAAAAAGAGCATTTGAAGATATTCATTAAAAGAATTATCCATTACTGTACTTTTAACATATTTATCGAGATAAACCGGAAGATTGTTTTCAGCTTCAAGTGGTGGAGCCCAATCATCAGCGTCAGAAGCAGCAGCAGTTTGAACAGTAGAATCAATTTTCTTTCCGGCAGATAAACGTTTTTTTACTTCCTTTTTTTATGGTGCTGAAGGAGGTGGAAGCTTGATAATATAATTTGAAAGCTTTTGATCGTTGCTTAGAATTTGGACATGATTACAGCCACCGCGCATTTAAAAGTTGAGCTTACCACTCCTTAACAGATAATCCGATCTATTTATCATTAGAAGATGTTAAAACTTTTTATTTAACTACAAAAAACTCAGCTCCAAAAGGGTAACAATCTTGTTCTTCGCGTCCTTAGGTACACCCAAATCAGCTGCTTTTTTAATAATAATAATATTCTATCTCTCATATTAATCTTTCTTCTTTTTCAGCAAGTAAAAATAAATATTCATCATGGCTATCAACGTTAATCGTGGGGTTATTGACCCATTCTATCGCTATAAAATGCCTCGTCTTCAAGCAAAAGTGGAAGGCCGTGGAAATGGCATCAAAACAGTTGTTGCAAATTTAACTGATATTGCTAAAGCTCTTGATCGTCCACCAATGTATGTCTTAAATTTCTTTGTAAGTTTATTTTTCGATTTCTTGCGTTGATTATTAACGTTATGCTTTTTGCAGGGTTGCCAGCTTGGTACTTCAACGAAGACTGATAAAGAAAATGAAAGATATATTATTAATGGTCAACATGATGCTAATAAGCTACAAGATTTGTTAGATGCTTTTATTCAACAATTTGTGTTATGTCCTGCATGTGATAATCCTGAAACTGTTTTGGTATGTTTTAGTGTTTACTAAAACAGCAGTGCCACCACTTGGTTTCTTATTATAGCGCATTGTTGTAGTATAAAGATACCACATATAATCAACTGAATTTTTTAGAGTGTTAAAGGAAAATCTATCAATAGCAAATGTAAAGCATGTGGACATGCACACATTGTTGATCCAAAGAATAAGCTTTCAAATTTTATTGTTAAGCATCCACCTCCTTCCTCCTCATCTGAACGAAAAGATAACAAACAGAAGCATCCATCTGCAGAAAAGAAAATTGCATCTACTGGCAAAACTGCTGTTGCTTCTGACAATGATGGCGACGACGATGATTGGGCTCCACCACTTGAATCTGAAAAGAATCTTCCTGAACGCCTTGATTTGAAATCCAAAGCCTCACTTCTTTTGGTTGAAGTTTTATTTGATGTGAATATTCTGGATCAAATTGGTACTTACAAGATGCTACTCTATCGCTTTCTTAAAGATGATTCAAAAGCTCAACGATATTTCTTGGGTGGTATTGAACAACTGATTGAAAAGAATAAGAATCAACTTTTTCAAAGCGTACCAAATATTATTCAAAAACTTTTTGATGAAGATCTTGTTGAAGAAGAAGTGTTACTGTCTTGGAGTGCTAAGGTATGTTTGTTCGCTGATGGGGCTTACTTTTGAAGATGGGGTATGTGTGTACAAAGATTTTTGCTTGTTCTTAGAGACCTCTATTCGTAAAGTACAGTATGCCGTTCATTCTTTTTACCTTTTTCAGTTTAAGCGCTGATGCTATAGAGCTTGCTTTCAACAATGCAAAGTTTTTGGGGATCTGGGACTTTCGTTTCAGAATAAGCTATTCCCAAAGTTTACGTACTCATGTGTTTTTCGCTTTCATCTCATCATAATAAATGTACCACATTCGCCGGCTATTGTAACCTTTCAATTAACAATCTTTTCCTTTTTAGCCCAGCTCAAAATACATCAATAAAATCTTTGCAAAAGAAATCATCTCGTGTTGTCAACCTGTATTGAAAGGCTTAAAGAAGACTCAGAAGAAGAATGATGAAGTTGAAATCGTTTTTGATGAACGCTCTCGTGATATTGGTACTGTATCTGTCAAAGAATCTGATCCAAATGGTATTCACAAATCTCTTGGAGCTAAAGCAGCAGTTAAAAGTGAAGATGAAGACGATGAACTTGATATTGATGGTATCTGAATAATTTTTTGATATATATATATATCTTTTTTATTGTCTGATTATCTTTTATTCATTGTACTTTTCGTATTACTGTAATTAATTTTTAAACGTGAAAGAATATAAAATGAGACAAACGGAAAGGTTGTAGATGAGCAAACTTTGTGTAACATTAAATCCTGAATATCTTTCTTTTCGAATTGATTTTTTTTATTATTATCATTACTAGATGTGCCTAAGTTTGTCTACAATTTTTTGTGATCATAGCTTTACATTAAAAAATTCTATAATGAATTTTAAAAAGCATGCTAGTTACTGAAGAAAACCCAAATTGTCTCAGACCTACGAGAATACTGAAAAGAACTACTGTAATCAAAAAATTTATTTTAACAGTACTATAAATTTTGATATTCTCTAGAAAATTTAATAACATTTTAATATCAAATATAGCGAAAAATATTAATACAATATCGAAGGCAGAATACCAGAATTTTTTTTCTTTAAACAAAACCTCAAAAAACATCAAGAGAAAGAACAAAAAAATATATAGTAAAATCGGATTACACTTTTTGTAAAGTACACGCATGTTCACTTTCGTTGAGTTCGACACATCTTTGACCACTTTCATCTTGAAAAACTTTAGCTGTAAGATTTTTCTTTTTGTGTAAGCATGGATGACAGCGATAACTATTTCCATGTTCATGATAAGTGTAAATGTAACCATAATTCTTTTGTTTTGAATCCAAAATTGAAAGCTTTTTAACATGTCTTTTACCCCAAACAGTTTCAAAAAGTTTGAAATTAGGAAGTTTAACAATTTTTGGCGTAACATATTCAGGTACAAATTTGATTGGGATACATTTATGGACGTTTTCAGAAAGTTCAACACATTCCTCATTTTCAGTGTTCTTGAAAATTTTAGCATAGACATGTAGTTTCTGATTCATGCATTTTTGGCATTTAAATGAATCATTGTATTCACTCCAAGTATATTCATAACACAGAGTTTTTTCTTTATTCGTAAATACAACCATTTTTTGAACAATTTTACCACATTTTTTTCTTTTTAATAATTGAAAATTTGGTGCTTGAATAATATTTCCATTTGTTATAGTAGAATATTCAAAAGGTTTACAAACATGTTTTTGATTGCTGACATATACGCATTCATCTTCTTTTCCTTCATTTTGAAATGTTGCAGTAAGATGAACTCGAGCAGGACGACATATTGAACAATAATAATATTTCTTAAAAATATTATAAATAAATTTATAGTATAATTTCTTTTCCAAGCATGTAAAAATTATCAAGATATCATTCTTTACTTGTCCCAAAGTTTTAGACGTAATTTCATACATATCTTTATCAATCTTCATATCATCTTTGTATTTTTCAAAATTGAATTCAGTAAGTTCACAAATGTGTTGATTCTTGTTGAGTATTACGTAATCTTTAGAATCTTCTTGATGACATATGGTTGCAGTTACTTGACTCTCTCGGGGACAATATGAACATTGATATATTTGAGTAAGTTTATTCCAATGATATTCATAGCATAAATTTTTGTTTGTAGAGCAAAATACAATTAACCTTGAAGTTGACGCACCATTGCGTTTGAAATGGAATAAACCAAAATTTAAATTTCCAACAATTTCTTTTTTTGAGGCATCAAATTTTTCTGGATCATATTCACGTGGTTCACATGCATGCTTCTTTTTGCTTAGCTTGACATAATTGTTTCCATCTGGACTTGGAATTATTTCAGCTGTAACATATTTCTTTTTGTTTTGGCAACCATTACAACCATAAATATTCGCGCCATTTGTCAAATAATATTCATAACAAAAAGTTTTGTCTGCTGATGTAAAAATATTTAATTTAAATTTTTTGACGCCATCTTTAATGTAATCACAAATTTCTAAATTAGGAGCTCGAATAATTTCTTTTTCACCGTATTTCTCACGATTGAATTTTCTTGGTTCACAAACATGACGACTTGACTTTAACATAACGAATTCAGTTCCATCTTCTTTTTGACAAATATCTGTTCGCATATAATGCTTTTTTCTGTTGCAATCGCGACAACAATATACCTTTGACTGATTTTCCCATGAATATTCATAACAGTAGATATGAGAAGAGTCCGAAAATAATATTAATTTTGCAACAACATGTTTTTGATATTCATAAGAAAGTTTTTCAAAATTTGGTTTTTCAATAATATGATTATATTCTTTTATTTCGCAAACATGCTGATTACCATTTAGCTTTACCACAATATTCCCATTTCTTTTAACAATTTTAGCTTTTGTACAGCTTTTACTTTTTGTGCATCCACTGCAATAAAAATAAGTATTTGAATTGTTTGGAAAATATTCATAACAAAATTTTTTATCAGGTGAAGAAAATATAAAGAGTTTCATTTTTAACACATTTTTATGAATATATTTGAGAAGTTCAAAATTTGGTGCTTCAATAATTTTAGTTTCAACATGTAATTTTCGTTTCTTTGAAAAAAATCTAAAAAGCATTATAAATAGTTACAAATGATATTCTAAAAAAATATACCCCTGGGATTTTATTTTATCATTGGATTCTTTTAAATCGTTGGCATTACATGAACTCTTTTGGTAGCCTTGTGGTAGATTATTTTTATCATTTTCAAAAATTGGATTTGAACTAAAAACCGTAATTAAAATCTTATTTAAATATAAGAAAAAGATGTAATACTTACCGTATGCTATTCTTCTTCGTTGAATAAATCAAATTATAACTATTGCTGTCCTTTAAAATTTGAAAATATTCTTGCTTTTCGGCTTCGTCTTGATTTTCAATCCATTCAAATATTATTTGTTTAATTTGTAAAGCACTTTCAGCATTTTGAATTTCAGCTAATAATGGAAGCAAAAAACGTTCTTTAATTAATACTTGATTGCCAGCAGCAGCCTAAAAATAACACTGATAACTGACAAAAGAAAATTTAAAAAAAATATAAAATAACGTACTCCTTTTTCAAGAAGAAATTTGTAAGTTTTATCACATTTAGCTGTATCATCAAGGATTAAACAAAAATCTTGAAAAGCATGTTCAGCAAACACAAATAAAATATTCTAAAATAATTGATTTTAATATGAAAACTAAATAAGTAACAAACTTTTTGCGCAACAAATTTCCATTTAAATACTGCAGATATCATTTTGAATTCTAAATTACAACAATTTATTAAATAAACTTTTTACCAAAAAATTACATGCCTTCATTGAAAGGTTCTACAAGTAATAATTTAGAGACAGAATCAATAGTTAATTTGCATCTTCCTTCATACTGGTATTTCTCTTCTTTATCTTTTGCTATCAGTTCAACAACCATTTTGGTAGTTATTGCGAAAAGAGGTTTTTATGTAAATAAGTAATTTGCTAAAGAAACAAGTAAAAAGAAAACTGAATAAACCAGTTTATGGAAAAAACCAAATTTTTAGTTATCATTTTTATTGATAGAAATTTTGTGCCAATTTGTTGGTCTATGTGGTCTGGAAAAACTTGAAAAAGAAAGAGCATACATAGATGACAAAAATCAATAAAAAAAGTCTTAATGGATGTAGAGTTGCTTTCAGTCCTTTCTATTTGTTAAGTGTTTACTATAAAAGAATATTTAAGATTGTCAAATGGAGAAATATAATGTGTGTGCATCAATGTTTAAATTTTGTTTTTGCGTGTTCATGTAAAAAATAACTCATAATTTTATATTAATTTATTATAGCAAAATTTACAACAAAAGACAACTCGAAAAACTAAAAATTTCTGTAATTCATGTCATTGATGCATTCGTAAATCCAAAATTAATCAAATTTTACAGAAGGAGCATTTATCATTACTCCACCATCAACATTTATAATCGAACCAGTCATGTAAGAAGCTTTATCAGATGCCATGAACAACAAAAAATTTGCCATGTCATCGGTGCTACCCCAACGACCTAAAGGAATTGGAATTGTTTTTACAATATTCAAAGCTTTCAGTGAAGCTTCAGTTCGATGAAAGAATGTTGTTTGAGTCATTCCAGGATTGAGTGAATTTACTCTAATTCCATGTGATGCCAAAAGAGCTGCATAATTTCTTGTGAAATGATCTAGACCAGCTTTTGCGATGCCATAAAATTGTTCAGGGCATGATCGTTGTGAGGATATACTACTGACATTGATAATAGTGCCTTTGGTTTTGATTAAATGGGGAATTGCTAGTTCTGCTAAAGTAATGGGCCTATAAAAGATTGCGACTTTTTCTATTCCAGTTTTTGAAAAACCTGGTTTATAGGAATAGAAATCTAAAACTTACACTTTTAGATTCAAATCCAACACAAAATCAAAATTTTCCATTGATCTTTCTTCACCATCTTTTAGACCACTTTTATATGCAGCACCCGCATTATTAATCAACACATCCAATCTTCCAAATTTTTCAATACTTTTATCAATCAGCTCCTCCAAAACTTTTCTATCTGTAAGTTCACCTTGAACAACACAAAAATGATCAGACGGAATTTTAGCTTCCAATAACAGTTTTTTTGTTGCTTCTAAACTTTCAGCCGAGCGACCATGAATTGTTACAAATGCTCCAGCTTCAGCAAATCTAATAGCAGCAGTTTGTCCAATACCAGATGAGCTACCAGTAATTACAACAACTTTACCAGAAAAATCAATTGACATTTTGAACCTTTTAAAAGAAAATTTTCGATGGTAAAAAAACAGGAGTTATTTATATATGAGAGACAATTATGAGCAGAGCACAAAAGTATCACTTTCTTAACTATTTTGATGATAATCAATCTTTTAATCAAAATGTAGAGGGGTTGTTGTTGTAAAAAAGTGTTTTTGATCATCAAAAAACAATCATAAAAGTTGGAAAGAAAAGATGACAATTGCAAGAACAAAAAAAGGAACCCAAAGAGTTTAAAAAGTTCATTTTATATCAACAGTATAAATGCATCTACAACCATTTGAAAATTTTTATGTAAAAAAAAATTTTTGTGCATAAAATTTATTTATTTGACTGTTTAAAAATTTGAACATCAAATAAAATTAAATATTGATGTATTTTCATCAGCAGTTTTCTCAACAAAACTTTCATCATTATTATCACATAAACCATCAATTAAACTGTTGGTGAAGCTGATTCCATCACATGTATGACAATTAGTATCAGCATAGCAAAGATCAAGTAAAGAATCTTTTCGTTCAAAACATCCAACAATTTTTCCACATTTCTTGTAAATTGTTTCAACTACACAGCTGACAGTTGTATTAAAAGCTTCACAAGACTCGGAAGTAGCATTATTGCTGCAATTTTCAGCAATATTTTGAATGTTATCAATGTAGCAATTATAATCATCTTCGGATACTGTAAAATAGAAAATGAAAATGAAGAAAAAAAAGCCTGATATCTTACATTTAAAAAGCTTATCACAAACATAATCAATTTGAATAAAAGAAGCAATAACAAATTTTGCTAATTCATCTGTGTAATAACCATTTCCGTGGGGTATCTCTTTAATGTCAATTATATTGTAGCAGTTTTCAGTGACATTTGTTCCGATGCAATCATTCAAGTTTTGTTTTTTATCACAAAATGGTTGCCAAAATTCTTTTGTTACATTTTCAGAAAATATAGGTTCTGTCAATAAATAAGGCCCAGTTGGAGCTGACAAATCTTTTCCGTATAGATCATGATAGCATGTTCGAATTTTCTAAAGTTTATTGTAACAATTAAGAGTGCTTCATTTTTGGACATAAAAGATTAGCCAGATGATGGTCCTAGAGGACCATCATCGGGCTATTAAATGAAAACAACCAACTTCAAGATCTTTCAACATGCAATTTGTATCACCAAATCCCTTTTCAAGCGAAGCAAGCACTACAAGAATTAAAACAGCATTTTTCATTTTAAATTTTAACACAGAAATGCGTATCTTTTAACAAAAAGTTTTCTCTTCTAAAAAAAACTAAAGCTTCAGTTTTTGATTGTTGCTTTAAAAATAATCAGCAAAAAAACATAATAGAATGTAAAAAAAAGAACAATGGTCATAGTTGTTGTTCTAATAAGGCAAAAATGAATAAAGAAACAGTAAAGCTTTTTTAAAACAAATGTGAAATGAAATAAAAAATTTATATTAATGAAACTTTTATAAAATTTTGATTGATAACAAATTTATAAAAATGAAAAATTACAACACAAGTGTAAACAAATAATTATAGTATATGTGGCTCACAGAAATGTTCAGCATTATTTAACTCAAGGTAGTTTTTGTCATTGTTATCTTGAAGAAGCTTGGCAGTAACAAGTCTGCCCATAGTTTTGCATTTTAAGCAAAAGTATCTTTTAGTATCAATTCGGTAAACATAAATATAACCCATTGTTCTATCTTTCGAATCAAAAATTGCCAATCTTATAACACTTTTTTGATTATAAACAGATTTGAATAATTTGAAATCAAGTTCTTTGACAATTTTAGGAGTAATATTATTTGGTACAAATTTGATTGGCATACATTTATGT
Organism: Panagrolaimus sp. LJ2400; assembly: GCA_024447215.1. Taxonomy (NCBI): domain Eukaryota; kingdom Metazoa; phylum Nematoda; class Chromadorea; order Rhabditida; family Panagrolaimidae; genus Panagrolaimus; species Panagrolaimus sp. LJ2400. Next base: position 769,551 of record JAMRYA010000007.1, on the reverse strand, counting down.
GGAATCATACTTAATTCAACATATTCTTCATTTGAATCATTTTTAATTAGCTTTGCATAAACGTATGCTTTATGTTTGTTTTTACAAGCATTACAAACAAAATATTTTTCCTTTTCCTTCGAAGTGTATTCAAAGCATTCGCTTTTTTCTTTATTTGTGAATACAACCAAGCGTTGAATAACTTTGCTGTTTGCTTTTCTTTTAATTAATTGATAATTTGGAGCTTTGACAATATTGTTATCGACAAGAAGTGTATATTTCAAAGGTTCACAAACATGTTTTTCATTGCTGACATAGACGCATTCATCTTCTTTACCTTCATTTTTGACAATAATTGTTGTACGAATTTTTCCATTTCGACAGTTTCTACAGTAATAATACTTTCTTTCATTGCAATATGTATATTTATAAAAGAAGTTCTTTTCTTCTGTTGTAAAAAGAATTAAATGTTTTGTTCGTTTCATGCTTTGTAAGGTTGTTGACGTAATTTTATACATTGATTTTTTAGCAATTATATCATCTTTGTAATTTTCAGGATCAAATTCACGAAGCTCGCAAACATGTTTACCATTAAGTTTTAAATATTCTTTTCCGTCACTATTTTGATATACAGTAGCAATAACTTGTGTTCCCAATGGACATCGCCGACAAATATAATAACATTTGTGCCAATAATATTCGTAGCATAAATTTTTATTTGTAGCACAGAATACAATTAATCGTGAAGTAGAAATTCCTTTATGCATAAAATGAAAGATTTTGAAATTTGAAGCTTCTGTAATAACTTCTTTTGTAATTTTGTATTTTTCTGGATCATATTCATGCGGTTCACAAAGATGCTTAATTCTTCCTAATTTCAAAAATTTAGTTTCATCAACATTTTCACAAACTTCTGCGCTAACACATTTTTGCTTCTTTTTACATTCACAACATAAAAATTTGTTTTCAGCGTTACCCCAATAATATTCATAGCAAAAATTTTTTTCCGATGATGTAAAAATAATTAATTTAGGTTTATCAATTCCATTTTTGAATATTGCAAAGTCTTTAGCTTCAATAATCTTTTTTTCACAAAAAATTTTTAAATTATATTCACGTGGTTGACAGAAGTGTTGACGTGATTCTAGTAAAACAAATTCAGTTTTATCTTGTCGTTTGCAAATACGAGCCAAATTTGAATGCTTTAATAATGTACATCCACAACATCGATACAATTCCATCTTGCGATCCCATGAATATTCATAACATTTAGATCGAGATTCATCAATAAATAAAAATAATTTATCTGTGCATTTACTATGTTGATAAGAAGTAACCTCAAAATTTGATTTTTCTATTATTCCTTTGAATTCTCTGACTTCACAGACATGTTGATTATTGTTCAGCTGAAGAGCATCATTTCCTTTTCTTTTAATAATTTTTGCTGTTACATGCTTTTTTAATGGACAACAACCAAGACAACGAAAACATTTTTCATGCTTATTCCAATAATACTCATAGCAATGTTTTCTTTCAGACGATGGAAAAATGAACAATTTCTTTTTTTCAACACCTTTTATGACGTAAGTTCCCATTTCAAAAAATGGCGCTTCAAGAATTTTGCTGGTAGACTTGCTTTGAAATTGTTTGTTACGTTTTCTGGATTGTCTAAAATTTAATTGCAATATTGTATTAAAAGTTGGCTCACGTACCGCGTCCGATCATTACCATTATCTAGATGATTAAGATTACTTGAGCCATTTTTTAATAATGAGTCAGTGTTATAGTCTTTAGCACAGTTATTTTCTTTGCAGTTGTTGCTTGTAGATTTTCGTTTTCGAGGAGTTCTTCTAGAATTTAAAAACTATTTTTTTGTAAATAAAATTAAAACCAACAGTCTGCATTCTTCATTCTTTGAGAAAATAACATTATAAACATTATGATCCTTTAAAATGTAAATATATTCTTCTTTTTCTTTAGTATCTTGTAACTTAATCCATTTAACAAGTATTTCTTTAATTCTTAAGCTTGATTTATTATTTTGGGAAATATTAGCAAATAAAGAAGGTAAGAATCGCTTTTTAATTAATTCAGTACTGCCGTCAACTGCCTAGTAAATATCGAGATGTTAAGTATATATCAAAACAGAATAAACTTACTCCTTTTTTAATAAGAATACTATGAACTTTTTTGCATTTTCTTGTATTATTAAAAATTATAGCAAAATCTTCTTGAGCGTTTTGTTCACCAAATACATATAAAATATTCTAAAAAGATTAATGTCTTACAAATAAAAGTGAAAAATAACAACAAACTTTTTGTGCAACAAATTCCAATTTAAACGAAGCAGAAATCCCTTTGTATTCTAAAAATATATATGAATATTAGAGTAATTTTATGCAAACAATGAAACTACTACTACTATTAAAAAGTTCAACATGCAGCATTTCCGATATGCTATCAACCATTAATTTGCATCGTCCTTGATATTGCAATTTCTCGCTTTTGTTTTTTGCTATGATATCCACAACCATTTTTGCGTTTTTCTCTAAAAAAACCAAAGCAGAAGTTTAGAACTTTTATCAGTATGAAAAAATTGTTTATATTCAATAAGGACAAAAATAATTGTGTTTTTATCAGTCACTGAAACATTAAATTAAGCAATTGTCAATTATAATTTTAAAACAAACGAGTGCATCTGTAAGAAAAGTAAAAAAACAACAACAGCATAAAGACCATCAATCACAGAAACATACCATGGTATAGCACAGACAAAAAAGAAAATTATAGACACTATAAAAAGATCACAATCCATACATACCACACTTTTCAACATTATCTTTTGCATAAGTTTTTCTTCGATATAAAAAAATGTCATGCTAACGAACACTTGAAAAAAAATGTGATTCTTTCTTTGTGCACTTGTTAATGGCACTTTCAATTATTTTGTTCCCATCAATGTATGTATTTTATCTGACAAAAACATTCTTAAACAATTTTTGTTCACTTTTATAGCATCTTATCTAATTAAAAAGAAATGTTCACACAAAAGCTAGGTCAAAGTTTATTTAAGATAATTTCCCATCATCAAGAAAATAAATTTTTAATTCTGTTACAAGCTTTATTATTGCAAAAAATTTATTTCAACAATAGCATAAATAATGTATGACTAGAATCATAAAAATGACATGGTATGTTTATGCACAACCAATAGCACCATTAACAATGGCTCGCTTTGCTGGTTCACAGCATGATGGAAGGCCAAGTCCAAATGAGCATAAAGTTGCAGCTCCACATTTGGTTGTAGATGTCATTGTATCTTCTCCACTACAAAAAAATAAGAAAATAAATGTTTAAAATGTATCAAAAAAACTTACGGGCAAGCTCCACCACGACAAACTCGTTTCATAACAACTCGACCACATTGTCCACAATTTGCTGTGCAAGATAGAGCAGCCCATTCAGTCCAACCAGATGGTGCAGCAGTTGTTGTTGTTGTTGGAGGTGTTGGTTTTGGGGTAGTAGTGGTTGTTGTTGGTGGAAGAACAGGAGTATCCAAATATACACCAATAACCCGACGAGTCATTGAACAGAAGTTTGTACCTTTTCTAAAGCGCATATAACCATTTTCACCCCAATTTGGTCCTACAAAATGTTGATTATTATTACTATATTCATGGATGATACTTACCCAATGAAGCTTTTGCAATCCAATAATCAGGTGTATATCCCACAAGTAGCACAACAATCATTGATGCACATTTTGGATTTGGAACAGAATCCATGACGCCACCAGTATAGCCAGCGATCAAATGGTTAACATTATCATAAAAGTCAGTAGTTCCATTATTTCTTGGTGGAAGATAGAGAACAGCTGCAGCCGGGCCATAATTGTAAAGATCAGCAGCTATTTGATCTTCAGTATAAGTGATAGTGTTACCATTTTTAACTTGTCCATATTGTCGGAAACCAGCAATTTTATATCTTTGTTCAGTGCATGCCTCACATCCTGCACCAATATCAACCATTCCATCTGCACCAGTAACATATGGAGCACAGCTTTCAAGTGGGAGCCCAATATCTCGAGCATATTCAAATGACGGCTGAATGATATCACCAGAATAGCAAAGCTCAGAACGATATTCACAATTGAGAAGAGTTTGTTCAGATAAATCCAAGGTTTGATTCTTTCGAAGAAGATATTGTGATTCGATAGATGCAATAGCGGCATGTGCCCAAGCAGATCCACATTGTCCTTGATTTTTAACAGGGGTTACTTTTCCATAATCTCGGAAATCGAAGGATGTTGGGATGGTTGTTGCAACGGTGTTATCAATGGCACTTCGTTTAGGTCGTGAGAAAGTGCCAGGGACATTGATTGCAGCAGCCATAGAAAGCGTTGCTAGAAGAATGAGTTGAACTTGATAGAACATGCGTGTACTTGTTGAACAAGGAATAAATATTATATGATTTCTAAAGCAAACGTAGCTGCTTATATATGCATAATTTTTGTACATTTAAAACACAAACAAATATTTGCTTAAATCTCGACGTATTATTTACTGTATTGTTTCATGCCTTGAATTGTTAGAATTTAATTTTTGTAGTTTCTGTTTTCTAATATGCCCTTTTGCTGCTGCTTACTAAAGAAGAGACAAAGGAAACAATAGAAAGAAAAAGTTCAGTTGATCAATTTTTACGTGATTCTACAAATTTTAATACGTGTAATAAAAAAGTGTTTGAACACCTGCTTACATTATTGCAAAAAGAAAGGGAAAAATGGCTAAACTTTGTGTTTCTTTTATTTCTTTTTATGTGTGTTTTAATATTTTCTTGCATTTGTCGACGACATAATTTTGATTTCCTTTTTTTTTCAATAAATTGTTCACACAAATGCTTCATAAAATTTTCAATTGTCATTGTTTATTGTTTTCTCGATGCAGGAAGTGTATACGTACAAATAAATTTTTTAAAAATTGTTTAATGCTATATACTTTTACTGCTATTTCTACAACAAAAACTAATAACAGCTTTTATGAAACCATTTTTTAAAAATCTTACTATATAAAAAATGATAAAAGGAATTATACCATGTATATAAATGTTTTTAGCGAAACTGCATAACTAAGAAATCTGAGAAAAATTGCAAAAACGATTGTTGCTTTTCATTACTATAAATGAAAAAATTATTGGTGAAAACAAAAAAACAAAAAATAGCATATGCATAAATGATTTAATTCTGACCATTCAAAAAATATTGATCGTTTGTTGCATACATACCTTTCAGTATACCATTTTTAAAGGATAGAAACCATTTTTAGACTGAACAAAGTTGTATATATAATTTTTTGAACAATAATTAATTACATTTACAAGTAAAAAGTGTAAGATTAATTAAATATAATCCTTTTTACAATTAATTCAAACTTTTGTTAAGAAATGGTTGTGGTGCTGATAGCAAAAGATAAAAATGAAAAGTTTCAATTTGAAGGAAGATGCAAATTAACTATTGATTCTGTCTCAAAGTTATTACTTGTTGAACCTTTCAATGAAGGTATGTTTTAATTTGAAAACTTTAAATATTATTAGGTAATATTGTAAATACGTTTAGAAATGATATCTGCAATGTTTAATAGGAAATTTGTTGCTTCAAAGGTTTGTATTTTATTATTATTTTTTTATTAAAAAATACGGTAATTTTGCTTAATGTTATTTTTAGAATATTTTATTTGTTTTTGGTGAACGTGATTTTCAAGATTTCGCTTTAATTTTTGATAATACAATTATTTGCAATAAAACTTACGGCTTTCTTGTTAAACAAGAGGTAAGTGCTGTTTTTCCTTGTTTGATAAGTAACAAAAAAATGAATGGCATAAATATTTAGGCTATTATTGGATACAACACACTTATTAAAGAACGATTTTTGCCTCCATTGTTCAACCATATGTCAAATAGTTCTGAAGCAACTTTAAAAATGAAAGAATTTTTATTTAAATGGATTAAATTACAAGATGCAAAAGAAAAAGAAGAATATATTCATATGTCAAATGATTACAATATTTACGATTTAAAAAGAGGAAGGTAAATTGTTTATAGCATCTTAATATTTAATTTAGTTAAAAATAATTATTATAGAAGAAAGTATAAAAAAAGAGTTGCAAAAGAAAACTTTAGTAATATTAATTTTTCTGATTCATATGTAGATAATAATGAAGGGTAAGCTTTTTGTCAATCAGTTCTTTTTATCTTACTAATATTTTTTAAGCCCTCCACCAAAAAAGACAAAGCTTTTACAAAATGATATTACAAATAGAATTATTGTTAAGCCCAATTTTGAAGTCTATCGTTATACAAAAAGAGGAATTCAAAAAACAACATTGATAGTATTTTGTTCAACGAATAAGAAGCTATGCTATGAATTTTATTTTAGTAACTATGATCAGCGTCATATATGTCTTGGATGTGAAAAGATACAATATTTATATGCAAAGATTATGAAAAATGTTAACGGTGATGAATATGTAGAACAAAACAAAAATCAACATATTTGTGATTTACGTGAATTTGATCCATCGAAATATCGAAGTGATATTGTTATTAAAAAGCCGTTTTTTGATATTGTTGAAAGTAATGCATCAGGAAAGCTAATGAAATATTTATTTATTTTTACATCAAATGAAAAGAAAATGTGCTACAAGTTTACTTACGGTAGTTATCATAACTTTTTCTATTGCTCGCGATGTCACATCCAAAAACATGTTATACGAGCACATGTGTGTAAAAACAAAATTGGAGAAGAATATGTTTCAATTCAAGATAAGCAACATGTATGTGAGCCATGTGAATATTCTACCAAAAAATTGGAATATGAAATTGTTAAAGCTGGTGATTACGAAATAACAAGAAGAAGATTTCGAGGACGATGGTTACAAAAATTATATGTTTTTATTTCAAACAAAAAGGATTACTGTTATGAATTTACATTTCATGAGAAAAAGAATTATTATATTTGTAACTCCTGCATCAATGTATCAAAGGTTTTTGTCATTGCAAAGATTATTAAAAATGATGAGAATGAAGAATATGTTCAATTAAATTGGAAGAAACATGTTTGTGAACCTGTAAAATATGAACCAGAAAATTTAATTCTTTTATTCAAACCAGATTTTGAAATTAAAAAGCTTCCCTACAAAGGTGTTGAAAATACTTATCTTTTTCTTACTCATCCAAATGACAAAAACTTATATAAATATTGGTTCTGTAAAAAACAAAATCGGTTCATTTGCAACCAATGCAAAACAGCTCGAAGTGTTATGGCAAAATTAAGGAAAGATGAAAGCGGTGAAGAATATGTTGAATTAGGTAAAAATGAACATGTCTGTCAATCAAAAGAAGAACCATCTGGACCAAATATTATTAATTTGCCAAATTTCAAAGTTGTCAATGATGGAAAAGATTTATTTATTTTTGATGAAACTAAAAAAACTTTATGTTATTCTTACGTTTATCATCCTTCGCGAAAGAATTTTGTATGCCGAAAATGTATTGCTAAAAAAAGAAAAGTGTGTGCCACGTTACTGCAATATCGAAATGGTGAAGATTATTTGAGAACTGGACAAAACAGTCATATTTGTAAGCCAGAAAAATATCAATCAGGTCCAATCAAACGTGAATATCGGTCAAAAAATTATTAAAACTGTTTTTTTAAATCCTTTATTAACAGCTCTTTCCAGGATTGTTTTTTGTGGTATTCTATTTGTATTTTTATAAAAAAAATTGAAGTCTGTCTTGGCTTTCATTTCACGAATGTAGCTTTAGCATGTAATTTTTTACTGGGATAATACCGATATATAAACAAAAAAAATAATTACTACTGTTCTAGGGTTATTTTTAACCGTGGGTAAAAATAACATGGGTGAAAATTTTTTTAACCTTTTTCAGCAACTATTGTCATTCTTTCTCACAAGAGACCGTTTTGAGATGTTACTCTCAGATTTTTTCATCATAATGGGGAATCAACAGCTCATAGCAAGGCTTGTTCGCTATTTTATGATTTCATAGCATTTTGCTATTACACAGTAAGTAGCAGACGATGAACGTCTTAGTACATACATTACTTTTGGAATGATTTTTGATGGTTGTATATGCTTTACCGTATTTTTTTATAAATAATTAATCATATTTCATGCCATTACACCCATCTAAAATCATCACAAACGTAATTCATATACTAAGACGTTCATCGTCTGCTACTTATAGTGTAAATAAATTTTGCTATTAAAATCATAAAATAGCGAACAAGCAAAAATCCCCTGGGGGTTTTTCACACCTTGCTGTGAGCTGTTGATTCCCCACTATGATGAAAAAATCTGAGAGTAACATCTCAAAACGGTCCCTTGTCAGTCTAGAACACTGTTTCTTACATATTTCAGCATAAATTTTAATTAAGAATTTAATAAAATAAAAGTCGACAATGTTAAGTTTAAAAAATTATCCTGTCCTTGAAACAAAAGAGAATCATTTCATTTACCTTTTTTGTTAAATTAGCTATTGATCACTGATTATAAATGCTTCATTTCTGATTGTTTTTGTCATTAACAAATGCCCCCATTTTTTTATTCTTTTAGCAGCTGTTTTGATAAAACTGAAAAATATCAAAAAATCATCTTAAAAACTAATTAATTTATTGTCAAAAAGGGAAGATAAAAGGATGAAAAACAACACATGTTTATTTCTTCTCAACAAAAGCAATTTGATAGGGATTTATAATGAAAGTGTTTTCTTTCATTTTTCTTCATTGTTATCCATTTTGCTGCTTTTATTTTATCTCATTGATCAAAAGAAAGAAGTAGAAATGGCTTCAACAACTTTTACCTTTGTTTGTATCTTTTTACTTCTTTCCCAACACATCTCTGCAGAAGTTGACGAAGAATTTATTCCACCACCAAAAAATACTGGTAAAGTTGAAGGCCATGCTGCTGATCGAACCCCTGTTGCAATTCCTACTGGTGCTTATGTTGAAGAAACCTATCAACCAACCCCTGAAGATAAAACTAAAAAGAATTTGAAATATGGTCTTACTGCTGCGGCTGTTGGTGCAGCTGTTGTTGGAGCTGCTGGTGCTGCTGGTGTTGCTGCCTATCAACATTACAAGAAACACCACAATGCCACTGCTACCACCGTTGATACTCCACTTGGTTCAACTGTTGCCGATATTGGATTAGATTAAAGCAGCAGCCGATGAATATTATTGTAATAAAATTAAATCATGTTATTATTTTGTGTAAGCTTTCTTTGAAAAGGTTGAAATTTAAACTTTTTGGCTATTCATTTTTTTGATTTTTAAATAAATATAAAAACTTTCTAATTAATTTTTACTTCTCAAACATTAAGTCAGAACATTTTTTAACAGTGTTCACTAAAAAGTTCTACCTTTTATTCAACAAAAAATCAAACACATTATTTTACAAAATAATGTACATGTAATAAACAAAAAAAGAAGTCGATTATAGCTTTTGCAGTTCACAAACATGTTCATTTTGATTCAGCTCCAAATAATTTTCACCATTCTCGTCTTGCATAACTTTTGCTGTGACAGATTTATTTTTGGTTTTACATTGTTGACAACGATAGTTCTTTTTATCTTGATGATAAACATAAATATAACCATAATTTGTGTTTTTTGCATCGAATACAACCAACTTTCGAATTTTCCTATTTCCACGATCACTTTCATATAATTTAAAATCAGGTTTTTTGACAATTTGGGAAGTAATATTTTCAGGAACAAATTTGATTGGTTCACATTCATGTGATTTATTACAAAGTTCAACACATTCTTCATTATTATCGTCTTTTACAAACTTTGCGGAAATATTAATTTTGTGATAATTCTTGCAAGTAAAACACAAAAAATACTTTTCTTTTTCTTTCCAGGTGTATTCAAAACATTCATTTTTGTCTTCATTTGTAAAAACAGCCAAATGTTGAACAATTTTACCTCGAAATTTTCTTTTTACTAGCTGATAATTTGGAGCTTTAACAATATTGCCATTTGTTAATTCAGAATATTCAAGAGGTTCACAAACATGTTTTCGGCTACTGACATATAAAAATTCATTTTCTTTTCCTTCATTTTGGATTGCAGCAGTAAGATGAGCTTTTGATGTAAGACAATTTGCACAGTAATAATGCTTCTTCTCACTTTTATATAAAAATCTATAATAAAATTTTCTTTCTTTTGATGTAAAAATCATCAATCTTTTGCTTTTAATATTTCTTAATGTCGTGGTAGAGAGTTTGTACATCAATTTTTTGATAATAACATCTTCTTTATATTTTTCTGGATCAAATTCATAAAGTTGGCAAATATGCTGTGATTTGCTGAGAATTAAAGAATCTTTTGTATCTTCTTTTTGACATATTGTAGCAGTCACTCCATTTTTTAATGGACATCGGCAGCAGTAATAAAAACAGGCTTTTTTGTTCCACCAGTATTCATAACATAAATTCATATTGGTTGAAGAAAATACGACCAGTATTATTTTTTCAGCGTTGTTATGATTGTATTTAAAAATTTTGAAATTTGAAGGCTTAACAATTTCTTTTTTTGAAATATCAAATTTTTCTGGATCATATTTCTGTGGTTCACAAATATGCTTTTTTGTGCTTAATTTTAAATACTTGCTTCCATCAACATTATTCTGATAAACATTTGCTGTAACATATTTTTTCTTGCATTGACAACCATTACAACAAAAGATATTTGGAGTTTTAGTGGAATAATATTCATAACAGAAAGTTTTTTCAGATGACAAAAATACAATTAATTTAAATTTTTTGACATCTTCTTTAATGCATTCATGAATTTCAAAATTTGAAGCTTCAACAATTGCTTTTTTACCATAATTCTCAAAATTGAATTTTCTCGGTACACAAATATGTTGCTTTGATCTCAGTATAACAAATTCAGTTCCATCTTCTTCTTTTTGACAAATATCTGCACGAGTATAAGACTTTTTTCTTCCACAACCGCAGCATAAATATCCCTGTGACCGACAACTCCATGCATATTCATAACATTTTTCACGTGATGAATTCAAATAAATAATTAATCTATTCACCGTAGTTTTTTGAAGTTCATAAGAAACAATTTCAAAATTTGGTTTTTCAATAATGCTTTTGTATTCTTGTAAGTCACAAATATCAGGTTGTTCGAAAAGTTCGTGCAGGTGTTTGAACCGCTAGCATATTTTTAATTTTTGATGAAATATTTTAATTTCTTTTGTAAAAGGTGCCCAGGGATGTCAGAAATGATGCCTGAAAAGCATTTTTGGGTATCTTTAAAATTGGCGGATTTTGGGGGGATATACGGGGATTAACCCGGATTTCAGCATATTTTGCACAAAAATTCAACGAAAAAAATTTCAAAATTTGCAAATTTTAGCCTCAAAATGATGAGCAATATGTCAGAAACCCTATCCAAAATATTGTGCCAATGTTAAAAATACCAGATCCGGTCTATGCAAATTTTTTCTAAAATAGCATAAAAAACCGTTAATTTGACTTATGAAGAAAAAATTTGCATAAACCAGATCTGGTATTTTTAACATTGGCACAATATTTTGGATAGGGTTTCTGACATATTGCTCATCATTTTGAGGCTAAAATTTGCATATTTTGAAATTTTTTTCGTTGAATTTTTGTGCAAAATATGCTGAAATCCGGGTTAATCCCCGTATATCCCCCCAAAATCCGCCAATTTTAAAGATACCCAAAAATGCTTTTCAGGCATCATTTCTGACATCCCTGGGCACCTTTTACAAAAGAAATTAAAATATTTCATCAAAAATTAAAAATATGCTAGCGGTTCAAACACCTGCACGAACTTTTCGAACAACCAAATATGTTGGTTTTTATTTAATTTAACAATATCCTTTCCATTTCTTTTAATAATATTGGCTGATGTCATCTGTCTTTTTCTCAAACATCCAACACACATAAAATAATTCCTCAATTTATACAAAACATATTCATAGCAATATTTGCGATTTGATAAAGAAAATACGTAAAGCTTTGTTTTGGAGTGACCATTATTGACATATTTTAACACTTCAAAATTAGGTGCTTCAACATATTTAGTTGTCTTATATTGGTGCTTTCGTTTTTTTGAAACTGATCTAAAACTTGTTTATAAATACATCATAAAAACACTTGGTGAAATTTACCGCATTGATGTAGTGTAACTTTGTTCAGAAGAATGATGATCAGTGCTTGAGATAGTTTCAGCAACATAAAATTCAGTATTTGTGCCATTTTGCTTTCTTGAATTTAAACTAGAAATTTACAAAATTTACATTACTATCAAAACGGAGAAACTTACTTTTCCTTTTCTTGATGGCAAGAAAATAACAAATCATAAATATCATAATTCTTTTAAAATTGAATATATTGATTCTTTTCATCATCTCTATGATCTTCAATCCACTTTTTCACTACTTCTTTTAATTTTAAACTTGATTCATTGTTTTTTGAAATTTCATTGAATAAAGGAGGCAAAAAGCGTTCGCGAATAAGATCAATATTTGCAGCAGTTGCCTGAAAATTTATAATTAGAAAGTTAAACAAGTTATAATCATACCCCTTTTTTAATAAGCGTTTCCAAAACTTTATTGCATTTAGCTGTATTATCAAAAATTAAAGCAAAATCTTGAAAATCGTATTCAGCAAATACAAATAAAATATTCTAAAAATAAAATGTATTAATGATTTATCAAAGAACGCATAAAGAAACAAACTTTTTGTGCAACAAATTCCCATTTAAACATTGCTGATATCATTTTATATTCTGAAAATGATACTAATACAGGAGGTTCTCGCAATGATAACATACCTTCATTAAATGGTTCAATAAGTAAAACTTTCGAGAGATCATCAATAATTAATTTGCATCTTCCTTCATACTGATACTTTTCATTTTTATCTTTAGCAATCAGCTCTACAACCATTGCTGTCAAAAAGTGATGTTCTTGCTTTAAAAAGTAATCCGTAAAAAGATTAAGGGAGACAATAAACACGCAAAAAAGTAAAAAAAAATTATTTTTCCTGTTGCATAATTTTGTTAGTATTAGCTAAAAAAGTGTCTGCTGCAAAAATAGAAAAGCAAAAAAATATTTCGGAATATTTCAAGTGTTTTGATTTTTACCTGAAAAAGAGACAACCTCTCGCTCAAAAATATTTCTTACCATCCTTAAAAATGAAAGATTTTGGTTGTATATTTTAAGATTCCGTGAGATTTTTGAGATACTTTATAGACAAGCAGCGGAAATTGCTGTTCACTTTAATAAAAAAAGCATTTGAAATAATTTTTATTAACAAAAAAGATAAAACAAATAATTAAATTTTTTACAATACAAACCATCTTTTTTTGCACCATGTTTGCTTTTCCTTACAACAATAATGCACACAAAAGTTTTAACGAACATTTTGATATTCAATACACAGTTTAGTCAAAAGCTGATACTTTTCATTATTTTGTCCAGGAAAAGTAATCCAAGGCGGCAAATAATTCCGATTTGTATGGTCAAGAATTTCATCAACGATTTTTTGAAGTCGATTCTTGTAAGTATCAGAAATGGATGGGGAGAAATAAAGATTGAATTTTGTATGTTTTATTCCCTGAAAGTAAAAAATGATGCAAATTTTTTGAAATAAGTTAATACTTTTACTTTGATATAAAAAAATAAAGTTTCAACATCTAAAGAATCTGGGATATGTTCCAACATGAATAAATTTAAAGTTGAAAAATGTGGAAGTTTCAAAAGATTTTTAACTGTTTCAGGCGAGATTCCAGTATTATTTTCAACAAGATTACTGTAATATATTCATTTTTCACGCAAATTTAAAAAACTTAAAAACCTTACAAAATAATATCTTTTGCTTTGGAAGCATGTTCAACGAGTTTTTCAAGCGGAACAATTGAGCCATCATCATTCTTAATAATACATCCACTAAAATCAATTTTTGTTGCATTTGAAACAAGAAATACATATTGTTCTAAAAAAATAAGCTGTCGATAAAAGTTTAAATGATACGCATCACATTGATAAATCATTGGAAATATTGAAGATACAACATTTTCTTTCTTATCCATATCAACATGTATTACTCGAAAATCGTTGACAATCCAAAGTTTTGCAAGAGCTTGATTTAAATTTATATTTTTAAACAAAGATTTTTGATGGATTCTCCATATATTTATCTGTTCTTTCTTGTTGTTGCTGTGAGAAATATAAGAAGTAGAGAAATAAATTAGTTCATCGCAGATGATGATGGGATTTTTTGCAAAAAAATATTTGCATGATTGAATCATCTTTTGATATAATTTTGGCGTTGATGGGTTTGTAGCAATATAATAAATTATTGAATCTGGGAATGTCCAATTTTGGGGTTGATATGATTGATAAAAACGAGTCTTTTTGAAGGCATTTTTCATCAGTAAGGAATTGGCTTTTCGTTTTCGATTTAAAGTTAAAATTTCAAGATCAGAGGGATTCATTGTTTTTGTCACACCTACTGATAGTGCTTCCAAGAAACAATGTAAAACAGAGCAATCAATAAAATTCATTTTCGCTAACACAACAAAAAAATAGGTAAACCCTTTTTATTTACTCAAACAAAGCAAAAAAAGATAAAATGACCTTTTTTGCTGTAAAATGTATAACACATTTTTTTTATCAATTTACATCAAAAATATTTTTAAGCATACAAATAAGAATAAATTGAACGTTACCGACATTTTGTTGCAATAAAAAAAGGGTGCTCCAAAAGAATGTCGCTTATTTTTAACTTTAAAATACACAAAATAATATGATAATTTAAAAAGAGCTTTTTTTAAAACAGATAAAAACAAAAGAAAAAAGCTTTGATCAATAGCTATTTTTCCTAAAGGCCGTCCTCGTCTTCTGCATCATCATTGATTCCGGTGATAATAAACAACGGCTGTTTATAATCAGGATATAAATTGTATTATTTTTTATTGAATTTTATTATGTTACACAAAATATACATCTATCTTTGATTAATAAAAACAATCCCAGAAGAAGATCTTACAGCAGAAGAAACAGCAGGAGTAATTTGATTCTTTTTAAATCCATGAAATATCCATTTAGATAACTTAAAAATAGCTTCTCTGTAGCCTGTCATAATTGTCAAAATAATTATACATTCCAAAAAAACACGAATTTGTCGAAATGTCTGAATATTTGTAAATGAAAATGGACCTTTAAACAATGAAAAAAAGCTACGATCATTTGGATCATCACTATCTTTTCCAGAATAAATCGATTGAAGTGATTCAAAGATAAGAATTATTGCATTAAAAAGTAGCTGTAACATTAGAACAATTGCAATTCGAAGGGAACCATAAAAATCTTTTCGATTATTGTTATATTGAAATTTAAATTGACTGCTAACTTTTCGAACTATTAAAAATGATGGAATTAATGCTCCAATAATGCATGCTGGACCTTTGGCTTTATCAATTCTATCAAAAACAAGTCCTGCGTCAATAAAAAAGCTGTAAACGCTGTCAGGTTTGATCATGCTGGTATAACACTTAGATTGAGAAATATTCATTTTTTTGCAATCACTTTGAATATCAAGATATCGAGTATTTGAGATTGCTTGACAAGTTGACAATATGATAGTTGTAGATAAAAATGCCATGGTAATAAAAAGAATAAAAAAGAAAATCCGAAATTTCTTTGTTATTTTTTCATAAAAGTTGTTGAAATATAAACATAAAAATCGAGAAATCGTTAAAAGAAAAAATGCCGAATATGAATTCATTCGAAATATGATGTTTAAAGCTGAATATAAGATTGTCATCCACATTGGTAGTGTTAAAAATACGCGATAAAAGCATCGTATTATGACAAAATTATTATTGCAATAATAGTCATATGTAACACAGACATCCCAAATAGCTTGATTTAGAATAAACCATCGATAATTTGCTTTAATTTTACCAAAAATTGAAATCAAAATAATTAATGCCAAAAGTGACAGCGTAATCCAATGAAAATAAATTATTCGTAAAACTAGTGATAACGTCATTACAAAGCATCGAATATCAGATGCATCAAAGTCCTCTGCAGTGCTGCAAATTTCTACTGCCATATTCAATTAATGCTAGTTTAAAAGATGTGCGAAATGTTTACGACACTTACTGGTTGTGCTAATATTTACAGTAAATAATTTACTTTTTAGATTTCAAATAAGTGCAACCCCTTTTAACGTTTTTTAAATTAGCATTTACAAATTGGTATCATTTAAAATCAAAATAATTACAGACTATTTTTTTTCAAGAAACATAAGCTGCAAAAACGCTTGGTAATTTTTACTTGAATTAAATTGCTTCACTTTTTGTTGAAGTAATGTTTATGTTTGTTTTCAAGGAAAAATGAGACATCCAAAATTCAAAATAAATTACATACAATTTACAAGTTTAGTACTTTTCATTTCCAAAAAATGGTAGCTTACAATTACTTTGCGGTAATTGCTTATGCCTGCCAATGTTTTATTAACAAAGATCAAATAATTGTATGAGTTGGGCAATACTCTATATTTGAAAAAAATTCCAACACACACGTTACAATGTAAAAAGTCCGAGAGGTGGAAGATTGCTAGCTGCTTTAAAACAAACCAGCAACCATGGAATATTTTCTTTTGTTTTTTCAATTTGAGTAAAATATCTTAATAAATTTAATTTTAAAACAACATTGACTTTCTTGTAATTTGAGAATTCGTCAATGTACAATGAAATTCGAACATCTCTTTTTGATTTACTCTGAAATAACTTCAATTAATATTTTTCACAAGGAGAATAAAGCAGTCAAAAACGCTTTATTGTGTATACTGTAATAAAACCAAAGCTAAAGAAAACTAACTTTCATAAAAGCATACAACATTTCAACAGTAAAATCAATGTCGCTAACAGTAATTCGAAGCCTTTCAAAATCGCCGCCATGCTTAAACTTTATCAAATCTTCCGGCCGTGATGCTCCAATTTCAATGTTGGTTTCATGAAATTCAGTTGTTTTAATATTTGGTATTTTCTGAAGGACACTTTGAAATGAAATTTTTGAGAAAATATTTAAGAAAGCACAATTTAACACTTTCGTATCCGACGATAAAAGTAGAAGAAATTCATCACCAAAAAGTTGACAGTTTTTTAGAATCACGGCTTCTGACTTAACAATTATAGAATTGAGGTTGCTTTTGTAAAGTGGAAGTAAAGTTCTTTCAATTTCTTTGATTTTGTAAAGTGTAACATAATTTGAATTAGGCTCGAACTCTGCCATTCGACTGACAATTCTTAACGGCTTCCAATCAAATTTTTCTAATAATTTTGAAGAAAAAAGTAATAAATAACGTTCATATAGATCAAACATTTTTAAATGACGAGGTAATAGATCGAAGTCAATACTTGGAAGAAAAAAGTTTTCAGCTGAAAAATTTACAGTAGTTTTCAAAGGTACAATTGATACTTTGAGCTCCTATTTTTTTCTAGGGGGCTGCTCAGACGCATAGGGGAGGAAAGAGTAAAGGGCCGTTCCGATTTTTATGTGCGGCAAAAAGTGCCTGACGTCAGGGGGGGGGGGGGTAAATCAAAAATTTGTTCACGTAAATTTACCTGTAAATCTTTGAGGACAATAAACAGTATGATGATTGTTTGAAAAACAGATGTAACATTTTTGATAAATTTTACATAATTCATTTTGAGGTCCATTGTGGTTTATATTGAAATTTAAACAATTAGGGCAACACCTTTCTATGACAGCAATGTCTTTTCTAGAATCATCAGAACTGTACATATCACAGTTTTGTGAAAAATGATAGGAAGAATAACAGAAGAAACAAGACATATGAAATACGGGAACTTGACGATTTTGATAAATATCTTTCTAACCTTTTATAACCACGAGAAAAAAATATTCTTTTTCTGCTGTTTTTCTTTCAAATGAATAGGAAAAAAAACATTCCTCTCTCAGTAGGTAGTAAACAATAAACTTCATTTAGTATAAAAGAAGCAGACCCCATCCCATATGGAGAAAGGACCCACTTTTATTGATGAGATTGAAAGTAAAGAAAGGTAAAGGCTTATTTATAAAATTAGCAACCAAAATCCATATTTGCGATAAGCGAAGTAAAATTAAAACATTCAACGGACAGCTCTAGAAAGATCAAGTAATTTACAAAATTTTTCACTATCAATTCTAGGAAAACTAAAAAAAGGAGGTTTATAATCATGATCATGTGTGGCTAGTATTTCATTTAATACAGCTTCAAGACGAGCCATATACCCTTCAGAGATGAATTCATAGAACAATAACTTGATAGAAGTGTGCAAATTTGTCTAAAAACATATCATTTAAATATTAGAAACTAAAAATTATCTAACTTTGATAAAAACAAAAAAATTTTTGATATCGAATGATTCAGGAATTTTTTCTAAAGCAAATAAATTCAAAGATGAAAAATGTGGAATGGATAAAAGATTTGTAACAGTTTCAGATGTGATGCTTAGACAATTGCCATTATCAAGGCTTCTAAAAAATATTAATAAAAGAATTAAAGGAATATCATGCTGTAAAATAGCAATTTTTTCTATCCAACCCCCCTCCCCCCCCCCCCCCCCCAAGTTTACAAAAACTCGACAAATTTAAAGATGATCCAATTCTTTGTGAGCTCCAAATAAAAACTTACAAATCTAGTCGAGAAGCTTTGACAGTATTTTGAACAAGTTTTTCAAGCGCAGTAACAGAACCGTCACCATTTTTGACAGTGGTATCGTACAAAGTCACATCTTCAGCATTTGAAGCAAGAAATATAAATTCTTTCAGTAAAATATTTTGATGCCAAAGATACAAATATTTAATATCACACTGATAAATTTTTGGAACAATATCAGAAGCAAGAGTTTCTCCACCTTCATTTTTGTCTGAATCAATATTAATTTCATCAGTAATCCAGAGAAGATGATTAATCAAACGAGTTTTTTTAAAAAAATTATTTTGTTTAATCCACATTTCATTGCTTTCAAAATCATAAATTAGTTGTTCACAAATAATAACAGGATTTTTGGTAAAAAAATATTTGCATGTTTGAATCATTTTTTGATATAATTTTGATGTCGATGGATTCATGGCAATGTAATAAATGATTGTATCTGGAAATGACCATTCTTGGTGACGATAAGGACCATCGCAATGATGTTGAGGAGCCTTTGATGGATTCTTTGAGCTCAACATTGTAGTTTCAGAATTGGAAGAAGAAGAATTCATTTTTTTTACCACTAATCTAAAGAGTTTTCAGCAACTGATAATGTTTTTTTGTTAATAAATTACAATAAAAAACGATCACGCTCTAGCAGATGTAACAACTTTTATTAAGGTTTGCCTTTTAGCCTGCTAGTAGCCGGCAAATATCCAATTTCGAGAGTTAGCCACAGCATTTTTTATTAAAACGTAAACGAACGTCTCGATTGAATGAATCCATTTTTTATTAATTTATTAAAATTTATCTACGCTTCAAAAATACAGAAAAAAATCGATAAACAAAACGCACGCATGAGTTGTGTTTTTCAAGTCAGCAATGTTAAAACAAGCAAATTAAATCAATGATAAGGAAAAGGCTTTAAAAGAAACTTCTTTTCAAGTCAAAAATCAATGCAAGTTTATTTTTTGAAACAAACGTTTTTTGACAATTTTCTAAACAAGGAATACGCAGATTTTTTTCACAACTAAAAAATATAATTTACAAACAATATTTTACATTTATTTATTTTTTTATAGTTCAAGCTTAATTCTTTTCAACATATTATTTTTATCTTCTTCTGGCAAGGCTGCATATGCTTCTTCAGCTTCTGCAGAATCCAAATCTTCAAAATGTGCAATTTTTTCTGCATAGTCTTCTCCCAATGTGTTCACCATAAAACTCCCTAAGGCTAGAGATGCACCAGTAGAAATATCTTCATTTTCATGTTCAACTAAAGCAAGGATTGTTTGCATAACTTCAACATCAACCTTAAAATCATCATCCTTTTCTGCAGCTTTTATCAAATTTTTTGTTAAATCCATAATCATGTTAGAGTCATAGCTGCTGATCAATTCTGAAAGAAGTGGAATAAGATGTTCAATGATAACTTGGACTTCAAGTTTAAGATTTTGGCACAAATGTGCGATGATTTGTGCATTATTGTGTTGCATTTCACGAGAAATATCTGGGGAATATGAGAGTAAAAGTGATTCAACAATATTTAACTCCATGTAGATATTTCGTAACTCAGGGTGTTTTGAAATGATTGTTGCAAGAGTTTCAATGGCATTTTCAAGAACATTTTCATCTGTTGAAATTAATGCTCGGATTAATGCTGGAATTATTTCAGCTTCAAGAATTGCTTCTAGGTTTTCCGGGGTTTTGTCAATAAGATGTTTGAATGCTGATGCAGCTTCGGCTTGGATTTCTGGACTAAAATTGTGTATCTTGATAAATCTAGGACAGATAATGGAAAAACTTGCATTTTGGATGATAAACACTGACGTAACACAGAAAAAAATCCATTTTCAACAACAGTTTTCTTTGACATTTTATTCGTTGTAATTAGCTGATGGAATTCTTTGAGTGCATTTAATTGAATATCAGTATCAGAATCTTGAAGTTTTTCTTTTAATGCTGCTAAAGTATTGTCACCAAAATTTAACATCGGCCGATAACTCATAATCTGAAAACAAATTTTTTTACAGGTTGCTACAACTCCGTTAATGTGCAAATTGTTCTATTGCTTAAGAAATTATACCTGTCCAAGAACATCACTTTTATGACACATATGACATGCCATTTGATTTTGACACCTTCTTGCCAAAAATACAAAGCTAATAAAATCTTCTTCCATTTCTGTACCAAATTTTTCACATTTTTCTTTGCTTATTTCCAAACAATCTTTCATCGACTTTGCCATTTCATAACATGAATCAGTTTCAAGACTTTCGCTACAGTATTTTGTAACACATGAATATGCACTTTTCATCACTAAAATTAGAATTGAGCTATTTAATAATTAAAAAATGTCTAAATCACTTTTCTTTGTCATTCCACACATGAAGTCACCAGTTATATAAAGAGCATGTGGTGAGATATCCATATATCCGTCTTTTGATTTATCATGTTTTTTGCTGATGCAATTTCTGACTGTTGCAGGTTTTAAGCATTTACGGAAAATATAAATGTTTTGACACATTTTTTCAAATTCATTCCATGAATTTGCAAGTTTAATTAGCAGCTCTTGACCCTTCTTTCCATCATTTTCATAAAAACCTTGTGCTTCAAAAAATTTTGCAGAACATGACATCATTTCCTGAAAAAATGTCATCATATAAATATCGTGAAAGAAAAAATATGAAACTGTAAAAATGTCAAAAAACCATACATTTTTCTGATCTGCTGTACATTCCTCGCTCCAAACATTTACCACAAAAATCATCAAACATAAAATAGCTGTTTTTGCAGCATCCATTGTTAATAGTAATTACCCTTATTTTGTCTCCCTAAAATTAATATTGCTTTAACAAAAAACTGATAATTAAGGGGTTAATGTAAAAAGAAAACAATTATCATCTTTCTGATTATTACTCATATATAATAAAAGTTTTTGAAATAAACAATACTTTTTTTTTGTGTCTCTCTAAACTGTTCTGATAAGAACATATATACATAAAAAATAAAAAAAAACTTTACTGCTTTTTATTGTCATGAATGTCAAATCTGAAATGTGAAAATGAAGCTATAAATGTTTTTTAAATTAATTTTGGCATTAAAAAAGTCATCAAAATTCCTTAAAGAAAAAGAAATGAATGTGTCATCACCGTTCTAAAAGATCAAGTAAACAAATAAAATGCATGGATTGATAAGAGCGAACATCTAGAACAGTTAAAAGTTTCATTAACACTCGAATTCGGCGGCGCCAAAGCAATCAAAGAAAATCATCAAAATTGAATAAAGGAGAAGGAAAGTATGTGTCATCATAGCTCTAAAAGTTCAAATAAATAGAAAAAAGCGTTGAAACGCTTGATAGCAGGAAACAAAAGCGGAAATTTCCATTAACGATGTGTCAAAAAACATCTCAAAGATCAAAAGACGGCGTTAATGATGTAAATTTTTTGATCCTTGCACAATTTTATGTCATTATTATTCACCTTGGAGACATTGTTTAAGCAAAATGTTTCCTTTTCTTTCTAAAGTAAAAAATTTGTAAGAAAAAAGATGATAAGAGTTAAAAAAGTGTTCATCAGTTTTAATTGAGTACATATTGTTTTATCATTAAACAATGGCTAGAAAAATAAAAAAATGAATGCGTAAAAAATTTACGCATTCATTTTTTAAAACTTTAAATTTCGGTGATTAGGTTTACTTTTGCATTATGTTTTGTCATTACAGATAATTTTAATCTTCTTTATTTAAAATAAGCCATTTTAGTGTAAAAATGATGCGACTCAAAATTTTGCTGTTCTTGATGATTCTTGCTTTCACTGAAGTTACATGTAAATGTACAGCTTCCCAATCTAATGTACGTTTGCAATTTTTTATTCTCTGTAAAAATACAACGCGTTTAGAAAATGATTAAATGTTCTGCTTCATTTTTTGATTCACTTGGCTTTTATGATGATGGTAATCCTGATCCAGTTGCAATAATGTTTGGCTTGACAACTTCTTGGTCAAATGTTGAAAACTTTTGTGACAAATTTGGGGAGATGAAAAAATGTTTAGGACCATCAGTTATTGAAAATTGTGTTGATTTAAAGAAGGATGTTAAATCTATGAGTGATTATATGGATTTTGGATTTGGTTTTATTTATATCGCTGGAAATTATATTTGTGGAGATGGATATGCAAGTGAGTTTTTTTGATAAATCTATTCTAAATCTTAAAAAATATTTACTTTGCAGCTCTGGAGAAGATGTACGAGTGTGGCCTATCACGCTGTAAAATTGATGACAGTACTTGTGAAACAACAAAAGAATCTATCAAACAGTGTACAAATGCTGCGAAAAAAATCTGCGATAAACATACTATTGGACTGTTAGAAACCATTTTACACATAAAAGAATGCTTCAAAAATCCTGATTGTGGTTTATGTGGGGATGAGAAAACTGATCAAAGGGCAAGTTAATTAGTTTAAAGTAAAGCTGATCGAGTCGGATTAATGTTTGAAAAATTTCGTAATTAAATTTTTAATTTCAGGTGAAAGAATACCGTGCAAAAATGAATGTTGGCAAAAAAGTGAAAGATAATACCTTAAAAGAATTTGCAAAAGCTGCTCAAAGTAATGATGTTGATCTTCAACTGGATGTTATTACGAAACTTCGAAAACAATTCTCGGGAAAAAAGATTACAAAGGATGTCGTTGTTGGTGAAGGATTTCTTCCTATCTTTGTTAAATATTTGTCATCCAAAAGGTAAGTATAAAGGATGACGGGAAGACTAACCTTAAGCAGACAGCGTCCATAAACATTCATATTCTAGCCCCGAAGTTCAAGCAGAAGCTGCATCTGCACTCAAACATTTTGCTGACAAAACCCAAGAAAATTTAGAAGCAATTCTTGAAGCTGAAATAATCCCAGCATTAATTCGAACTCTAATTTCAACAGATGAAAATGTTTTGGAAAAAGTTATTGAAACTCTTGCAACAATTATTTCAAAACATCCAGAATTACGAACACTGTACATGGATTTGAACATTGTTGAATCACTGCTTATGTCTTATACTCCCGATATCACAAGCCAAATGGATGATGATATGGTCCAAATTTTGATCCACTTAACAGATAATAATGTAATAAGTTCTTCTTCAAAGATAAAAAAATACATTTCGGCAATGCTTCCAACACTAGCAGAACTTATTTATAATTATGACTCAAATTCAATTGTATCTTTTATTCAACTTTTTGATGACAATAACATCCTGATTGATGTAAAAATCATTGATAGCGTTTATCAACTTATTTTTCACCAAGATGAAGTGATTCGGGTTTCTGCATTTTTTAGTATTACAAATATGCCAAAAAGAGAAACGGTTATTCAACACCTTTTGGAAAATGGAATCTTAAAGTTCATTAAAAATTTACTTAAAGAAAAAAATTTTGAATCCTCTTTGGCACTTTCAGGATTATTGTTTTTATCAAAAGTTGCTGAATATGAAAAACGAATTGATGCAATTTTTGATAGTGGCTTAATTCCGTATATGATTTCATATTTAAATCGGAAATATGATTCTGAGCTTCGGATTTTGGCTACGTTGACTTTGGTACAAATCTCAAAGCATGGAAAGTCAGAACATCTTGCAACTTTAGTTGATTCCAATATTATTCCTGCTATTTGTGAAGCGTTACAAAATTCTGATTTAGAAAATTATATTGAACTGTATGTTCATATGAATGGCATTATGATAATTAATAATCTTTCTGAAAATAACAAAGAAGCTGTTATACAGTTCAAAGAAAACAATGGGGAATACCTTGTTAAACGATTACTTCAGCGTGATGACATTAAACCGAATTTTTTTAAAAAGCTTTCAAAAACATTTGGAATGGATACTGATGGCATGGATGTAAAAAATATTGATCGAGATGAATTATAACTCATTGTAAAATTTTCATGTTTTTTATATAAATTTTTGTTCTATCATTTAAAAAATTTAATAACGCTCTTAAATGACCTTTGAATAAACCACCAAATTGATAAAAATACAAACACGGATGTCATTTAAAACTTTCAAAGTTGCTTGTTTTATTTTTTGTTGTAAAATCCTTACAGCTTTGAATGGCGTTCTATCATGAAGAAATATATATTTTTTGACAAAAACTAAATACCATCAGTTTTAAGTCATATGTCTGCACACTAATTTACAATTCTTAAAGTATTTTTTATACCAAAAGCAAATATGGCGGCGTATTTTTTAGGAAGGATATTATTAACAAATAATAATATCCTTCCAACAATATCTAAACGCAAGGATATCGTTTTGAATGTTGAAATTGTTGAAAAATGTCATCAACTTATTATTCGTCAAGATGACGAAGCAGCCGGATCTGCACTTTTTATAATTTCAATTGCATCAGGAAGTGAAAATGTAATCCAATATTTTTTGGATAATAAAATGCTGAAATCATAAAAAATCATTTGGATACTGATTTAAGATCTCCTTTATTAGGTGTTGGAATAATACTGTTAGCGTCTATTACTACTTCAGAAAATCATGAACATATTCAAGCCGTTTTTGATACAGGTTTACTTCCATATATGATTTCATTTTTGATGAATCTCGTGGTGGTGCAATGGCGGTTCTAATGCAAGTATTATCTTCTGCAACGCTCAAACAACTTTCATCTTTGGTAAATCACTACAATGTTATTCCAGAAATATGTCAAATGTTGAAAAATTCCGATTTTAATAATGATGATGAAATGGAGCAAAATATTCAAAACAGTGCCGTTCTAACAATTTTTCTCATTGCAAGAAAAAATGAAAAAGCTATGTTACAATTAAAAGAAAATAAAATGGAAAAGATTTTAAACCGCATTTTAACCCGTGGCGACATTCCGGCAGTGGTATCATTAATTTTAAATGAAATGAAAAATGATAACAAGTTTGATGATAAAATTGAACGAAAAGAATTATAAAACGGTTTTTCTTGACTAAACAAAAATTTAATAAAAATTTATACAAAAACAAACAACTATAATTTTTGCATTTCACAAACATGATCAGTTTCATTTAGTTGTACATATGCTTGACCATTATCATCTTGGAATACATTAGCAATAACATATTTCTTTCTTTTTGAACATGGACGGCAAATATAATTCTTATTTCTTAGTTGATAACCATAAATATACCCAAAATTTCTGTCAGTTGAATCATAAACGATTAATCTTTTGACATTTTTTTCACCATAAAAAGCTTCATATAGTTTAAAATCAGGTTCTTTAACGATTCTGGTAGCAGCAAGATATTCAGGGATAAATTTGATGGGTTTACATTTATGTTCTGTCTTAGAAATTTCAACACATTCTTCATTTTGTTCATCTTCAGAAATTATTAGTTGGCTCACAAACATGTTCAGTTTCACATAGTTCAACATAACTTTCACCATTTTTATCTTGAAAAGCTTTAGCAGTAACAGTTTTTTTCATTCTTTTACATCCACAGCAGATATAACGGCTTCTACCTTCGCAATAAGTATATACATACCAAAAATTTTTATAATTTGATACTGCTAACTTTTTGGTATTTTTTCCTCTATACACCGCTTCGTACAATTTAAAATCAGGAATTTTAACGATTTTAGGAGTAATATTTTCTGGCACAAATTTGATGGGCTTGCATTTATGTGGCTTGGATGAGAGTTCGATGCATTCCTCATTTTCTTTGTTTTTAAAGGATTTTGCAATAACATGGATTTTGAGGCGATTACAAGAAAAGCATTGAAAATATTTTTCTCTTTCCATCCATGTATATTCATAGCATTGAGTTTTTTCAGCATTGGTAAAAACAACTATTCTTTGCATAATTTTACCATTTGCTTTTCTTTTTACAAACTGATAATTTGGAGCTTTGATGACATTGTTGTCCACAAGAGGAAAATATTCAAGCGGTTCACAAACATGCTTTTGATTGCTGACATATAAAAATTCATTTTCTTTTCCTTCATTTTGTATTGTTGCAGTAATATAAACTTTAGAATGTTGGCATTTTGGACAAAAATAATGTTTTCGACGAGCATGATAGTAAAATTTGTAATAAAACCCTTTTTGAGCAGTTGAAAAAATTTGCAAAATTTTATTTTTTGGATTTTTCGAATTTTTAGAAGTTATAAACTTGTACATTGTTTTATCAACCATTACATCATCTCTGTATTTTTCTGGGTCAAATTCACAAAGATTACATACATGTTCAGTTTTGCCCAATGATAAATAATCTTTTGCATCTGCTCTTTGACATATAGTTGCAGTTGTCCGTGCTTCCCAATTACAGAAAGAACATTGATATAATTTAACACTTGGATTCCAAGAATATTCATAGCAAAGATTCTTATTAGTTTCACAAAACACGACTAATTTTGACGTTTGAGTTCCCTTATGCTTGTAATGAAATATTTTGAAATTTGGATATTCAATAATTTGAGAAACATCAGATTCAACATTTTTAACCACACTCTCGTTGTCGTAATAAATATTTCTGGCTTTTTGTTCTCTTGAATTTGGTCTAAAATAATTAAAATTAACTTTTCTCCGACGGCCTCTTTGATAGATACAACTGACCGATTCTTTTCATGTTCATTTGAAAAAATCAAATTATAAATATTGCAACTTTTTAAAAGTTGAATATATTCAGCCTTATCTTTTCCATTAACATGTTTAATCCACTTAACTAAAAAATCCTTCATTTTTGAGTTATTATTCTGACGAATATGATTAAAAAACGGATGCAAAAAACGTTCTTTAATTAATTCTTGATTTCCAGAAATTGCCTACAAATTAATTGTACAAAATTTGTTTTTAAAAAAAATCAAGCCTTACTCCATGTTTAAGAAGAAATGCATAAACTTTTTTGCATTTTCTGTCGTTATCAAAAATTATAGCAAAATCTTCGGATACATGTTCAGCAAAAATGAATAAAATATCCTGAATTTTTTTTTATCTAATTGCATCGTAAAAGAAAGAAAGAAGCAATCATACTTGTTGCAAAATACATTCACATTTAGATGAAAAAGTGATTGGTTTGAATTCTGAAATTTTTAAAAAGATTAGTGAATTCATCCTTGTAAATGACATACCTTCATTAAAAGATTCAACAAGAATCAGTTTAGAAACAGAATCAATCATTAATCTGCATTTTTTTCGAAATTGAAATTTTTCATGTTCATCTTTTGCAATCAAGTGAACAACCATTTTTATCTATAAAGGAAATAGCTTTTCAAATTATTACTAAGAAATAAACGCACGAATAAGGAAATTACAAGCCTTTTTATTGTTCTTTTATAGTGTAAAAAGTTGAGCTGCGCAAAAAAATTGAAAAAGACTAGCACCTTTTTTTATAAAAAAAATCGATAAAAGTGCCTTTAATCAATGAAGCAATGAATGAACAATGACACATTTGCAATCCTTTTAAAGTTTTTGCATCTTTTTTTTGACATTGTGTGTACTTCCTCTTTTCTTTTAAGCAACACTTTTCTTTTAGAACAACAGAGGGGAACATTGATACAAGTCGCTAGTTGTCAACATAATTTTTTTTTCAAGTGCTCCGGGTAAAAACATCGCAGTTTCTTCAGGTCATCCCAGAAAATGAGAATAACATTGAAGAAGTTTTTTAGGTTTTATTAAGATAGAATATTTGCCCCAGCACATCATTGCTGGATTAAAAATGTTTTTGATATAGGTGGGTTTTTGAAGTGTTTATCTCGAGAATATCGAAAAAAATATGCGCTAAGATTAAAATAACATCATTTACAGCATAAATATTTTATTACAACAAAAATCTATCAGCAGAAAAAATAATAGTAATACATGACTAAATAAAATTATAATTCTTGTAATTCACAAACATGCTCATTTTCACCAAGTTCAACATAACTCTCACCATTTTCATCTTTGAGAATCTTAGCACTAACATTCTTCTTTTTTCCAGCACATCGATAACAGACATATCTTTTTGAATTCTTTTGATAAGTATAAACATAACCATAGTTTCTATCATTTGAATCAAAAATAGCTAATCTTTCAACACTTTTTTGATTATAAACCGATTTGAATAACTTAAAACCAGGTGATTTGACGATTTTGGGAGTAATATTTTCTGGCACAAATTTCATTGGTTCACATTTATGAGGCTTGGAAGAGAGTTCGATGCATTCCTCATTTTCTTCGTTTTTAAAGGCTTTTGCAATAACATGGATTTTGAGGCGATTACAGGCAAAGCATTGAAAATATTTTTCTCTTTCCATCCAAGTATATTCATAGCAATGAGTTTTTTCTTCATTGGTGAACACTACCATTCTTTGCATGATTTTACCATTTGCTTTTCGTTTTACCATTTGAAAATTTGGAGCTTTGATGATATTGTTATCGATGAGAGGAAAGTATTCCAGAGGTTCACAAACATGTTTTTGGCTGCTGACATATAAAAATTCATTTTTCTTTCCTTCATTTCGAATTGTTGCAGTAATATGAATTCTTGAAATGAGACAGTTAGAACAATAAAAACAGTTCTTATGATTTTTGTAAACGAATTTGTAATAATATTTCTTTTCTTTTGATGTAAATAGAAGCATAATTTTGTTTTTCATATTTCGATAAGTTGTTGTAGTAACATTATACATTTCTTTACCAACAGTAATGTCATCTTTGTACTTCTCAAGATCAAATTCAATAAGATCACATACATGTTTTTCTTTGCTCAGCATAACATAATCTTTGACGTCTTCTTTTTGATGCAAAATTGCTGTTGCTTTGCTGCCTTGTGGACAACAGCTACAGTAAAATGTATCTTTCATTTTGTAATATTCATAGCAGAGATTCTTATTTGTTACACAGAATACTATTAGCCTTGAAGTAATTGCGCCATTATGCTTGTATTGAAATAACTTGAAATTTGAATTTTCATTGTTGTCTTTTGATATCAGCTGAACTACCATATTTGTTTAATGCCTAAAATGAAAATATTGTTAAAAATTTGATACAATTAATTAGCTGAACTAGGGCGAATACCTTCAATAAAAAATTTTTTAAAAAAATTTGAAAAATCTTTTGAACAAGTTGTCATCGGCGGACAAAAAAAACAAATTTAAAAAAATAAAAAAAAGGAAATGACCTCTATAGAAGTGTGGGAAAGATGACTTAAAAATGCCTTGAATGAATGTGCATTGATTAATGTCACATATGTGTGTATGCATGTATAAACAATCTAACGCCACAAAAAAAGCACAAAAGTGTTTTGCAAGTCAAACAAAATTACATTGATCCCATTTTTTATGGATTTATTCAAAAATAGTGTTTTTCTTTCAACGACTGTTTTTAATATTATTGGATATTTAACAGTTATGCAACTTTTGACACGTTTTTTACTTGCTTTTAATCGTTTTACTGCCCTTTGGTTTCCACTTGCATATCAAAGAATTTGGGATTCAAAAATTTATATAATTTTATTAATTTTCTTACCAGTTTTATACATTTGTTGGCGAATAACTGAACCAGCAACCTTAAACTTTTATTCTGAAATTAATATAATTTTTACGTTGAATAACAAAGATATTGCAAATGCAAATTATCTCACCGCGTTATTAATGGATTTTTTTGCGATAACGTTGGAGGCAGTGTTAAATATTTTTTCAGTTATTAAATTTTTTAAGAAAAAATCAGCTGCTTCATTTTCTGTTAATGAAAAAAACTTGTTTTGTAAGTATTTTTTTAAATATTATATGCAATACCGTATCCAGGAAAAAAGTTTGAGGGGGCAAAATCTGTTTCGTGAAAGGGGGCTTTGATCTTTTACCGTCGTCGGTAGAAGATAAAAAGAGATTCTTGATTTCGGAGGAAGGAAATTCTTCTCTAAGCTTAAGTTTTAGAAAATATTAATTTTCAGACATCTCTGTGATCATTTTTGGTGTTCAACTTTTTAGAGCTTCTTTCAACTTTACAAACTTATTTTTTTCATCAAATTATCAGCTAAAAGAATTTTTTAATATTCTTTTACCAATCTTATATGATTTTTTTGCATGGAGCACCAGTATTTCCTTGTTATTTATGAGGTAAAAAAATATGCAATTTTTGAAGTAATAACAAGTTTTTGTTATGAGCTAATTACTCTTAAAAATACAATTAAAAAAATAATTTTAACATTTTTGTTGCAGTAAATCAACACGAAAAGCATACAAACAGTTGTATCTTTGTTCAAAAAATAGCATTGGAAATATTTCATCAACACATGTTGCAAAGCACCGTAATCAACCAACTACAGTAGTAATTGCAGTAAAAGAATGATTATTTAAAGTCAATAAAATTTCTTGTTTTATTCTTCTTTTCTTTGAATGAGCATACCAAACATTCCACCAAAATGTTCCTTCTTATCTTTTGTTATTTTTTAACCCTTTTAATGTATTTTGGAGTGATGCTGTAATTATTAGTAGATCAGGAACCATTTTTGATTCACTGTAAAAGAATTTCTGCACTTAATTCAATTTCTTAAAAAAATAAAGACAAACTTCACACGCTTATCAATGTTTTTATAGGGATTAAAAAGAGAAACAGGCTATACAATGTGTAGTTGGAA
This sequence comes from Panagrolaimus sp. LJ2400, assembly GCA_024447215.1. NCBI lineage: Eukaryota > Metazoa > Nematoda > Chromadorea > Rhabditida > Panagrolaimidae > Panagrolaimus > Panagrolaimus sp. LJ2400. The sequence continues at coordinate 738,186 of JAMRYA010000007.1, read as the reverse complement.
GCAAAATCATGTTTTCTATATTAAAAAAAGAAACAATTACTGTTGAAACTAAATTATTTTCAGTTGTTCATTTTTTGTCGTTCATTTGCTTTCTTGAAGAATTATTAAACAGTTTTTTAAAGGATGTCTTTTCATGTTGGAATTGATCCAAGTTGGGGACATATATCATATTATAATGAAGCTGAAAAATCTACTAATGTGTTAAAAATTATGAAAGGTAATATTTGTTCTGTGTTATTTTATTATTTAAAAAATTCTATTTAGTTGACACCGAAGAAATCGCTAAAGTCAGTTTAATGTTTGATGAAATTAGTTCAAAAATCAACGGTAATCTTGGATATGCTTGTATTTGTTTATCTCCAAATTATGGAAATGAGATTCGTAAAGAATTTATCACTGCTGGGTTAAAATGTGGATTTAAAAATGTTGAAATTATTAATTACAGTACTGCAATTTATTTGAATGCGATTTCTCAAAAAACTTTCAACCTAAAAAATGGTCATGTAATTTGGATATATCGATACAGCTATTTTAATGTATGGCAAGTAATGGATATGAAAGCAAAATATATGGGTTTTTGGCAAGCAAATTCATCAAATCAAAATGAACTGGAAAAAATTGTAAAAGAATCGAATCTGAATAAAGGACCTGATATTGTACTTTATGACAGCGAAATAGACAAAGAAACAGTTAGGAAAATATCAGCATGTGATATTATGGCTTACAATGATGATGAATATTCATTTAGTACAGGGAGTCTTATAAGAGCACGAAAAATAGCTGGAGAGCTTGACAATAAAAATCTGAGTGTAATAAAGTTTATATCTCGAAAATATTGTATCATTTATGGTGAAAAAGAAATTACAAAGTTTGAACTTTTTGAGGAATCACCTATTTTGGTGACACATAAACTAATAAGAGCACCAAATAAAGATTCATTAGAGATTGTAAGTTTAATTTTAATAGCGAGAAAGCTAGAGATAAAACTGTGTTTCAGGTCCATAAAACTTTTGATGACAGTAGAAAAGAATTCATAAAACTGCCGAATCATGAAAAAATATATTTCACATTTGAAATTGACACTAATGAAATTTATTCTGTAACATTTGTTGAGCATACTAATGCCCATATTAAAATTGAAGTTGAAGAACGAACTACAAACGGTATCACAAAGATAAATGGCGCTTTAGCATCATTATCTTTAACACCTGCCTTTCCCGATACCATGCATTATACCATTCCAGCAATTACAACTCCAATGAATACAAAAGTTAAAGCCGTTGGAATAGATTTAGGAACATCAAGATGTTGTGCAGCTATAAACAGAAAAAATGGCATTGTAACTGTTCATTTGGAGAATACAGGTGAAAGATTACTTCCCTCCTACGTTGCATATGACGAAGAAAATGTTAAATGCGGAAAAGTGGTTGCAAATCGATTACGGCAGTTCTCAAAGTCAACAGTATTTGATGCAAAAAGGATAATTGGAAGAAGCTTTAATGACATTGAAATTGATTCAAATTGGCCATTAAGATTGTCACAAGATGACGAAAACGAAAAAGTTGTAATGGAAGTTGAAAGATGTAATAATGTAATGATACGAAAGACTCCAGAAGATGTAGCTGCAGATTTGCTGAGGTATATGAAAGAAAAAGTTGAAGAATATCAAGGCACAAAATTAACTGATCTTGTGATCACCGTACCAGCTGCTTTCACTGAAGTTCAAAAAGAAGCAACTGTAAAAGCAGCAAAACTTGCTGGGTGGGAAACAGCTCATTTACTACCAGAACCTGTTGCAGCTGCATTTACATATTTAATTAATGAAACGCTTGCTGAAAATTCAAATGTTCTACTTTTTGATCTCGGCGGTGGAACTTTAGATGTTTGCATTTTTAAAGTTAAAAATAATCAAATTGAAATTATTTCACATACCGGTGATACCAAGCTTGGTGGAAGAGATTTTGACAATGTTTTATTTAATTATTTTAAAAATCAACTTGGAGCGAAATATGGGATAGCTCTGGTCAAAGATAAAAAATACAAACTAATTTTGGATTGTCAAAGAATAAAAGAAGATTTGTCTACTGTAGAAAATTCCCCTCAGGTCTCAGGTTCTAAGATCTCAGGGACTGTAGGATCATTTTGTTAAATAGCTTTCTTTGTCTATCACTAAAATGTATACAAAATAAGGCATGATTCATGAAGAAATATCATTTTAAGAAAGTCATTCCAACAAAACATATTTCTTAACATTTGCTGTTTTTTAATCATATAAATTTATTGCAGAAAATTATAAGCGTCATTGTGAAAGTGACAGAGCATCACACATACTGATAAGAAAAGACGACGCTTTTAATGCTTAACCTATTTTTGAGTTAAATTACCAACAAACAAATCGTGTTTGTCTTTTTTTTTTAAGCTCACCCTCTAAACTGATAAGATTACAACCATTTTGACTTAAATGATGTATATAAAGTATAGATTTTTAATAATTTAATGGTATTTTTGAAAAACTTTCTATTGTTTTTTAAATGTCAACGACAGACACAACACCGCTAATAACGGCATTAGAAGGACAACCTGCAAATACTTCTGATGAACAGTGTCATCCAGCGCCTTTTGAAACAAAAATTGAAAAAATTGGCACCCCTCTATGTTTGATTTTGCTGCTAATTTTTATTTATTTTGTCATCATATGGCCAGATGAAGGATTGACAGCAATCTTCAACTGTCGTATTATTTCAACCTTTTCTACAGTTTTAATGACTTTTTCCACATGGGTAACTACTTACCAGTGGTTATTTAAGAAATATCCAGGAGAAAAGCATGGAACAGGTGAATTTACAATTTTCCATTTATAACATTTTATTCTTTTTTAGGTCACGTTTCGCATATTATGCAAATTTTTTTATGCATCGGGACTGCTTTCACTTTATATGGTTATTGGAATCAAATTGCGTTTATGCGCATTTTTTGGCAATATGATTTTGTTTTATCTTATAAAAAAAATAATGAATGGGAAAATTTACATGATATTTTTTTTGTTGTCTGTGTGATGTATTTTCTTCTTTCTCTCCTTAATTATTTATTACGTGTTGCTCCAGTTGTTGACATACCTCCTAAAGTTAAATGGGTAAATTTTACAATTCCTTATTAACATGCATCATCGATGTCGGTTTTCGGAGATGATATCAGTTCGGTCCACTAAACTGAGATTCTGCTAGTTTATCGTTTATTAAAACCAAAAACGAGTTTAAATAATCAAACAACCAACCTATATGTTAATTATAGGACAAATATTTAGTTGAATGTCATTAAATAATAATACTTTTATTTTCAGTTACTTCTCCTTACATTATTTTCGAATGTTGCACAAAAATGGTTATATGAATCAATCGAGTTCCACATAGAAATTTGCGAAGAACTGAATAAGAAAGTTTCCATATGCAAAACTTATATTCATTACAATAATTCAATGAAAGATTTATCAGAACACCAAAAGCAACTTTATTATTCATTTGTAAGTTATCGAAAAAAAATGTCATAAAAAACTACGAGAGCTATTTTAGAAAGATTTGAGATCACTGACGTATACTATAACAATGGAACATTTTATTGCATGCATGGCTTTAATTGTCCATCTATCGCATCGGGAAAGCCATACTAATAATAATGATTTACAAGCGTTATCGGATATGCTGTCAAGAAAAACTTCTCGACGCATGTGGATAACTTTTATATTATGTTCTGCTGGTTTGGGAATTTCTTTGCTACGGACAATTCACTCGGCTCCAATATTGTATCTTTACCCGTCACTGTTTCGTAGTGAGCAAGTAGCCGCCAGATTAGGGACACATATATGCAATTTGGTTTTAGGAATTGCTTGTTGTATAAATTTCGAAATCAAAGGAGTTTTGAAATTGTGGCAAAAGTTATTTCCTTGGGGCGATAAAGATGCTGATATAATTATACTTTGGTACGCTTTCATTTTACATTGTGTTATTTTTCTTTCCAAATTCTTTTTTCAATTAATATTTTTATTCCCATCATTAGAATTTAAATTCTTATTTTTCTTTGAACAGCTTGCAAACATTTTTGAAATTTTTTCGTTTTATTTTTTAATATTAGTCGCAGAACGTCTTCTATTAATAACAAAGATGAAAAATTTAAGAAATTATGAAAACAATTTTATGAAACTTTTCATACTAATTTATAGCTGCATTACAATATTAGGTTTTGTTGCTTATTATAGTTTAAAAAGTTTACATCAGTTCCCTCATGAAGTTGAGGAAAAATGGGGTTTAAATATGCTTGTACTATTTGAATCAACCTATCCATCTACTCTACTTTTTACTCTGACACTCAGTTTTTGTTTTGCTGCAGTAGGAGAAGCATTTTACAAAAATGGTTTCTATAGTTTTAACCGTAAAGATCCTGATCCAAACTTAGAAGCCTATGTTTCGCATTTGTGTTTATCTAGTTAAAGGATTGTAGTTAATTAGTACAACTCTTCCAACAGAAGGAGCTTACAAACAGAAACTTTTTTCCAGTCAGAAAAAAAGAAATAGCTTATTTTGATTGCCTGATTTCTTATTTATCAGGAAAACGGGAGAGTTGCACTGGCAAACTGGGCTCCATAAACAAATAACCAGGAAAAAAATATCCTCTGTTCTCATATTTTTCTGCCATTGAGAAAAAAAACCATGTTAAATAACTGTTCTTTCACAAATTTTGAGATAATTTCTTCTTTATTCAAGAGTCATGTCATTTGTGTAAAACTACCATGAATTATCCCATGTAGAAGTAGTGTTGAGCTTTAATGCTTTTCACGTTGCGTATTCACATTATTTTTCTTGTATCATTTGTTCTTTCCATTAATATTCTTTACTTTTATGTATTTGTCTGCATTAGCGAAAAAGGGAATGTTATATGTTATAAATTGTATAAGTTCTTAATTTTATGATCAATCATATGTTTTCTATTTTATGTAAACAACATGTGATCAGGCAATCATAATAAACAGTAATAATAATTTATGCAATTTTTTTTTAAATACAAAAACATTTGTTAAAAAATACCAAGATATAACTTCATATTTTTATATTTTTTATCATTATAATCACATTTAAAACGCATCCCTCTTTAATGAAAGAGTAAGTCAACAAAAACAAAACAAGAAAAAAACTAACTGCAGTTGAAAATAAAAAAAAAACAGTTGGGAGAGGAATAGAAAAAAACTATTGTGTGCGTCAATAAACAGACGTAAAAAAACAACAGCAAAGCATTCAATCAAATCACAGAAAAAACAGACAGGAACTTTGTTCGACAGGGAGTTGTCAAAAAAAGAAACAAAAAACTGCTCGAAAGAACGTCTTTCAGTGTTTCTTTTTATTGCAACATTCGTTCCTTTTGTTCAAAAACTACAAACATTAGTTTTGATTTTTGCACTTTTTCTTTTGATTTTCAAGGTTTTCCAGCTTTTTATTAGTCTGGTTTTTTCTGGTAGATTGGATAAATCTTTTGTTTTTTTGTTAACTCTGAAATTCAAGATTGCACAAAGTATATAGACGTTTGCGGTTTTTTTAACGTTTTATTTTTCATCTTAATGAGTGATACTGAAATTGCAGTTTTCAGCTTCAAAATGATCCGATTAAAAATCCTGCTGCTGTTAGCGATATTTGTTATTAAACAAGTTTCAAGTGAATGTACGGCTTCAGAATTTGATGTAAGATTTTTTTCGTCCTTTGAAACCTTATTTTTATTTTGTAGCAATTAGGAAATTGTTCAGCAATATTTTTATACTCACTTGGTATTTCTCCTGATATCGATGGAATAAGCATTTTGACAGATTTAATGATGTCATGGGATAATGTTGAAAATTTTTGTGAAAAGCTGAATGCATTTAATGAATGTTTGGAGCCATCTGTTATTAAAAATTGTATTGACCGCGAGAAAGATGTACAGCTAATGAATAATTACATGGATGTTGGATTTAGTTTTATTCATGTTGGAGGAAATTATGTTTGTGGAGAGGGATATGAAAGTAAGTTCTGTAAATTCTTTAATAAAGGTTCTTTGAAAATATTTTTTTCCACTATAGGCCAAAACACATTTTTTAAACTTCATTGGCTACTCGGATTTATGCAAATTTTCGGCAACCTAAATCCCCCCCCCCACAATGTTAAAGTCGTGGAAAACCATGGAAAATCGTAGAAAGTCGTGAAAAATTGTGCTAAATTGTTCACGGTTTTCCACGATTTTCTACGACTTTCTACGATTTTCCTCGACTTTTCACAGCATGCTCATGATATGTTTAGCATTGTGATGGTGGATTTAAGTTGCCGAAAATTTGCATAAATTTGATTAACCAATCGTAGAGTTTGAAAAATGTGTTTTGGACTACAGTGGAAAAACTATCTCCGAAAAACCCTTATTAAACAAGTCATTCTTTTTACAGCAATAAAAAACACATATTCATGTGCTTTGAAGTATTGTGAAATCGACGATACCACCTGTAAAACCATAAAAGATTCAATTTATCAATGCTCAGTTGTTGCTAAACATAATTGTGATAAAGAAAGTATTGCAATGCTGGATTCTATATTAGCTTCCAGAGAATGCTTTAGAAATCCTGATTGTGATTTTTGTGATCAACGCGTTTCAGAAAGGGTAGGTATTAAATGCACGTTTTTTAAGGCTTTATCATACATAAAATTTACATTTTTCAGGTTAAACAATATAGAACAAGATTAAATGCTGGAAAAATGTATGTTTTAAAAGAATTCATTATTGCTGCTGAAAGTAATGATATCGATCTTCAGCTAGATGCAATTACAAAACTTCGAAAATTATTGTCAGATGGAAAACTGCCAAATGATAAAATTGTAAAAGAAGAATTTTTTCCCGCTTTTGTTAAATATTTGTCGTCAAAGAGGTCTGCTATTTCTTAAATTCTTTTTTAAAAATTAAAATTGTTGTTAAGTCAAAACGCTTTTTTGACTTCAACTCCAGAGATACAACATTACTGCTAGTTACCATTATTTTATGTTTGCTTTTTTAGCTCAGAAGTTCAAGCAGAAGCTGCATTGACATTAAAGCATCTTGTTGATAAGGCTCCCGAGAATTTAGAAGCAACTGTTGAAGCTGAAATAATTCCAGCATTAATTAGATCTTTAATTTCGACAGATGAAAATGTTTTGGAAAATGTCATTGAAACTCTTGCATCGCTTATTTTTAATCATCCTGAATTACGAAATATTTACCTTGATTTAAATGTTCTTGAACCACTTTTTATGTCCTATTCTTCTGGTATATCAAAGCAAATGTTAGACAGCATGGCAACAATTCTATTTTATTTACCAGAAGATAATGTTATTTCGTATAATTTTAAAACGAAAAATATTGTTGTTGAAATGATTCCAACTTTGGCGGAGCTTGTTGACAATTATCACAGAATGGCTATTGTCAATTTTATTCAAGGTGTATTAAAAATACGATTTTCTCAATCAACTGATAAATCTATTCCTCGCAATATTATTGGTTCATGTATTAAACTTTTATCTCATCGTGATCCCAATGTTCGTATATCCACTTTGAAAGTTTTGTCTATTATTTCAAAAGATGAAACGCTAATACAATATTTTTTGGATAAAGGAATATTAAAAATTGTACAAGATATTTTTCATGACGACGTCGTAAATTGGGAATCAACTTACATTGCATTGAAGATATTGACAAATACTGCCGCCGGAAATGTTGATCAAATTCAAGCTATTTTTGATGCAAAACTTATTCCATATTTATTTGATTTCTTAAATCATGATGATGACACTTTTCAATTTGGAGCAATTTCGGTTTTAAATAGAATAATAAAAAATGGTTCCCTTCAACAACTTTCAACTTTGATTGAAATGGATTTGGTCAAAAATTTTTGTCAAATTTTAAAAAAGCTAAAAACTATGGATCGTGATGAAATATTTCTACACCCTATCGTTTTTGATACAATTACTGCTATTCTTGATAAAACAGGTGACAAAAAGGTATATGCAGAATTCCTGAAGAGAGGTGGAATGATTAGCTCAATATACATTTTAAATACACATGAAAATAAAGAAGTAAAAAAATTTGCAGTATCAATTTTGGAAAGACTTTTTTAATAAAAATGTATGAAAATATGAATTTGTTTATCAGCTGTAATCAAGTATACTATATTTCCTTACTCAATAAATTCTGTATAAAAAAAGAAAACATAAAATATAATATTATTGATCATCTCTTATTTTTTTGTGTGCTTGCAAGTCTCAGCAATTTTTAACTTCACAAAGAGAGGATCTCTGTAAACAGTTTGGACAAACTTGGTTGCAAGTTATTTGCTACAACACTATCTAGCTGCGTTGTTTTTTGGCAGTTTAATTCTTTCAATGATACTTTTCTTCCATCCTTTTTTTTCTTCCACTGACTAATAACATAAATGTGTCACTGCCCTTTCATTCTTTGCAGGCATTTTCATTGATTCTTACACACTGGCTTTAAAAAAGGGTCACCATTCGTATTAATTTTTGTCACTTTTTTGGTGTTAATAGCAAAGGTGTCTTTTACTTTTGATTTTCTACTATCTTTGTGTCTTCTTTTTGTTTATTTCTGTCGCGCAACTAATAATTTTTTAAGCAATTTTATACTCATATGATTTTGGAAAATTTGTTGTTTGTCCTTTTTCAGCTAAAATAACAACATAATGGTTGTTGAGCTAATAGCAAAAGATAAAAATGAAAAGGTTCAATTACAAGGAAAATGCAAGTTAATTATTGATTCATTATCAAAACTTTTATTGGTTGAACCTCTTAATGAAGGTTTATTTTATTTACTGCTTTAAAAATATTAAATACCAATTAACCTTTTTAGATTATAAAATGATTTCTGCAGTCTTTAAATGGCAATTTGTTGCTGTAAAAGTTTGTTTTTCCCCGCCATTTTTGGTTATTAATATAGGCTATAATTTATTTAGAATATTTTATTCATTTTTGCTGAACATAATTTCCAAGATTTTGCATTAGTGTTAGATGATACAAAGAAATGTCGTAAACTTTATGATTTTATTGTTAAAAAAGGAGTTGGTTTTTTTATATAATTAAAATTATTTATAAAAAAATATTGTAATTAAGATTACATAATAAATAGCTACGTGTATTTAGGCTACTGTTGGGCTGAAAGAACTGGTTCATGAACGCTTTTTGCCTTCGGTTTGTAATGTAATTTATCAAAGTAATGCATCAAATATAAAAATGAAAGAAATATTTTTAAAATGGATTGAGCAACATGATGGCAAAGAAAAAGAAGAATATATTCAACTTTTAAAGAATTACAATGTCTTTGATCTTTTTTAATCAACTAAAAATGATACGAAACCGCCGTAACTCTACGAGACACTTTTTTTGCATGATATTAAGTTATTTAGACGAAATCCTCGTAAGCGAAAAGCCAAATATATTTCTTATGATTTAAAAAGTGAAAAGAAAAATATGAGATCGCATGCTTATGAAAATGATGAAAGAAAAGATAAGAAACGTTTCATATCGCTCAAATATGATCATGATGGAAAACAAATCGTTGAAGATGCAAATTTTAAAATTATAGAATATATTCAAAACGGAATTAAAATATTAAGATTGATCGTTTTTACTTCGGCAGATAAAACAACTTGTTTTGAATATTACTGGATGAAAAATATCCAAATCTTTCGCTGTCGCCTTTGTAAGCGGCAGGGAAAAACAGTTTGTGCAAAAGTTTGTGTGAATCAAGAGGGCAACCAATATGTGTTATTAAGTCAAAGGCAACATGTCTGTAAACCATGTAAATATGATCCAGGAGAATTCGAAATTTCAATGAAAATTGAGGAAAGTATGGATTACAAAATTTTCAAATATAAACGTTGTGGCATCTTGCTTACCAAATTAATTTTATTCTGCAAAACTAACAAGAATCTATGTCATGAATATTATTGGAATCATAGTTTACAGCTATATCGATGTTGTCGATGCCCAATGACAAGTGGAGTTACAGCAACACTTTGTCGAAAGCGTGATTCTAAGGAGATTTTGAAACTTAGTGATGCTCAACATGTTTGTGAACTATTTGAATTTAATCCTGAAAAATATAAAGATGATATTCGTGTTGAAAAAGAAATGTACAATTTCACTTCATCAATTCTACGAACGACAACGTGCAAAATTTTAACAATTTTTACAAGTAAAGAGAAGACGTCTTATTACAGGTTTAATTATAATAAGCAAAATAAAAATTATCATTGTTATCAATGCCTCCTTTCTAAAGTTTATATTACTGCTACCATTGAAAATGAAGGAAAAGAAAATTAAACAGTATATGTTTGTAGTGATAAACACGTTTGTGAACCATTTGCATATTCTACTTTAACGAATGGAAATATTATCAAAGCTCCAAATTTTCAATTAATTAAAAGAAGAACAAATGGTACAATTATGCAACATTTAGCTGTATTTACAAATAAAGAAAAGAGTGAATGTTACGAATATACATGGCTTGAATACAATAAGCGCTTTGTATGCTATAAATGTCAAGCTCTCAAAATTCATATTTATGCAAAAATCTTTAAAAATGATAAAAATGAAGAATGCATTGAACTTGGTGAAACTATTCATAAATGTATACCAATTAAATTTGCTCCTGAAAATATTTTTCGCAAAACTGTCAAATTACCTGATTTCAAATTATTTGAAGGAATTACTTTTGGTAAAACTATGAAGAGATTGGCAATTTTTGATTTAAAAGACAGAAATATGGGCTATGTCTATTCGTATTATCAACACAAAAAGAAATATGTTTGTCCACAATGTTCGCGTAAAAAGAAATGTGTCACTGCTAAAGTTCTTCATGATCAGAATGGTCAAATATATGTTGAACTCAACCAAAATGAACATGTCTGTGTAGTATCCTGCAGTTCCACAACTCCTCGTAGTTCCACAACTCTTACTTCTGTTGTCTCCTCTCGTGTTATTGTCTTAACACGAATAACTACTACGTAGTTATTCGTTGTCTCTCTTCTACTCTCTTCTCGAATGTTCCAGCCTATTTCCAATAGAGCTGTTGTTCCTCTCTCTCATTCGAGTTGTAATCATCATGAGCTGAGCAGACGATCCTTTCTCTTATATTTTATGTATATATTTATTGTTGTTAATAAATATTCTTTAATGTAATATATTCGCGGATATTACAATTGGTGACGAGAGTTAATTTTTGGACTCATTGCTGCTGATCTTCAACGATTCTGCTAATTTTTTTTTTTACTCAATTTTTTTTTCAAGAAAAACAATTGTTTGATTCGTCGTCTTGCAGTTGTCCCTGCCTTGCCCTGCTCCGGCTGCTTGACATTGTCCTGCCACTGATCCTGCCTTGCCCTGCTCCGGTGCTTGACACATTTTTTCTCAATTTTTTCGTCCGCAAAGAAATTGTACATCAACTTTTTTTCTCAATTTTTTTCTTCCGCAAAGAAATTGTGCATCAACTTTTTTTTCTCAATTTTTTTCGATCCTTACGCAACAAAATTGTTTATCGTCTACATGAATCAACTTCAAGTTGCTGATTCTCGTGCTATTGCTCCTACTCCAAAGTCTCCAGCTCCAACTCCAAATGCTCCAGCTCTTACCGATGTTTCATATTCTTCGTCTGCTGCTGAATCCGATACTACTAGTTCATATTCTTCTTCTTTTGTAGAAACCGATGCTGCTAGTTCACATAGTATCTCTGGTGAATCTTATCCTGGTTCAAATGCTTCTTCTCGTGATCTTGGTTCAAATGCTTCTCCTGGTGAATCCCGTGCTGATTCAAGTATTCCTGTTTCAACCTCATCCGATCCTGCTTTATCCCATCGTGGTTATTCAAGTAAAGCTGATGCTAAGTATACCGATGCTTATTCAAGTTCAACACGTTCTGTAAGTTCCATTTCTGGTTTTTCTATCAAAACAGGGAGGAATGGTATATATGCTCGTCGAAATGTTGATACACATGTTCTTCGAGGTATATATGCTCGTCGAAATGTTGATACACATGTTCTTCGATATATAATACAACTACAATCCGATGCTGTTGATATTACTGGTAAATCACATGGTGATTCAATAACTCCACACGCTTCAAGTCGTCGTTACGATACTCCTGCATTTACTGGTCATGCTCCAAGTGCTCGTGGTAATGCTACTTCATCACACTCATCTATTCGTACAACCGATGCTACTGCTGGTCTTGGCATTCGTGACCGTACTCCTGCTAATGATGCTGCTATTGCTCTTGATGCTCGTGATCGTGCTCTTCTTGGATGTTCTTGTTGTTTGATCCATCTACTGCTCCTGCTTCATCCACCAAGTTGTTTGGATATTACAACTGCTCCATCTGGTCGTGCTTCTTCTACCGATACTCCAACATGTTCTCGTCCTACTGAACAAAGAACGTCAACTTCTCTTGCTTTTACTTCTGCTACCTAGGTAAAACGTAAATATTTCTATTAGCTTTATTGTTTAGTTGTAATAGTTTTATTGTTGAGAGTTTACCGATTCTGTAACTTCTTTTGTAAGTGGGGAGGAATGTAGTATCCTGCAGTTCCACAACTCCTCGTAGTTCCACAACTCTTACTTCTGTTGTCTCCTCTCGTGTTATTGTCTTAACACGAATAACTACTACGTAGTTATTCGTTGTCTCTCTTCTACTCTCTTCTCGAATGTTCCAGCCTATTTCCAATAGAGCTGTTGTTCCTCTCTCTCATTCGAGTTGTAATCATCATGAGCTGAGCAGACGATCCTTTCTCTTATATTTTATGTATATATTTATTGTTGTTAATAAATATTCTTTAATGTAATATATTCGCGGATATTACAGTCTGTAAATTACAAAAATTGTAATTCTTGTTTTTTTATAAAAGTTGTTTTTGCAAGATGTATTATTGTCTTTAGATTAAAATATATCATTAGAGCTCTCATGCTTTTTGTTAATAGGGTTATCAGCATTTGTTTTCAGCTGACCTTTGACGCATATAAAGCTTTAAAACAGACATCGGTATTAATCATCATAAATATTTTTCTGAAGCACTGGCTCATTTGTTGTCCTGTCCTGTAGAGATGGAATTCAAGAAAAATAGGTTTTATGTTGTTAATTATGCTTTCAAATGGCTTAAAAATGATCTGTTATTCATTCTGGAGATGTGCAAAAGATTTTGAAAATTTCGATATTTTCGATATTTTTTCACAGGGGGGAAAATTTTTCATCGTCTGCTACTTGAAAAATTGAAATTTTAAAATCGATTAAAAAATGACTTTTGTAATCTAAATTGATTTCATATGCTTTATAGAGCTTATTAAAACATAATTAATGTTAATATTAACATCTTAATAGAAAAAAATAAGAGTTTTGGGTAATTATTCATGTTGTTGTTTTAATAATCATTGATGATCCATAATTCGCTTTTGGCAAAAGATATCAGCTTGAAAACTCCTAGGAATGCTTAAAATACTATAAAAAGTATATATCAACCATTTGCAGCTCATAGAATAGAAGTATTACGCATTCATTGCATAAGCCTGGTATTGGGGGTATTGCAGTTTATTCTGCAATATTGTTGATAAGTGTTTAAAGTCCTAAACTTCTGCTTTTTATGTTGCCACATATATATAAATTGAGTTTCCTGAAGACGATAAAAGTATTTTTAAGAAGAAATAATGCTTATAAAATACTGTTTCCTGCCATATAAATGATTTTAGGCTATTTTAGCTTAAAACGGAGAGATCGCTATTTCAAAGGTTAACTATCGGCGCAAATTTGTTATTAAAATGATCAACAGGCAAAAATGAAACTTTTTACACAAGCTTTTGCATTTCTGTCAGAGAATTTCAATTTGGCAGCCATTTGAAAAATGTATCTACAAGTACCCCAACATCGGAAAATGGAGAGAACATAACCAAAGAATATAGCTGGAAACTTCCAGTTGGGCTTATTTTGATCGTAAATGTTATTAGAACATTCGTTCAGAGCGGTTTAGACATACCTAGCCTGGTTCCCAAAATATCTAGTCACAAGCAATATCTATAGGTAAAATATGCAATATTGCCTTATCGAAAAAAATTTTTTTTGTGGTTAGATAAAAAAGTTTTGATTACTACACTAACTACATATGTGTAAGAGCTATGAGTTTTTCAGTTTAAATTTTTTAAAAACCCCCTACTTTCAAAATGGCATGTCAAAAACTGTTTTTTTGGCATGTTTTTGGACGTAAATGGAAACATTGCCTTATCGATATTTTTTTTTGAGCTATGAGTTTTCATTATTTTAACTATTTCTAACGTTGAGCCAACAAACAGGGGCATCGATAAATCAGTTTACATTTTCATTTTATGACCTAGTTTGAATTTGCCGAGTCAAAATGTCCCAAAAAACGACGTTTTTCGCGATTTTCGATTTTTCGACGGTACAACCTCCAAATACCTCAAAATAACCCCAAATATAATTTTTTTGTGTTATTTTAGTGTTACTTACCTAATTTTAAAATTACAGTACATTTTTGGCCCAATAATGAGCCCGCGGAAGATATTAGCATCAGTTTATCAACGGAAACTTTTGCTTTTTTTTAAAAAAAACGTTTTTGATTTTAGTCACATTTGTGAAAAAATGTGCTAAAAGTAAATTCAACTAGCACCTGGAGCTCCACATGGAGTTTTATCACCATTTAACTAAAATAGAAATGGAAAAAGTGCAAAAAATTTTATTAAATAACCATTTCAAAAATACATGATCACAAAAATCTGAGTTAAGTAAAACATAATGTAATTATATTTTTTTACTTTTTTTAAAGTGTGTTCCATTAATCAAAAAACAACCTTGCAAAAAAGATCGAATGTTTTCGATTAAAAATATTTCCTTATTTTTTTACATTTCCAAAAACTTTTTTTATGTATTTCTCCTTTGACCTTACGCAACCTGTTCGCAACCAGTTAACAACCGGTTAATGTCCCTTCTTTCATTGTATTACATTGGTACAAACCAAAGATTATAAGAAAAATGGGAAGATTTTTAATCATTGATTCACCCAGTATAAATAGGCTACGAGATTTAGTAGTTTTCTTTTTGATTTGTTCTTAAAAATTATGTTGTTAGATTTTGAATCACTTGCTTCGCTTTCCTCAAAAAGAGTTATTGGTGTTTTAATAAAGCTGCAAAGGGGTTTTGATACAACATTACAAGACTTTGAGAAACCAGATGATGCTGCTTTAATTGGTGTTTTTTCAAATGACTTGAAGACAAACTTAAGCGAAGAAGATGGAAAATATTTTGATGCGGTTTTTTGGTTTGATGTAAATCGTCAAGACTTTTTAAAATTTATTTAACTCTCGTGAATTTATAGATCGATGAAAAAACGAAAAGCTTGTTAAACGATGGGTAAATTTTTTTTTATTAATAAAACGGTTAATGAAAAAAACTCTTTTTTGTTGATAAAGCGTTGGTAGGGGCTGCTAACTCAAAATAACTGCCGAGATTTTTTTTAACCACTAATCTGTATCATCACTTGAGAGCATTTTTTGCATCTTATAATTTTGGAAACTGCAAATATTGCTGCCTTAATAATTAGAATACAAAAGATGCTCTATGTCGGTACTTTTACCTCTCACCTTTCTTTTTATCATTTTCTCATTTTTTACATTTCTCGATAAAAAAAGTTGTCCAAAGCTGAATATTTTTGTACAAAAAATTAGGCACAAAAATAGGAATATTGTGGTTTTAAAAAAGATAAAGCTGTCATTTTTTCAATCATGAACATTTGCTGAAAATAAAAAAACCAACTCAGCATTAAATGTTGTTGTTAACCCCTAAATACATAATAAAATTTGCCAAATGCAATCTCTTTTGTAACCCTATAATTTTTTTACACTAACTTTTTACAGATCTCAAATTCAGCTTCCTCAACTTGAAGAAATCATCTCAAAAATGGCAGAAGTTTTACCAAAAGAAAAATTGGATTTGATTTCAACCGAAGGACAACTTACAAAAGTTATTTGCAAAATTCGAGAAAAGCTTGAAATTCCTGGTAAGCTACATATCTGTCAACAGATTTTTCCTTTGAAATGAACTTTTTTAGGTTCGAAAAATAAAGATGTTGAACACTTCCTTGATAAATCAATTCTAAAAACCACTGCAAAAACAGCCGGATTACCAATGCTAAAATTTGCAATTCTAAATTTATCAAAAATTAATTCAATTAAAGCTGAAAGTCGAAGAATTGTCACAGAAGTTCAAAAGTTCCCATTTACCTATACTCCAATTATTGCTGGATGTGCCGTTGAACCTGGAAAAATTAAAAATGAAGATGAGCTGAAGAAATTTATTTTACAAGAATCAAAAAGTGTTAAAAAAGGTTGCTATCTTTTGGAAGAAAGTATTGATGAAAAAGATTGCACGGAATTTTGGGTTTGGTGCTGTATTTTGGCGGACAAAAAATGTGTACCATATTCATGTTCTGAGAAATGTGATCCTAAGATTGCTGAATTTGCAAAAGATGTTGCAGCAAAGCTAAAGTTTCCAGGACCTCATGTATTTGGAGTTCAAGGTTTTCAAGTAAGTGGTATTTTAATAATCTTACTAAAATAAAAATTTGTTACTGGTTTTGTTTTACTATCTATTTTGAAAATAATATATAAAAGAAAAAAAAACAAATAGAATTTGATGCATTAAAAAAAATTTTCAGCATGGTCCAAACACTTATAATTTCAAAGATGTTGCTTATGGACTTACAGGAGAAAAAGAAACAACCGAGAATAGCACACCCGTTTCCCATGAAGCTATTGCATTATCGTGCCATTTAAATCCAAACTTTGTTCCTAATAGCTTTTAATGTTGCCTTTTTATAACAATTATTTTTATTTAATTAATCGATTAATTTGTACTTGACATAATAGAATAAAAATGAATATTTAATAAGCTGTTATTATACACATGTCGCACTTGATACAACAACGATTGAAAACGTTATTGGATTGAAATACGTATATTGCCCTGTTCCACCACATGTTACTGTAAATGGCGGTGGAGTTGGAAAACTATTACCTGGAGTTGTATCACCATTAAACTAAAATGGCATTTTTTTAATAAAAGAACTGTTAAAATTTCACCAAATCAATCTCTCGAGGACCAACATGTGCTAAGTTGTTGATCCCAGAGAGGATAAAAACATAGCAATAACTGCAGGCTTTTGTTTTTTTAGAAAAACTCCTAACTACAGTCTATTTAAAAAATTAATAAAACCCATAAAACATACTTGTACAATTTGTGCAATTGGAAATGTTGGAAGACATTGAAGCGTAACTGTAATTAAGCATGTAAATGGATTTATAATAACAATTGGAGGAGTTGCAAATAAATTTCCAGTTGTTGGAAAAGTCCCACATAAACATGTTGGATCATTTGGAAGCGTCCCTGGAGCAGCCGTAGTAGCCGTACCAGTTCCACCACTGCCGTCACCACTACCAGCTGAAAATTACAATTTCACAAAAACTCAAATATTAGAAAAAAAATAAAAATTTATCTGAACTAAAAAATGCAAAATGTTTCTTTAAAAAGCGTACTCATCGAACCAGTTACAAGATCAGGACTAGAATCAGATGATGATGATGGAAAACATCCATCACCATAATACAGTATTATTACATTTACGAAATATATGAAAAAATATTTTCTCAAACAATTCATTCTTTAATTGATTGAAAAAAACCGTGTTTCATTTTAGCGATCCACAAAATCTGTCTCATCTTTTTTCGTTCTTTTTCTCTTTTCAACGTAATTAACCTTAATAAACTTGAAAAAGTGATGACATTAAAAAGAAGAGTATTTGTGATAAAAAAAATATGCGGGATAGGTTGAAGAAAAAAGGCAATTTTTAAAAATCACGATTTTCACGGAAGAGTACGTTAATTGTCTGACCCCAATTTGTATCAACCATGCTGCATTCCAATTTTTTTTAAATGATATTTGGTGCATTTTTTGATGATTGTTTGACTACAATTGGTTCGCTTTCCTTTATATTTATGTAACTTTTCTCTCTTCATTACTCGATAGGTATTATTTTGAAACAAAATAATACGAATCAGAGTCCTGTGATAACAATAATTAAATACGATATTATCGTATCGTTATCAAATATCAAACTATCGTATCAACTTTTTTTAATTCGATATTTTTTGCTGTAAACAAAATTTTTGTTTGCTTTTTAAGCTCAGACAAACATTTCCGTCGTTTTCTTTGCCAAAAGCCGCCGACCTTATTCGATACAGAGGAAAATAAGCAAAATGCAGGTCAGATTATTTGTTGTTGAACAAAAATGTGAATAAATTTTTTAATACAAACTGAATAAGTTATCGAATTATCGTATCGGACCTAATTCTAACGATAAAAATTATTGAATAAATAAAATGGTTTGTTATTTTTATGCTCTTGACATATTTAGCTGATTACGGAATAATTCAGTTTATTCAAACAATAATTTGAATAACAAAAGACATGTAGAAAATAAAACAAACAGAGTGAAAAAATTATAATTTTTGTAACTTACAAACATGTTCAGTTTCATTTAATTTCAAGTAATATTGGCCATTCTCATCTGGGAGTAATTTTGCAGTAACACTTTTCTTAATTTTTACACATTGACGACAGATATACTTTTTAGTTTGTTCTATGTAAGAATATACAAAACCCATATTTCTATCTTCTGTATCAAAAACAGCCAACTTTTTAAGATTCTTCCGCCCTAAAACAGTTTGAAATAGTTTAAAATCAGGTTGCTTCGGAATTCCAGCTTAAGCTTTACAATTTATTTTTTTGAAAATCAAATTTGCCTCAGTTTTAGACAAATATTTTATCAATTCCTTTCTCTATTAATTAAGTATCCACAAAAATAATAAATTTTACATCCATTGTTCGTAACTCAAATCGTGCTATAGCGTGTTACTTGCAACTGTAGAGAATACTCATATAAAATAAATTTCACACATTCTTTCTCAGAAAAAATGATAAACGTTGTGCCAAAAAACAAATTTTAATTTTATGTTTATGCTTACATTAACGAAAAAGAAATTAGTAATTAAACAGTAAATATGTGTTATTTTGATGTTTACGATGTTTCACTTCCAGAATAGCTGAATTTATTTATTTAAACAACAATCGTAACGATGCAAAAAAAAGAAAAAAGGGTAAAATTACAATTTTAGTAAATCACAAATATGTTCAGCTTTGTTCAATTCAATGTAGTTTTGGCCATTTTCATCTTGAAGAACTTTTGCAGCAACATGTTTGTTTTTTGCTGAACAAGGTTGACAAAGATATGTTTTATTTCGTCCATGGTAAGTGTATAGATAATCCATATTTTTATTTGAATCAAACACAGCCAACTTTTTAATATTCTTTCCTCGATAAATAGTTTCATACAATTTAAAATCCGGTTCCTTGACGATTTTAGTAGCAAAAACGACGTTATTTTGAGAATCAAATTTGACAGGAATACATTTTTGTTCAGTTTTGCATAATTCAACACATTCTTCATGTTCATCATTTTTGAAAACTTTTGCATAAACACGAAATTTAAGATATGAACAAGCATTACATTTGAAGCTCTTATTTCTTTCATCCCATGTATAATCATAGCATTCACTTTTTTCATCATTTGTAAATACAACCAAATGTTGAAGATTTTTTCCACGTAATTTTCTTTCAGTTAATTGAAAATTTGGAGCTATGATAATATTGTTATCGACAACAGAAGTATACTCTAATGGCTTACAAACATGTTTTTGATTGCTTACATGTACACATTCATTAACTTTTCCTTCATTTTGGATTGTTGCGCTAATAAAAGCTTTAAAAGAATAACATTTAGTACAATAATAGCATTTTCTTTTATTGTCGTACAAATATTTGTAATAAAATTTCTTTTCTTCTGTGGTAAAAAGCATCAAAAAGTTTTCGGATTTTTTTAATTTTGTGAAAACAGTTTTATACATAGATTTTTCTACCGCAACATCATCTCTATATTTTTCTGGATTGAATTCACGAAGTTCACATTTATGTTGATTTTTGCTGAGAATTAAGTAATCTTTTGACTCTTCTTTTTGACATACAGTTGCAATTACTTGCTTTTCTGCGGGACAATAAGTACATTGATATAACTGTACATGGTTTCTCCAGTAGTATTCATAGCATAAATTCTTATTTGTTGCACAAAACACAATCAATCTTGATATTTCGGCACCATTATGTTTGTATTTGAATATTTTGAAATTCGAAGAATCAACAATATCTTTCTTTGAGACATCAAATTTTTCAGGATCATATTCACGTGGCTCACAAACATGTTTCTTTCTGTTTAACTTTACATAATTGCTTCCATCTGAATTTGAAATAACTTGTGCTGCAACATAGTTCTTTTGTTTTCTACAATCGAAACACACAAAAGTTTTATGGCTATTATGCCAAATATATTCAAAACATTTCGATGTATCATTCGGCGCAAAAATAATCAACGTTGATTTCTCAATTTCATTTCGACTATTTTTGAAAATTTGAAAATTAGCAGCTTCTACAATTTCTTTTTCAGCATACTTTTCAGGATTGTATTTTCTTGGTTCACAAACATGTTGTTTTGATTGCAATAATGCAAATTCATTTCCATCTTCTTTTTGACAAATATTTGCTCCACACAATTGCTTCATTTTTATACATCCACAACAGTAATAAATCTTACAATGATTGATCCGAAAATATTCATAACAATAAACTTGTGAAATATCAAAAAATATGATTAATCTATTTCTGCGAGTTTTGTTGGATTCGTAGGTAATTATTTCAAAATTTGGTTGTTCAACGATTTCTTTATATTTTCGTAATTCACAAACATGTTGATTTTCATTAAGCTGGATAGCATCTTTTCCATTTCTTTGAATAATTTTTGCTGTCAATTGCTTTCCTTTGTGACGGCAATTGTAGCATACAAAATGATTTCTTAATTTCTTCCAGTAATATTCATAGCAATAATTTCTGTTTAATTTAGAAACAATAAATAGCTTTGTCGTTAATTGACCATTAAAAACATATTTGAGTATTTTATAATGTGGAGTTTCGATAATTTTACTTAAAGTACCACTTAACCTGAAAATATCAAAATACTGCATATCCATTATTTGTTTTATTTCAAAAATTACCTTTTAGTATAATAAATTATGATCACTTTCATCACAAACTTTCGTTCTGTTAGAAGTGGCTTTGCGTTTTCTTGAAATTTGACTAAAAACAAGTGACATTTTTTCTCAGAAATATATAACGATTCAACTTACAGTAAGCTTTCATTGATACTTGGGAAAATCAAATCATAAATATTGTAATTCTTTAAAAGATGAATATATTTATCTTTTTCTTTTCCATCAAAGTGTTTTATCCATTTTATTAAAATTTCTTTTAATTGTACAGTGGATTCATCATCTGTAGAAATTTTTTCAAATAATTGTGGCAAAAATCGCTCTGTGATCAGATTCTTATTTCCAGCTATTGCCTAAAAATTTACGCCATGATTATGTCAAAGTAAAAAAAGTCTTACTTTCTTTTTAATAAGTGTGTCATAAACTTTATTGCATTTTGCTGTATTATCAAAAATTAAAGCAAAATCTTGAAAAACATATTCAGCAAAAACATATATAATATTCTAAAATGAATTGAACTGTATATTTTATCCAGTTATAACAATATAAACAAACTTTTTGAGCAACAAATTGCCATTTAAACATTGCAGAAATCATTTTGTACTCTAAAAATTATATCATTAATATAACAATTTCCCACTGTAATAACATACCTTCATTAAATGGTTCAACGAGTAATAATTTTGAGACATCATCAATTATTAATTTGCATCTTCCTTCATGTTGGAACTTCTCATTCTTGTCTTTAGCTATCAGTTCGACAACCATTCTTATGGATTTTGCTGAAAATTTTATTTTGTAGTTATTAATTTTGTACAAAAAAAACAAAAACATAATTGCAAACTGAGTGCAATCTAAAAACTTTTTTTAGTTCGTCTTCTAAGACATTATAGTAGAAGAATGAGTGGTCACCTTTTTTTTCAAAGCATAATCAATGAAAATGCCTTTAAAGAAAAAGAGTATTGGCAGATGTATTTGATTGATAAAAAATGCGATATGATGCGTGCACAAATATTTTACAGTGAAGGATACAAATTAGTGAGTTTTAAGAGCAAGAAATTGCCATTTACCGTTTGCTGCTGCATAAAATGCCATCTAAAAAGTGCTATTAAAAGTGCACACTTGCACAAAAGTGCAAAGAAAGATAACATAAACATTAAATGTGAACACAGAAACTGAAAAACGGTAACTTTAATCCAGTGCAGTCTTTACAAATACGAGATAGGAACATAAAATTCTTTTAAGAACACTTTAAAAATTAACAAATTGTTTTGTAACCATTGAAAGTGCGTGTTTCAATGAATTTTTTATTTGCAATGTTTTTTCAAGTTTGTATTTTTTTGGCAAGATGTTCTCGTATCAGTCAAACAAAAAAAAGTTGCAAACATTTTTTTTTGCAATGCTTTTTTTCAACAAATGTTTCGCTCGTTTTTCTTTTCCTCCAAAATAAGATTATATATAATATATACACAGATACATTTTTAGTTTAAACTATCAAAATTATTAAAAAAAATTTGATCAAGTCTTATTCTATCTATTGTTCAAAAAGGAATGAATCTTCGGCAGCTATCAAAATGGTATAAATCTTCATGTGGTAAATTTTTTTGCAGATGTTCTTATTTGTCTTCGGTAAGTTATTTTTTGCTAGTAATCTTAATGATACTAATTATGTAATTTTAGAGTATTCTTGAAGATTTATTTTATTTTTTTTTTGATTTATTATGGATAATGTGTAAACATTTTTGGCATTCATGGTTTGTTGTTACTTCTTATATTGGGTGGTCCAAATAATGTTAAAACGGGGGAATTGCTCTTTTTGTATTTATGTAAAACGTCCCTTTTTTCTAGAGCACTTGCTTCTTTTGTTAACTAGAAGTGCAGTTAGTAGCGCGCTGACTCCCCATCCAAGGAATAGTCAACGGCGAGGTTCGAATCCACCCTGGGGCACAAAAAGTTTTAATGTTCTAAAAATTAACAGGAGTTAATGATCACTTATTGCAATAAAATTTGTGCTAAAATATATAAATGAATATGTTGTTTTTACGCAATTATTACTAAAATCAAATTTTTTGTGGTTAATATTGACCAAAAATAACAACAACATTTATCTTCTATGATAAATGTTGTTGTTGCTAATAAGTGATTAGCAACTCATACTAATTTCTGAAACATTAAAAATTTCCATGCTTTAAGGTGGAGTTGAACCTCATCGTTGACTTTTCTTTGGACTGGTAGTCTAGCGCGCTACTAACTGCCCTCGCGATCAAGCTTGCTAAACTACCAATCTAAGTCTCTAAAAATTAGGTCAAAAAGAAAGGAGCTGTACAACCTTTTTTTTGTACCATCATCATTCACAGTGCGATGACACGCTGACATAGATAAATGATCAACATTTTTTCAGGGCTTGTATTCTACCAGTTACAAAACTCTCATTGAATACTCTTGATTTAACTGCAATTTGTAACAATCGCAAAGCTATTCCATGGGCTTCTTTTGAACATACAAGATTGGTATATAAAATGTTTTTTGATGTAAGCTTTTTTCTTTACTTTTAGCTACAGTATCCCGAAAATATTTTTCAGGAATATAATTTCAATCAAACAAGAAAGTATGGTCCATTTTTACCAGGAATTAATCCAAGCTTCACCGGCGATCAATTTTTTATTCAAAATCAAATTTATTATGAATGTGCTATGGATGTTAGTAATTTGAAAAGAAATTGGTCTCAATATTGTTTTGTGGTATTTTTACTTTTTTGTAGTTGGATTGCTTATTTTTTTGGTAGAGCATTATGTATTTCAATTATTTACAAGTATGAAATGTCAAGAAAACGATTTTATTGTTACTGGTTTGCAACTTTTGTTCTTCATTACAGCGATTTATTATATACTATTTATGCTTATGATGAAATGTTCTACAAATTTGAAAAAGAAATGCAAAGCTATTTTATTTATTAACTGATTTATTTTGTAATTTTTGATTTGTATGAACGGTATTTCATTTTACCTCATTAATTTATATAACATTGTAAGGTGCAATAATTTGTAATGATTTTGAATTAAATAAAACCTATTATTTTTCTTGATCCTTTTTTCACTGTGGAATAAAACTATACTACAAAATTAGATAGCGGGGCATTTTCTCATTTTGACAGCTACCCCACGTTCACGTTATGCTATTGGTATAAAGTGAATGTGTGAATTGTGTAAAAGATAAGTGATATGCTCGTGTGGTTGTTGAAAAAGAAGATAAATATTATATAATCAAACACAAATAAATAAAGATAAACTTCAAATAAAACAGTTAAAGAGAGGAACAACGAAAAAGGAACAGTCAAACTTTTTAAAGTAATCTCAGAGGAAGAAGCGAAGACATTAGTAAAATAATGCCGAACACTTGTACAATAGAAAAGGAAAAGAAACAACTAAAAGGAGTGATACAACTAATATCCTCAAATTTTATGCATTTTAATCATTTCTCATTAAAATTCGTTTGAAAAATTTTGGTTTAGTACTTTCTTCATTTTCAACCATTTTTTCAGCTCGAATATAAAGCTCTTGAAGTGGATCCCAACGATCGCTAATTTTAATACAAAAGCTTGACAGCTTCTGCAATAAATCGGGATCACTGATTCTGAGACCATTGAGATCAATAATAACATCATTTTTCTGTAAAAAATGTCAGTCCTATTGTTCAATACTTAAAAAACGTTTACCTTGATAACAACTGGTAAACATTCAGGTGCAATGAAAACATTTTCGGCAGCAACTGAAATGCTTTTTAAGGCTTTACAATTCGTCATAAAATTTGTTATCCATAAAATGTCAAATTTTATACTCGAATTCTTAAAAGATATTTTTTCAATATTTGGGATCATTTTAATAATCTTTGAACAAATTCCTGCCGGAGATATTGTCACAATAAAACATTCAAGTACAATAGTTTTTGGTGATAAAAGTTGAAAAAAGTTTGCTGCTGAAATATCTACATATGATAGTTTAATGACTTTTGCATGAACAATAAAAGTTTTTGAGGTAATTGCAGGAAATAATCTGTCATAAATTAATTTTCCGCACTCTTCATATCGCGAGCTCAGTTCATTGATACGAAATGATTCAGTTATTAGGATGTTAGAATTTTCAAAATTTGGTAAAATATTTCGTCTTCCATATAGCGTGACATTTTTTGCTACAATTAATGGTTTAGGTGGAAACATTTCAAAAGCTTCCTTGGATGAAAAAGCAATTGCATATTGTTCTATGCCGTCAATCATTTGCATAAATCGGGGTAATAGTTGGTTGTCAATATTTGGAGAAAAGAAATTTGACACTGAAAAAGGCAATATCGATAAATGCCTGTACATAAAAAAATCTTACATTTTTCATTACAATTTTTCGTCTTGTGATTGTCAGAGAAACATATAAAACAATGCTTTTCTTTTGGTACAAACAAAGCCTTTAATCCGCTTACAGAATGATTTTCAGGTTGAAGTGGTTTATTATTCATGAAATCATCATAATGTCGGCAAGAACTTCTCCATTTCGATGACCGTTTGACGCCTTCTGGATTACAGCAAGGCATATATGGAAATAGAATCTTGCTACAAAAACAGCAAAAATTTTCTTTTTTTGGCATCTCGACAAACTGCTCAGTTATTTCTTTGGTTAAACAAATTTAAAAAAAGAGAAAGAGCAAAAACCGTGTAGATTAGATTAGTTAATTTCAGGTCAATGGTAATAGACGATCACTACGGTCGTCAGTTATTTAAATGCCTGACTTTCACAAGACTGTGAATATAACTTGAAGGTATTTTCTCATTCTCTTTTTGCATTGTATTTATGCTATATGTAAAATAGTTTCCCTTATTTTTTCCGTGCACATTTAAGTGACAAAGTTAGTATTTTTTCAAATCACTAATACATGCGATGTGGAGCAAAAATTTTGCTTGCTTTTCCTCATTAACAGCTATCAAAATATCATTAAAAATTTTCTAGCATTTCAAAAAAATGCTAGAAAATTGTATGCGATGTGGAGCAAAAATTTTGGGTGAATATTTTTAAATCTGTTAGCTGTTAGCTATAATTTTTTTGAAGATTTGATATCGAAAAACAGTTGTTAAATTAATTAATTAATTGTATTTTTCAATTTAAAAAAGAGAGTGTAAATGATTTTATGTGCAGGCACAAGTGTTCAAAGTACTTTAAAAATTTCTTCAACGAATTTTATTTTCAATGCCAAGCATGGTTTGAGTTGTTAAAAAACTTATCATAGTTTTTCATGTAATATTGTCAGAATAATAATACTAAGGAAAATATTTTTTATTTGTTTAAAATGATTATAAAGGAGGCGGACGGTTATGTGGTTCATAAAACTTAACATTTTTTTCAAAAAATGTTAAAATTAAAAAAAATCTAACCGTCTCTTTAAAATACGTTTTTTTTTCAATAGTCGACTGGTGGAGGATAGTCATCTGTTGGAGGAAGTGGACAAAAATTAACATCAAAAGTGTTATAATTTGATACTTCACGAATTTTCAAATCCTCATCAAAATCATCAGGGTCATAACAATTAAATGCGGCAGGGCAATTTGGTCTTCTGCATGTTACTGTAGGTCCATAGACACCGCCAGCATGGCTTTCGATTTGTAATGGAACATCAAATCCAGATGTAACATCTAAATGATATCGGAACACGTCTTTTCCGAACTCGAATCCAGCAATCGATTTTCCATCCCAGTTATTCATGAAATCATAACCATTTGAACTGTAATTTCGGCTACACGAAGCTCCTGGCTCAAGATAGCATTCACTTTTTACTCGTTCACCACCGGCTTTCCGATGAACATGGATGGCATAGCTACACAGATTATTAAAGTTAACATGTGCAGCTTCTAATTCAGCAGAAACTGTGGTGGCAAAGAATATAGTAATCAAATACTTTGTAAGCATCTCTAAAAATAGAAATGTGGTCATTATTATAAAGAAAGACAAGCTTTTAAAAATAATATTTGTTACTACTCAAACCCTCCAAAATTTGTCTCTCTTACGCTTGATAGCTTAAAACCTTTTCAATTTACGCTAATTATTGATTATATGAATTTCATAGCATTCACTTAACGGTAGAAAATAGGGGGGTTGAAAATAAATATTATCTTAAAAGCGAACGTTTCCAAATGTAATCCTCAGATTTTTTTATCGTAGAGGGGAATCAACAACTCATAATATAATTTGCAGCGAATCTACAGTAGCACGAAGAATTAAAGACAAAAATACAGTAAAAAATGTTGCTTTTATATCAAATTTATTGATAGAAATGGTTCACTAAACTGTTCTAAAATTTTGTTATTTCAAATCATGATATCATTAGAAATTGCTGGGAAAAATATATTTGGGGTTGTTGAAATTTTTTTGTGATTCAATGGTTACACATTAAACTTCAAGGCATTCAGGGGGCGATTCAGCATTTCCAAGAAAATATTATTTCTTATCATCATGTTCATGATGACACTCATTAGTTTTTTAAATACAGCAGCAAAATTTTTTTGCTTCATTGTTTTTATTTTAATACTTTTGTTTAAAAAATGAATAAATTCAATTAGAAACAATAAAATTATGGACAAAAATTTTTTTTATATTAACGAAACAATATTTTTATCAAGGACAAAAATTAACATTAAAAGTTTCACCAGTTCGAGTTCCCTGAGTTTTTGTATCATCTGATGGGAAGAGATATGCCTCAGGGCATCTTGCATCTCGGCATGTAGCTGTAGGTCCACCAGTACTGGTGGTGATTTGCATAGGAACATTATATCCAACAATAACACTTAAACCATAGAAATCTTGGCCATTTCAAGAATTAAAAAAAATGGAATGAATTTCAAGAATGGTTGGGGTGGAAAAACTCTTGCTGAATCTTGAAATTCATTCCATTTGAGCCGTAGCTTTGGCTGCATCAACCTCAAACCCGTTGTTGACCAATCTGCAGTGTTGTGCACATAAAATTTTGATAAATCGTTTTTTATCTCTAATACGATCTATCGACTGCTAGAAACAATGCAGAAAATAGTCTTTATAAAAAAACCAATAGTTTTGAAATTAGAATGACAAATTGAATGCGAAAAAAGGTTATTAATTTCATGTATTGCTTTTTGTCATGTTTGCAATAACAATTGTATTTATTTGAATAACCATCAAAGTAATACAAAAAATTTATAGAAAAAATTGATAAACACAATGATATAATTACAATTTTTGCAATTCACAAACATGTTCAGTTTTGTTTAATTCAACATGAGTTTGACTTTTCTCATCTTGAAGTAATTTTGCAGCAACATGTTTGTTTTTCGGTAAACATCGGATGCATACATAATTTTTATGTTTTTCTGAGTAAGAATAAACATAAGCCATATTTTTTTCTTCTGAATCAAAAACGGCTAATTTTTTGATATTCTTTCCTCGATAAACAGCTTCAAATAGTTTAAAATTAGGTTGCTTTATAATTTTGTTAGTTATAAAAACATTATTTTCAGGATCAAATTTTACAGGAGTACATTTGTGTTCCATTTTGCATAATTCAACACATTCTTCATTCTCGTCATTTTTAAAAGTTTTTGCATAAACGTGAAGTTTGTAATTTGTTGAGCATGGATTACATCGGAAGACCTTATTTCTTTCATTCCATGTATAATCATAACATTCAATTTTTATATCATCAACAAATACAACCATATGTTGAACACTTTTACCATTTGTTTTCTTTTTTATTAATTGAAAATTTGGAGCCATTACTATATAACTGTCAGCATCATCAGTATACTCAAGTGGTTCACAAATATGACTTTGATTACTGACATATCCACATTCATTTTCTTTTCCTTCATTTTGAATTGTTGCAGTAATGCAAACTTTGGAGAGCAATAATAATATTTTTTGTTAGCTTTATGAACAAATTTATAATAATATTTTCTTTCTAGAGAAGAAAACACTGCCATAATTTTGACACGATTTTTTCCTAAAGCCGAAGGAATAATTTTAAACATTGATTTTTCAACCATAACATCATCTTTGTATTTTTCTGGATTGAATTCAAGTAGATTACAAATATGTTGTTTTTTGCTAAGAATTAAATAATCTTTTGAAAACACACATGCGCGAACAGCCCGACATCACCCGACTGTCGGGTGGAGGTGAGAGGTGAGTGTGCGCGAGCATGTGTGTTCTACTTAGCTGAAGAAGATTATGAACGACATTTGAAAGGCTTTGGCGAAAACAATTATAATGTTTTAGTAGCCGTTGAAAAAAGCACTGATAAAGTTTTGGGAACTGTTGTAACTGGTTTTCATGAACCAGTTGAAAATTCTCCTGCTTTGGTGAATCTTGGCCCTTACATTGTCTTAAAAGAATATCAAGGCAAAGGTATCGGAACAAGACTTTTTAAAGAAGCACTCGCTGATCCTCGATTTAAAAATGCAAATATGGCTTTGTATGGAGCTGCACATATGTCACCAAAATATGCCAAAACTTTTGGGTATGATAAAGTTCCAGATTGGCATCTTTTAAGTACTAAAATTAAAATATCCGATATAAATATTAGTGCATTAAATTCTGATTGTGGAATAAATATCGTTGGATTCAATGACGTTGATTATCAAAAGTTAATTGAATATGACACAAAAATTCAAGGCGGAATTCGACGAGATCAATTTTTGAAAGCATTTTTGGGTATGTTTTTTTGGAAATATTATTTGCTTACCTAAAACATTATTACAGACACGAAAACAAACTTTGCAAAATTTGCAATTGACAAAAATGGAGAAGTTGTTGGAATTGGCAATATTCGAATAAGTGTAAATAATCAACTTGTCTTAGGTCCTTTATATGCAAATTCCAAAGTAATTGCAAAAACTCTCTTAAAACATGTTATTGAATCCATCGAAGCTTTTGAAGCCTATGATTATTTATGTATCTATACCCCAAATGTCAATAAAGTTGCCTACGAAATTTTTAATCGACTTTGTGACGGGAAAATTGATAATAAGAATATTCAAATTAGCTATTCCCAATTCACTAAAAATGTTATACAGGTCAATTTAAATATGCTTACAAAGAATGTGTAAATTTTCCTTTTTAGGTTGATACTTCTAAGATTTTCAACATCACTGAACCCGCAATGAATATCGCTTAAAGATGTTACTTTTTATCAATAAGAGAAGCGATTTTTATTAAGGATTGCATGGTAATAAAATAATTTTTAAAAAACGTTTTACAGAAACTAATCGAATAAATGCAATAAAAAGCTTAACAAAAAAAACCATCAAATTTTTCTTAATAATAATAAAAAACACAAGCAATTTTCAATAATTTACAGCTATCTTTAATCCCTTTTTCAATTCGCTGTTGTTCATCTTTGCTGTAATTATCAAAGAAACAAAATCCAAGAGTTGTTGGCTTCTTTCCAGTCGCAGCCTTAATTGCTTTCACATGTTGACGAAGTAACATAGCCATAAGAAATGCAGGTGTTGCAAGTTTTCGGCTGCCATCAAAAATATTAAATTCAAGAAGCACAGGATTACTGACATCTTTTGTAATCTTGAAATCCCAAAATTCATTAACTTCAATTTTGTCATTTGGCATTGACATAACTTTAATGATATCTAAAATTATATATTTTACTGGTGAAAATATATTGTAAAAAATGAAATAAAAGTACCCGTAAAAAATGCACCAGGATTTGAATTATCTTGTTCTAAGACAGCAGAACCAAATATAGGTTTCTTATTTTTAAATGAAATTAAAAGATCATTTCCATACATACCTAAAAAATATATCAATAAAACTGTATAAACCTAAAACGACAACATACCATTCCAACTATCCAAAAATTCATATCCACTTTCATCATTTTTGCAATAACAAATAACAGATTTTAATCCAGAATGATGAATTCCAACAAAAGGAACTTTTGATGGCATAGCTTTATCAAGAACTTTTGGCATTTCAATAATCTTAGGGAAAAAGCATGATTTAAGTTCAGGATGTGGAAAACTTTCTGAATCAACAGTTAAAATAAATTCATTATAATGGCAATCTTTGATTACATCCAATGTTTGGAGAGTACCACATTGACCATTAATTGGATCAGAATATCCCAACTAAAATAACACAACGTTCAGGGTGAGAAAAACTAAATTGAAATCGAAAAATCACGAGCTCTGAGTTACAGGGATCGTATAGGGTGTTCAAAGTAATCTGGCATACTAAAAAATGAAAAAAGCCCGAGTGAATCAAATTACTGCTTTTTTATGAAGAATTTTTGGTGTGTCAAAATACTTTGAGCACCAAACAAAAAAAAACAAAACTAACTTACATCAATTTTTTGAAGTAACGGTGTCCGTGGAATACACAAATTTTTTATCAAAGGCAATTTTTCACCAGCTTCGACTAACAGAATTTCTTTTGGAGTAGGGATTTTTGGAGCATAACAACCAATAAAATAATCTCTTGCACATCTTGGTGGAAAATAATATTTTGTATATGTCTTATCAAGCAACCATTTTGACATTTCAACAACAAATTGTACATCAAATTCTTTAATTCGCATTCGACGAATTGTTTCAACATCAAAGCCTTTGAGGGCAAGCTTCTTTAAAAATACTTCCATAACATGTGTATTAGTAATACAAACAATTTTTTTAGGATTTGTTAAGCGAATAATATCTCCACGAACATGATCAACATTTGAACGACGACAATCAACATTACCAATAAATTTCTTTTCGTATCCAGCAGAAGTGTATTTGCATTGAAGAACAGCAACATTATGTTCATCATTTTCAATCAACTGAAGGACAGTATCTCCAATTTCAACAGTAGTATTTGTTGCAATAAAAAAGCAGCATGAAACATATTCAGGAAGCAACATAAAATAAGTTGGAATATGAAGTGCAAAAAAAGCCTCACGAAGAGCATGACAAAATTGAAGATTATGTTCATATCCAATTGCATTAAAAGTAAAAACATTCAAAATAATAGCTTTAAATCTTTGGTCAAATAGCTTTGGAATATGTTGGATAAAATTTTTGGCATTTGTACTTGATAAAGTATGATTTGAGATGAGCTTCTTTTGTTGGAAATCAGCAACAATAACATCCATTGAAGTTGAATCAAAGCTTCGAAAAAATGCAACAAATTCTCCTTTGGCACTTTTTTGTAAAAGCTGGATGTAAAAAGAAGAAGACATAATAGTGTGAGGAAAACTATTACAGATATTACATGAAACGATTAAAAATACGTTTAATAAACAACTTTGTAAAAAAGTACAAAAAACGAATGTTTTAAAACAAAAAAATCACTTTAAGCAACATCATTTACAAAATTTATAGAAACGGAAAAATTTTTTAACCAATTTTTTTTGAAAATGTAGGCACTAACTTCGATGTTTTAAACTAATAAAGTCATTTTTTTAGAAAAGGAAGTTTTAAAAGCGAAGCATAGGTCTGTCGGTCACACTCGATGTGCCATTCTTTGAAGTTAATAGCGCACTTCTTCACTAACACTATCCACAAACAACTTCTTTCATACACGCCGCTAAAGCGAATTTTTTTTGTTGTTGATCCAATGTTTGACGATTTTATTTCAACATATATGTTTTTGCATCCAGTGAAAACTTTTTTCTATAATTTCGCAATGCCGATTTTTTATGCACATATTTTTTCTTTTTCAGTTTGTTTTTTTTGTATCTGTGTACTAAAAACGATAAGAATTTTGAAAGAGATTTCCTCCTTGTAATCGAAGCTAAGGTTTTTCTAACAAATTTTTTCTGTCAAAGAGCTGTAACCTTCAAAAAAATTAATGAATAGCAGGAAAACATAATAAAAAATTTAAAAAAGCTTTGCCAGCAAAAATAAAAAATTAATATATTTAGAGGTAAAAGATATAAATCATTACGTTTCTTATCAATGTTAGAAAATTTTCTTTCGTTATAAAACAACTAAATAAAACCTGTGCCCTAAACATCCATATCCATGTCTTTTTTACAAACACAAGTATGATAATTGTAACATTTTATTTCAATAAAAATACAAAGAAAGTAAAAAAAAGAAAAAAAGTCAAAGTTTTACTTTGAGACAAATATGTTTTCCATTACCCAATTCTACATAAGTTTGACGCTTTTCACTCTGAATAACTTTTGCAGAAACACATTTTCCTTTGCTCTTACATTTTCTACACATATATCTCTTTCCATTTTCATGATAAGTATAAACATATCCATAATCTTTGTTACGACGACTAAAGATTGCAAGCATTTTTCGTTTTCTTGCACCAATAACTGCTTCATACATTTTAAAACATTTGAAAGATTCATATTGAAAATATTTGCATACTTGCATCAGCTTCATTTGAACACGAGGATTTGTATTATTAGTTTTCATCCATTTGAGAACATCTGTTGGAAAATCACTTCTTGGTGGATTACGTGGAATATTAGAGGAATCCATTTTGCGATTGATTTGAATATGGCAGCCTGAAATGACAAAATATTTAAAAATCGGTTAAGAGATATTAGCAGCATTGAGCAAAAAAAGAAGAATGAACTGATTTATGAAAACAAAACTAAACGAGTAAGTGGGCGACTTAAATGATAACTTTAAGAGTCCAATCAATTTTATAGTATAAAAGAATGGTTATTTTTATATATTATTTCTTTTGTGCGTACGTTCGTTAACCAAAAACTTTTGTGAAAAAATAAGATATTATCAAAAAATAAGTTACGTTAAATCAATAGTTTTTTAGTTCTAGCAATACAATCTTATGAGCTTAAACTTGTTAAAAGCTTTTAATGGAAGGTTTGTGTTTTTTTAAATGCAAGCATTTCCTGACTTTGCAAAAACAAATTACCATCAAAACTAACAATTTTTTTTTCCTTCTTTGTTGAAATAAGTCTATTTTTTTACACAAAAAAAGTTGCAGTATTTTCTATTTTTATAAGCTATTATTGCACAAGCTATAATAGCATATAATTTTAACACTGATTTGTACAGAAACAAACAAAACATATTTCAAATTGAAAAACTTGTGGTACATTTTTATTTTTGTCTTTCTTAATTTCTTTACTGATTAAAGGTGATCCTGAGTCGCCTTATTCTCATTAAGTTTAGCAAGACCATTTTTTTGTGGTTTTAAAAACCAGTGAATGCATTTTTAATTTATTGATTGTTAGTTTAAAAAAATATGAAATATTCAAACACTCCATTTACAAAATACAACAAATGTGGTTAGCTTTTCCAGTTTTTTTGATAGCGTTTGTTTGTTCGTCAAAAAAAATACACGTGTGTGTCAAAATGTTTTTTGAAAGCAGAAAAATTGAAAACTAGCAGTGAGAAAAAAAATCAAAATTTTTTGTTATCAAACCGTTTTTGTTTTCATATTTAAATTGTGAGCTTGTGAAAAATGAGGCAAACTCTTTTAGTTTTAAACTGTGCAAAGCAAAATTTCTTATTATCTTTTCGATGTCTAAAATTCAAACATGATACTAGCCAAAAACCCCCCATTTTTAGACATTAAAAAAATTAAAACTCTACAAATCCTTCTTTTGTTTAGAAAAATGGATAATTGTTACATTTTATTTAAACAAAAAAATACAAAACAATGTAAAAAGTACAAAGATAAAAATTAAAGGTTTACTTTATGACAAACAAGACCGTATCCAGCATTGGCTTTTTAACGGTTTTTGATGGGGGTGGGGCTGACTTGGCGGCAAAAGATCAAAGAAATTTTTTGATTTTGGTGTGAGCCTCAAGCCCCTCAGCCTCCTTAAATACTTGCATGATGACAAACATGTTCACGTTTTCCCATTTTAACAAAAACTTGACTACCGTCATCTTGAACAATTGTTACAGTTCTTCCATTTCTTTTGACTATACATTGGGGACATCTGAATCTTTTTGCATGATGAAGAACATAAATGTGTCCACTATTATGACCATCCCAAATTTCAAGCGTTTTAAGCTTCCTTGGACCATCAACTGCTTTGCACATCTTGAAACATTTTAAAATTTCAAGTTTAAAATATTTCCATACTTGCATCAGTTTCATTTGAAGACGAGTTTTATTGATTTTCAGCCATTTGAGAACATTTGTTGGAAAATCACTCTTTGGGGGATTAAGTGGAATATTAGATGAATCCATTTTGCATTAAAGTTGGATATGCCAGCAAGCCTAAAATAATAAAAAAGTTTTGAAGTTTACAAGATTAGCACGTACAACTATAAAATATTCTATAAGCTGATTAAAAGAAATCGCGATATTTGGCAAATTCAAAAAAACGGATTTAAAACTATGTATACAAAAAAACAGTTGAAAATTTTTAAGGATGCTAATTGTGCAAAACGGCATAAGCTTTTTTCCAAAAAAATTCATAAAAAAGATTTTTGAAGATCTGAAAAAATGCATTTTCGAGAAAAAACTTTTAAAATTATCACATGGATGCCAAAAGTACTTTTTTTTGGGTATTAAAGAAAATTAACTCAAACTTTTTCATTACATCAAATGTTTACGGATACTTTTAATTTTTTTAAATAATGCAATTTGAAAAGAAAAAATCAACAAACAAAGAGGAATGGAGAGAGAAAACTGCAACTGAAAAACTAAAAGCAGAGGAGATCACACTCAACCCTTTTAGCAAAAATGAGGCTCATTTTAAAAATGCCATCGCAATAAAAACGAAGTAACAAATCAAGCTCCTCCTCAAGCAACAAAGGAATTTTACCGCCTGCGCAATCTCTCTAGCCATCCAGCATGCAGAAACGGATGTCCAACAAGAAGATCCCAGAAAAGACGCTAGTGCAAATATGATAATAAATCTTAATTTTTTGGGCGCCAAGAAAAAGAGAGATACAAAGAAGCACTAACAGAAACCCAAA
Source organism: Panagrolaimus sp. LJ2400 (assembly GCA_024447215.1). Classification (NCBI taxonomy): domain Eukaryota; kingdom Metazoa; phylum Nematoda; class Chromadorea; order Rhabditida; family Panagrolaimidae; genus Panagrolaimus; species Panagrolaimus sp. LJ2400. The sequence goes on along the minus strand of JAMRYA010000007.1, from coordinate 702,012 downwards.
AAAGCATAAATAGAAAAATCAATCATCAAAAAAGACAAATTTGAATCAACGAAAGTAACTACGAAAAAAAGTCAAAAAAAAACAAACAAATTTTAAATCATATATTTTTAAAATGTAAACTTTTTTCTTTTTCATGATCAACTTTTTTTACTGAAAATCCAATGCTTTTTGACTTAAATAAATCCAGTAAATGTGTTTGGAGGTTCACCCAGTGGGGCTTCTAATATTCAAAATGAAGTATTCAGCAACATTGCAAGCACAAATATTATCTATTGCTTCAATAAGCAAACAATATACCGTAATTAGAGTAATAATATAATGTACTTAGCGATTTGAATATTTTTGGTTGGAAAATAAAATCTTTTTTCTTATTCCTTTGTACAAAAGCAAAACAATTTTTTTTCATAAATTAAGCAAACAAAGATCGGAATTATTATTAGTTTTTACTGAAGACTGCCTCCGCTATCCCCTGAATTTCAACAAAAGCATACATTTTTTTATTGCATTAAACTTGTTAAAATTGGTGATTCGGCTGTCAATTGAAAAATATATAAAAAATTCAAACATTTAAAGTGAAATAATGCTAGCTTTCCTTTTTTTGATAGCATTTGTTTGTCCTTTAAAAACTAGACATACATACTTTATTTAATGACTGTTTTTTTGACAACAAAAAAACGACTGCATTTTGTTCTGTTTGTTACTTTCCGTTGCAGCAATTGATTATTCTTGGTGGGCTTTATGGAAGCAAGATGGCTGAAAAAACATATGTTACTTTTGTTTCTTATTATAATTAAAATTTTGTAAAATAGTTTTTTTACGAATGTTTGAAAATGTCAGAATTAAGTTTAACATTACTGTACATAGGTGATCCCGAGTCACCTGAGTTTTTTAATTTTAACAAAATTATATGTTTAGTGGATAATATTCGTATTTCAGATTTGAAAGTGTTTTTGTAAAAAGTATTAAAAATTCAAACATTTTTAGCCAACTAAAAAAATGCAATGAAGACAAAAAAAGCTTTTCTTTCTTTTTTGATAACGTCTGTTTGTTCGTTAAAAACGGACACACGCAAACTGCAACTTCATTTTGTCAGATTGTTTTTAACGAAAAAAAAAACGACTGCATTTTTTATTGCTGCTGTTTGCCGTTCGTTGCGTAATTAAATACTTAATCAGCCCAGGCTTATGCCAAAATTAATCAAGACATTCACCGTGAATAAAATCGAAGCATTTATCGCTAATCCCTGACCAGCAGACGGCTACTGTTTACAACAGCAGTGTAACAAAATTCCTGCTATTTATCATCTTGAAGACGTAATCCGGCACCTTTTTGACGAAAAAAAGTTTCAGTCTGATACTTAGCTGTCAAAAGGCATTCATAAATGTATTTCTATTTTGAAAAAATAAACTAACAATGTTTGGTTTGAATATTTTATTAGTTAGCACAGCCTTAAATTTCTTTTTTACGTAACAAATATTCCAGTTAATTTATCGAAAAAAACATAAAAAAATAACGGAGCTGCAATAACAATGGATTTTGCATTATTAAAAAAAATATTATTTTAAAAAATTATGTCAAAAAGGTGAAATATAAAATTAATCAACATTTTTGATTATTTTAAACTTGTTGAAATTGGCAGTTTGACTTTGAATTGAAACTAATAATAAAAATTCATCTAAAAATGCAAAAACGATCGTTTTCTTCTTTTGATAGCATTTTTTGTTCATTGAAACTAACACATATGCTTCACGGTGTTTTTGACGACAAAAAAGGACTGCTATCTTTATGTTATTATCTTTTTTAGTTTTTTTGCAGCAGTTGATTTAACATGAAAGTTACAAAAAAATGTATATCCTTTACTTTTGGCTTTATTTATAATTTTGAAAAGCAGCAAATCTTGTTTTTACTATAATTTGAGAAACAATGTCAGTTTTTAATATTTAATGATAAGTGGAGAACCCGAGTCTCCTTAGTTCTTACTTTTTAAGAAAATTGCATGTATATTAGCAAAATCGCAGCTTTGTTTGTTTCTTTTAAAAATATAAAAAATTTAAACATGCGAAGGTGAAAAAAATACAATAAAATTTTTTTTGATAGCGTAAGTGGTTGTTAGTTAAAAACTGCAAACATGTGTTAAGCCACGTCAGTCATTTTGTTTCTTTTCGCGGAGACTAATAGACTGACTTCAGTCTAAAAAAAAAGAAAAGGGAATGCAAAAGAAACTGCGATGGAGAAAGACAGAAAAAAATAGACTTTTTCTGCTTCCTGGTCAGCATGCTTTGAAAAAACATTAATAGATCGTTATAAAAATTTTTACAGAAAATGTTTTGAGAAAGAACAATGGGAAAATTTAAAATAATTTTATTTCACCAAAAATCATAAAATCATGATAAAACATTTTTTAACATAACATCAAATTCAATAAATCACAATTTTTGCAATTCACAAACATGTTCAGCATTACTCAGTTCAAGGTAGCTTCGCTTGTTTTCAACTTGAAGAAGTTTAGCAGTCACATGTTTCTTTTGAATTCTGCATTTTATGCATACATAATTTTTTGTTCCCGCATTGTAAATATAAATATTACCAAAATTTCGATCATTTGAATTGTAAACTGTTATTTTTTGTTTTTTATAATTATCTTCCCACAATTTAAAATCAGGATGTTTGATAATATTGCCGTTGAGATTTTCAGGAACAAATTTGATTGGTTTACATTTATGCTGTTTTGGAGAAAGTTCAAAAAATTCTTCATTTTTATTATTTTTAACCATTTTTGCATAAACATGAGTTCTGTGATGATTAGCGCACGTCTGACATAAGTAGCAATTTTCTTTATTACTCCATGTGTATTCATAGCATTCAGCTTTTTTTCCATTGGTAAAAACGACCATGTGTTGAATAATTTTACCTTTTACTTTTCTTTTCAGCAATTGAAAATTTGGGTAAATAATTATATTACCGTATATTACTTCAGAATATGTAAATGGCTTACAGACATGTTTTTGATAGCTAACAAATACAAATTCATTTTCTTTTTCTTCATTTTGAATTGTTGCAGTAATGTAAATTTTAGAAGCATTACATTGTGGACAATAATAATATTTCTTAAAACAATTATAAACAAATTTGTAATAAAATTTTTGTTCTTTAGTTGTAAAGATAATTAAAATTTTCTCTTTCACATTTCTTAAGTATGTTGTAGTAATATTGTACATTGATTTTTCGATGATTGCATCATCTTTATACTTCTCAGCATTATATTCAATAAGATCACAAACATGTTTTTCTTTGCTTAGAATTACGCAATTCTTAGAATTTTCGTTTTGACATAAAACAGCATTTGGCTTATTTCCACTTTTACCTGAGCTGCAATAAAAAGCATCATGCATCTTGAAATATTCATAACATAGATTCTTATTTGTATCACAAAATACAATCAATTTTGATGTAAATTTCCCATGATGCTTATACTCAAATATTTTAAAATTTGATGATTCAACAACTTCATTTTTTGAAATGTCGAATTTTTCTGCATCATATTCTGTGGGTTTACATACATGTTGTTTTTTATATAACATTACATAGTCGCCTTGATCAGCATTTTGACAAACCCTTGCAAAAACGTGCTTTTGCAAATTTCTGCAACCAAGACACATAAAACAATTTTTTGATTCTTTCCATAAATATTCGTAATACGTTTTCTTATCAAGAGAGGCAAAAATCACCAGTTTTGATTTGTTTTTTCCATTTCGAAACTCTTCAAAAACTTTAAAATTTTCTGCTTCTAGAGTTTCTTTTTCAATATATTTTTCGGCATCATATTTCTGTATTTCACAAACATGGTCATTAGAATTCAGCATTACAAATTCAGTGCCATCTTCTTCTTTTTGACAAATATTTGCTGTAGTAAAATGATTTTTTCGAAAACATCCGGAACAATAATATAATGTTTTGATTAACCTATATTCATAACATTTGGTATGAGATAAATCCAAAAATATAATTAATCGTTTGACAACAGCTCTTTTATTTTCGAAAGTAAAAATTTGAAAATTTGGTTTTTCAACAATTTCTTTGCGTTTTTTCAATTCACAAACGTGCTGGATATTATTTAACCGAACTACATCTTGAGCATTTTTTTTAACAATTTTTGCAGTCGTTCTATGCTTTTTCATCCAACACCCACTGCACATGTAATAACCTCGAGATTTACAACAAAAATAATCATAACTGTATTCCCGATTTGAGGTTGGAAATACATATAGACGCGTTTCCGCATTTCCATTTTTAACATATTTGAATATTTCAAAATTTGGAGCTTGAACAAATCCTGTTGCTGTAGCTTTGAAACTCTGTCTAAAACATGTAATGAATTTAAAATTAAATTTTCTTTAACAAAATATACCGTTTAGTAGTTTTATTGATTAATTCATTAGAATTCACATGTGTAACATTTTCATTATCTTTACTGTAATTACGATTTTCAGCTTTTCTTTGTCGAAGATTTTTTCTATAAAAAACTATTTAAATTTCTATTAATAGAATAATAATTTACCTACTACTATCACATAAATACATCAAATCAAAAATATTGTAATTTTTTAAAAATTTAGTTAATTCTTCTTTTTCTTTTCCATCATGAAATTCTACCCATTTTAATAAAATTTCTTTTATTGAACCATCATTTTTGGAAACTTCATTAAAAAGTGGAGGTAAAAATCGTGTGCAAACAAGTTCTTTATTACCAGCAGTTACCTAAAAGATATGTTATTCAAAATATTGTGGAATTACAAAGCCTTACTCTGTTTTTATGAAGCGTTTGAATAACTTTATTGCATTTTCTCGTATTTTCAAAAACTAATGCAAAGTCTTGAAAATCATATTCGGCAAAGATAAATAAAATATTCTGAAAAAAATTAGGTAAGTATTGTTTTAACAAAAATAATGACATAAACAAACTTTTTGAGCAACAAATTTCCATTTAAACAATGCAGAAATCATTTTAAAGTCTAAAAATGCTTCTTTGTTGCCATCATATAGAACAAAAAACTTACCTTCATTAAAAGGCTCAACAAGTAATAATTTTGAGACAAAATCAATCACCAATTTACATCTTCCTTGAAATTGAAAGTTTTCATTTTTATCTTTTGCTATCAGCTTAACAACCATATTGTTAAAAAAACTAAAAAAACATTACAAAAAATAAGAAGACGTAAAATTGATTAAGAAAAAATATCGATGGTTCTGGAAAAAAACCACAAGTAAAAAAATTATTTTTCGTTCAGTTCTGAAAAGTTTTACAATAGTTAGGTACTCCTTTGTAAAACAAAATAAAAAACAGAAACAATTTTATGTACACTTCCTTAAAGTCAATAATTTTAGCATGGAAGAACAAATTGCATTAACTCATGTTCATCCATAGTTGAATAAAAACAAAAGGGCATGCATTTGGACGGAAGACATAGCTTTCTTTTCCATTTTTTTACATATAGGTGACATTTTTCCCTCGGTCTACTTTACTGCGCATGTTTGTTCATTTTTTGGACGCCGAGACTATATTTCAGAGCATAAACAAGATTTTAGGGTAGCCAATTAAAGTTTTCATTAAAATGGCCCATGATAAAAGTTTGCAGTGCATTTCCAAGTTTATAACGAATAATACACGAAAGCATAACCATTTTATTAAGAAGACGTTTGCATAAACAAAAAGAAAAAACAGATATTTTAAAAAAAGTTTCATTACTTTTTTCTTTGTTCATTTTGTTTATTGCTTGCTTTTTGAAGTTGATTCAACGTTGCTTGAATTTCCGGAGCTTGCCCAAAAAATTTGATAATCGGTGGACGATATTTTGTTAAACCTCTTTTTAGGACTTTTTCAACATAAGCTTGTAGCTGCGCAGTTTTGTGTTTTTCATTGTGGATAATTGTGAAATTAATATTTTGGTGATCCTAAAATCACATTTTTTTTTGTTTTTTTTGCCCGAAAATTACTTACATCCATATATTTAAAAAAATTGAATAGATTAAATGTTTTTGGTAATTCTTCAATTTCTACGGTAGTCAAAGTAGTAGGCGTAAGCTTATTGACAGCATCTAAGGATTTTATTGATGGAGCATTACGTTTGCTAAAAAATCTACATTCAAGTATAAAAGTTTAAATCTGCAAAACTTACACGCTCAATCTTTTAATTCTTGGAAGCCATTTAATGAAATCTTCAAATGAAACATCTGTGCCATCTTCATATTTTACTGCGCTATTTGTCATTCGAATAGACTCAACACATTTGCCAGAATTTAAAATCTTAAATTCTTCTAACATAATAATTTGTCGATCAAAAACAAATTCTTTTGCTTCACAAAGCGCAATTTAAAACGTTATTTCAGAGGCGATATAAGAAGGCAATGAAAATGTAATTTCTTCAAAAATCCATAAATTCTTTGAAAGTTCATCTATTTTTTTGCTTACTTTATTTTGATTATCTATTGTTGTGTAGCGTAAGGTGGTATCATTGTTAGAAATGTTTCTTACAAGACAATATGATTTTCTTTTTGCGGATTGAAAATATTTGCATATTTGCATAAGTTTTAGCATTGTTCGAGGATTTGCACAATTCGTATTCATCCATCTAAGAACGTCAGTTGGTAAACTACTTGATGGAGGATTTAATGGATTTATTTTTGGATCCATCTTATCTCGTAGCACAAATATTGTATCAAAATCCACTTTTTATAAAGCTCAAACTGTAACAAGCTTGGTTGGTGAAAGATATTTTGGAATAATTAATACAATGTTCCAGTAGTATCAACTGTCAACAATATCCTAAAAAAATTAAACAGCCGTAGCTGAATTTATATTCTATAAAGAATCGAAAAGAAGAAACACAAACAAACAACAAAAAAAAATGTACGTATGGACAAAAACTTTTCTGCTCAAGCATAATAAGTATAACCTACGCTGTGTGTTTAATTGAGTTTTTCCGTTTATAGTTGTCATAGCATATAAATAATCAATTTGTATGTCTATAAAATTTTTGTCGTCACATTTTCTGCCAATTTTCCCATATTTTTTATTTAATGATGAAAAAAAACACTAACAAAAAATTTGCAAATACGCGATAAACGCAACAAAAAAACACGACATTTAAGCAATAAATGAACTCATGTGTCCACTTGTAAATGAAGAACAGAAGCATTGATTCAATCAAAAAAAGCCTTCTGAAGCTCTATTAAAGCAGTTTTTGATTCACTTGTTTGCTTAAGGAAATTGATTACTGGCGGAGGATATGTTGTTAAGCCTCTTTTAACCACTTTGTCAACATAAGCTTGAAGCTGCACATTTTGATATACTTCATCATGTATAATTGTGCATTTAATATTTTAGTGATCCTAAAAAAAGTTTTTTAAAAACTCATGTTTTGAATGTTGAATAAATAATTAACGCACATCCATGTAATCCAAAAAATTACAAAGTTCAAACTTTTCTTGAAAATCAGTGATTCTGATTTTTTTGAGAGTAGACGGAGTTGCTTCACTTGCAGCATGTAACGATAAAACTGATGGTATATAACATTGTCTTAAAAAATAAAGAAAATTAAAGAAAAACATATAATTCCAATGACTCACAAGATTAATTCTTTTAGCTTTGGAAGCCTTCGAAGAATATCTTCAAAAGCGACATCTGTATCATCTGCATATTTTAGAGTTATGTCAGACATTTCTAAAATTTTAACACATTTACCAGAAGTTAAAATTTTAAATTCATCAAAGGTTATGTTTTGCTCCTCAAATTCCAATTGTTTGGCTTCACAAAATACAATTTTTGTGACTAACTCAGGAACAATATTAATATTAGTTGAATAGAGTAAAACCATTTCAGTAACCCATAGATTATTTGGAAATTCTTTAACATGATAATTCTGATTCTTTTTTACATACTGAAAGGTTGTTGATGATGCAAAAACTGATCTGACAGGAAAATATGAAGAAAATATATCAAGTTGAAAATATTTGCATATCTGCATCAATTTTAATGACATTCTAGGATTGTGGCTATTTTTTTTATCCATCTAAAAACATCTGATGGAAAGTCATTGGATGGGGGCATCACTGGTATCTTTTGTCCGCCATTCGTTATCATTTTGCAGCTCAACATTTTATGGTAAAATCACCTTTTATGATCGAAAAAAAGAGAAACCCCCTGTTGATTATTAATAGAATGGTCATTCAGTGGTTTTTCCTAGCATATTTATTCTCTCTATTTTCACAGCAAATTACCTTCTTTTTGCACATAATGCACAAAATCAATATTAGTTGGGGTAATATGCTCATCCACCAATATTGAGGAAAAATACAAATGCCTGCACATTCTCTCTAACAATCCATCATGCAAAAATGGATGCCGCAAAGGAGTTACGTGGCGGAAATTCCTCAGAATTCCATAAAAATCCCAACTACCTAAAAATTCATGTTAGCACCCGTTTCTTAACTCCTATGACTAACACTCTACCAAATTTTACCCCTTGTTGTTTCATTATTTTCAAAAATACAGGCATTTAAACAAGGCGGCTAATACTAATATTGCAACTTTGACTCTTCTTTAAAAAAAAGAAATATTCAAACATGAAGTCAAATAAAAAATACAATGAATGTTTTTTTTTTGATAGCGTTATTATTTTTTATTTTATAAACTTCACAGTCAAACCTTTTTCTTCCTCTAGATGTATTGCAAAATTTTAGTGATTTATTTGTTTTTTAATAGCTTTAAGTTGTTAGAATCGAAATCAAATTCAAACAATTTTTTATTGAAAGAAATAAAAAGTTTTATTAACATAAATTTGCTTAATTCTAAAAATTGTTTAATGTTTTAATTAGTAATAGCATTGCCAACATCAAATTGTTGTTGCTGCATAGCTTCATAAACGTTAGATAACAGAGTTTGATTAAAAAGAGTAACAGCGTTCTGCACTTTTTCCGTTGTCTCATCAAAGTTATAGGTTATGAAATGTTGTTGTTCCTAGAAAAATCAAATTCTGTTTTTTTCCATCTCAATAAAAAAGCTATACCTTAGCTTCATTTTGTTTCATTCCAAAATTTTTTATTGAATCTCCTAGTAGAGGTGTAACATATTGCTTTGAAATTGTTGTATAGAGTTCTGCGCTTTTCATCAAAATATTTGAAATTCCATTGGCTTTTGAAATTTCTCGAAAAAGTATTCGTCGATGCATATTTCCAACACTCTTTCTTCCACTGTCTTTAATTACAGTAATAGAGGAAGTAACATTTTTTACATGAGGAACTAAAGAGTGCTCAACAGTGTTTCTTATATGATCAAAAAATGTAACAATATTTTTCCAAGCTGTTTGAATTCGTGTAAGTTGTTGCATGCCAAGATACAGATATTTGATTATTTGATCAAGATTTACTTGTTCCATCCGTAATCTTTGTATTCCTCCCATTATATTGGCTAGTTCTTCTCTTGCTAACATCACTTCTTTTCTTAATTCAGTTTCAACTTTTCGTTGTCTATCAACATCTTCTCGGCATGTTTTTAAGCGTTCCTAAATATTTCAGATATTATTTTTTTAAAAGCTTTATGTATGATGCTCACTTCATGTAATTTCATTAATGCTAATTGTTCTTGTGTTGCAGCTCTTTTTGAAGTTTCAGCATCTTTAGCATTTTCTACTGCTTTTTCAAAAGATTTCAAATATAGCTCAGCAGCAATTTTAGCATCGACAAACTTTTTTCGACTGTCTGGTTCATCGTTTTTTAAACTTTGTAAACTTTCCATTAGTTGTTTACTAATTTCTTGCAAAATTTTTCCAAGCTCCGTTGAAATTTTATACTGGCTTGCAAAAGCTAAATGGTTGATATGAGTTTCACATTGCTCAATAATTTCTTCATCACTTTGTTTGATAATATTATCTATTAATTCAATCAAAACATTTTCCTAAAATTTTAACTGTTGTATTAAATGAGTGAATCCATTCACTACTGCAACATAGGAAGGTACATTTATCACCAATGCTCAAACTTACCATTGCTTTACACATTATATCATCTTGGTTAAGCAATGTCTTGGAACCATTTAAAAATTCTTCTTTCAATAAAACCACGCTTCGAGCAGATAAATTTTCAATTGCTGTTCCTACATTTTCAGCTGTTTTTCCTATTGAATTCACAAGATTAACTAAGTTTGTTACTACCATTATCGTTAGTACATCTGTAATTTCTGAATTTAAATTTGTCTAAAAAAGCTATTATTTAAAAAAACGAATTTTTTCATAACAGTAATAGGCTACTTTATAATCTTCTAAGGCTTGTCTTGCAATTCCTTTTTGTTCTTCGTATTTCATTTGCATTTCAAACAAAAATTCCTTTTTTTGTTGTTCAAGATCTTGTTGTTTTTGATGTTCGGCAATTGCTGCCACAGCTCTGTGTTCATTTCGTCCTTGTGTAGCGATAGTGCTTGCTAGCAATTCTAAAGTTCGTGTTAATTTTTAAAAATAGATAGTATTTTTAAACCTTGAATAAATTCCAAAGCTTCACTACATTTTTTGTTTGCACCAGTTGCAGCTTCAGCACATGTAGCAGTTATTTCATTGATTAATATGAGTGACTGGTCGATGATTTCTGGAGATTCTGGTTGGTCAAACTAAAACTATTTATTGGTTTTGCTATTTTAATATTAGTTAAAGCAATAAATTACTTGATCAATAGCTTGTGCAATGTCATTCAGTGAGTCAGGCATTCGACTAAGAGTTAATTGAATTGTATACATGGAATTATCTGCAGTTCGAAAGGCTTCGCTCATGAGATTGATAACTTGATAAAGTGAAGATTTAAAAGATTCAGATTCTTTTAATTTCGACCATGTTTGATCATCTTCTGCTTTTCTTAATGAAAAATCAACTGTACACTGCGCAATAACTGTTAACGCTTTCATAATGCAACATGCTTCTAGTGCACATAAAAGATTTTCAGCTGTTGTTCCAGCTGCTTCACATTCTTTTGCTATTAAATCGAAAATACTTTTCTTATCATACGGGGTTAAAGCCCTGCAATACTTTTGAGTAAAGTTATGTAAATAAATGAAACAGCAGACTTACATTTTAGTAGATCAATTAACAGATTTAATAGTCACTGTGGAAAATTCAGAGGCAGAATGTGGAAATAAAAGGCAAATAAAATTAAAATTGAAAGCTCAGCTTATTTCAAAACGTTTATTGATAAAGCTTCTTGTGATTATCTGTGCTATTTATACCATGTTTATGTTTTTTCATTATTTCCCGTGACATTTTTTAAATATATTTTTTTCTTTCTTTTTGAAAAGACAAACAAGTTTTTCTTTCTGTCATAAAAATTTATTGATAACCATGATGTTCTGCACTTTGAACATTACTGCAAAAAAAGAGAAGTAAAAAAATAGTTTTTATCAAGGTACTATTTTTGTGTTATAAACCAATCTTGTTTACAAGTATTACTTGATATTTTTTTAAAATAAATATCAAGTAAAACAGAAAGAAGAAAACATGTGTTCTTTATCGTTGTCAAAAAATTGTGTTACTTCTTTCAAAAAAAGCTCTATTATAGTAGTATTGTAATTTGATGGCTTTAAAACTTTCACAAAATTTATTGCCCCTTTTGGCACATAATAATTCGTAAGGTTTAAGCTATAAATCTATCAAAAAATTTTTTTCATGTTTTTTAGAGAAGAATCTATAGAATTTTACAAGTTTAAACGCTTTACCACAGTTGGCAATGAACAGATGCGTTTACTTCATAACGTAATGCTAACAAGTATTGTTCATTGCTTCAATAATTAACGTTTTAAGGAATTGTGGGATTTATATAATGAAATAGTAAATCCACCACTCTTAAGAAGGATTTTTATTGGTATATCTTCGAAAGAAATTTACGACAAAGTTGTAGCTAAAAAAGCGAAATTGTTTGAAATGACTCAAACATATGACAGCCATTTAAATTTAATTGCAAATTTAAATCAAAGTTTGATAGCAACTAAACAAAAATGCACAAAGAATGCAGATGAATGCAGGATTAAGAGAGATAAATTAAAAATCACATATGATTCTTCTCAAGAAATGTATTCAGATGAACAAAGTCATTATAAAGCGGTAAAAATGTTATCTTTCGAAAAAAACATTAAAACTATTTTTTAGATCTTAACACAAACCAAAATCGAAACAGAGAAATTTGAAGAAGCTGCGACAGAACTAAATGATTATAATAAAAAACGTGAAAGATTTAAGGAAGATGACGTGGAAACCATTCTCGAATTCCCATTCTTTTATTTTTTTATTTTACGTGGACTTTTGTCGAACAGTAAGAAATTTTAAACATAAGAGAAGACATTACTGTACTAATTAAGTCTAAAAGTGAACTAAATGAAGGCTACTTGTCATAAAATAAACATAAAAACCTTTTTGTGCTATTTTTATGACAATTTTTTTTATAACAAAAAAAATTTTTGGGGGATTTTTGATGAATGAGGTTTCTATGAATCTGTTTAGTTTCAAAGCGTTGTTTAAGGTGTTGCTGATTATGCAATTTCCACTTACGGGCTCATTCTTTATGCTAAGACAAAATACGCAGAAACAAAAAGGAAACTGTTTTCAGAAGTTTTTGAAAAGGAAAAAGGTCTGTTTTTTGTTTTAATATTCCTAGATAACAACTTTTAAGAAAAACACCATGCTTTGAAAAAAGAAATTAAAGAAAAACGTGAAGAATTGGAGCATGCAGAAGAAGAATGCAGAAATCAAGATTTCAAAATTTTAATTTTTCAACAGCTAATAAAAAATGGTTGTATTTTTCAAAATAGTTTAAGAAAATTGCAACAATATTTGGATGATATTATCAGTATTTACAAAGTGTTTAATTTATCACCAATACTAAAGTCACCCCGTTTAATTAAACGTGAAGAAGATAAGCTTATAGAAGAAATGACAAAAATTTTAAAAGATGCAGTCAATCATATATACACATATGAAGCACATGAATAGAAAAATTTTTACTCAATAATGCAATACGTTTTTAATTACAGTAATATCCATAAAAATAAAGTTATCATAATTTTTGTTATAGTAAAAAATTATCAAATACCTTTTTTAAGTTTTATTTAAAAGAACAGTTTTAATAAAAATTTTCGAGAAATATATATATATATTTATTCACAAGGAATATTCCTCCAAGGCCTAGACCTTAGTGGATAACATACAATTAAAACTGATTTTAAAAATACAATTAATGGCAGATAAAATTTAAAAGAAAAGTATAAAACAAAACGAATGATAAAATCTGATTTTAAAAGGAGGGTTTGATTGCAAGATTGGTTGAAGTCAAATCCAGATTTGAAAGTTTGGTTTTTAGCACATCTTTTTGTTGAATTTGTTCAAGCGAAATTTCAAATTTGTTTAATAAAGATGAGACGCGAGTTGAAAAATGAGTGTTGGCATATTTTCCCATAACATATTTTTCCGGTCGGTAATATCCACCATCTCGATTCCCAGGAATGGCATGGAAGCGAATATCAATTTTTTGATTCTTTTCTTTAAGGAAGTCAAAAGCTGTTAATATATCCATTTCATTTCTTCTTTGATGGAGAGAAACCATTTCATATTTTTTTAATCTTTCAGGATATGACGGGATCTCGGTAGCTGTTGGATGATTTCGTTTGTATAGTAATCGTGTAAATTTTTGCTGTATTGATTCAAGTTGATTAATGACATTTTTCTGTGAAATATTGAAGATTTGACTACCGTATTCCAAATGTGGTCTAACATAAATATTGAAAATTTTGATTAAGATTTTCTCATCATTTGTTATGATTTTATTAAGAATAGAAAACATACATTTACGAGCATTTGCTGTAATAATATCCACATGTTCTTTTATTGAGCATTGGTTGTTGATATAAAATCCCAGATCACGGGTTATTTCTTTTCTTTGAATTTCAACATTGTTTAAAGAATATTTTGCATCTGGATTTACTGGACCAAATTGAACATGAAACGTTTTATTTGGAGCAACTGCCATAGATTCACTTTCACACCATTCAGCTACAGTATTCAAAGCTTTTTGAAGAATGTTTGGATCATAGTTTTTCTTTGAATATGAATAAATAATTTTGAGGTCGTCAGCATAAACCAAATGAATAATACCACCCAGTTCATTTAACTTTTTGCTTAATGCCGAAAATACAATAATAAAAATGATTGGTCCCAATACAGATCCTTGACCAACACCAGAATCTGCCGTTGTTTGAGTTGAATATTTTCCATTGACTTTCACCAAAAATTTACGATTAACTAATAATGCCATAATTAAATTCAGTAATTTTCCACCAATTTTTGCAATTTTTAAAGCTTCCATAATTTTTTCAAATGTCAGTTTATCAAAGGCTTTTTGTAGATCAATATAAATAACATCTGAAGTCAATTTTTTGTACGAGCATTTATTGATGTGTTCAGTGAAGATAATCATTTGTTTGGTAGTTGAATGATCAGGACGAAAACCATATTGCTCTTTTGGTAAGAAATTATACAAATTTATAAGACCCATTATATCTTGTTTCAAATATCTTTCAAGAGTCTTCCCTACATCACTGGTTCCCGAAATAGGTCGATAATCAGACATTGAACTTGGGTTTGGCACTTTTGGAATTGGAGTTACATGTGCAAGCAAAAAATCATTAGGGACATCACAGTTTTGGATCATATGGTTGAATAAATGAGTAAAGGGAACTGAGAGAGATGAAGCACACTTTTTTAAAATAAATCCAGGAATACCATCAGGACCAGACAAATTCTTGTTTTTACATTCCTTCAAATATTTTTCTACAGTATCCTTGTTGAAAATAATTTCATTCAATGAATTTGGTTGTGGTTCATTTTTGTCAAGCAAAATATTTGTATTTGATGTGTTGAAATCAGATTCCAATTTTTCTTTAATTTTTTCAGCTTTCAGGATATCATCATTGATTACAGTATCGTTGACAATTAATGATGGTATTGAGGCATATTTAGTAATACATTATCATAAAATGCCTTTTTTAATTGTAACTTGTCATATTTTTTTATTTATCCATAAAAATAATCCTGCTACAACAACATGAACAAACAAACTACAAAAAGCTTTTTCTTTCAGTAAAAAATTCGAGTCACCCGAAGTTCTTTCTTTTTCGTGCTCCAGAATGATTGAGTGAGAATAAGCGGTCCCAGAGGGCTCAAAGTAGTTTATGAAAAATTACCATAAAGTTTTTTTTTCAAAATTTTTTTGAATACTCCCTTATGTGTTGTTGTCCGTTTCTTTTAATTCTTTCGTTTGAGGAACTCAAAAAAAAGAAAAAACAATTTCAAAGTTAAAAAAAAGTTGTTGCGACATAAAAAAAGTTAAAATATCGTTGTGTCTTATTGTTACGCTTTTTGTTTAAAAAATTATTCAAACTTTTAACCTTGGTTTTCTTAAGAGTTTTTGGCGGCCAAGTTTTTTTAATAAAATTTGTTTTAAGCAAATTTCAGGCTTCTTTCCCCCCGAAATGGCAGATCCAAAAGCTGTTGCATCAACTTTAAGCAAATGTATGGGTGTTAAAGTTGTTTATAATGGTTCAATATTTCATGCAGATTGTGACCAAAAAACTCTTATGACTTTAGTCAATACATGGACAATTAAAATGGCCCTTAATGTTGTTGGTATTACAATTATCGTTAAATCAAGCGGTGGATTTACTGTAATGAAAAATGGTATTCCAGTAGGAAATTTACATGCATCAAATAATGTGGCATTTCGTTGATATTTTCACGAATCTTTTATGTATTTTATATTTTTATTCCGTGGGCTGCCAATAAAAGCTATATTACTCTTTAACTTAATTTATTGTAACAATTACTCACATTATTTTTGCTATAATTACCTTCACTTGGTGTAGTTTCTAATTTAGTATAATTTCCGGAATTATATTTTCTTGTGCCATACGCATGAACAAATAAGTACAATGAAAAAATACTAGAAAAAAGTCATAAAGTAATTTCAACATGGATCATTAAAACTTTATTCAACCGATTCCCTTTTTGGCGACGGAGCCGCATTAACAAAAATGCATCCAAGCTGCTTTGCATTGACCAAAATCCATTTGTATCAATTCTTCAACTGCTCCTTGGCGTTGTTTGCTATCAGGTATTTTAAAGCTGATGTGTTTGTGATCCTGTAAAAAATAAGAAACATATTATAAAAAAAGAATTTAAGCCTTGAGACATCTGTAAAAACTTAAAACCTAACTTACCCTCATAAATTTTCTAAACCTGGAAATATCATAATTTGGAGAGCAGCTTTTTATTTCAACAGATTTCAAAGTTGATGGTACTGCTTTTTTAAGGTTTTCTTGTGATTTTATTGAAGGAATTCTTCCACAACTAAAATTTTTGGCGACATAATTATATGTATTTTAGTTTATCTTCAAATCAGCATACAATGATAAAATAAAACTTACAAACTTATTTTTTGTATATTTGGAAGAACTTGCAAAAAGTCTTCAAATGAACTCATTGAACCGCTGCTTTTATGCTTAATTACAATATTTCTAAGTTCAATATACTTTGCATAGCGACCAAGAAATTCTAACTCTTTTAAATATATTTTTTGATTGTAAAATATTAGTTCCTTTGCATCACAAACTGCTATATTTTTTAATAATTTTGAAACATTGAATTTCGAAGAAGTTGTTGCAAAATATTCTGTAATCCATAAATTGCTTGGAACCTCTTGCATAGTCTCAATACGTATAATCATGTTTTTAAAAGTTTTATAAAATAAAATATCTGTTTCAAGAAAATCAGTGTGAAATTCTTTTACAAGAAAATATGGAAATTTTTGATGTTGAAAATATTTGCATACTTTCATCAGCTTAACTGCTTTTCGGGGATTTGCGTTTTTCTTCATCCATTTTAGAACATCTGATGGAAATGAGGTCATAGCTTACAGAAGAAAAAAATGTTTTTGCAATAAAATGGCAGATGAGAACTTTTTCTTCCAAAAAATATAATGATGAGTAGTTGTACAAACCTCCTTCGCAGTGAAAAGTTTGCAGGAAGAACATAAGTGTTTATCGAAATGCCAAACTTGTGAATAGGAAGGTAGGTTATTGACAAACACATTTGTTTTCCGTTGTATATGTATGTTTGTACTCGTCTGGCGGTTTATGTCAGAAAGAGACAAGCGCATGGATTTTAATGAAATGCAGAGCTAAAATACTCAGAAAAACGGAAAACAATAATACTTTGCAAAATCAATATATCAAATTCAAAAAAAATTTCAAGTAAAGTTTTAGCAATAATTTTGACATTTCTTTTTTTAAAACAATTTTTACTTTTCAAATTTAGATTTTTAGCTGAATGCAAAAATTATTTTTGTTTAATTTTTTTGAAAATTTATGTAAATTTTTTAATAACAAAGAACAGGAATGGAAATACCATTGTTACAACAACATTAATTGCTTTCTTTTTTTAAACGTAAAATAAAATAAACTGAATAAGGTTGTATTACAGTTGAAGAAAACAAAAGCGGGATATTTCAACATACAAGAAAGTAATTTTGCTTTGTTCTTCGTTTTGATGACGAAGAGTAGACAGATTGCGAAATCACATCGCCACATGGCGATATCGACATTTTCTTTTCTAAAAGTGCTTTTTCTTTTTTTCTTACCTTACGCGGTTTTTTTTTCTATTCATTTCTGCAACATTGGATGATGATTCATCAACTATAAAAAGCTTCCCATCGTTTCTCTTTTTTCTCTTTGTTTTCATTTTTTACAGGCGATGAAAAAAGGGTATATAAACTAAAGATAAAAGTCGAACTTTAACGATTACGTATTTGTATTTTAGGTTAACGATTACGTATTTGTATTTAACTGTGATCAAAATTACTGTAACAGAAAGATATGGCATTTTTGGCATCGATTTGTGCCAAAAATGACTTAACTCTTTTCAAAAAGTTTCGTGAAATGTATGAATCGATTCAACTTATACTTACTGGGTTAAAATAAAACAAACTCGACCATTTGAAACATAATTTATTTATAGCATTCTTTATTGTAGGCTATCAGTTTTTTCAAAGATTAGCAAAGGAAAAGGCGGTGGTGATCAGGTGCATGCTTTTTTAAAATTGGCTTTTGAAGTGCCGCTTCCAACAACTAGTTCAAAATGAATGAACCATTTCAAAATAGCATCGAATATGATGATAATAACTTTGGACAATTTCCAGTGGAACCTCCATTTCTTCAACATTATGGTAATGATACAACAACACCACATCATCATGCAGCTAATTTTTACCCAACAGCAACAATGGCACCACAATTTGTGGAAATCCTTCCTCTTCAAAATACTGTCACTACAAATCCAACTGCAGCTGCAATGACTCCATATTCATGTTCATCACAAAAACCTCAACGAGGTGGTCGTCGACCTCGAGAAGAAGTTGTAAGTACTTTTTTTTTAAAATCCAATTTTTGCTACACTTTTTTGTTGAACAATGAAAATATGATTTTCGAAATGATTCGCATTTTAATGCTCTTGTCAATTGTATGTGGCATACCCCTTTTTTACTTGATCTTTTGGGCTTTTCCAGAATTTTTTTTAAGAAGCAAAAATCGTTTTATTATGATCAAAGGACCTCCCACTATCAATAATTTTCATAAAGAATTAGTGTCAGAAATGCAAAAAATATATTTTTTCTAAAAAATTAAACTAAAAACAGGTTTTTCAGGATCTTACTACTTTGACTGAAGAAGAACGATATAAACGGGATAAACGTCTTCAACAGAATAAAGAAGCAGCAGCAAGATCTCGAAAGAAAAAAAATGATGAACACAATGCATTACGAGGGGTTAGCTTTGTTATATTTTTGGATAGGGGGAGGGGTTATAAATAGCATAAGATTAATAGTCATTTGTTGGCCACTTGGTTTTTCCAATTGTCCAATTTTTTTCAGTGTATTCAGAATTGTGTAAAATCTATGGAATCACTTATATCAAGTCCATCACCGATTGATAAAAATATTTTAATACAACATGTTGAAGCAATGAATCAATTATTACGAGAGATTCCTCCTTCATCAACATTGCAACGAACAAATAGCCATCAGCGACAACAACAAATCCGTGCTTTGACTGAAGAAGATCGACTTAAACTTGAAAAAAATAAAGAAGCAGCAGCAAGATGCCGAAAGAAAAAAATTGAAGAACATAATGCTTTACGAGCAGTTAGTTTTTGTTTTTATAATTTTATGTCAATTTCTTGGCTAAAATTTAGCATTGTCAGTTTTTTTCAGTGTATTGAAAATACTGTACAATTTTTACAACGAACTGTATCACATCCATCACCGATTGATAAAAATGTTTTAATGCAACATGTCGAAGTAATGAATCAAATATTACGAGAAATTCCTCCTTCATCAACATCTCAACAAACAAATAGCCATCAACAACAACAGCAAATTGTTCAAAAACAACATAATTATGATACCAGCAATAATAATTCAACAGCATTATTACCACGAGCATTACAATTTTCATCATCAAAAAAAGAATTTAAAAATGATGGTTGTGAATTACAGTATCCTCAACATCAACAAAGATTTCCACGTCCAAATACTGCACCAATAAATGGATTAAATTTAAAGGGTGATAGTCCCATCTCACCTTCAACATCAGATGGTAAGTAATTTAATGTAAAATGGGTACTTGTTTACTTTATCTCCCTTCTTAACCTGTTTTTTTTTGCATAAAACTTACAAGTATCTATTTTAAGATTTCTTAGCCGGTAATTTTACCTTAATTATATTTTAGAATCGCTTTTTGATTCGTCTCATGCAAAAATGTATATATCATCACCATCTGAAAATCTTTCCCTTCAAGCCTGGGAACTAACATCCTCATTTGCAATTCCAAGCAATGGAAAGTCTCGTAAGTTTTTTTTAATTCAACTCTCTGAAATAATAGTTTGATTAGTTTAAAAAATTTCTCCGATCTATTTTTTCAGAAGGATATAATTTGTTCAGTCCATAATCATTTTAAACTCCAATTATACCAGTTTAACTGCAACAACAATCTGATAATCTACAAGGTTTATAAAATGTCATATATCAGATTTAAACAGGTTTTATTTCATTAGTTATACATATTTAAGAACATAATTTTAGTTATTGATTCTTTTCATTTTTCAGTTTTTTTTAAATTTTTTTTATAATTTTTTTATGTATTTCTTCCAGTAATTTTGAGTATATTTATTGTAAACAAACCTCTTAAAAATTTTATGTACTATTTTTCTTGAGTTTTTTTTTGTTTTTGCATTAAAATCGGAAAAGGTAAAATCCGGTACGGTATAAAACGCTGACTTTAAAAATATTTCAGAGAAACAAGAAAAAACGAAAAAAATAATGATTTTTACTCTAAGAAAAACGACTTAATTTTTTATAACATTTTCCTCATTTTTAATAACCATGAGGATTTTCTGTAAAATAATTACTTGATTTTTTTAGTCAATTTTTGAGAAAATTTTAACACAAACTGCAATTTTTTCCTCAAATCAAATTTTGACATTTTTCAAAAATTGAGGAAAATTTTTTTTTCCTCAAGTTGAGGAGATTTTGTTTTTCCTCAAGTTGAGGAGATTTCGTTTTTCCTCAAGTTGAGGAGATTTTTTTTTTCCTCAATTTTTCCTTAAGGAGGATTCGAACTTTGTACTTTTTTCTTTTCCTTGTACGAGAAACTAACGTCAAACCAACTGAGCTACAGAGCCAATCATAGTCAAGCGATGAAAATGAAGGAAGTAAAAAAGGCGTTCTCTTTTGTTGTCTCGCTTGCTTCTGTGTTGCTTTTCTATGCTATTTTTTGTGGTAAAAATGTTACTGTTTATATTTTTGTTAATAATAAATTACTAGTAATAGATAATTAAATAAATATTAATATAAAATATAGTAATTTTATTAAAATGTTGTTATTTCATTGTCATCAAAAACGGAACATTTTTATACATTTTTAAGCTTCATTTGTAAGCTTGGACGCCCTTCATTATTACTTTTGTGACAAAAATTTTTATTTAAGGCAGTAAATTAACGAATATATAAAAGTTTGGTTAATTTGTACAAAAAATGTTACAACTTTTTTAGGCAAAAAAACAAAAAATAACATAACTGTCATAACTTTTTTTAAATTTTATTTATGATGATGGTATAACAATTTCTTATACAACTTATGGTGATTAAAAGAGAAATAAAATTGATAAATATTGTATGTAAACATTGATGAATTATTTGTTTGTGGAAGTGTTATCTAGGAAATTATGTACTTTAAAAATGTACTTTTGTATTTTTATTATTTTTAGCATTTACTTCTTTATGACCATAGTTATACACAGGGCCGCAACTTGGGGGGTAGAATGGGGGGAATTTCCACCCCCTGAAATGCCAAATTTAAGGTGAAAAATTGAGTTTATACTAGATAAAATGAGATTTTCACGGATTTTTCCACCCCCTTTCCACCCCCTGAAATATGTTCAAGTTGCGGCACTGGTTATACACAAACTAAATGTTTATATTCGCAGTTGTTGGCATTTATCGTTTACAAAAACAGTCCTCTTTATCAGAATTAGTATATGAAAGTAATCATCAGATGTTTTTACAAAAACAGTCCTCTTTATCAGGTTATTTACAACCTCTTTAAAGAATCTGTTTTATATGAATTTTACCAATGCTTTATTACATCTTCGATCAATTGTTGGTACTGCTTTAACATCAGCAGCATCAAAAATTAATCCAACAACAGCAGTATCTTCAAATTGCTAATGCATGTATGTTGTAATAATAGAAAGTTTTAAATAAAGAAATTTTTTAAATAACTTCAAGCTTTCCAGCTGTAATAGACAATTACATATTCTTCAGCAGTAAAAATAGCACATCTGATAACTAAAAATGTTCCGTTTTTGATGACAATGAAATAACAACATTTTAATAAAATTACTATATTTTATATTAATATTTATTTAATTATCTATTACTAGTAATTTATTATTAACAAAAATATAAACAGTAACATTTTTACCACAAAAAATAGCATAGAAAAGCAACACAGAAGCAAGCGAGACAACAAAAGAGAACGCCTTTTTTACTTCCTTCATTTTCATCGCTTGACTATGATTGGCTCTGTAGCTCAGTTGGTTTGACGTTAGTTTCTCGTACAAGGAAAAGAAAAAAGTACAAAGTTCGAATCCTCCTTAAGGAAAAATTGAGGAAAAAAAAAATCTCCTCAACTTGAGGAAAAACGAAATCTCCTCAACTTGAGGAAAAACAAAATCTCCTCAACTTGAGGAAAAACAAAATCTCCTCAACTTGAGGAAAAAAAAATTTTCCTCAATTTTTGAAAAATGTCAAAATTTGATTTGAGGAAAAAATTGCAGTTTGTGTTTAAATTTCCTCAAAAAAGTTAAAAACTAAAAATAATCCAAAAAATTGTAATAATTCCTCTTAAAAATTTTGAAGAGGTATTTTTGACAAAAAATATATTTTTTTATTTTAAAGAGGAAAAATCGCTATTTTTATCGTTTTTTCTTGTTTCTATAAAATATTATTAAAGTCAGCGTTTTGTATGGTAAAATCCGGTACGGTACGGTAAAATCCGGTACGGTATAATCGGGTAAAATCCGGTACGGTACAAAAACTTAGAATTTTTTAAAATTTTGAAATTTGCATAATTGAGAACTTCAGAATTTGTAAAAATTTATAAAAAATTAACGGTCAGTATAAATTTAAGTTGAAGTTTTTAAGTTTTATTGCATATATAAAAAAATAACAAAAAGTGGTAAAAAAGAAAGCTTAATTTTTACAAAAATAATTGTTGTTAAAAGAATATTCTTATTTTTGTGAACGAGAACCTTGAGTGGTTTTTGGTAAATCATTAATAAAGTAATACATTGTATTTAATGTTCCACCTTCTACTGTCACTTTTCGTAAAGCTTCTCCAAGAGGCAACATAGCGGGTTCACGAAGACCATTATAATAAATCCAACCATTTCGAGACGGAATTATGCCAATAAAGTGGCCAGGAGTTGCAAAAGAGATAAATCCAAGTTTGTAATGTAACATTTCATTATTATTTAGGACCTATAATTACGACATTTTTTATGAATTAAGGTTCAAAGTGAAAAATCCGCTGACTTACATCAACAAGTAAAGGGAGTTCTTCAATTTTTTCGGGTGTGAATTGTCGTAGAAAAGTAAATTCCAGTGGACGTAATGGAAGTACCCAAGGAATAGCAAAGCGATATCTTTTGTTATTAATTTCAAGATTACTACCACAACAATTTTTTCGAATATCAAAATTCTCTGGCTGCATTCCTTCAGCAACTGTTGTTTCAACACTTTGAATAATACTGAAATTAATGTGATTATATAATGGCTCAGATATCTCATCGTACCTATTAAAGAACAAATAATCTTCAGCAATAGTTGTACCATTTTCATTACAAGCTTTACAAGAATAATCACCGATAGCTAAATAGCGTTCTTTAAAATGTTGCAATACTACTGTTTCTTCGAATCCTTCTAGATCATATTCTTTCTGCAACATAAGAGCTTAAAAAACAGAATACTCAAAAAAGGCATACCTTGTAAACACGTTTAAGGAAGATATGTTTGGCACTTAACATATCTTTTTGTGAATTTATTTCGCTTGCCATAAACGTTTGTAAAGCATCTTCAAAGATATTTTTAGTATCATATCGATCAATAGCTCTGTAAAAACTAAATGTGAATTTCACTTTAATATGAGGAAAGCTTACTTAGAAAGGATTTTGTTATTATCACGATTAAAAATAAAGCAAGCTGAAATTACTCCATCAATGGGGCAGGTACTGCTGTAATTACAATTGTGAAGGTTACAGTGATCAACTAATGGTGGAAAATTAAGTTTACAGCTCCAACAGTACCAAGGATCATTAGAAGTAGTTGCAACAGCACCACATTTGAAGAAAAACCATTTTTTGCAGCCAGTGCATTCTGTCATAGTATCATTCTGTAGCTTACGATTTCTTTCTTCAGATAACGGAAAGCAAGGCTTGCGGCAACAACACAGAAGAGGTACAGTCTTTCTTTTACCTTTAAGCTTCTCACCTTTAAGTTGTATCAACTAAAATGTAAAAATTCTAAAGATTACAAAGGATAAATAGTGAAATACGAACCTTTTCAATATATGAAGAATCTACAGTATCCGGTGGTTTTAAAGAATCAAATTTTGTAGGAATAAAAGATGAATCAGAATTAAACATTCGATTATACATTGATAATAATACAAGTTTTTTCTTTTGTTCGGTACATTCATTATACATATATAATTGCACAGTAACATCATTTGTTTGTTCACGAGCAACCATAGCAGCATGCATATAACACTCATCAATTCCATTATTTGTAAATGCTTCACCAATTCCTACTGCAATTACTTGATTCGATTCTTTTCGGTAAATAAACAATAAAATGCCATCACTTGTTGCGGCAACTACCAATTCTTTGACTTTTAAAGATGGCAGAGGTTCGATAAATGAACCTTTGTAAATCACTGAAGAAATAGCAGAAAAATTGATATTAAAAGCAGAAAACCATTGCTTTACATCATTTTGAAGTTCATACTGTTTGCATGGACGATGTGAATATGCATGAACACTGAAAAAGTTTTATAAAAATCCCACTTGTTAAAGCTGCAAAGCTTACTGTTGTTTAATAAAAGTTCTAATAGATTTCATTAAACGTGAATGTTCTTGGTCATGCTCATTCTTCAAAACTTTTTGAATTGGCGACAAAATATCACAACCAGATGTTACAGCGGAATCGTGGGAATCATTATCATTTAATGGTTTTTTTCGAGCTGCACGTTTTCTGCCATGTCGTCCAACTTTTTTATTTCTTTGCCGTTTCTCATCTTTCAGCGGATCTCCAACAACATCATTTGGAACAAGTGAACCACCAATATGCTTTCTATAAAAATGGTAGGCTTTCAAACCGTACTAAACTACTATTAACATACCGAGCAGCTAAAATATGCAAACAAGAAACAACAAGGCAATATTATCATTACTGTCATCTTTTTCAATTTTAATTTTTTTCTTTGAATTTAAGTAATCAGTAATAGCTGCAACATTAATACCAGTGCGCCAATATAAATGTTGATAAATCCAAAATCCACAACAGCATAAGAGTGATTGTGCAATAAAATAAACAGGATACCAGTAATAAGTATTTATTTTGACTTCTGTTCTATCTGTAGGATTATCATGTTGATAAGGACTAACAAAATATTTGTTTGTAACAAAACCTAAATAACTTTGTAAAAACAACAGCAATGTAAAGAAACATACAAAAGCTTTGGATGTAATCCTGCCAAATTGCTAATTCGTATGCATTCTCAAAACACACAAATAATTCTGCCCCAAAAAGTCGAAAAGACACATAACAGAAGCATGTTAAAAATATCATTGAAGATAATACATGATTAAATCGGTCAATAACATCATCAGAGTATGAATGACCACTAAATTTAAACAAAAGTACTGATGTTTTAATCATTATTAAATAATAAAAACAACAGGAAAAATTAAAACAAAAAATTGGCCAAGTTGCGCAAACTCCACAGAGACTTGAATGCCTGTTCGTCCATCACCAAACTATCTAACTCTAACTAGCGCACTGTGTTTGAAGCAAATAGAGAAGAAACAATTTTTGCCATTTTTTTAACACACAAGTTTATCGTTCATCTAGACATGTTTAAACAACAATGAATGAAGTATGGCAGTGGGCGGGAGACACTTTATGTCTTAAGGTAACGGGTGTGTAAATTTCAAAATTTGAAAAAACAACTAAAAACCCCACATGGTTCTCGTTCACAAAAATAAGAATATTCTTTTAACAACAATTATTTTTGTAAAAATTAAGCTTTCTTTTTTACCACTTTTTGTTATTTTTTTATATATGCAATAAAACTTAAAAACTTCAACTTAAATTTATACTGACCGTTAATTTTTTATAAATTTTTACAAATTCTGAGGTTCTCAATTATGCAAATTTCAAAATTTTAAAAAATTCTAAGTTTTTGTACCGTACCGGATTTTACCCGATTATACCGTACCGGATTTTACCGTACCGGATTTTACCATACCGTACCGGATTTTACCATACCGTACCGGATTTCACCATGCCCCCATTAAAATTAGTTTTTTTAAAATCATTTATAAAGATTTTTATCATATAATTTTATATAAAGCTTTTCATATATACCTTCGACATGATTGTTTGTTCAGTAAAATAAATCTTTGGAACTAAAAAACTGGGCTTTTTCTTTTTCATATTAATGACATGGTTGACAAAAGTTTGAAGTTTTTGAGCATTTACGTTTGACGATGCCTGAGTAAATGTAATGGTGAACTTAAGGCAAGGATGAGTAATGAATGATTTTTAATAAAAGCAAGAAATGTATCAAAGTTGAAATTTTTGGGGGCATTCAGAAATTCGAAATTGACTGTATTGCTGAATAATATTCTGACATAAATGATGGCAAGCAACCGTTTTGGCTAAAATTAGGATAATTTGCATTTATTTTTATATGCTTTATGACATCGGTTGAAAAATTTCTTTTGTGTAGACCACATCAATACTTTTTCTTTTTAAACGATTTATTCTTTCATACTGTTACTCAAAAAAGGGCAAATTTTCACACACTGTGTATGAAAAAGGCGGCAAGTGCGAATAAGCCAAAATTATTTACGCAAAGTACGCTATCAAAATACTTTTTTTTTTCCTGTAAAAAAATCAAAATCAAAAAACATATTTCTGTTTTGATACAACTAAAAATAAAACCGTGTTTTTGTTTGCTCAAAACCTTCACAAAAACGTATTTTTTTGTGTATCCAAATGATTTTATTAATATTTATGTTTATATCTGTTGTTGTTGTTATAGGAATAAAAATAGCAAACATAGTAATAAAAGGGCAAACCTTTTCATTTATGACCTTTTAAATGCGAGTATAAAAGAAAGCGCCGAAATAGTGTTCCATCAACATTTCCAACAACTGCAACAACTTTGTATTCTCCCTGCCTTTTTTTTATTATTCAATGATGAAATCTATCATTTTTGTTTGTTTTCTTTTGGTTATTATAGTTGTAAGTTTTGAATCATTAATACAATGATTAGAGTACTGCCGTTTAAGATGTCAGAAGCAAATCTTCGTTTTAAACGTTCCGGTTGTACTGTTGATTTTTGTCCAATTGGACAATGTTGTTTTGCTAGACTTTTTTCTGGACCAAAATGTTTCGAATGCCCTCCAGCAAATCGGGTAAAACGTTCTGGTTGTACTGATGATTTTTGTCCAATTGGACAGTGCTGTTTTGCTGGACTTTTTTCTGGACCAAAATGCTATGAATGTTAAATAAAGAAGAAAAAAATAAAACTCGAAATGTGTAAATAAACTGTAAATAATTTTTTGTTAATATGTATATTTGTGCACTTATAATAAATATTTAATGCATAAAAAATGTATCGTCGTAAGGTATACCTCGTATTGTTTTGTTTGCTTTTTACACTAATAAAACATTTGGTCAGCTTTGTAACCGTCTTTGTCTAGCTATCTGTTCACCCTTAGTCAAAGTTGCTTATAAAGGTGCGCAAGATATGGTTTATGGTCGATGTGAATATATCCCTAACATCAAAGATCTTATCTTCTAAAAAATTCATATTTTACCTACTAACCGTAGACGTTTCCAACGAATGGTGGAGTTGAGACCACATGTTTTGCCCAAATACTCGTCATAGTAAAGGACAGCTAGGGACAAATTGCATGTAAAAAAGAAAGCAAAAGTAAAAACGCAAAAAGTTTATAATGTATTATTACTACTGCTACATGTTCTTGTTCTGTCAATTTTTTTTGCATCCAATGAATGCCGCGACACTACAAAAATGTCAACAAAAGTAATTCTTACAGATAGCGCTTTGTGATTTTATTGAAAGTATATTATTTTCACTAAAATTTTAAATTAATAAAAAACGTACTGCATGAATAATAAGCTTACAATTTCAGTAATACAACATTTGAAAGAACTAGAAGTAAATCTTCTAATGCAGCAATATCATTGTCATTGTATGTTATTTTCGAATTTATAAGCTTCAGCAGTTTTGCTGACCGAGAAAAAAATGCTACTTCATCAATGAATAATTTTTTGATTCTTTAATGCTATATTTTTTGCATCACAACCTGCAATTTTCTTTAATAAATCTGAAATTAATAGCAAAGAAGATATGATTATCAAATGTTCAGTAATTCATATATTATATGGAATACATCGGATATTATAATCCTTCCATGGCCATCGATGGATAAACAATATGCAATTTGTTAACCTTATTATAAATATGTGCTAATTTTTAAACCCTTTTATGCTTTATATTTGCTTCCAAAAAACGAAAAGGTTCCAAAATTTATTTAGGATTTTTCGACCTCACCGTTTTTGTTGTTCAAAAACAAGAGTGGAATTAAATATAAACCTCAAATTTGGGTAGTTAAACCAACAAACATATGTTACCGTATTTATGTTTTATATTTGCTTCAATAAAAATTTAATGAAAGACAGGTTTGGGTAGAAAACACCGAGCTAATAAAACATTGCTGAAAAATCAATCATAGAAGAAAAAAAGAAAGTCGCTTTTCGGGTTGCAATATGACAGCAGCAGTCTTTTTTCATGCCAGTTTTGTTAACTCGGGTGTCCGTTGTTTTACATTCTTACTCTTCCACAAACGATCTTCGAATCTCTTCTTTTGTTTTTCTGTTAGTACCAATAAAGCATTTTACAACCACTGAATCTTTGGTTTAATTATCCAAGTTTGAGGTAAAAGTTGAGTTTTACTCCAGACATGTGTGGCTTGGAAAAACATTTAAATAAATTTGAAACGCTTTTTCTTTTAAGCAAAGGCAAGGACTAATTTTTTTAGTTCGACCGATCAAAAGCAAAATATACTTTTCACTTTACTGATTTAAAAACTTAAATAAAACAAACGGAAAAAAACACAAAAAAAATACAAAATATTCTGTAACAATTTAATTTAGTCATTCATTTTTCAAGGCGCTTTTTTTCCCAAAGCATTTCACGTTTTGATGGATCAATTAAAATTTTTAAAAATGCTAGCCGTCGACTGAAAAATTTAATTTCAGGTGGTAATGGCAGATCTTTGCTTTTTATACAGATTGTATTCTTAAATAGCCGGAATTTTGCTGCAAATTCTAAAGAAGTCTTTTCTGCAAAGTAAAGTTCATAATAGATGTGTGCGTGGGACTAAAAACAATTATCGAAATTCTTGTAAAATGTTAAAAAAAATTTTTACTTCTGCAAAAGTTGTAAAAGAATCGAAATCAAACCATTTTGGCACATCACTCAATCTAATGGTCAAAAAAGTTGGTTCAACAATTGTCAAAGAAGTATGGGATGAAATAAATGGTGGAATTACTTTTGAACTAAAAAAACAAAATATTTTTCAGATGAAAAATCAGCTAGTTTTTCTGATTACAGGCGAGCAGTAATTACATGCCGTGAGGGATGTCAACCATAATCCAGCCGCTTGCGCGGTTGTTTTCCGGCTTAATATCCCTGCTGCCTTGTTTCGTAACGGTACTATGTTATACTTACAATATGATGTAATTAACATTAGGAAGACATTTGAATATATTATTGAACGATTCAGATTTTTCCATATTATTTATAATTGTATCATTAAATCGAATTTCTTTTACTGTACCTTGATTTGTCAAAATTTTAAACTCTTTAATTGAAATGTTTTGGTTTTCGAACCACAACATTCTAGGTCGACAAACTGCAATTTTGAAATAAAAATTTGGTTGAATAACAGGTGTCCTAAAGAAAAAGATGTCTCCAGAAATCCATAAAGGTAAACAAATACTTTCAAGGCTGCGTATATGTTGTCCTGATTTAATGGCAGCCATGAGATCATCATTTGATAAATTTTTAACAGAATAAAAGGGAAATTTTTTATGTTGAAAATATTTGCATACTTTCATTAATTTGTAACATATTTGTGGACTGGCGTTGTTTTTCATCCATTCGAAGATGTCTGATGGATATCGTTGATGAGATGGAACATTAAAAAGGATTATTGTAGACATGTTTAAGAATGTTTTTACCAGATAAAACAAGAATTTTATATTTGATTAAAAACATATACCATATATGGTTGTAATTGAATATGGCAGCCTAATGCACAGATTAACTTAATATAAAAAGACTGGTTTTTGCCAATGATTGATTGAAAAATAAATGTGTATAAGGATGAGGATTGGTCACACATTTGCTTTATAAAAGACAAACATTTTTAAGGACAGACAAGTGAACATATTCCACAGGATGATCTGTTGCCGCCAAAAAATGAGACACTGTCTTGCATCTTACTGAAATGCAAGACAGTGTCTGCAACTGTGACATGTTCCTTTTTTCAACAAAAATACAAAAACCAGACAAAGCTTTTCAAAAATTAAAGATGGAGTTTATCCTCGGTGTTTTGCAACTATTACCCGTTAGCTTTCTGTTTTTTTTTTCAATGTGCATTAATGAGTCTTACTCAGGTGTAAAATTTTTTCATTATTATCTCGCTTATTATAAGTGCTTTACTATAAGCATTTCAGCTAACGGGTAATAGTTGCAAGACACAAATATTAGTGTTATAAAAATGAATGACAAGAGACGTTGGCATTTTTACATTTTTTATTATCGAAATTTATAATATATCACAGTATAAAACACAAAATGCTACCCAAATTATCAATTTATGCTATGTGCTTAGATGTTTTAAAAGCAACAACATATGATTTGCTCTAATGTGGATAAAAAATTGCATAAATCTGTAATAACATTTCATAGGATTTTGTAGTTTGTCCTTTAAAATGAATCCGTGGTGGAGGATTTTCTGTAGGAGGTGCATCAATAATTTTATCAACAAATGCTTGAAGGCTTTGAATACATTCAAGGGAAAGAAGAGGTTCAATCGTAATATCGTATTTGATGGTCGGATATTTCTAAAATTTTAATGACTCTAAATAAACTGAATGTATTAAATTTCTTACTTGTATAAATCCAAAGACACCATCATAATTAAAACAGTTTTGTATTTCCTTCAAAGCAATTCGAGAAAGATTTGAAGAAACAAGATCGTTGGAAATAACCGTTGAATCAAAATGTGGAATATAATGATACCTAAAAAGTTTAGTTTAGGGCACGTGTGACGAAACAAACATACATTATAATTTCAACAACACTTGGAAGGCACTGTATCAACTCCGTGAATGCTATGTCATTAACATCATCAACACGAATACGTGTATCTGAACTATATAATTTCTTAACCCTACCAGTAGAAGTCAATACTTTAAATTCTTGATACGTTAAATTTTGTCTTTCCAACCACAATTGCTTAATATTACAAACAGCAATTTTTGGGATATATAAAGAAGCTGGAGATCGAGTAAAAAAGAGTTCTTTTGTTACCCAAATTGATTTGTCTTTGAGATCATTGAGTTTTAGCGGACGATAAGTATTAGATCTTGGTGGGTTATATATGATACATTCAGCTTGATCGAATACTTCTTCAGCAACAAAATATTCAAATTTTTCTTGTTGAAAATATTTACATACTTGCATCAATTTTGCTGCAAATATTGGAGAAGCATTTTGTTTAATATATTTGTATACATCTAGTGGGTATTGTTGATTACGGGGAATTGTGAACATAATTTTGGACGATATAAAATTAACATTTACAGAACTTTCAGCAGTCATATTGAGTTAAAATATCCAAATTCGTTTTTAAGAAAGAAATTGATGCATTCTTATCTCTTTTGTTATTGCTAAGAATTAGTGCCATTTTTTATAGTTTGAAGTTTGGCTGTTCGTTTGTTCATTCTCCTTTCTGCTCATTATTTTTTGTTGGAGTCTCAGATGTAGAAGGAACTGACTTGCTGGTCTTTTTTAACTTCAAGCTTAAATTGAAAAAGCAACAGGGAACCCCTTTTTGAAACAGTTTGGCCTGCAAGTCGTTTGTTTTTTTATTTCAAGTACTAAATTATGGACTTTTTTATTTGGACGAAATTTTTTTGATGTTAGGCAGTTCAATTTTTCTACTTGGAATAAAATGAAAAAATCGGTTAAAATGCATTACACTAAAGAATTTTTGTTGAAAAATAAATGTTGGACGTGTAAACCATTGAGATGAATTTATTTATGTTATTTAAATTTGTGAGTAGAAGGAGGAAGATTTTACTTTCGAATTTCAGCTTTAAAGCTTACTTTTTATTTTTAAATTGCTACACATTTTTTACTTTTAAAACGTCGTTATTTATTACTAATGTGCTAAACTAATGTAAAAAATTTTTATACAATAAATAACGATCTTATGCAGCATTTTCAGTACTTGGTATACTTGGTGTAACCTGACTATTCCAATAAATATTTCTAAGATTTAAAATTTCTGCTATTGTATTACGATATGTTGGGGTTTAGCTATATTTCCCTCTCTCTTTTGTATTGTACAAGGGCTTGGCATTGTGTTACTTAATGTCAACTCTTCCTCCCTCTAGTTTGCTATAAAAGGAATGACTGTCCATTCAAAAGTGTTCTTTCTGCTGTTGTTTCTCTCATCTTTTCTTATGTGAAATTGTCTAATCTATTATGCTCCATTATAAATAAATGCTTGGTTCTATATTTATTATTAGTTAATCAACATTATATACATACAAACTAATATCTTTCTCTCCAACTATCAGCTATATGTTCACTTCGTAACCCCAAGTTCCTACATGGAGGGCTCCACACCGTCGTCTTGCCTCTGCTGTATGCTGTTTACAACTACTACATGCTCGACGAAACGAACTGAAGAACTGGGCATTCATCTTTCGACTTTGGATATGTTCAATGCATCTTTTTTTGGTGGTAAAGAAATTATGGATGAAAAGCGGAGGTATTTTTGGATGCAGACAAATATACAGAATATATATGCTCGATGGATGGAAGAAGGATCTTATTCTTGTATTAATGGATGTGTATATTAATGGATGGAGAACCAGAAGAACCAATCAAGCTGTTTGTTGTATATATGGACCACAACAAAGATGATCAATGGAAGAAAAATGCTAT
Source organism: Panagrolaimus sp. LJ2400 (assembly GCA_024447215.1). Classification (NCBI taxonomy): domain Eukaryota; kingdom Metazoa; phylum Nematoda; class Chromadorea; order Rhabditida; family Panagrolaimidae; genus Panagrolaimus; species Panagrolaimus sp. LJ2400. Next base: position 668,765 of record JAMRYA010000007.1, on the reverse strand, counting down.
AAATAGTTGGAAAAGCATATGCTGTTAATCTCTGTTTCTTGATTATGGATGGTATAAATGTGAGTTATTATTTTGTGGGTGGTTTTGGTTTGCGGCTCATCGAGGTGTTGCTATGGATGCACATCGGTATAATAGAATACCAGGCGTATGAAGCTCGTATATTTTGTTGGCTCATCATATTTTATGTATATTGGATACTTATGGTGTTGCTTGTTTGTTTGTTCGTGGTATATTCAAGGCGATAATATGGTTGCTTAGTCCGGCTGCTCATCTGTTTATGCATGGAAGGTGCTTGATGTCTGTTGCAGTATACTCGTTGCTGGTGGATCCAGAGGCTGATTGGTATTATTCAGATGCTTGATATATGATCATGATCGTGGTTTTAATGCTTATTTTCTATGCTTCTCTGGAAAAAGAAACAAGTTGCTTGGTAATATGTTCTGCTAAAAGAAAATCTCGTATCTCCAACTACAAATAACGGGGACGTTATTTCATGGGGGAAGGGGCATGTTGGGGTTTAGCTATATTTCCCTCTCTCTTTTGTATTGTACAAGGGCTTGGCATTGTGTTACTTAATGTCAACTCTTCCTCCCTCTAGTTTGCTATAAAAGGAATGACTGTCCATTCAAAAGTGTTCTTTCTGCTGTTGTTTCTCTCATCTTTTCTTATGTGAAATTGTCTAATCTATTATGCTCCATTATAAATAAATGCTTGGTTCTATATTTATTATTAGTTAATCAACATTATATACATACAAACTAATATCTTTCTCTCCAACTATCAGCTATATGTTCACTTATACAATAAATAACGATCTTATGCAGCATTTTCAGTACTTGGTATACTTGGTGTAACCTGACTATTCCAATAAATATTTCTAAGATTTAAAATTTCTGCTATTGTATTACGATAACATGAAATAACACTAAATTTGACAATTGGATTTACAAGTGGTGATAGTGCTCCAAGTAGATAAACAAGTTTTCCAGCCCATGGCAAATATAGCCCTAACAAAGTTGTTGTTATATCCAACAGCACTGGAAATGCTACTGTAATAAATGGAATAATAGCCTAAATTAATTATGCTTAAAAAAAGCTTAAAAAATTTGCATACTTCTACAGTCATAACAATTGAAATTTGTTTTTGGTAGTTTTTATTAATTTGATTGAATTCACTTTGAGTTTTGTAAAGTGTTCGAAATATGCTAATACCGCAAAATAATACAATCACATATGAAACTATTACGATGGAGTAATTTAGAATGTATAAATTATCAAATGTTTCCTTAAATTTTAACATTGATTTTTATGATAGTGTGATGAAAAACTTACAAAAGGAAAAACACCAAAATATGGAATTTTTCCATTGACCATCCATTCTGCTCCATTTAACAGATAAGCGTAATATTCATCACCGTGGGTTCGAGTTACAAGATATCGAATAAAAGCAAAGCAATATGCTCCACCAGAAGTGACACCGATGCCAACAAGTACACTAAACATCCATGTATTCAATGTGATATCCCTATAATAAAGTTATTGTAATGAAAAACATTTTTTTCTTTCATAACCACATAGCGTGAAAATATTTTATATGAGCAAATTTTTGCAAAAAAAAAGTGAAAGTAAACAAAAATTTTATTCTTTACTTTTCTGGCTAAGTAAAATTTTATGTAAAATTTACCAGCAAATTAACAAATATCGATATGTAAATTGTACAGCAACATTCACAACAGCAAAGAAAATAATAAAAATGCTAAATACAAATGACCACGCACTATACGGAAACGGAAGATAACCAAGAAGGCCACGAGTAAACATAAAATATACCGTGCCTCTTGTTGTTAGATCCTAAAATAACATGTTGTTTTACATAATCACTTGAATATTTTTATCACTTACAGGCTGCGCAGCAATATTCCAAAAAGCAAAAAATGAATCTGTTGCGCATCCAAGATATAAAACTTTTTTATAATTTTTTATTGCATTTGTTGAGTGATATTTTATTAAATAGAACAGCAAAACATTTAATAACAATCCAGTCGGGCTTAAGATGGCATTCATCCAATATTTTATTTTCGCCATTAAATCATAGCTATCTAATATTTGAACGGCTGGCATATTTGCATTAAACGCTAATAAAAAACAATAAAACTATTTATGAAAACTTGGCACTTTTTGAATGTACTTTTTCAAGATATTCAGTTTAACAAAATATTAAATTAAAAAAAGCAACAATTTACCCCACAGAAAAGAACTCAGTTAAGCATTAATTTAATAAAGATAAAAACCATTCTTATTTTCATTTTAATTTAAAGTGCATTAACAGAAATATTAATAATGGTAAATATTAGTCACAAAATTAATAACCATTTTTTGAATTAATTAGCAAATATCAAAACTCAAACAAACAGGCAATCTCCAAATAAATGAGGGTTATTTAACGAAGCGTAAAATATTGAATTGCATAAAGCTAATTATGCTTCTTGTTCATTATGATCTTTGAAAATGTTTTGTGACTATATACGATGGCATTTTGTAAAAAATAAGCATCAAAATTTTATTTCAAAATTTCGCAATTAAAACTTCGGATGTTGTTTGAATATAATAAGCAATTAATTGTACGTAAATCGATCTTTTTATTTATATCGCAGAAAAAATGCTGCTCTTCTTTTATAATGACCACCATTTTTTTATTATTTATAATTTGTTGATACATAAAAGTTTTTGTAGAATTTTTAAAAAGTGTATTTATTGTAGACTCTATTGCTTTATAATATAAAATGAAAGATTCAAAAGAAAGAAGTCTTTGACGTGGTTTCGAAAAAAATCAGTTTATTTTTTTGTTTAAAAAATGTAGGGACTAAAAAATGAAGACCGTTTTAGTCTACCAACTGACTGCTGTTTCTTACGTCTTTTTGAATTTCAATGAAAAACAAAGCAGACGCACAATCATCTCTCCGTTTTTAAATAAAAATCAATGTGTGCATTTTTACAAAAAAATTAACTGGCAAAAACGTTATTTTTCTACTTTGTTGATTGAATGCTGGTAAATTAATTTTATTGCTTAACGGTTTTTTTTCTTTTACGATACCAATTAAGCTTTACTTTTAAAAGGTGTTTCTTTACGAACATACAAATCATTATAATGATGTTACAAATTTTGGGTGTTAATTAAGCAATCTTTAATTACACACCGATGATCTTCAAAACTGCAATTACTTTTCTATAATTATTTCTTTGTAAAATTTTATGATTCATTCTGTTGATTAAAATCGCATAATACATGTTGCGCTTTTTTTATATAAAGATGTTTGAGTTTTTACAGAAAAAAATTTAATAGAATCTAAAAACGATATTCTTTGTAATCTCTTTTGTTTTTTTTTAATATAAATCAAAAATTCAAACGATCTTTTAAAAAACTCGGTGTTTTTTTTGTTTAAAAAATGAAAAGAAGAAAAATCAAAGACCCCTTCAATGCTGTTTTTTGTGGCTGGACAAACGTTTTTTCCATTCCATTGAAAAAAAACAACAAAAAAACATTTCTTTTTTTGTTGCTTTTTTCTAGCGAAATCTGTTTGACACCGACGTTTTAGTTTATTAAATATTTTATATATTTCCATCCCACAAATTTTTTGAGAACATAAAAAACAAATGAAAAAATGTGTATCAGGTCAATGACATGCTCATTTTGAGGTGTTTAACAAGCTAACATTCACATTTCTGATTAATATTTTAATTACGCACATACTAAATTAAAGCCATTTTTGCAAAATGATGTTGCGCATTAATAACGGAAAGCGGAGTGGTGAAAGCATTGGTAATGTCTAAAAGTTGAAAAATAAAATCCCATTCATTTTTTTCATTAATGACCGCAAGTTGGTAGTAGTTTCCTCACAATTAAATAATATCTATAGATTTCATATTTCATTTTATAGAAAATATTTGTTTATTAATATCAACTTATTTAATTTTTATCACCTAAAGAATTCTAAAATATTCAAACAAACAGGTCTCTTCGTTGAATTTAAGCAATTGTTTTTATTAAAATGAGAAAAGAAACAAGACAGCAGCCATCACTTATTTTTTAAACAGCTGGCTGTGTTTACGTGAGTTTTGTTTTGACAAACATGCTGCTTTTTTTTGTTCTAACTTTCATTAAAAGCGGAAAAAAACATTGTCTATAGAAATAGGGAACTTTGTGATTTGTAATGTTTCTTTATATTGAATAAAAAACACTATGATTTTAATACTCAAAAATCCCATAACATTGTAGACTAAAAAAAGGCACAAAAAAGAATTTAATAATTAATTTTGGTTATTAAAATAAAAACATTCATCTCGACTGATAGAAATTGTTCCTTCTTTGTTTGTATCAAATTCATTAATGTCTAATCTGAAAATAGATGGTGTATGTCATAGGTTGATTAAAAGCTATTATCTATATATTTGCATAAAATTTAGGTTAAAGAAAATGAAAACACATAATAAAATCAAACCTACCAGCTGCTTATTACTGCTGATAAGTCTTCTTTTATTCTTTGGCATTTCAACATTAACTTGTATTTTCTGACTTTTATTGTCGAAATTCCGTACACCAAATTTTGAATCTCCAGTATTTGAAATTATTTTGATCTGATTATTTTCTATTTTAAAAATACAAGCATTCAAAGTACCACCTCCAAGATCAAAAAGCAATACATTTGAATTATTTGAAAGTGGACGATCAATAAAATATGCAAAAACAGCTGCTATTGGTTCTGTTAATAAAGCAATTTTATTCCATCCTGCAAGTTTTGCTGCTTTCGTTGTAGCGGCCTTTTGTGGCTCCGTAAATGCTGCTGGTATAGTAACAATAATGATAATAATTCAATATGCCACACTCATATTCACATATGCGGCAATTGTGCTATTTATATAATTTTTAGATTAGAATATTTAATATTTGTTAATAAAAATATCAAGGATTATTTTCACACTGATTTTGGCTTTAATAATATTAAGGACAAATTTCATCAATTATGATAAAATAATTAGGAACGAATTCCACCATAATTTGGATTATAAATTTACCGCATGCCTGCATTCTTTAAATAGAAGTGTGAAATTTTTTTTATTGTTTACGTAAAAACATTTTTACGCGCGCATTTGTATAAAAATTTAGTACCTTAGCTTCTCCATATTTTTTTTTTAATTTTGTGATTCAAAGCTTATACCCTAAATCTAATAAATTTAATTTTCAGTCAAATATTGTCAAGATGAATCTTCATTTTGCTGGACCATATCAACGTCAAAATTGGTCTATTCCTGATTCAATCATTTATTATTTTGCCAAGAAACCATCAAACTCAAAAGTCTATCAAAAGTTAATAAAATGCTGCAAATATTTCTTTTTCAAAAGTCGAATAATTGTTCTTCCCTGCTTGCATTAATTATTATGAAGATGAATGGCAAACTTGTGCTTTTTCAAATAACTGTTGTGAAATGAAAAGAAATGAAATGCGAAAATTGGATATTGAAAAAATGTTTGCAAAATTTTGGATTAAAGAACTATTTCAGCTAATCGATCACAATTTTTCAATTACTCCATCTTTTGTTCTTCCAAAAATTTATCGTTGTGATGTACAACATTGCTATCTTCATCAACAAACAATGACTTTGAATCAGTTTTTATTTCTGGCTTTATCTGCTGAAAGCTGCATGTTAAGCTATTGCAATGTAACTGGTGATGATGGCTTACCTCTTCAATTAGAAGCAATTTTTGCAAAACTTCCAAAACTTCAACGATTAAAAGTGTATGTTTTAATATAGTTTTTACAGTGATTTAAATTTAGTTTTTTAGTGTATTCAGCCCAGATGCTCCAAATATTTCATCAAAAACTGTTAAAAAACTTTTAAAATTCCCACATTTTTCACAAATGACGAAAATTATTCTTTTGAATGTTGCTGAAGCGTTTGATCTTGATGATGTTTTTGAATATTTAAAAGTAAACTTAATATTTGCATGAAAATTTAAAAGAATTTCTCATTTTTAGGGAACAACTGGCTTACAAATCTGTGTCTCTTTTATTTCTTCACTTTCTGATGTCTATAAACAACGTCTTGAAACTGTTATTGACGAAATTTTAAAAATACCCTATCCCACTCCTTATCGTAGTCCATATATTGAATATCCTGGACAAAATGAAGAAAAAGAAACCTTTTTATTCGTTACAGAAAAGATTATTATGTATAAGTTTTGTTATTTCTCGAAAAAATTTTTTTGCGAAGTTTTATTTGCACCTTTTTTAAAAATTTAAACGATTCTAGAAGACAACATCAATTAATTAACTAAAAATATAGTTAAAATTCAAGCTCGTTTGTTTTTTCAAAAATGCTAATTTCATTATTGTATTACCATATTTTAAGGGCTATGTCTTTTATCGTTCTTTTTTCTATTATACATACTTTTTTAAACTTTTTATTAGTTATTATTTTCCTTAAATTAAAAATTCAAACAACAATATTAAACGCTAGAATAATGTCCGCAACATTTATTATTTTCGGTACTATGCTAGAGAAATAAAAATGTGCTCTTAAACAGCTTCATTATTGCTTTAATTTTATTCGATTCTTAGAGCTTTATTTTTTACTAAAAGGCAAAGTTTAATGAACAATATGCTTTTGTAAAACATTTTGATCTGTTTCTATTGATTCAAGCAAAGAATACTTCTATTAAAAAAGGCAGTGCGTATAAACAACAAAAAATAAATATTCGTTTGTCCGTTTTTCTTCGCTGCATAAAAAAATTGCTTTTTTTACCAGTGTGCATTGACACGCATTTGTTTTTGAATATTTTGATTTATTTTAAAAGCAAAATAAAAAAGATTATCTTTATAAAATATGACAGACATATATATTGTTTTTCATTGCATATACGGTTATATTGGACGAACATACATTAAATAATCTTATGAAAAAGAAGACACTGTTTGACAAAAATTTTGTAAAATTTTTTAGACTTTCTTAAAATCATATTTGCTGTTTGTTTTTGTATGAAAGAAAAACAACATTTTAAATTCTCAGAATATCGCACAAAAAAGTTTGTTACAAAAAAAGGTTGATTACATAACATATATATTAACGAAAAGTCTAACAGTAATGTGATCAACTTTTGATGTCAAAGTTAAAGGACATTGTATGTACACACATTTCTATGAACGTTTTATTGAATGTTTTAAACTTTTATTTAAATATAAATATTTAATGTGATACCATATCATACATTAAATAGATCCATATCGCATAAAACATGCTGTGCTTCTTTTATACTGTTTCCTCTTTGTCTACATTTTTGCACAAAATACTGCAAATTTATTAAAAATTCTATTTGGTGTAAGCTATTTTGCTTTTTTTAAACATAAAATAAAAGATTCAAAAGAAACGAGTGTGTTTTTTGCTTGTTAAAAAATTGAAACGACCAAAAAACTGAAAGCAGTCAAATGCTGTTTTATGTGTGGTTGGACAAACATTTTTTACATTTCAACTAAAACAAAAAAAACAAAGACGAATCTTATGGGAAGACAAAGTGAAAATAAAAACAAACTTTCAAGACACCAAATATGTTTGTTTTTCTATTTTATCAAATTAAATTATCTTTGACATCTTAATTCTTCAATTTTTATATATTTTCAACTTCAAAGTAAATTTGGCCGTTTGAATGAATAGTAACATTGAAAAGCAATTGTTGAATAACAGATAAAAATAGTTAGCCACGGTTGATGTCTATCTTGTATTAATAAAATTCTGTTATCAGAAAAAAACTGCTATTATTATGAGCCTTGTTTTAACTTTTAATTACATTTGCATAAAAATACAAAATATTCAAATTAAGTCATTTCATAATCCAGTTGGCTTTAATACATTTGTGAAAAAAAAGTTAAATCTTATTTCAGAGTAAACTACATTTTTTGTTGTCAACCACCTAAGATTTTATAGTGTGAACTTTGTAGTTTTAGTTTTTAGCTTTTAAGTGACATTCATTTTAGTCAATGTTGCTTTCATTTACTGCACCTTTTTTTAGCACAAAAATTATATTTTTTCTAGAAAGTTCTAAAATACGTTTTATTCGTTATCAATTTATTGTTTTTGTGTTCACTTTTTCCTTTTATCATCCATTTTTAGCTTTCTTGCTTTGAATTATAGCATTCAAGAAAATGGTTTGCTTTGAGTGTATCTATAATTTTCTGGCATATTTATCCTTAGCATACATTGGATATCGACTATTTCGATCAATTTATATCATCGTTTATCCATACTTAATTGCAACTCCACTTGATTTGCATAAACTTGCTGGTAGCGCAAAATGGGCAATTGTTACTGGAAGCACAGATGGAATTGGAAAAGAATATGCTCGTCAGCTTGGACAAAAAGGATTTAATTTAATTCTAATTTCACGAACTCAATCAAAGTTGGGTTCTGTTAAAGATGAAATTAAGAAAGAATGTAGCAATATCGAAATCGAAACAATTGCATATGATTTTAAAAATGCAGATTTGGATGGGTATAAAAAAGAGATTTTGCCAGCTATTGAAAAGAAAGAAATCGGTATACTTGGTAAGTTTTAGTTGTGGGATTTCGTTAGGAATTTGAGAAAAATGGGGATTTGTAAGCATGTGAAAAAATGTTTTTTACGCTTGTTTTTTTCAAATGCAGTCTACCACAAAACGAGTTTACACTATAAAACAAACTTTTTTGAACTTTGACATCTCTTTTTGACTATGCTAAATTGAAATGCTGATTAAAAATGCAAATGTTAATTTTATATCCGCCATTAAAAAAAAATATCATTTAACAAACACATACTTCTAACACGTTTTTATTTATTTTCTTTTTCATGAAACTTGTGAAGTGAAAATATATAAAAGATTAAAAAAGCTTAGAAGTACCAAAAATGGCTCTATTGCTCAAAAAAAATGTTCTCCTTCATAAGGCTTTTTCGGGGAATAAAACCCATTCGACGGGATTGTGCAATAGAACCCAAATAATGTTTGGTAGAAAAAGTAAAATAAAAAACGAAGTGTTCGTCGGCAAATTTTCTCGTATGCTTAAAAAAACGCCTCTCTCACTCGGCTGCATTATTTTTTCAATTGCTTTTTTTATAACATAAGCAGAAAAGGTGTGTGTCTATTTTGTTGACAATTGTGAGTTTAAAAAAACGTCTGTCAAGCCACACAAAACAGCATACAACACGTCGTTTGTAATCTTTCAATGTCTTCAAGTTGCGGCGCTGCTTTTGAATCTTTTATTTTCTATTTAAAAAACAAAAGAAGAAGTGACAAAATGTAATTCTTAAAATTCTCTTAAAAATTTCTTCTGTGAAAACAGAAACTTATCAGTATTGATAAAGCACAACACTTTTTCTGTGCAATATAAATAAAAACGATCCATTTTAAATTCCTAATTTCATTATCAAAAAAATGATGAAAAAAAAAGAAAGTTAAAATCATTCTTCAAAGCGCTTGCTTTTGGAAAACAATAACTTATTTTTGATATTTAAGATTGTTCTTTCGATTTTTCTAAGCCAAAAATAAAAACCGAAATGTTTGGCATTGAAAAATTAAAACTAAATAAACAATTGGGCAAGTATTAAATTAACCCCATTTCAGTGAACAACGTTGGCCTCGCTTACGATTATCCTGACATGCTCCATCAAGTCGACCTACAAAGAAATGCCGATATTGCCATTGTCAACACTGTCGGCGTCTCCGTTCTTACAGCAGCAGTACTTCCACAAATGGTAAAAAGAAATGCAGGAATTATTGTAAATATTTCATCCGGCACTGCATACATGAATATTCCATATTTATCCATTTATTCTGCAACAAAACAATACATTAATCATTTCAGCAGCATTTTACGCCAAGAATACAAAGATACAAATATTGTAATTCAAACAATTTGTCCATTCTATGTAAAGACAAATATGTCAAGAGTTAATGAATCATTTTTTGCTCTACTTCCAAAAAATTTTGTTAAATCTGCTTTAAAGACAATTGGAATTATTGATGAAACAACTGGCTGTCTTCCACATCAAATTCAAGCTGCTGCATTTGGTTTACCACAATGCATTCAAAATTTTGGAATGAGTTTTCAAACAAAGGTTTTTAAGAAACTTGCTGAAGCAGAGCGTCGAAAAGCTGCTAAACAGCAATAAAAGTTTTTATCATTGATATGTTCTTTTTGATAAAAATTTGTAATTTTCTTTTGAATTCGATCAAATGGTACATTAGATATTGATTTTATAAACACATATGTGCAAAAAAAGTATTAACCTAACATACAACCGAAAAAATTAGAAGGAAATAATTTGAAACTTTTCAATTTTCGGGGCGAAGTGCGGTGCGCGGGGCGACTTTTTAAAAATCAAAGGGCGCGGTGCGGTGCTCGGGGCGATTTTTAAAATACCGCAGGGCGAAGTGCGGGTGCAGGGCGGCTAAAAACATGAAAGCAGAACACTGATATTCAATGCCTTTGCCAAAATCGATCAACAAATGAACTTTTTTGCAATAACCCATAAGAAAAAAGCTCTTTTCAGCATTGTTTGATGATATTTCAACACCATAGTCGTCATTTTTGTTTTTTACCCTTCTTTTCCTTGGTATACTTGTTGCGCTCTTTAATATTTATGTGTAGATAGAAAACTTGATACGAGAAAAAAAGAAAAAACAGTTAGATGATCCTCATTAGTGTTCATTTCTCGTTTCGTTCTCGCCGAGAATTCTCGGCGAGAACGAGAATTTCTCGTTCCCGTTCTCGTTCTCGCAATGATTTTGTTCTCGCAAAATTCTCGTTTTCTCGTTCTCGTTGCCATAAATTCTCGTTAACAGATTTTTTTTAAAGATTTTTAAGGATTTGTTTATTTTTTCTGTCAAAAGTGCTTCAACTTTATAATTTTGTAGTAATAATGTATAATTACATCATATAATTCGGTTTTACAGAATTCCTAAAAAGAATACATCCCAAAGTTGGTGTAATATGGGGCAATCGATTTTCAACGAGAATTGCGAGATTCTCGGCGAGAATTCTCGTTTCTCGTTCTCGCAAAATTTTGGAAAACGAGAATTTCTCGTTTCTCGCTTTTTTCGAAAAACGGAACGAGAAATGAACACTAATCCTCATACGCCATTAAGCATTTGCCATTAAAGATAATATTTTGAAAAACTTTTTTTCCAAATATTCGATGCTCATTCCGTCTATTTTTTTAAATATTTTTTGTAAATGTTATTTCTTTCTTCCATTATTTGTGGCTTTTTATAAAACCCACAGGGGCATGGATGATCTGTAATATTTCTTTTAAAGAAATTTTACTGCAAAAAAAGTTGTCTAAATTGAATAAAAACACTATTTTCCCTAGACTTAATTTTAGCTGGAACAAGTTTTTTTCAACACCTAAGAAAGTTGTAAAAAACTTAGTACTTTTTTAGTGTCGCGTTATATTTTTGTTGTTGACACTTTTTTGAAAAAATGGACTTTTTAAGCTTTTTAGTTTTCAGCCAAGTTTTTGTATTTTTGTTGTTGACGAAATGCTGGACTTTTTTTAAAGTTTTTTTTAAAGCAACCAAAAAAGCGGCAATTTGAAATAGAAAATAATCAAGTTGTTTCTAATGAATACAAAAAGAAATTGAGACTTCAAAAACCTCAACCATCACTTCCAAAGCTTTCGAGACAAGAGCGTCAACAATACACTGTAAGCAATCCATACCCTCAATCTTTTACATATCCATCTACTATTATCTCATATATTGCACGAAATCCCACAAAACCTGATGATCATAAAAATTTAATCCAATCTGCAAAATCTCTTCTTCGATTAAGCCGGATTATTCCAATAGAAGAAGTTTACAACTGCAAAGATAATAAAAATAAATGGGTTGCAAATGACCGCAAATTTAATTTAAGAGACACTCTACGAGAAAACCTCAATTTCTGAGAATCGAGCGGCACATTGAAATTTCTTTTGGCGATTTTTTTGGTCCATACGATAGAACTAGGTGAAAAAACACTACTCTGAAGGTTTTGGGGCTCTACCACGTATATGTCCGGTTTGGCAGGTGCGCAAAGGTCGAAAAACGTTGAAATTTCAATAATTCGAGAAATTTTTTTGTCTTAAGCTAGCAAAATGATATCACCCATGATTGTACACATATGTAAGGGCTATTTAATGGGTGTTACAAAACATTTTTTGGTGACGTTTGGTGCCGAAATTTTGTTAAAAGAAATTTTCGACCATAGGAAAAAACTTTTGTTCTACGTGGCCTAAAGCTACACTATACATCATTGAATAGCCCAATATCTGGGGAATCCAAAAATATATAGTTTTTACCATTTCACTGGGTACTTAGGGATTTTGAGCCATAATAGTGCGCGCAACCAATATCTCCGACATCATCTCGGAGGCATAACTCGGGTAATATGCAAGATATTGACATATGGTGAAAAGCATTATGTAATACAATGATATTAGAGCACCCTGGGTGATTTTGGGCATTTTTGGATATCATTTGGCAATATGGCGTCCATGTGAAATCTTATAAATTAGCAACATGGATGCTTTTGGCTAAATGGCTGTAAATGACATTTTTTATTAAAGAATGACTGTGAAATGACTTTAATAATATAAAATACATACAATACTATTATATTAAAGCATTTATGATCATATAAAGAGGATTATAAGGTCCTGGGGATATGTCAATTTTTGGCTATTTTCAGGGTATTTTTAGAGTATTACCAAATGATGAATAATGGAAGATATCAATGTTTTGAGACATTTGGGATAGAATCCAGCATGTTTTTGATGATTTCCAGCAATTTCAAGCTATATGGAAAAGCCACATTGATTTGGTAACCACTTGAACATATTCATATTTTACCAATGTAAAACTCAACAAATTTTGATGATTTTGCTGCAACCTGCAGCTAAAAGGATTAAGTTTTATGTTTTGTCATTTATTTTCATCTGTTAAAAGTCTTTGTGTTGAATTCTGAAGGATTCTAAATTCCCTAAAAGTTCAGTATTCTTAGTTTTTTTACTACAAACAATTTTTATATCAGTCAAAGTCACTTCGTGGTTTATTATAAAAAGAAGGACTCCCTAAATGGTGGATGGACGGATCTGGTGGAGTGGATCCCTAAAAGGTGTTCAAGAATGACTTGAATAATATAAATTACACACAAAATTATTATACTTAAGCATTTTTGACTATATACTGAACATTATGATGTCATGGGGATGTGCTACTTTTATGCAATTTTTAGAGTATTTTCAGAGTATTACCAAATGCTAAATAATAGAATATATTGACGCTTTGAGATATTCGAGATTTATTAACGAAAAAAGTTACCAAAAGATATAGTAAATAATCACCATTTGATCAAAAACAGTACTTTCTTCTTTAAAAAATTGATTTTTCTTTAGTTGCTATCTTTGGTAACAAATTGCATTAAATGAATTAGTTTTTCGCTAAAAACGTTTGTGACGCCTTTTGATTTATTTAATAACTGCATTGATTTTTTTTTTTTTTTTTTTTTAATTTAGAATCCTTCAGAATTCAACACAAAAACTTTTAACAGATGAAAATAAATGACAAAACATAAAACTTAATCCTTTTAGCTGCAGGTTGCAGCAAAATCATCAAAATTTGTTGAGTTTTACATTGGTAAAATATGAATATGTTCAAGTGGTTACCAAATCAATGTGGCTTTTCCATATAGCTTGAAATTGCTGGAAATCATCAAAAACATGCTGGATTCTATCCCAAATGTCTCAAAACATTGATATCTTCCATTATTCATCATTTGGTAATACTCTAAAAATACCCTGAAAATAGCCAAAAATTGACATATCCCCAGGACCTTATAATCCTCTTTATATGATCATAAATGCTTTAATATAATAGTATTGTATGTATTTTATATTATTAAAGTCATTTCACAGTCATTCTTTAATAAAAAATGTCATTTACAGCCATTTAGCCAAAAGCATCCATGTTGCTAATTTATAAGATTTCACATGGACGCCATATTGCCAAATGATATCCAAAAATGCCCAAAATCACCCAGGGTGCTCTAATATCATTGTATTACATAATGCTTTTCACCATATGTCAATATCTTGCATATTACCCGAGTTATGCCTCCGAGATGATGTCGGAGATATTGGTTGCGCGCACTATTATGGCTCAAAATCCCTAAGTACCCAGTGAAATGGTAAAAACTATATATTTTTGGATTCCCCAGATATTGGGCTATTCAATGATGTATAGTGTAGCTTTAGGCCACGTAGAACAAAAGTTTTTTCCTATGGTCGAAAATTTCTTTTAACAAAATTTCGGCACCAAACGTCACCAAAAAATGTTTTGTAACACCCATTAAATAGCCCTTACATATGTGTACAATCATGGGTGATATCATTTTGCTAGCTTAAGACAAAAAAATTTCTCGAATTATTGAAATTTCAACGTTTTTCGACCTTTGCGCACCTGCCAAACCGGACATATACGTGGTAGAGCCCCAAAACCTTCAGAGTAGTGTTTTTTCACCTAGTTCTATCGTATGGACCAAAAAAATCGCCAAAAGAAATTTCAATGTGCCGCTCGATTTTGATAATGTCGTAGAGCGTCTCTTAACTGATAAATTTTTTTATATCTTGATTACCTCAGAACTTTCTATTAAGCCCCCATCTAACCAATATTCTGCTTCAACTTTATTAAAACGAATTTATCGTTGCAGCTTTGAATTTTTGGAATTACATCATCAAATTTTAACTTTGAATGAAGTAAAATTTCTTTTTTCTGGTGATGAATTAGGTGATGTTGAATTTATTGAAATGATTTTCAAAAATGATTCTGATGGAAGTGTAGCTGAATTTGAGGATGTTTTTGAAATTTTATTAAAAGCATGGAATATTAAAATGTAAGTGGTTTTTGCTGAAGGTTTTTGAGATCCTAAAAACGACGATTTTCAGCAAATTTCCTTCTGAACAACATGGCATCGGCAAAGATACAACAGAAAAAATGGTTGAAACGTTGGAAAATACTAAAATTTGGTATTCCATTAGTTTAAAAAATTTTCCAGAATGTTCTGAATTTTCAACATTTGCTTGTTTTTTAAAGGTCGGTTTTTATTTATTTTATTTTATTTTATTGCACAAACTTTTGCTTCCGGAATTACTTTACAAAAGCTTCTAATCACTTCTTTTTAATTGTGGTATTTAAAAAACAGAGTTTATAATTATTTTCAAGCAAAAGAAAGCACCTTTCTTATTATAAATTAACAGTCAATATTTTGTTTAGAATTTTTTGCCCTCTTTTTGACAACTATTAGGCAGTAACTGGTATTAATTAAAAGTATTTTGGAGTCACCTGAATTAGTTTTCATTTATTTTATTAAAAGCCTTTTAGTCCTCCATCAAAAAAACGTAAAGTAACAAATTCTCATGATCAATGTTTAGAACAACGAATTTATAAACCAAACTATCAAATTATTAAACGAAAAGTACACAGTAGTATTATTCAGCGATTAGCTATATTTGATTCCATTGAAAAAACGTTATGCTACGAACTTACATGGCATCGAAGAGAAAAAGATATGTTTGTCATCGTTGCATTAAACATAAAGTATCAGTTTATGCAAAATTTTTTCATGATGAAAATGATGGAGAATATGTTTTGCAATGGGGAAAGAAGCATAAATGTGAACTTCAAACATTTCTTCCAGAAGATCCTGCTATTGCTGATTTACCATTAATTTCTTATTTTAAAGGAATGCGTAAAATTGATAATTTTACTATTGTGAAACAACCTAATTATTACCTTGAAGAGAAGAAACGTGGTAGTATAATCGTTCGGTATTTGTATGTGATGAGTACCGAAAATGAAAAGTTATGTTACAAATATGCCTGGAGCGAATGCAAAAACTGCTTTAAATGCAATAAGTGTTACACGAAGAACAAAAGTTACGTTTATGCAAAGATAATAAAAAATGAAAAGAGTTATGAAGAACATGTTCAACTTGGACCAACTCAACATTGCTGTAAACGTGAAAAATTCAATATTCGAAATGCCAATAGAACAACAAACCACTCAACAAGTTTGTCTAATTTACGAAGAAATAATCAAACAAATTCTATTGAAAGATATTTATGTAAAAAATAAAAATGAATATATTTGTTAGCTTTTGATTTTTTTTTATTTTGTAAAAATTTTCAAATTGTATCAACTGTTGTAAGAATTGTATTTTGATTGTAGTAAATGTTACGATATTTTGACTTATCATTTTTGATAATACGAGTATAAAAAAATTTTATCTTTTTAAAAAATATTTAACTTCAGATGTTCTTATTAGCCTTGCAGACACACATCATTGCTTGATAAATCATTGCTGACAAAAATGCATTTTTATTTGATTTTTAAAGAACAAATTTCTTTTACAATTTTTTAATTTAAAAAGTATCAAAAAAAATTATTTTTTTTGATTCTTTTTCTTTTTGTTGATTCTGACACCTTTCGATGAATAAGAAAAGTGTTTCAATAAATTGTTATTTAAAACAGTTTCCATTTTTTGAATGATGCATTTTTTCCCTTTTTTCTCACTTTGAACATTTTTTTTGTTGTTAAAAATATGAGTGAAATAAAAATATTTGCTGTAGGATGTGGGATAACAAGTTTCACTGTTATTTTTATCACTATTATTTTTATGAGTATTTTTCATCATCCTGTTTATTGGGAACATGAAGATTATCCAAATCCGCTCAATAATTTTACAACATGTAATATGGATCCAGATAATCATTAATTTGTGATCCAGATAATATTCTTTGGAAAGAACAACGAGAAAATTTACAAAGAAAATTAGAAGCATTTAAAGAAGTTACTCGAAAACCTCATTTAAATGATAAATGTAAAGCGAAAGATGTTACAGCAGCAATTGCATTGACTCAATATTCGAGGGATATCTCTTACAAGGTGAGTTAAAAATTTAAACAAAGCTTAAAAAATTAATTTCTATATTACCAAATGCTTTTTTTATGGTAAATATCTACCAAATTTGCACTTTTTTCATTATATTTTTAACAGCTACGGTTTATTTTCACAAAACTGAAAAAATTATGCTTGAAAATTTGGCGTACTATATTTTAGGGTTTGACTTCTTTTACAAACACAGCTTTGAGAAAATGGAATCTTGATCCAGAATGCAAAAAATCCCTTTTAATTTTTGTTTTAGTTAGTTTTGGACAACTGTGGATTGCTTTTGATAAAAATGTTCCAATAAATGAATGCGGTTTTCAAAAAAATGCATATTCAATATCGTGAAGTATGTGCTTTTTTAAAAATAGTAAAAAATAACCTCTGATATTTTTTTAATTATAACCGGTTTATTTTTTTAGGTCACAGCAAATGTTACATATGCGTATGCAGAACTGTTGTCACTTTTGAACACACTTTCTGCAAAAATTATGACAATAAACAATGTAATTTGGTATCAAAATAGCACTTTTAAAAACTTTAATCAGTTTTTATGAAATTTAAATAACGTTTTTTCTTTTTTTATAAATTTATTGAACCTTTAAACCTTCTTCTCTGAAACAATCGGCTTTAAAAATGCTTTCAAAAATTGCTTAGATTACTTCCAATTTATCTTCTCTAATATAAAAAACAAGTGACATGCACACTGCAGAATACTTTTGGATAAAAGCAGACAACACCTTTGGATCAGAATCTTTTGAGAAGTTGTCCAAAGCAAAGCTCATTCTTTTTAATTTACTTGAAAAAATTAATAAATTCAATTTTTGTAAAGTTTGAACATCGTATGTTTCGTCAACCACAATGTAGCATACATAAAATGTTAGGAAGTTTTTCTAAAACTGCATCAATGGGGACATGCAGTCCATCAGAATAATGAATCGAGGAATGGAAACATGAAAAATCTTTTACAGTATTTTCAGCAACTAATATTTTGAAGTCGTAATAATTTATTAAGTCAAAGAGATACAAACTCCTCACGGTGCATCGATTAATTTTATTGTAAAATTTGCTGTGAAAGACAGCTAATGAATGAGGAACCAAAAACACAACGGGGAAGAGTCTTTTATTCTGTGCTAAAAAATGCAAATTAAAAAAACATTATGCAGAGAAAATGTGGATGTATAAAAATTTACTGTAGAGGTCGAATGAAAGCAAATTATGATTGGTGTACTTGAAAAGAAATATTTGCATGTGCATGTTTGATACAGCTTTTGTAAAAAAACGGTGAAGAATAATTCATAATATGAAGAATACATGGATACGGTAATATAAGTGTTTGTTGTCTTGGAGATGCAAAAGTGTAATGATTATTCACAGATGCTGCCAACATTTGTTTTGCTTGCTAAAAATTTATCTCAGAATAACCTATGATAGAGATCTGATACAATTAGCAAAATACAAATAAAAAAGCAAAATAATTAATACTTATGAGGCTTAGTTAAACTGTTAAAGAATATGCCGTTACAGCAACCTAAAACAGCAATATAACATTTATTTTTTTAAAAATACTTGAGAAAATAGATTTGTTGGTTAAGGCCACTAAAATTAATGAAAGACATAAACCGGGATCTGCAAGCCAGGTATAGTTGTTGAACACATAAAAAGTGACATACACACAAATCTGGGAAATAAAATTAGAACCAAAAAAGTAAGGTTATTTAATCGAGAAATCGATATATATTTAGGGATTCTCCTGCTTATTCATTTTCTATTTTTTAGCAAGAAATGGAAAATAAACATGACTATGACTAAAGCAATATTTTAACATTTCCAATAAATTAAGAAGGGCTTCAAAATTGTTTTTAAAGTATCGAGTTTATTGTATCGAAGAAACTTTTTGCATAAAAGTGAAAAATTACAAAGAAAAACAAAGAAAATGATCAACAAATAATCCATTTAAAAAAACGTAATTTTTATTATTCAATATATTGTTTTCGATATATAACAATACACGATTATTAAAAAACAAATGAAAAAACATAAATGTCTATTTAAATTTAATGTATGATAATTTTGATAAACGTATTTAGTCCAAGTAAGAGTAAATAATCTACTACTAAATTCACAGATAAAGAATTTTCTGTCGTTGGTATTAATGAATCGGATGTGCTGAACGTTATAAGTTCAGTTGTAGCCATTGATGTAGTCGGTTCAGCGGAAATAATATTTTCAACCAATATTCTAATGCTGCAGTTCTCACTTACTGAACAAAAACAATATAGCTTAATTGTAGGAGGCTCTAATATGAAAGAATGAAGTGTGGAATTGATGCTGTAATATTTTTTGTTTACAAGTTGTTTTCTTTTTTGAAACTAATATCGCCCCCTTACATTGTTTTTGTATCATTATGAATAAAATACCAACTAATAGTACCCATATCTAGTACCGTAAAATTTACTTTGATATCGTCGTCCAAGTAAAAAATTCGTAAGGGAGTACCGTCACAATAATAAGGAACATAACTTGTATAAGAAAAACCACCATAATTTGGCGGTATTATTATAGTTTTATATGCATTCCTTGTAACATTTACTGAACCATCAAAAGGATAATTGTCATAGGCAGTCAGCATCAAAGCACTGTTTAAAGGAATTTCAACGCTATACATATTTGCGAACAAATATAAATCATGCCATAGTGATACTGTCCTATAACAATTTTAATGAAAAAATGAAACTGTAAAAGCAAAATCCTTACTCAATATTAGTCATCAATTTTTCTTCAAACCCAGCATAAAAAGTTATTGTACCATTGGAATTTGGACTTAAGAAAATTTGCCGAATGTAAAAAGAGGGAGTTTCGGAATAACAAAAAATTTTGCATCTCTTTTTTTCATTTGACATTCCAACATAGGATGATCCGTGTTGATCAAGATTCAAAAAATTAAACACATTGTTTTTAAATACACATCCTTCAGCTCCGACAGTATCTTTTCCTAAATTAGAGTTATATTATATAAAATCATAAGTGATAAAATTCTCTTAATTTTCGCCCCTCTAAGTTTTTGGACTACAAATGCTTAAATATTTAGATTGCAGTTTTGTTTTTTTCATAATCATTTTTTCACTGTTTTGTATAAAAAGTTTTTTACTCACCATTTGAAACTTGTAATAACAGAATGCCAGTGCAGAAGTGGTTATCATCGAATTTAACCAAAGCAAAAGACTTCAAATTTGTTTTACATTTAAATACAGAAAACGTAATTTCAGTGAAACTAGAAAAAGTTTTTGTATGATGAAATCTTAAAACACATTTTATACTAACCAGTTTTCAACATCTATTCGAAATGATAAATTTTTATCGATGTAGAATGTCACGCCAAGAAGAATATCTTTGTTAAAAATAAATATATCGATTGATGCATTTTGTTTTACCTATAAATTTAATATGACACACTTACATGTATTTTTGGACAATGTATTATCTTTTTAAATTTGTTGGACAAAAAGGTTAATATTATGCACGAGTTTTTTTGATTCATTTTATACTTACAAAATTCGGTGACAATTCTATGAATGTCATATATGGAAGTTTATGGATATCAGATAATCCACAAACATCATGAAACAGATATGGTTTTGTTTCATTGATAATGGCAGTTGGTAAAAATGTTGAAACTAAAATATTTTTAAAAAATAGAAAAATTATTTAACCTTACTATTTAATGCGTAAAGAGATAGTGTCAAATATCTGTAATTCAAGGATAATGTTGTACTCGTCGATAAAATATTATGATTTTCAGCTGGAATTTGAAATTCTCTCGAAAACGTAGTGTTTAAATAACTCATTTCGTACAAAGTTATATTGTTCGAAACAATTTTATAAATGTCTTTCATTTCGTAAATAGTCATGTCTTCACTAGTTAAAAACCGCAAAACAATAAATTGACTTTTACAGGATGATGCTAGCATTAGCTAAATGATGATGTTACAAATCACAGTGCCTTAAATATTAACTTACAGTAAAGTTGCATCTCAAATTTCCACAATAATAATCATCACCACCTTTCATGAGAAAACTTTCTTTAGAATGTTTACATGGAACTTTTATCAATGATTTTGCACAGGAACAATCTTAAACACTCATTTAGTTACCTTTTTTTTATAAGTTTTAGATGATTAGGGAAATATGGAGTGTTTAAAAAGCAATTGTTTTTTAACAAAAGCATTGCCCCAAAATTTCTTACGTTTTATTACAAATTCAACTTCAAAACCTCGTGATTGTACACTTCCGTCGCTAACAAATTCAAATAAAATTTCTCTCATAATATGGTCGGGTGCTGCAAAGATAGATTGTTTATGCTTCTGTAAATCTGCAACATTAACAAAGAATTATTTTTTGTTTAAACAATTAATTGTTTTTCACGGGTATTTTTAAAACTCATGAAAAACTCTTTCATTGTCAGGGTTATAAATTTTGCACGTACAGCTATTTGGAAGACTGTTGTTGTAGTCATAATAATTGATCACATCAATGTTTTCTTCAGTTTGTAATCGTTGAATGGTAGCAACAACTTCTGTCTCAGGTAAAATCGAAAGAATGTACGTACATCTGGCATTATTAGGATAGCCATCTTTATATCCATATGACCAAAAAGTAGAATTATCCTCTGTCGTAACATTACAATCAATTGGCACAAAATCCAAATTATTTTTTATTATTGTCACATATGCTACAAACTCTGATTGACCAAAGTAGGGTGGCCAATATGAATTTTTATTTTCTGATAAATAAATTTTAATGTAGTTATCTATGGTATAATATGGATAAGTAATTTGTACATTAGCTGCCCTATAAAATTATGCCAGTAAAAATTGTTCAAACAGAATTTCCACCCGGTAACAATAAAATGGTTTCCAATATGATATCTAATGGTTTGCTTTTTTGGTGAGTTTTTTGAAAAGGCTTTTTCCAGTAATAAATGGTTTATAAGAATTAGAGAGAATTCATAAAAACCTGCTTACGTTATAATTGTTTCATGACTGTTTTCAACTTTAAAGGTCATATTATCAGGAAATACATGCTCTAAAATATCAAAAAAATGTGTAATAACAATTTTAAAACCATAATTTCGGGGAGCTTTAAACTGCCATAGACACGATTGTTTTCTTGGTACTTCTGGATCATAAACAGAGCGTAAAACAAAAATTTGATTTTTGTCTTGAATTTCAAATGGATTAATTCTGCTAACAGATTCCAGTGGGCAGTCATCATTCCAATCATCAAAATACGCAAATCCTTGAAAAGATGTAACAGATGAAAGTTGGTTTTTTGAACGAAAGACATATGAAGTTGCATTCATTGCGAAATCAAAGAGGTTGTAGCAGGTATATTCAGGAACTTAAAAAAATTCTATAAAATCTTTTTCGCCGTCTGCCAAAGTTGACGCAATCCTGACCAGAGAGGTCCCCGACTCGCTCCGGAGTAGTGTTCCTTCCTGGCATCCCCGTCCAGAACGCCAATGGTAAAGTAGGCTATTTGGAGTATTCTAATTAATTTTTATTGTCTTTATTATTTTTTTGAAGCATGATGCAGTTTACCGCATCTAAATTGGTCCAGTAGTTCTCGAGATCTTCAAAAATTCGATGAAATTGCAATTGGTCAATTTTTTCGAGATCTCGAGAACTACTGGACCAATTTAGATGCGGTAAACTGCATCATGCTTCAAAAAAATAATAAAGACAATAAAAATTAATTAGAATACTCCAAATAGCCTACTTTACCATTGGCGTTCTGGACGGGGATGCCAGGAATGAACACTACTCCGGAGTTAAGTCCCCAATTTTGTTTAGTAAACTCCTCTTTGTAAGGGATAGTTATGGACAAAATATTAGCTACTGAATCCAACTTTTGATACTTTAGTATTATTTTGTATATTCTCTTTAAGTAATACTAAATACTAGATTTAATGTTTCTCTATCACAGAAAATGTTTCAGTCGAGGTTTAAATGAATGTTAGTGATTAGGTGCAGTGTGTTGCCGCAACCGCTTTTATCGCAATCGCAACGCAATTGCAATCACTTTTTTCAATCGCAATGCACTTTAAAAACGCTTCCATATTCTTTATCAATAAAAAAATTCTCACAGAAATTGAAGTCACAAACTGTATTTGAAACAAAAATAACAAATCTTTTTTCCTAAAATGTTTAACACTGATATAAAACTCTTAAACAATCGCCAACCTCTCCGTCAGACGACAGTGCTTTAGTAAAATTCATTGAACAGTTATTTATTTCTTTTTTTGTCATTTTCCTTGGAAACTCAGGGGATTCAAAAAATACCACCGTGTCCGATTCCATTTCTACCGTATGATTCAGAGTGCATATGATCTTATCATATTTGGCTGATACTTCATTCAGCAATACAAATAAATAAAATAGAATTAATGTTTTGTACATTTGTGAAGGTTTCACTATCTGATCATAAAAAATAATTATGTCTCTTCAAAAATGTTTCAGATGCTCATCTAAAATTATAAATAAAATAAATAAAAACTTTGACATATAAAATAGTAGTACAATTTGAATCACCTAGAGTCAAACCTCGAGTTTACACGATCCAAGGCACCGCGAAAAAACCGCGTAAGATCGAGGTTCGCGAAAAATCGTATTCAATTTACCCTAATTTTATTCGTAGAGACCACAAAAGAGCAGCGTAAAATCAAATCGACTGTATTTGAACAATAAATAATTTAAGATTCTGACAAAGAAATTCGCTATTCCTTTTTTTTATAGTGTGATAGACACTGATTAATTTTAAAAGTAGCTTATAAATAAGGAAAGTGTTTTTCTGGTTCTTTTTTAGCGATTCTTTCAAGAGATTAAAATTTTTGTGAATTGTCAACACATATCTTCATTTTTTTATTCTATGTAAAAAGTGATAAAAAAAATTTCTTCTATTTGATGGTAAATAAAAAGTGTTAAGCTGATTTTTGAATAATTCTTTTTAGAAAATAAAGAAAAATCAAAAAATAGGTAATAGTGAAAAAAAATGTGATACAAAAAAATTCAACAGAATACAAATCAAATAATCCAGAATGCAAAAAATCTCTTTTAATTTTTGTTGTCGTTAATTTTGGACAACTGTGGATCGCTGTTGACAAAAATGTTCCAATTAGTGAATGTGGCTTGCAAAAATTACATTTGCAATATCGTGAAGTAAGTGTTTCTACAATACTTGTAAAATAAATGAACTCTCAAAAATAAATTTTTTGTTCGAAGGGCCTCAAGTGTGCTCGCAGAAAAAATTTTGCCAAAAATTGATGGTGAACATTTGGAAAATATATGATATTTTTTGAAAAACTTAACATTTCCTCGTTTTACATAAACAAAAACAAACAAACAAACAAAGTAACCTGGTACAGAGTGATGCAAAAAGATAGCGCCACCCCAAAATTCACGCTTTTCAAATTCTGGGAACATGACATCAATTTGTAATATCGATATTTGGAATCAGCATGTTAAAAAACCCTAAAACCGGAGGAATTGTCTAAAATGGCTCACTGGTAATAATTTAACAGTAATATTTGTTAAAATCGGTTGATGCATAAAGATAGCGCCACCCTTCAAAAATTTGAATACGATAAGATATGGAGTAACCATTGTTTGGGGATTGTTAAACATGCTAATTTGAGCTAATTTATGGAGAAAATATCATAAAATATTCATTGGTGTCGATTTGGCGTAGCTTTGAAAATACACTATTTCCTTGTATATAGCACTTTTTCCGGTGCTGGTGCAGCAGTGCAGAATTAGTTTTAGAGAAAACCACATATGTCATTTTGTAGTCCTATCGATACTTATCAAGTCCCGAAAGTTTCATAGCTCAATATCTAATACGCGCCTCCAGCCGCCGCTTTGAAAATCAGGTACAAAGCTAATTTTTCCTTGTTGTCAAAGAAAATTGTGCTTTTTTTGCTGTTTTACAGCATCTCTGAATTGACCAGTGGAGGCGCGTATTAGATATTGAGCTATGAAACTTTCGGGACTTGATAAGTATCGATAGGACTACAAAATGACATATTTGGTTTTCTCTAAAACTAATTCTGCACTGCTGCACCAGCACCGGAAAAAGTGCAATATACAAGGAAATAGTGTATTTTCAAAGCTACGCCAAATCGACACCAATGAATATTTTATGATTTGGGGTGGCGCCAGGGCCGCAACTTGGGGGGGGGGGAGGGGGAATTCCCCCCCCCCCCCCTGAAATTGGAAAATCGAAAAAAGTTTAACGTATAGTGAATTTTGACCATTTGGCGAAGTGCGACGAGTGCCAAAAATTGACAGGTAGCTACCTGTTGAAATTTCCCCCCCTGAAATTTGCCCAAGTTGCGGCCCTGGGTGGCGCTATCTTTTTGCATTAAAGATATCCATTTTTAGTAATCAAGATTTATGAAAAATGATTTATTGCAAAAGATTTGACAAACAAAAAATTTTGTTCATACAAAGCAAAGCTATCTAAAAAACACTATGTCGAAAAGCCTCCTTTTTCAACCATTTCTTCTGATGCCAAAAGATGTTTCATTAATTTTCTTGTTGAAAATGGTGTTTTTAAAAATATTCAAATAATTTTTGACGACGCAAAATTCGAAATCTATATGTATTCTTTAATTTATTTCAATAAAAAATAGAATTCAAAAACTAAGATGTAAGAAGGCTCAACATTTTTGCGAGTAATGAGTCACAGATCTTTTGAATTTTTTTTGTAAATTATCTTAAATCTCTGATAATTTGAAAGTTCGATTAAATCAAATGTTTTATTTTTTTTTCTATCAAAATTTGTCAAAACTTTTGTTACCATTAAGTAAAAATGAAGAAGAGATTAGAAATAAATTATTTAAATTGGTTTTTAATCTTCGTTATTACATTGCATAAAAAATATGATAAAATGAAAAATTACAAAACAAACCATAAACAAAAACAATTAAAAAGTTTATTTTGAAAGATTACATTTAAGTTATAAAACCATCATTAATGGCTAATGAATCACAAACAAGTTCTTTATTGCTCAAGTTCAATGCATTCTTTACCATTTTTCTTGATCAGTTTTGCACTAACATAAACATATTTTTCTTTTTCTTTTTTAAATGCATGGCATACAAATACTTTGTCTCTTGCCGACCATGTATATTTTCGGCATATATTATCATCAATAAAAACAAACAAATGTTGAACATTTTTGCCACTTTTTTTAATCTGATAATCAGGTAATTTTACAAAATTCCTTTCTTGAAATTTTTTAGGTTCACATTTATGTTGATTTGGTCCAAGTTGAATACATTCATCACCATTTTCATTGTTGATTAATGTTACATATACGTTTTCTTTTTTGGTTCTACATTTACGACATGTATACTTATTTCTACCAGTTTTAATAAAATAATAGCAACTTTTTCTTTCATCATTTGAGAACACACATAAATTTCTGACATATTTGTCACCATGACGTCTAAAAACAAATTCATAATTTTTGGTAATATTTGAAGGATTGAAATTTTGAGTTGGTGGTAAATTGTCAGAAACAGAAACTAATTCATCAGTCATTTGTTCTTCATCATCATTTCTATTTGGAAACATTTTATCAGTTATTGGATGTTCTTCATCATCTTCAAATAATACTTCTTCATCACTATTTTCTTTTGGACTTGAATTATCGTCATCATCTTCAGAAAATGTTTCTTCTTCTTCACTGCTACATTCTGGATTTGAATCTTTAGAAGATAATGAGCTTTGATAAACCACTTTTACCAAAACTTTATTTACAGCTTGAGTTTCTTCACGAAATTTTTTCATATCTTTATAAAGATCCTTCAAATTTTCATTGCCATCATATGAAGTTCTTTCATCTAAAATTCGTTGTAATACCTAAAAATAAAAAACCATTCATACCAAAGCATGTAAAACGTTGATAATCTAAAGAAATATTATATTCATTTTGAATTTTAGCTTTAAGATTTTTGAAAGTATCATTGATGTTCATTGCCAAAGTGAATGTTTCACCATCATTGTTCATCATACACATTTGAATTTTTTCATAATTACATGGAACCATTTGAACATTTGCTTCATTTTGAATACTGTATTCACTTAACAGTTTTTCATCATCAAGAAGCATGCCTAAAAACACTCATTTTTTAAAGAAGCAGATATTAAAAAATTTACCTTTAAAAACAAGATTATATTCATCAGCAGTAATACTTTTCTTTTCTTCGATCATAGCTTTGATTTTTATTATAGTATCAGATGTATCAACATTTAAAATAAAAGCAATGTCATTGAAATCCTTAATAATAATCATAATTTTATTTGAAATTTGAAATTTGAACATTTTTAGAATCTAAAAGAAGATATTATTAAAAAAAATATCATCAATAAATAAAAACAAACCGATATCTGCAAACTTATCTACAGATAACATATTTTTCCAAGTAGTTTAAGCACAGTTTCTAACAGGTGTTGATAAAGCATTTATGAGATAAGCTCTGAAAAATTAGAGATAAAGTCAAACAAAGTTGCAATTGTCATGAAACAAAAGCGCAGCAAGAAAAAAGATGAGAAGAAAAAATAACAAATTTAGGTGTTATAAATAGAACTGCCACTTTTCATGCTAATGAGATTGTTAATATTATGATATATATTTATTAAGTTGCTCAGCGGCAGTACTTGTTACGTAACAGTCGACTAAAACAAGCAAGAGAATCGACAATTAAAGTATACAAAGAACTAACGATAATAAAAATAAGAGCGAGAGAGAGGAGAGGAAAGGGAGGCACTTCGCCAAATAATCTAACATCTTTGAAAGTTTGATTCCTTTCCATTAGTAGGATAAAAATACTCAAATTTTGATGTTTATTAAAAAATTTGGAAGAAACAACAAATAAAACATTTACTGAAAAATAGAAAACCGTCATTCAAGGGGATTAATGTTTGGAGTAGATAAAATGAATGAATAATTAAAACGAGAAATTTAAAATTTTTTTTAAATTTTTGTATATAAAAATATAGACCTTGCAAAATTTATGTCTTTTACAATTTACGGATTTCAAACTTTTTATTTAAAAAAATTAGCAACAGATATTGTTGTTTTCGGTCTATTGTTTTTTCGATTGATTTTCAGTTGTTGTTTTTCCATAGGGACTGTCCAGGAATTACGTGATTCGACGATAGGGTGAGATGGGTAAACCGAATTATCATGCCGCTTGGAAAAGCGGCACGAGATCAAATTTCTGGACAGTCCCATAGATCGTCCACAATTAGGATTAAGTGATTCTATCCACAGTGTTTTCTAAATGACTACACATAACACATTTTTTGTCCATAATGAACACAAATTAGTTTTTATACCCGGAAAACTAATTAACATTAAAGTTTGTAGTATTTTAAATAAAGAAAAAAGTGCAATTTTTGTTCAATTAAATAAATTTTTCCACTAGAGTTTATATAAAATACTGTGGGGGCATGTCTAAAATAAATAATTAATTACTTTGTAATTAACTATTAAAAAAGAATTATTTTAAGTTTTTTGCTTTCTTAAATAGAAGCATCATTGTTCTTTAAAAATACAATGGCAGTCGGTGCTTATTTTATCACTTTGTTAGTAATAGAATGCATTCTATTTTTTTTTCATTTGTCGATTTTGTTGTTGCTGATTGCTAAAAGAAACAAACTGTTTAAAGGACCTTTTTATAACATTTTTAGAATGGTTCTTGTTGCAGATTTTGCAAATTTTATTACCGTAAGTTATTTTTTAAGCTTTATGGAAATATTAATCAGCAGAGCTTCTGCACCCAAATTTTCGTGAGTAAAAAATTTTTTTTGATATAAACTTATTTCGTTCATTATTTATCTTTAAGTGCTGATAAAGGGAACTGAAAAATTGTAGAGTGCCGTAAAATTTTTGTTGGACTTTATTAAAAACTGCTTAAAGCAGTGATAATAAAAATAATCCATTTGCTGACATGTTTCAGCATTATAGACAATTTAAAGGTTTGCAGCAAAAATGACAACAGACCTTAAATAAAAATTTCGATAGACCCCCAGTACATAGAGTTTATCAACCAAATTTAAATATTTAAATTCAGCTCATTTCAAAACACATCAAAGTTGTCAAAAATGGTAAAAATTGAAAAAGATATTAAATTTAATAGCTATTTAAGAGAGAGAGAGACGAAAAATTGTGAAACTTTATAGATAGATGATATAAACTTTAAGCTATCAATTTACCTAACAAATTTTTCTCACTATCGTGTAATATCCGTGAATATATTACATAAAAGAATATTTATTAACAACAATAAATATATACATAAAATATAAGAGAAAGGATCGTCTGCTCAGCTCGTGATGATTACAACTCGAATGAGAGAGAGGAACAACAGCTCTATTGGAAATAGGCTGGAACATTCGAGAAGAGAGTAGAAGAGAGACAACGAATAACTACGTAGTAGTTATTCGTGTTAAGACAATAACACGAGAGGAGACAACAGAAGTAAGAGTTGTGGAACTACGAGGAGTTGTGGAACTGCAGGATACTACATTCCTCCCCACTTACAAAAGAAGTTACAGAATCGGTAAACTCTCAACAATAAAACTATTACAACTAAACAATAAAGCTAATAGAAATATTTACGTTTTACCTAGGTAGCAGAAGTAAAAGCAAGAGAAGTTGACGTTCTTTGTTCAGTAGGATGAGAACATGTTGGAGTATCGGTGGAAGAAGCACGACCAGATGGAGCAGTTGTACTATCCAAACAACCTGATGGATGAAGCAGGAGCACTAGAAGGATCAGACAACACAAACATCCACGAAGCACACGATCACGAGCATCAAGAGCAATAGCAGCGTTAGTAGCAGGATTACCATCACGAATACCAAGATCATCAGTAGCATCGGTTGAAGGTATAGGTGATTGTGATGAAGTAACATTAACACGAGCACTTGGAACACGACCAGTAAATGCAGGAGTATCGTAACCACGACTTGAAGCATGTGGAGTTATTGAATCACCATGTGGTTTACCAGTAATATCATCAGCATCGGATTGTTGTTGTATTATATATCGACGAACATGTGTATCAACATTTCGACGAGCATATATACCATTCCCCCCTGTTTTGATAGAAAAACCAGTAAAGGAACTTACAGGATGTGTTGAACGTGGAGAAGCATCGGTACAATTAGCAGCAGCTTTACTTGAATAACCACGATGGGATAAAGCAGGATCGGATGGAGTTGAAACATGAATACTTGAATCAGCACGGGATTCACAAGAAGAAGCATTTGTATCCAGATCACGAGAAGGAGCATTTGAATCAGGACAAGATTCACCGGAGATACTATTTGAACTAGCAGCATCGGGTTCTTCAAAAGAAGAAGAATATGAACTAGTAGTATCGGATTCAGCAGCAGACGAAGAATATGAAACATCGGTAAGAGCTGGAGCATTTGGAGTTGGAGCTGGAGACTTTGGAGTAGGAGCAATAGCACGAGAATCAACAACTTGAAGTTGATTCATGTAGACGATAAACAATTTTGTTGCGTAAGGATCGAAAAAATTGAGAAAAAAAAATTGATGCACAATTTCTTTGCGGAAGAAAAAATTGAGAAAAAAAAAGTTGATGTACAATTTCTTTGCGGACGAAAAAATTGAGAAAAAATGTGTCAAGCACCGGAGCAGGGCAAGGCAGGATCAGTGGCAGGACAATGTCAAGCAGCCGGAGCAGGGCAAGGCAGGGACAACTGCAAGACGACGAATCAAACAATTGTTTTTCTTGAAAAAAAATTGAGTAAAAAAAAATTAGCAGAATCGTTGAAGATCAGCAGCAATGAGTCCAAAAATTAACTCTCGTCACCAATTGTAATAACTAACAACTTGGTGAAAGACGAAACAGGAGCAATATGGAGCAATGGATAAGCAATATAACTCTCGTCACCAATTGTAATATCCGTGAATATATTACATAAAAGAATATTTATTAACAACAATAAATATATACATAAAATATAAGAGAAAGGATCGTCTGCTCAGCTCGTGATGATTACAACTCGAATGAGAGAGAGGAACAACAGCTCTATTGGAAATAGGCTGGAACATTCGAGAAGAGAGTAGAAGAGAGACAACGAATAACTACGTAGTAGTTATTCGTGTTAAGACAATAACACGAGAGGAGACAACAGAAGTAAGAGTTGTGGAACTACGAGGAGTTGTGGAACTGCAGGATACTACATATCGTAAATATAATTTAACCTTATTCAACATTATTTTACGCGAAACAACCAAAATTCAAAATTAGCTTAAAAAATAAAAAAAATTTTTAATACCGATTACCGTGCTCTAATAGAAGCACAGGGATGGAATCGTTGATACTGAGTCTGTTAAATAGCCCGAGTTAGATATTGATAACGGATAGTCTCAGATATCATCTAGATGTAATTGAAGAAAAAATTAGCTTGCAGGAAAAAAATATTAAAATTTTAAAAGCGATTATCTCAGAGCATCAAATTGTAACTAAATTTTATTTTAGCTATCAATCTCTCAAAAAGTATCATTGATTCCATTTCTTATTGACTTCTACAAAAGCAGTACTTTTCTTCCAGTTTTTATGAATCTCTCCGTAACATTTTTAACAGCAATTCAATTTTTTGGTCGATTTTTAATGGCTTTTAATCGTTTTACGGCAGTTTGGTTTTCCATGAATTATCAAAATTTTTGGTCCAAACAATGGTATACTGTGCTAATATTACTTGTCCCATTTTTAACATTGTGTTGGAGACTTCATGAACCTGTTCGATACGTTTATTCAGCGGCTGGAACTGCTTCTGCCTCGAATACAAATACAAGCATTGTTCCGATTGTTAAAGCTGTTTCTGCGTTAACATATTTTACAACAACAATGGCAGCAGCAATTTTTAATGGGCTATCTGTTGGACGGTTTCTTTATAATAAACGAAAGAAAGCTAATTATCGGTTGAATGAACAACATTTATTGTGTGAGTTTGTTTGTTAGCTTTAATTGTAAATCTATTTCAACGGGATCTACTTTTCAACGGATTTCAAAAATGAGAAAAAAAGCTGTCTACTTGAATAATTCAAATGTAGCTAAAAAACGTCGAATAGAATGATACCTAAGTTATCACAGTAGCATTTAAAAACGTATGGGTAAAAGTTATTGCTACCATACATAAACCACGTACATAGTGATTGAAGCAAAATTTAAACAGTTTTTTCATCGCCCTTCGTGCCTATGTAAGCTTGGATTTTTATGAAAGAGCCATCAATAACTGCAGCATCTTTTGTACTTAAAATTTGGGAAGACTTTGCAAAAAGACGCCAATTTGAATTTGTTCTCGACCTAGTTTAAAAGCAACATAGATTATGAACATCCGGTATTTTTTAAAGACACTGATTGGAAAAATGAGCCTTCTATCCTCAAAATTAACAAAATGGCGGCCATTTGAAAAAAATTCATTTTTTAGAAAATAAACAGGAACAAATGTAAAAAAACAATTTAAAACGCATTCCGTCAATTTTTTTCAAACAAGCTGCACCGGCAGAAAATCAAAATTTTTTATATTTTACCCATGTTTTCGGCCATGCTTAAGAAGCTAGAATCAGATGCTATTAGGTCGAAATTCGGCAAAATGCCGGATTTATAGCTATGAGAATGCCAAAAACGACATTTTTTATTTCCCTCGTAACTCCAGAATCGGGAATCAGTGGGGGCTATAATTGCTCCTATATAGGTTCTCGAGGTCGCTGATTCCGATTATCAATTCAGTATTTTCGATTTTTCGCTTTAAGACCCATTTTCGGCACTTTGACTTTACATTTTGACATAAAAGTCGGTCAAGGAGTGCTTCCGAAAACTCAAAAATGGCACCATTGGATTCCCCGTGCTTTTTTACCCCAGGGAGGGAATTATCATCTAATAAAAATTTTATCCCGATGTTTCGCATTAAAAAGAATAAACGAAACCAAGATTTTCCCCCACTGAAAAGAAAAAAACAGAGAAACAAAAAAGGAAAAGCAACATTTTATTGTGTGACATTTTGCCAAAACGTTGACCTTCCTTTGTTTTTTTCTTTTCAGTGGGGGAAAATCTTGGTTTCGTTTATTCTTTTTAATGCGAAACATCGGGATAAAATTTTTATTAGATGATAATTCCCTCCCTGGGGTAAAAAAGCACGGGGAATCCAATGGTGCCATTTTTGAGTTTTCGGAAGCACTCCTTGACCGACTTTTATGTCAAAATGTAAAGTCAAAGTGCCGAAAATGGGTCTTAAAGCGAAAAATCGAAAATACTGAATTGATAATCGGAATCAGCGACCTCGAGAACCTATATAGGAGCAATTATAGCCCCCACTGATTCCCGATTCTGGAGTTACGAGGGAAATAAAAAATGTCGTTTTTGGCATTCTCATAGCTATAAATCCGGCATTTTGCCGAATTTCGACCTAATAGCATCTGATTCTAGCTTCTTAAGCATGGCCGAAAACATGGGTAAAATATAAAAAATTTTGATTTTCTGCCGGTGCAGCTTGTTTGAAAAAAATTGACGGAATGCGTTTTAAGACTTGCTTTTTTTTCGTTTTTTTGGACGCCATTTTGTCAACTTTGAAGCTAGTAAGTTGATTTTTCGACTATTCCGTTTGAGATAAAATGCATTTATAAGGTTTTAAAACATGTCATCCAACAAATTAATTTAATTATGTTTATTATTAAAAAAAAAGATTGTCTAGAAATTAAATGATCCGAGGGGTTAGCCTTATTATCACGTCGCTTTAAAATGCAGTATATAATCAAAACAAAAAAGATCTCGAAGGGGGAGGAGTTCAAGAAATACTATAAAAAGATCACGTAATTTCTGAAAAGCCCTTAATAATCAATTTTTTAAAAACATAAATTTGACAAAATGTGAAATTTCGTATGAAAAAAAGAAGCTTTTTCCACTTCATCTTCTGTCATCACATTTTTACTTCTGTTTTTTAGATATGTCAATTATTATTCTTTTTGCACAACTTTTACGCACATCATATCCTGTAGCACAATATTTATTTCCAACAAATGAAAGCATTATTTCATTTTTTTCAACAAATTTATCTGTGTTCAATGACGTTTTAGCATTGTCTGGAAGTATTTCCTTTTTTCTGTTAAGGTAAACTAATTAAAAGCTTTAACTTTTAAAAATACAAATTTATTGCAAAGAAATATTTTTAGCAAAATGGCGAGAAAACAGTACGCAATATTTTATTTTAACAAGCAATCAACAAATTTAATAATAATTAAGTCAACAACCCCTGCAAATGCTGCCGCAGTGATACGTCAAATAAAATAATTTTTTTAAAATAATATTATAGTCAGTTGTATTTGCATTTTACCTAACTCAAATTCTTACAAGTGCCATTGTTTTAGGTTGAATAATTTTGATATTTTTCTTTTGACGACAAAATATTGTGAATTTAAACATACAAATAAAAAAAAGAAGTCTAAAATTTTGGTTTTTCAAACTTCTCCCTGTTGTCGTTTTAAAAACTTATATATTAATAATGCAAAATAACATTGTAAAACAGCAATTAAATATAAAACTTGAAACACCTGTAACCTCAAAATAAAATAAAATTTAAAATAATAAAAAACAATGTCAAATTTGCAGAAACTGTGCATGTCTGAAAAAAAAACAAAAATGAAACATAGCATTGAAAAAAGAAGGATGAAGTGATTTTACATGATTTTTGACGTCAAAGACATATAAAAAATACCTACTTGAATTAAAAAATCTGTTTCAACATTTGACAATTTTTGCTGATCTAAAATATTATTTTTTAAAAATTTAAATGTGTTTTGATTGAAAAAACGAGTGATCCATTTAAGGGTTGGAAAAATTTTTTTGGTGTGAATTGTTACCAATGTTATTAACAATTTTTTACCTAATCCTTTTGGCTTAGAAGTCATTTGAGTTAGATGACTTCTTAGCACATTTTCGTGCCATTGAAGCCAAAATGGTGCTATTTCATTGACGACTTTCGTTTTTTAAAATGCGGGGCTATGTTTACCGCCAGATTTGTGAGAAAAAAAGTCAAACAATGAATGTAAAAATTTGTTTCAAGCCATGAATTTGTCAATTTTTTTTATATATATTTCTCATCAAGTCAAAAAAATTTTGTTCATAATGCATTTTGAATAAATAAAAACATACTCGACATATTTTTTCTTTTACAAAAGAGCCAAGAAATAAAATTTGAAATTACTGCAATAGGCAAGAAATACAAATTAAATTTTGTTTTTATTCTGTACAATACCATGCACTTTTCAGTTTTTATAATCCAGTAATAAATTTGATCAAAATAATTTAATTGGCAATCACCATCAAAGTATGGAATATTTATTGCAAAATTTATAGCAGCAATTACTGCAATATAAATAATAGTTCGTTTGAGAGAAAAAAATGTTGTATATTTCCAATAAAATATAATTGCGCATAATCGATTTAGTGATTTTAAGATATGAATGAAGTAAGATATCGAAGAAAAAAAGAAACAAAGATAACCAAGAAATGGAAGTGATATTGTAAATAGCCTGTAAAAAATTTATGTTAATTTCTAACTCGTGGTTCTTCTTAACATTAAAACTGCATATTGATTAAATTCTCCAGACAATCAGGTCTCATAAACTCACTCCATTGCAAAAGTTGTTGTAGCTGCATACGGAAGTATATAAAAATTTTGCATAATAATATCTGCAATACAAAGAAAACCAAAACTATTACGGAGAAATCCTCTTTGATATATTTTCCATTAAGATAAAAAAGTTAATAACAATGATATCAAACATCCCTGCAAATTCCTTCATTAAAAATTTACGGCTTATTAAAATTTTGTTTATTCGTATGCAAATTTACTTTTCTTTGAAAAAAAGTAAAGACAGCTGAAATAATCAGATATGATTCTTACCGTAATCAAAACAGGAGCAGTAACAAGGATATTAAACATCCGTTATTTTAAACAAAACACAAATGTAAGTTCTGAGCAGACTGCTGGGTAACTGGTTTTTTTTTAATTTTCATTAACAGTTGTGATGCAGCACATGTGAAAAATAAACGTCAAATTACCTTTTTAATTACAAGTGTAGCCAAAGACATTGTAAGCCCAAAAAATAGAAGAACAACAACTTTAATAAATTCTAATTATGAATTATATTTTAAGGCTTTTCAGTTTTGTACTTTTGTTGACCGTAAAATGCTAAATAGAGGAAAGAAAAGAAATTTATTACGGACAGTCTTAAACAGACTTTTTGATGCTTTTTTTACTTTAGCTGGCTTGACTCCTTAATGTCTCTGTGTTTAATGATGTTTTAGCTTTGTCTGGCAGTATTTCTTTTAAGGAAGGCTAATTGAAAGATAAATGTTTCACAGTGATTTTTTTGCAACATGCAGACGGCCGTTGGGGGCGGAGCTTAAGTAATTAGCTAGCAACTTTTTTATATTACTGCTTAAATACAAATGATGAAGCACATATTATTTTCCTATATCTTAGCTACAATTTTGTGCAAAGTTGTAACATTTTATAAAAGTAAGTCAAAGTTAGGAGCTATCGAAGTTAAGCTGTCAAAATTTCATCATTTTTTCAATAGCTAGCAACTTCTTTAAAAAACTATTTAAACACATTCTGTAACGTGGAATATGTTTCTTGATGCCGTCTTTATTATATTTTGCAAAATCTTGTCATAATATCCACTAGAACTCGAGTTCTGACATCAGGCTCCGCCCCCGAACGGCCGTTGGCATTTCGTTCTTCATAGCGCTTGATATCACTGTGGTTTTGTACAAAAAATATTTAGCAAAATGGCCCGAAAAGAATATGTGATTTTTTATTTTTAAAAAAATTTGATAATTCTGAAATAAACAACTTCAGCAAAAGCTTCAAAGAATCGTCATAAACAAAACAATGTTTTCAAAATTATAACAAAATCTTTTTGTCATCATCATCCTTAACAAAACAATGTTTATGATTGTGTGTAATAACAACTCGGTTGGAGCGATTTCAGCATTTATTCGAATCACCACAAAAACATATATCATTTACAACAATATGTTATCAAACAAACATGAAAACAAAAAATTCAGTGAAACAAAATTATTAACAAAAAAATTTTTTCATTCACATTAGACAGCAAATAAAGACAAATCATAACATAAACAGATAAGCAGTAATTAAGATATACAAAAAAATAAGTCTAAAAAACAGAACTTAAAACAAACAACAAAGTTAAGAAAAGACAAAATAAGATGCACTAACAAATTTTAATTTATTGTGTTTATTTTTACAACACCAAGATTCATTATTTTAACCAAATATAAGTTTCCTTAAAAAGACCAAATAAGTTGACGTTTTTTTATGTTACTGATAGACGATTGCATGATGTTACTGATAGACGAAAAAAATTGCACGATGTTACTGATAGACGAAAAAAAATGCACGATGTTACTGATAGACGATTGCATGATGTTACTAATAGACGAAAAAAATTGCACGATGTTACTGATAGACGAAAAAAAATGCACGATGTTACTGATAGACGATTGCATGATGTTACTGATAGACGAAAAAAATTGCACGATGTTACTGATAGACGATTGCATGATGTTACTGATAGACGAAAAAAATTGCACGATGTTACTGATAGACGATTGCATGATGTTACTGATAGACGAAAAAAATTGCACGATGTTACTGATAGACGATTGCATGATGTTACTGATAGACGAAAAAAATTGCACGATGTTACTGATAGACGATTGCATGATGTTACTGATAGACGAAAAAAATTGCACGATGTTACTGATAGACGATTGCATGATGTTACTGATAGACGAAAAAAAATGCATGATGTTACTGATAGACGAAAAAAATGCACGATGTTACTGATAGACGATTGCACGATGTTACTGATAGACGATTGCATGGTGTTACTGATAGACGAAAAAAATTGTACGATGTTACTGATAGACGATTGCATGATGTTACTGATAGACGAAAAAAATTGCACGATGTTACTGATAGACGATTGCATGATGTTACTGATAGACGAAAAAAAATGCACGATGTTACTGATAGACGATTGCATGATGTTACTGATAGACGAAAAAAAATGCACGATGTTACTGATAGACGATTGCACGATGTTACTGATAGACGATTGCATGATGTTACTGATAGACGAAAAAAATTGCACGATGTTACTGATAGACGATTGCACGATGTTACTGATAGATTTTTTCCGCTTTGTTGCTGGAGCTTGATCGAAATCTTCTGAAAAAAATTTGTTCAGATTTTAGTTAAATGAACAAACGGTTAAGGTTTGCTGCCTTTTAATTTGTTTTTTAGTTAAAGTAATCTTAAAAACAGCTATGTAAAATAACCAGATCGCGTAACTAATATATACTAACACAAGCTTTATAAAGGCAATAGAACAGCACAATATTGCTACATTGAGAAAAAAAAAAATTAACAAAAGGTGTACTTTTATCAGAAAAAAAATCGACAAAAAATAGACTGTATTTTTTTTTCAACTATTATTTTTTATATAAAAAAAAATCGATGACTTTCTGTTTGATTTATAATTTTTTAGTATTTTTTTATCATATCTTTTTGTTATTTTTAGAAATTTTTAAAAAACAAAACATACCTTGATCAAGCTTCCAAGACTCATCCGCTTGATAAGTCGGCCATAACTCATATAGTTGTTTTGGCGTAATTATTTGTCTTTTAATTATTTCGTAAGATGCTTCTTCATCGATAACTTTTTTTAAGAGAACATTAAAATCTTCTTGGCTTCTTATATCATCGTATTTGGCTCTATAATGACCAATCTGAAATGTCCCTAGCATAAAAATCAGAAAATAATAACGCTAATGAAACAACTTACCAGATAATTGGTTTCATGTCCTTCTGTTTTAATATGTTTTAGCATTCCTGCAGGAGTTTCCCATGTAGTACAGCACTCACATATTTAAGTTTCTCATTCGGGATAGTTCAGAACTTCAATACGAACAATATTCCGGATTCCAATAATATTTTTTTTCTTTGCCATTACTTCAAATAATGATGGGGGCAAACCAGGTGGAATTTTGGTGAAGTTAATATCGATCACTGAAATCAGTCATCATTATTCTAGTCTCAAGATTATTACAAAGATTACTTTTTTGTACAACAGATTTTCTGTCAGGATAATGGGGACGATAATGGTTTTGATATTTTTGACCATTTTGATTATGATAATAACTATTTCCATAAATTTGAGCGATTCTTGTTTCTCGATTTTCTGAAAAGTTTTGCAAATAAATATACAGAAAAATTAATAAATACTGCATGTCTTTATGAAACAAGCTCAGAATCATTACCGAAAAATAATAGAAAGAATTCGTAGTAGTTTTTTGGAAAAAAATTTTGTTTGGCTATTCGACAATTTTACTAATATTATTTCGCTAAAAGTCTTGGAGGGCCTGTCCGGACACTTATAGCCTTTGTTAAAGAAAACTAAACTAACCATATTGTCTTTCATTCCAAGGACGATTTCGGTCGCGCTTTGGTGGTGGACGTTTTCTTTTTCGCTTTTGTTTTTCAGAAGTTGTTAGCTGATGAACATCACTTTCCTCTTTAGGATCCATGATCTAAATTTTTAAAAGATAAAATTTTGGGGTAGCTAACAAAGAAAGAAATCAAAATATTTTGTAAAAACGATTAGTGTTACATAAATGTTAAAAATTACCAGAAAGATAATTGACTTTTTTGTCTACTCTTTTTTTAAAAAGATAGCCATTTGGTATTCTCAGACTAGAAAATTGAAAAAAAAACAAAAACGAAGAATTTAAGTATCTATAACAGTTTAGAAGATGCTTTTTTGTAATACGAAAAAAAGTAAGAATACTGTAGATCAATTTAAGAGTTAAATAAGGTTGAAGAAAGAACGAAAGCAAAAAAGCAAAAGCAAAGAAAAAGACTGAAGAGATAGCTGAAATGATTATTCAACTAGAAAATAAATTTTTTAAAAATGGCTGTCAAAAAGAGATAGAAGGTGTACCGCAGTTTGCTGCAGTAAGCTCCTCCTATCGAAAAAAATAGGAGCTGTAGGCTTGTGGCATCAAAGTGTGTAACCGGTGATTGCACGCTGACTGACTGACTTACTAGTGATTTGTCATTGGAGAGAAGGAAAGAAACACTGCGCGACAGATTGAAGTCTTTGACTTTTCGTCTATCAAAAAAAAGGGAAAACAAAAGAAGAAAAATGATGACTAAAAATGGAATTACAAAATCGAATAAATTTACAAAATAAGGGAACAGTAGATTAACAATAAAAATACTTTAACAGCATTTGGAATAAATGCAGAAAAGAACCGAAAACATGTAAGTAGAGGCTTGATTAAAACGAATAAAGTAAGCACTGTCAAAATTATAATTCTAAATATTTAAAAAAAATGGTGATTTCGAAAACGAACAAAGAATTGATAAAAGACATCAAAGGTCGCCATAACATTCCCTTGAATTTACAAAAAGTATCAATCTGATTTAAGCGTTATTTTTGGCTATTAACGTTTGCTTGCACGATAGTTTTTGTTAACTGTGACAAACTTTAATAGCTTTAAAGTTGGCTTAACTTAAAACATGCATAGAAAATAAATTCAAAAAAGTTTCCTACAGTGAGGTAACCAGGCATATTGAAAGATTGCTTTACAAAAGTGTTTAGAAAAAAACCGAAAAATCTTCTTTATTACAGTTTTTTAATAGAAAAATTATTTTTCTATATTGGTCATTTTCTTTACCATTGAATCTTCATCCAAAATTTCATCAGTGTTGCGAAATGCGCAAAATAAACGACCGCGATTTGTTTTGCTTTTTAGTATCATTACGTGCCATTTCTTTTGTATACACTTTGTTTTACTTCATCTTCGATTCTTTCTTTTACTTTTATCTTGGCCGCCATTGCAGACGTTTCCCATGCCCTTTGGAAGAAAAGCTTTGAAAAAACGAATAAACACATTTTCTTCGCTAACCAAAGGTTTTCGGACTTTCGAAACCTTTCTCTTGCTAAAAAAAGTAAAAAAAGGAATAGGCGATAAAGGTTAAAGTTGTTTCAGCAAAAAGAGGCAAAGAAAAAAAGCGCCATCGACAATTAAACCTCAAAGATCACTTTTTCTGTATAAATAAACTTTGTTTACAGTATTCGCCATTCATGTGACACCTTGCTTTTTCCCCCATCTTGGGGACTGGTAAAGTGGAAGTTTCAACATGAAGAGGAAAGAATATTTTGACAAAAATGTATTTAAAAAATAAACAATTTATTAGTAAATTACAACTTTTACTTTTTGCAGATCAATAAATATCATTATTTTAATTTACCTTTTGTCTTTAATTTGCTTTTTAACTCAAAACAAATTCTTCAATTGGTGAAAAACTTTTGGAGGGAAAACAGGAGGAAATGGTTGGGGGGAAAGAGCAGGGAAAGAGAAAAAACTTTTAGAACCAAAAGGGGAAGAGTGGTCATGAGAACATGAGTAATTCATTACTTTATTGCACAGTCTTTTCCAAGTAATTTTTTAAGTTCGTGGATGTCATAATTGAACTTCAAAAACTTATAAAATTTTATTTATAAACATAAAAAAATGAAGAAAGCGCGACTGGACATGTCATTAAAAGATATTACTATAGTAAACAAGCATTAGCTGTATTACTGAATATAACCATTTTTGGGAGATATTATTTTCCAATATAACAACGCAAAATCTGATTTACTTATAACACCAAAAGCTTGCGGCATCTGAAATAAGTACATCTAAAACAGGAATCTAAAAACCAATTTCTGGCATCATGACAAACAGAAAAGAATGTTAGTCAAAAATTTAAGCATTTTTTTTAAGTTTCAGCCAAAAAATTTGTCAGCTTGTTAAAATAAAATACGTATCGTTATCATAAAAAATTTTTTTTTGCATATATTTTTTTATTTACCAACGTCTGTTTCGGAATAGTTTATTCAAAAATAAGTAAATATGTATTACAAAAAAAAACAAAACAAAGAAAATTTTTTCTTCAAAAATAAACGACAAAATAATTTTCTACTTCTTTGACCAAGCGGATTTTGATCTCGACCCAATACGAGATGAAAGAGCAGTGGCAGTAGAACGCTGATAAACTTTTTGTGGACCGTTTACAGCATTATAAATGAGTTGAATCAACGAAATAATAGCTTCACGATATCCAGTCATAATACACAAAACAAAAATAGCTTCCAAAAATATTCGAAGTTGTCTAAAAGTTTGAAGATTACGTGTAAGCCCATAAGGTCCATCAAGCCATTCTGGAAAGTGAAGATCAATGTTTGTGTATCCTGGAAATGAAGCATCGTATGCCGAAATATTAAAAAATAAGAATAAAATGGCTTTAAATTCATTAAAAAGTTCAATGATAAAAAGAAAAACATTAATAATAGTTTGTAGTCCAAGTACTGTAGCAATTCGAATAGAGCCATAAAAATCTTTTTTATTGTGAGCTGCTTGAAATTTTGCTTGCTTTGAAATTTTTATTATTATAAAATTCATTGATATTGAAGATAGCAAAAGTAGCAACAAATTTGTTAAATAATGAATTGCCAAAAATATTTTCCAAAAGATTAAATACATTTGAAGCGTTGGTGGCTCGGCTTTGCAACTGGCAGTTTTGTTGTTGCAAATGGGATAGCATAGTTGATATTTTTCATCTTCGTCAGTTATATTATTGCAAGGGATGTAACAGCTAGCAAATTTTTTATCACAAAAAGATTCCACTTCAATTTTTAAGTCATTATACAGCTTTTCAAATACTTGCCAACCAACTATT
The DNA here is from genome assembly GCA_024447215.1 of Panagrolaimus sp. LJ2400. Lineage (NCBI taxonomy): Eukaryota > Metazoa > Nematoda > Chromadorea > Rhabditida > Panagrolaimidae > Panagrolaimus > Panagrolaimus sp. LJ2400. Next base: position 625,833 of record JAMRYA010000007.1, on the reverse strand, counting down.
GTGGCCATATATCCAAGTGTAAACCCATACATTAACCAAAAAATTCTTCTCTTCTCTGTGATTCTTTTATAAAAATTCATATAATACAGTGCTAAAAATCTTGTGAACGACAACAAAAATACTGCCAAATATGGGCTATTTTTAATCCATTCTTTAAAAAATGGAATAACATACAGTCGAATGCTCGTCAAATACCTCCAACTAACTCCATCACTGTAAAAACATGTTCCATCTATTGAATACGATCCAGAATGCAATCGTTGAATTGGATTCTCACATATAAAGTCATATGTTATTCCAAAATCCCAAATAGCTTGATACAGGATTAACCAACGATAATTCTCTTTTATTCGACCAAAAATTGATATTCCAATAATTACAAATAACAAAGAATTACAAATCCAACCAAAATTAATTTCAACTAAAAATTTAGAGAAATTTGCTAAATAACATTGAAATGAATCTGGGGAATAGAATCTCAAAGTAAGCTCCGAATTGATCACACATTCTGCTACCACCATGTTTTCAGGCTTCAAAAACTTTTACAATGACCTTTCATTATAAACTATCCCTTATATTTTAGATCCTTGTAATTCACTTTCGGTCACGCGCGTCAAAAGAAAAATGTAATTCGGTGTAGTAAAAAAATGCTGCAATAAAATAACAATTTTATAAAGAAACGTTTAATTGATTAGCATTGAAAAGACATGTTAACATAAAATAAAATTATATGTAGTACAAAAATCTGTTGAATGGCTCAAATTATAACTATATTATTGTTTAACATGTAAACTTTGCTTTCAGATCTTTTAAATTTAATAACAATAATTCAAATGTTGGTAACCTTTTATTTGAATTACGGCAGCAAAGAATTTCTTTATTTTAAATGTACAAAATAAAATTACTCCTTCGGACTTTTCAACCATATTTGTCATGATTTTTAAAATGACGTTTTTTGCAATAAAAAATAAATAGCAAAAATGATTATAACAAAAGTAATGAAATGCAAAATGTCTTTGAAATATTAAGTGGAGAATTTGATTGTTTTTTTATTGATTAATAAACAACATTAATACAATTCCTCTTGACTGCATTAAACCAATCAAAATGGGAATCCGTATATCCCCCTCTTTTACAAAATTACTCACCGAATAAATGTAAGAGCTTTTCGACTATTTAATTCTTCTATTCTTGGCATCATTGAAATTGTAAAATGTAATGGAACAGAATATTTTGGAAATTGTGAAATATCAGAATTTACAAATTCATAATATTCTGCACCAAAACAAAAATATGCAATAAAATCAGGAGTTTTTGAATGTTGAATAAAATCTCAACCATTTGTTGTCATTTTTGTAATACCTTTTTTCTCATCAAATTTTATACCATGTTTTGAAATATCTTTTTCAGCGTCTCGACTAAAATATAAAGGGATACTGTAGAAATGTTATACAAATACATAAAGAGACTGTTGACTACGGTAATCTTATAAAAAGAGCTTGCCACATTTACTTTTAAAACATAGACAGAGATACAGTAGGTTACTGTAATTGTATAAAAAAATAGCTTACCATATTTTATCAACTACAATTTCATTTCCAGATAAAGTAAAAAGTTTGATTTCACTATGTTGTAATTGTCTTCCAATATTTCGAGGATATTTTCTATAAATAATGGATTAGAGGGATATATCAAATCTCAAGCAGTCAACATACCTTCGTATTTCACGTGCTTTTGCAGAATTATTTTCACCAAGACATTTATGAGGTAACACGGAAGCATAATGTGGTTCAATTAAAACTTTTTTATTTAGCAATTCATCTTCTGTTGCATGTTCTGGAAGTGTATTAGTTTTTAGTGAAGAAATCTTTAGTGATGATGATACATTCTAGGGGGAGGGGGGGGGGGGGGGGGTCTCCCCACTTTTTCCCCTGCAAGTTGTGGCCATCGATTAAATGTAATGATAAAAAACATATCAGAATAAAGGGGCTCTCATGTGATACCAAATTTGTGCCAATCCGAAATGTGTTACATTGAAAAAACAAAAAAAAGCATTATAAATATTTTATATTTAATTTTACTTAGCGATATGCACGGTTTTTTAGATTCTGTGTAAACAACACAATAAGTGGCCCGTGTTAAACGTGAGAACTGCATTTATTACTAAAAGCTTGACCAATCATGTTGTGTTTATTTTGTTTAATGCACATTTATTGAAGTCCTCTTTAAATTTCTAATGTCATTAATTAATATAAAAAATAAAATTGACAACTTTTATATTTTCACTTTTTTAAATGTCAAAATTTTCTCTTACCAAAAAAATTTTATCGTTCAGCTTTTTGTTCTTTTTCTTTTTTATTATTATCTGATAGAAAAAAGAGGGAAATAGAGTCACATAATCATCATTCGATTGCGATCAGTTATTTTTGATTATTTTTTAAAACGCTGATTTGTTATTTGCAAAAACTTGATGACCCTGAGATATTCCAATTTCTCATTTTTCCTTTTTCAAAACGCATTCTTTGTTGTCAATATTTTTCTAACCATTTGCAGTTAGATTCAATATGAAAGTTTGCAGGTCTTTCATTCATTACAGTTTTTTTCATTTTCGTTTTAAGCTTTCTGAAAATATACTCCAAAAAAATATTCCGAACCCAATTAGTCATGCAGCATGACTCAAGCTCCCAATCATTAAATGGTTTTTAATTACAGAATAGAACTACTTTGTGCGTGTTATGTATTTTTAAAGTATTATTTAAGGCTTAAAATTTTTAGGTTAAAATGCCACCAAAGAAGCGGCAATTGAGACATGTTAGTGTTGCTTCGGAAGAATATAAAAAGAAACTGCGATCATTTCAAGAACCAAAACCACAACCATCGATTCCAAAACTTTCAAAAAAAGAGCGTCGACAATACTCTGTAAAAGCTCCATATCCGCAATCCTACACTTATCCACCTGCTATAATTTCATATATTGCAAGAAATCCAAAATATCTTGATGATCATGAAAACTTAATCAAATCTGCTAAATCTTTATTACGAATTAGTCGACTTATTCCTGTAGAAGTTCTTGAAGCCTGTGAAGATGATGTTAATAAATGGATGTTGAACAATCACGAATTCAGTGTATGTGATAGATCCTTTGATATTTGGGTTACTGGAAAAGTTTCTATTTTAACATCATCAAATCCATTTACTGCTTCAATATTGTTAAAACGGATTTATCGATGTACTGCTCTTTATTTGGAATTACATCATCAAATTTTGACTTTAAGAGAAATAAAATTTCTTTTCACTAGTGATGAATTAATGGATGTTGTTTTTATTGAAAACACTTTTAAAGATGACTCTGATGGAAGTATGGTAGAATTTCAAAATATCTTTGAAATATTATTAAAGTCGCAACATGTTATGATGTATGTGGTTACAAGGCAATTTTGTGTAGCATAAAAAACTTTTTAGCAAGCTTCCTTCTGAACAGCATGGAATTGGTATAGACACACACAACACAGTCATTTTTTATGTCACAGAATGCCAAAACGATGTTTGTCGATGTTGAAGATGTTGATACATTAATTTTAAACACTACTATTACTATTAAAATTACTTGTTATATTTGTTTTAACTGTTAATATACTACAACAAATGTATTAGCAAGATGCTACTTTTTACCGTTTGAATTTAAATGCAATAGCAGAGATGTATGGTCGGTTTGAAATTTGTGCTTGATTTTTTGGGTATCTTGTTTCTTGAATCAGATTTTTTTGAACTATTATTATAAGAAATTGTTATATGAAATACTTTTCTAACACCCTTATGATGCATTTGGATCATTTTTCTAATATTATCGACTGCTAATTTCACTAATTTCACGCGATTTGTTCAAAATACCGTATTCTTGTCGTTTCCTCTATATTTAAAAAACAAAAAGCATTTATTTTGGCAAAAAAATATATAAATAACGATAGCAAACAATGGTTAAATAAAATGTAATCCAAGAGCATGATTTTTATAGAAGAAATTGCTTCGTTTTGCATCAATTTCTGGTCCAACACCTGGAACACGATTATCCAACACATTTCTTACACGATGAATCGATTCAACACCTAAATTACGGTATTAGTATTAAAGTTGCTGTCAACAACAGAAGTACTTACTTTCTTCCGAGAAGAGACCCCAAGATTTGAACACCTTTACAAAAGGAACAACATGTTCTTTAAGCATATGAATTAATGTTTTATTTAAAAAAAACTTTGAAGCATCTGGACCATATTCTTCTTTGACCAAATTGAAAAATAAATTTATATTGGCTTCTAATGCTTTCATTTCATCATCATTTAACGGACGAGCAACAGCATATCTTTCAATATTTGAAGCAGTTACAAAAAGATCACTACCGTAGTCTCCATATATTATTCGTTTTTGATTTTCTTCACGAAAATGGCTTAATATCTTTCTACATCCGTTCCCATTATATGATTTTGTACGTTCATCACGTCTTGCTCCAGAATTTTTCAGAAAATTTTTTAGCCTATAAACATATAGTCATAAAGAAGTAAATAGAATATGAAAAATAACTTACGGTAAATAATCTTCACCTTTGGTTTTATAGATATATTCGATTATCCTCTTGACTAAACTCATCAATAAATGCACTGGGGGTGGCACAAAATGTGAAATTGGAATATTTCGAATAAGCGGGAGATTAAAGACTGATCCATTCATTTGATTTCTTCCATTTTCGTTCAAAACATTTTCAGCATGTTCAATGATGCTTTCTGTTGTTCGAAGAATAATATTCTCAGAATTTATTGTTGGCCATTGACTCCTCTTTGTAAGGCATTTGGGACATCCACAAACAGAATAACCTCCTTGAAGACTCAGTGATAAACATATGAATTTACAATCACCAACAAATGTGCTAAAATTAAATGGTCCACGAGGATACGGAAACTAGAAAAACTTACATAATAACAGGTTTAACACCAACTTTCGTTTTTATTCCATTTTGTTTTAATCGAAGAATATCGGCATCAATATATGGCAGTATTGTCTTTAACATATCCCAAGATTCTTTTCCAACGTAACTCCATATTATCATGAATTTTTTGACCGATAATGGTAATGGTATATCATTAAAATAACAACCAACTTTCACACTTGATTTATCGCCATCACCTCCTAAAAAAATTTGTTTTACAAAGTGTAAATTAGTTAAATCACAGACCTCCATCACCACCTACAGTAATTCTAACTTCTTTCAGCTGTGAAAAATCATATTTCAAGACTGCTTTTTCAATAAGACCATAGAAATCAGGCTTATCAGAATATTGAAAATGTTCATTAAATATACGACTTTCTTTTCTTCGAATTGTAGAGAGTGAAGGCATACTGATTCCTTCTGCAGATAATTCAGCTCTGAAGACATCATATTTTCCATCCGACAACCCAATTCTATTCCTAATTCTTGCACTTGTTTCTGAATTCAGCAATTTTGGTGGAGCAGACTGAGGCCTTGGAAGTTCAAAACCATTGTGTTCAGAAGGAGATACAGGTGCTGATATTGATGGCATTGAATTTTCAATATTGATTGAAAGTGGTGGAAGTGGGCTTGTAGAAGGTTCTGAATCAAGAGCAGAATGTACACATTCGATTTGCCCTTTTAAATTATTAATAATTTCATGCTGACCGTCGATTATTTCTTCTTGCTCTAAAAGCTTTTCAATAATTTACGATACAAACAAATATACTTACTTCTTAATTTAATTTTATAATTAGTTTCGTTGATAACTTCTCGACGTTTCTTTCCAGTTTCTTTAGCATTTTTACGAATTTCTGCAATCTTATCACGAGCATTTTGACTTTGTTGCCGTAATATGTCTATTTGTTCTTCTATTAATTTGAGAGATCTTTGCTGTTGACGAGTTAATATTATTCCAGCTTCATTTCGTTTCTTTCTCCCAGGCTTTAATCTTTTCCTCACAACAACTTCATTAAGTTCTTCCATATTTTGATTTTCATATGCAGGAATATCAATAGCTAATTCTTCTTTTTTGGCTTTCCATTGCTTAATCGCAGCTTCCTTCTTATTTTGACGATAATTCGAACGTCTTGGCATCTGTAATAATCATTCAAATATAGAGGAAACGAGAAGAATACGGTATTTTGAACAAATCGCGTGAAATTAGTGAAATTAGCAGTCGATAATATTAGAAAAATGATCCAAATGCATCATAAGGGTGTTAGAAAAGTATTTCATATAACAATTTCTTATAATAATAGTTCAAAAAAATCTGATTCAAGAAACAAGATACCCAAAAAATCAAGCACAAATTTCAAACCGACCATACATCTCTGCTATTGCATTTAAATTCAAACGGTAAAAAGTAGCATCTTGCTAATACATTTGTTGTAGTATATTAACAGTTAAAACAAATATAACAAGTAATTTTAATAGTAATAGTAGTGTTTAAAATTAATGTATCAACATCTTCAACATCGACAAACATCGTTTTGGCATTCTGTGACATAAAAAATGACTGTGTTGTGGACACAACAAGAAAAATGCTTGAATTATTGGAAAATACAAAAGCATTGCATTTTCTTGAAATAGAAAATATTCCAGAAAACTTTCACTTTGCTACATTTGCTTGCTTCTTAAAGGTTCGTTTAAGTCAAAAAGCTTAACTGAGCAGTCCCGCCTTATTCATACAAATAAATATAAGAATGAACAAAGCCATAAAAGTAAATAAGGTTTTTTCATTTTGATTGAAATTTGCATAAAACACTAAATTTTTTAACAGCATTGAGTCATTCTTACGATGGAGTTAATTTTAGTGTTTAAGGGCTTTATTTTAAAATCTTACCATTACTACAATTTTAGGCAAATCTAATTGAAGATCGATACCCTAACCACGGAGTAAAGCTTACCTTTTCTGCATCTATTTCTCAAACATTTAAAATTCAACTTCAAGCATTTGTTAGTGAAATTATTGCACTTACTGAAGCTGATAGTTCTCTCAGAGGAGAATGTGTTCCAAAAATTAAATTCGCTGGACATGATGAAGAAGCATATTTGAAGCTCAAAAAAATGCGACGAAATCAAATGGCAATAATGTCAGCACGATAAACCCAAAAGTCTTATTTTTAACATTTAATATAGTGTTTCTAACCAATGTTTTAAAATGTTCAAAAAAAAACGCTTTTGTAATTTTAAATTTTTTTCTATTGTATCTTGTATCAAGTAATTAGCCATTTTTCTTTTTTCCCAAAAAAGTTTTAAAAAAAGAAAAAAGCGGCAGTCTAGTGCTTGCAGTTTTCCACTTTTTTTCTCTTTTTTCAATGTTTCTTTCAAAAATGTATGGCCTATATGTCAACTAAGAAAATGTTTTTACTATCAATACACCAAATGGCTTTCTATAAATAAAAGCAAAACAAACAGGGAGTTTTCTGTGTAATGTTGATATTAATATTATTTTAGACGAATTTAACCGGCAATCAATATATTAAACATCATATGAAGCTTACCTTTTCTGCATCTATATCTCAGACATTTAAAAATCAGCTTCATGCATTTGTTTATGAAATTATTACGCTTGTTGAACATGATTGGTCCCTCAGAGTTAAATGTGCCACAAAAATTAAGGTTGTTGGTCATGATGAAGCAGCATATTTAAAACTACAACAAATGCGGCAAAGACCTCAGCAACTGGCAAGAAAAGCATGCAGAGCTGGACATTGGCCTATTTAGGCATACCATTATGATTGCTAAAAAAGATTATGCGTTATATCATGTCATTATCAAAAATTTGTTTTGTTTTTTTTAAAACATTTTATCAATATTTTTTTTTTGAAAAATTATTTTCAGTGGATAATTCTTTAGTTTTACATACTACTTTATGTGTATTTCTGTTTCTTTCTTTATTATTATGACAATTAGTTTAATAAAAACAAAATCACCATACTTGTGTTAAATGTTTAGATTTATGACATTATGCAAATTATTTTATTTATTTTTATTTATTTTTTTATTTTTTTAAAACCTTTTATCTGTCACGTAGGACGAAAGGGGACATATTACAACACCAAAAATCAGTTAAACAAAGTGATAACAATTCATGAGATTTTTTATTTGTGAATTCCTTGAAGTCATCCATCCATCTTGTAGGTGACCTTCTAATTGGTCTTTTAGCAGTTGGCATCCATTCAGTCAATATCCGATTTCAGCGATCACCAGGAAGTGGCAAAATAAATACATAATATTATTTTTTATCTGTTTGTTCATGCGTAATGCCCTCTTCAATTGCTTCTTTTTCTCTTAATGATATTTCTCTCATTCATGTATACCAAGAGGTTGGACAGTGCACAGCGGACATAAATCGTATGCATCTGCCTATTTTACAGCAGATCAGTAAATTAAAGTTTTTTGGTTGCAATAACTGATAAGAAAGAAGCCCTTTTCAGTTATTTTTCAACATGCTAGCAGTCGGTTTCTTTTTCTATTTTCCTTCCTTTTCTTCACTTTAGCCTTGTTAGTCAATTTTTTCTTCTCTTTCTTAGTCGTCTTTTTGAGTATTAATGTTTGTGTGTCAGAAAAAATTTTGATTAAAAAATAAAAAAACAGTTTGACAATCGTCATAAGTCAATTTGTTAAACACTTTTTTCCAAATATGAGATTATTTAAACTCCATAAATGTTTTTATATAAATATTTTTAATGGTTGTTTATTTTTTTTTCAACAATCATGATTCATACATGATTCTTTGAAAAAACTCATAGTTATTAACAACAATGATTTTGTAATTAAGAATGAGAATTTCGACAAAAGTTGGTTCATCCAAAAGATATGTCAAAATATGCCGCGTGTTGGATTTGTTTTTTTATTTTCGTTGCTGCAGAAAGTTATTATTCATGATGTCTTTTTTATTTTTAGTAAACAATCCCTCCAAAAAAACGACATATGCAAACTTCTGATGATACCCAAGAATCTGTTTCTGATGGTTATAAAAAGAAATTGCGACTTCAGAAGTCAAAACCACAGCCACCACTTCCAGTGCTTTCTAAAAAAGAACGTGAACAATATACTGTTAAAGCTCCATATCCGCAATCCTTCTGCTATCCCCCTGCTATAATTTCATATGTTGCAAGAAATCCTGCTAATCTTGATGATCATGGAAGCTTAGTTAAATCTGCAAAATCACTTTTACGAATGAGTCGAATTATTCCAGTAGATAATGTTCAAAACTGTAGAGATGATGAAAATAAATGGACAGCAAATAGTCATACTTTCAGTTTAACTGATAATTATTTTGAAATATGGACTATATCCTATCTTTTTATTCGAACAGTGTCAAATCCATACTTTGTTTCAACTTTGTTAAGACGAGTTTATCGATGCAGCCTTGAATATTTAAAATTGCATCATCAAATTTTAACCTCTGGAGAATTAAAATTCCTTGCTTCTGGTAGTGAATTGTTATTTGTCGAATTTATTAAAAATGTTGTGAAAAACGATGTTGATGGAAGTATAGCTGAATTTGTGGATGTTTTTGAAATTTTGTTAAAGGCATCGAATATTAAAATGTAAGTGGTTTGTAGAAGATCTTTGAGATCCTAAAAACAACTTTTTAGCACCTTTCCTGCTGAACAACATGGCATCGGCAGTGGTACAGCAAGAAAAATGATTGAAATGTTGAAAAGCAGAAAAATTCGGCATCATATTAGTTTAAAAAATATTCCAGAAAGTTTTGAATTTGCAACTTTTGCTTGTTTTTTAAAGGTTTGTTTATATAATAACTTCAAAGAGGAATTATATTAGTATTATAATCAAGAGAATAAATATTTGTAAGCTTACTCATTCATTTCTAAAACAGGTTTTTCAACGTTTGTTATCATAATATATATAAATATAGGCAACATCAAAAGATTAGACAAAAGAAGCTACCTTTCTACAGTAACGTTTTTTTATCGGATAAAAAATAAAACAAATTTGCAAAAAATAAAACGTTGAAGAAAAAGTAAAGAATTGTTCACTGAAAAATCTGTGTTTTTTGCTAATCAAAACAATGACTCCATATTTTTGATATAAATGAGACCAAAAAAGTTTTTTTATGTTTGAATCATAGATGCATGATGAAAGATAGAATTTCATTCGTGCAATTAACGCTAATAGCATGTCTGTTCTTCAAAAGGTTTACTGATTAAAAATCCAAGATTTAGATTTTTTAATCATACTGTTAATTCAATTTTAGGCAAACTTAACTGGGAATCAAATTATTAAGCAAGACATAAAGCTTAACTTTTCTGCTGCAATTTCACAAGAATTAAAAAATCAACTTCAAACATTTGTTCATGAAATTCTTGCAATTGTTGAACAGAATCCTTCTCTTAGAAGTCTTTTTGTTCCAAAAATTAAATTTGTTGGTCATGATGAAGCAACGTATGAAAATCTTCAAGGAATGCGACTAGATCTTCGACAATCGGCCCTCAGATCACGACGCGCATCTACTTCATTGTGGTCATTAAAAAAAAGGGTATAAACAGATGGTTTCAAAGATTAATTTTATTTTTTCTTTAGTTTTATAAAAAAAACATAACTGATTTATATTACTACTTCTTAACTAAATTCGTTCAAACTCTTGAAAAATTTAGAGAAGTCGACAAAAACTGCTAATGAAAATAAGCTTATTTCGATTGTTTTTGAAAACTTTTGTGATAGCACATTTATTCCTTTTTTTTAAATTAATTATGTAAAATTTTTTTAAATGCTTGTTTTTTTATTTTGTACATTTGTATTTTGTTAATAAAGTAATTAAGAGCTTTTTTACATGTTGCATAGCTTACTCATCATGCTCCTTTTAAATTTTTAAAACAAAGACAGAGAAAGCAAAATAAAAATCTTTGTGCATAGTTTTGCCCATTTGTTTCTCTTTAGTTCGATAACTTTTTTTTTCATTTAGCAGCACACAAGTTGAAAAACGGGCATCCTCTCTCTGTTCATTGTGTAAAACTCTTTCGGAAGATAAAGCCCCAGAGGTTTCATATGTAATCGGAAATAAAACTGAATAAATTTATAGTTTGATGAGATTTATTCGATTACGTTTGTCATGTTTATGAATATGTTTTTTTGCAGTGTCGTAAAAATACAGATTTTTTTGAAAGAAAAACATAGAAGATCTAGAAGTTATTTAACTTTTATTTCTTTTCTTTTTTTAAATATTCTTTCCTTCAAAATTGGAATTACATTATCAAATTATAACTTTAAAGGAAATAAAATTTTTATTATCCGAGGATTACTTTTTCAAAGTTGAAAATACTATAACGGATGATGCTGATCAAAGTGTTATAAGATTTAAAAATATCATTGAAGTATTAATGTTAAAGTCACCATTTGTTAAGATGAATGTGGTAACAATAAGAGATTTTATAAAAAAAGAAACTTTTTTAGCAAACTTTCTTCTGATCAACATGGAATCGGCAAAGATACAGCAATGGCTGAAATGTTGGAAAATGAAAAAAATTGGCATGTCGTTAATTTAAAAAATATCCCAGAAAACTTTCATTTTGCGACATTTTCTTGCTTCTTATAGGTTTGTTTAATCTGAGCAGTTCTATCTTTTTATTAAACATAATAAAAACAAGAATGATCCAACAGAGAAAAAAATAGTTTTAACTTTCGTTTGAAATTAGCATAAAACCCTTTCAAGTTTTACTGTATCATTTTTATGGCAGAGATAATTAAAAGCTGAGCTAGTTTATTTTGGAATTCTGTCATTAATTCAATTTTAGACAAATTTAACTGGCAATCAGCAAATGAAGCATGACATAAAACTCAATTTTGCTACTACGATTTCTCCAACATTAAAAAATCAACTTCAAACATTTGTTCATGAAATACTCGCACTTGTTGAAAATGATTCTTTTCTCATAGGTTTTCATGTTCCAAAAATTAAATTCGCTGGTCATGATGTAGAAGCATATTTAAAGCTCAAAGAAATGAGATACAGAAATCAAAGACCAATGATGTCAGCACGAAGAGCAATGCCTGACTGGGTGTCGGGAGGGAAAAAACCGTTATAAAACAACAAAAAAATCACATTTTAACATAGGTGAATTCACGTTTTTACCTTAATTATGATCTTTCAGAATCAGAAAATGTCCTTTACTCCTTTTCCTTGCGGCTCTGATTAAAGGTGTTTAGCGTTATTTTTACATTGTGTGTTTTTGACAAAAATTCTATTTTTAAAATGGTCATTTTAAAAAATGCCAAAACAAAAAATATTGCTATTTCTGTTATTGTATTTCTTTAATTTAATGTTTGGCGGTTTATTAAAATGTTTTTAAAACCCTTTTAGATTAACATTTTAAAATGTAAACAAAATGTCTGCTAAGTAAAAAGATATTATTGTGACATGCCGTCAGTGAAATTTGATGTGCCAGACAATCCTCTATCGACTGGTAAAACATGACATAATATGATGCGAGCACCACACCTAGGGAACAGACTATTTTATGGTGAAAATAAAACAAGAACATGTGTACTTTAGGTGTAGAAAATACATATTTTATTATATTAGTAACTACAATTTTTTAAGAAGAAGAAAAAAGCGGCAAAGTAGTATGGGTGAGCAGGTTTTTCAAATTTTTTCTCTCTTTTTTTTGATTTTTCTTTCAATAATTTATGCCCAAAAAAACCGAAGGGCTGAACATTATGCAATAACTGATCTTTTTGTGCAATTGCCACAATCTGACAGAAAAAATGGCCCATATCAAAGAGGTCCTTTTCAGCTTAAGCTTTCATTTTTAAAGATTCCAGCAGTCGTTTTCTCTTCTTTTCTTTACTGTGCCATTCAGTTCATTTTGCCCTTTTCTTCGATAATTGATTTGTTGAGCTTTAATAATTTATGTCAGAAAAGAATTTTTGAATCCAATAATTTGGAAGGTTTCCGACCTAACAAAAAAGAAAAAACAATGCGCAACACAATAAAAAGGAAATTTTGAAATCATGATTTTAGTGTGTTGCGTTTTTTGGGAATTGGTTTCACACTTTTGCGCCTTCAGCACTAGTTCTGGTAAGGGAAAAATAATTTTTTGAGGAAAATTTTTACAGCTTTCTCTAAAAACTTTTTAAAATGTGGCTCTAGAGATTCTGGATAAGAAGATAACTTAACATTTTCTGTCTGTTTTTCCTTTCTTATGATAATAAGTTCTAACAAATCGATTAAAAAAAGGGCAGAAATACAGCTATATGATCCTTATAGGATTGTGACCTGCCATTTCTACAAGTATATTATAAAACATTTCTATGGCATTGGCAAAAACTATTGTTTATTCAACTTTCATTTCTTTTTTTAAGACATTTTTGGTGTTGCTATTATATTCCACTATCATATTTTTACAGCTCTTTAATAAAAAGTGTATGGCTCATTCTTTGTTTTTTTTTCTAAAACGGTTTTACTGCAATAAAAATTTCTCACAGTTTTTTATGAAATTCCATTACCGATAGCTTATGCCACTTGTATCCGACTCTAACTAAATAAGGTTTTAGTTAGAGTCGGATACAATAAGAGATTGTGTTTTATTTTCCGTGTTTTATTTTTTTTGTTAAAGTTGGATAAAAATCATTCTAATCTTTTTTAATTTTCACATAGCAATGCCATCAAAAAAGCGACAATCTGCAGTTGCAAATATTCATGATGCTTCTGATGAATACAAAAAGAAATTACGATTTCGAAAACCTAAACCTCAACCACCACTTCCGATGCTTTCAAAAAAACAACGCCAACTATACACTGTGAAGACTCCATATCCTCAATCGTATTCTTATCCGTCTACTATTATTACATATATTGCAAGAAATCCTGCAAATCTTAATGATCATAAAAAGTTAATCAAATCCGCAAAATCACTTCTTCGTGCAAGCCGAATTATTCCTGTTGAAGAAGTTTTCTACTGTGAAGATGATGGTAATATATGGATGGCAGATGATGAAATATTCAATTTAAATAACAGATCCTTTGATATGTGGATCACTTCAGAACTTATTATTCGAACACCAACAAATCCATATTTTGCTTCAACTTTGCTAAAACGAATTTATCGATGCGACCTAGAATGTTTGGAATTACATCATCAAATATTAACTTTAAACGAATTAAAATTTTTTACTTCTGGTAATGATTTGGCACGTATTGAATTTACTGAAAGTATATTCAAAAATGATGTTGATGGAAGTGTAGCTGAATTTGAAAAAGTTTTTGAAATTTTATTAAATGCAAAAAATTTTGAAGTGTAGGTGGTAACAAGAAAATTTTATAAACTTATAGACTTTTTTAGTACACTTCCTTCTGAACAACATGGAATCGGCAATGAGACAGCAAGAAAAATAGTTGAAATGTTGGAAAATGAAAAAGTTCCGCATTCAATTGAATTAGAAAATATTCCAGAAAGCTTTCAATTTGCAACATTTTCTTGTTTTTTACAGGTTTGTTTTTGTCAAAATTAAGCAGATTTGTTTTTAAAGGAAGTGTCTAAGACAAAACAAAAACTTTAAAAAAAGATTTGTTTCGTCTTGGACACTTCCTTATTTTATTCAATCACAATAAGAATGATGCAACAAATAATAGAGCAAAAACTTTGTTTCAATTTCTTTTATGCATCACTTTTATGATAGTGTAAATTTTAAAGTTTAAGTACAATAGTTTATTTTGTAATCCTTTTATTAAACTATTTTTAGACAAATTTAACTGGCAATCAACGTATTAAACAAAAAATGGATCTCAGCTTTTCTGTTTCAATTTCTCAAACATTTAAAAATCAACTTCAAACATTTGTTCATGAAATTATTGCTATTGTTGAACAGAATTTTTCTCTCATAGGTGATTATGTCCCATTGATCAATTTTTCTGGCCAAGATGAAGCAGCATATTTAAAACTGCAACATATGCGACAAATGTATCGGCCAGCGGCAAGAATGTCAACAGGCGGAGTACCACCAAGTCGACGACTGTAAAAATGTTTTTAAAAACACAATAGAAACTCATTCAACTTTTTGTTCTTATGTTTTGTTTTTTGTGATTATTATGTATTTTTTTAGACAAAAAACCCATTTCGATTCTCTTTTTTTATTTCCAGTTGTAGTGTTCAAACAATAAAATTTTAGTAGTTTTTTTAAAAATTATTCAAATTTAATGTAAAGATTTTTTTATTGGTTAACAGAAACATTGTTAGAAAAATCACATTGAAAAAAGCATTTCTTTTTAGTTGTTGCATATTTTGGTCATACAGATCAAATGTTAAGATATTATATAGCACGAAATTTCTGTTAGCTAGTAATTATTTATTTTTTTTAAAACCATTGACTTCCACTGCATTTTTATTAGTCTCATTTTTTAAACCGTTGTTTACGTATTGTCGGGGTTGAACGTCTTGCCCATTAATTCAATGTAAAATAATACATTGCCAAACATCCTCTCCCATGAAAGATGCAGCTCTAAGGGGTTTTATATAAGATTGTAAATTAACATATTTTGTCTCTTTTTTACTATTTATATAAAATTGGTTATAAAAAAGAGCAGAAATACAACTTAATGTTGTTTGCAAACATTTTGGATCTTACATTTTTTACGACTATGTTTTTAAAGGATTGCTTTTCTTTTGCAAAAAAAATAGATGATCTTTATGTTATTCAATGTACAATTTTTTTTTCTTCAAAGAATACTCTTTGTTGTTGCTATTTTCTTTCACTTTTGTCTGTTTGCTGCTTTGCATACACACGAATGATTCTTTGTTTTTTTTCTAAAAAGGTTTTACTTACAAAAAATGATTTTTTTGGAACTCTGATATTATTAGGTGAATGCCTAACGAAAACACTTTTTTCTCATTTAAAAAACACAAATTTAGTTGGAGATAACAAGGGATGAAAAGACAAATTTTGTTTCCCATGTTTTAATTTTCTGGTTGATAGTGTTTAAAAATTTATAAATTTTTCTTCTAATCTTTTTTAATTTTCAGATTACAATGCCACCAAAAAAGCGGAAATTTGAAAATGCAAATAATCAAACTGCATCTGAAGAATATAAAAAGAAATTGCGTCTTCGAAAACCAAAACCTCAACCACCACTTCCACAACTTTCAAAAAGAGAACGCCAACAATATACTGTGAAGACTCCATACCCTCAATCCTACTCTTATCCACTTGCCATTATTTCTTATATTGCAAGAAATCCAGCTAATCTTGATGATCATGAAAGTGTAATTAAATCTGCGAAATCACTTTTACGAATGAGTCGAATTATTCCAGTAGATAATGTTCAAAATTGTAGTGATGATGAAAACACATTTGAGGCAGATAATCGCAAATTTGATTTAACTGGTAAATCTTTCGATATGTGGATTACTTCAAAACTTTTCATTCGATCATTTCCATATTTTGCTTCAACTTTGTTAAAACGAATTTATCGATGCTGTCTTGTACATTTAGAATTACATCAACAAATTTTAACTTTTGAAGAATTAAAATTTCTTGCTTCTGGTGATGAAATGTTAAATGTTGAATTTATTGAAAATATTATTAAAAACGATGGAAATGTTGTAGAATTTGAAAATGTATTTAAAGTTTTATTAATTGGAAGATTTATTAACATGTAAGTAGTTAAAAAGTAATTTTATTCAAACTAAAACTTTTTTTAGTACATTTCCTTCCGAGCAACATGGAATCGGCAATGATACAGCAAGAAAAATGGTTGAAATGCTGGAAAATCAAAAAATTTGCCGTTCTATTAAAATCGAAAATATTCCAGAACAATTTCATTTTGCATCATTCGCATGTTTTTTAAAGGTTCGTTCATTCCAAATTTAGAAAATAATCAAATAGCAGGGGACGGATGTGCCCAGGCCACATCCTGCTGACGTTCTTGCTATTTTTAATGCATTTTTAGACAAATTTAACGGACAATCGAAATAAGAAATATACAATAGATCTCTGTTTTTCCACTACAATTTCTCAAACATTTAAAAATCAACTTCAAGCATTTGTTCATGAAATTATTGCTATGGCTGAACATGATCATTCCCTCAGAGGTGTTCATATACCCTCAGTTAAATTTGCTGGTCATGATGTAGCAGCGTATAAGGAACTTCAAGGAATGCGTCTAAAGCATGGGCAAATTGTAACAATGTCAGCACGCAAATCTGTACCAATACCACCACGTCGAGCAAGAAGATGAATGCAGAACTTTTTATTAAAACATTCTTTAATTTGATCTCTTTATTTTAAATTTAGTTCTAATTTTGTGTTTCTCATGTACCAGAATGCTAATTATGTAACGTTCATTATATAAAAAAAAAAAAATAAAAAACAAACTTAGTTCTCCCAGTTTAAGGATGATACAATTAATGTTAATAAACGAAATTATAGATTATTCCCTGGATTGACAATTTTTAAAAAGCTCCAAAAAATCTTTTGTTTTCTCTTTAAATTCATCAGCAAAAAGGCGATTTAAAAAACTTTCATGAAAACTCATACGCAAAAGGAAGGATGTTGCTCTATTCGTCTAACTCCGGGTTAAAAAAGGATATATTTTGTATAATATTTGGGTATTCTGCCCGAAGCTATTACATTAAAATAGAATTAGTAAAGAATTAATTCCGGAAAAACAAAATTCAGCTACACTAAAATGTATGAAAAATACTGATAAGAATTTTGCAAAAAGTTTGTTCACGGGGATCCTAATTGGACTATTTTATTGCTCAAATGTTGTCCATTTTTGTTGAATATTGCAATATTTTTTTTTCAGAGTAAGTTTGAAAGTGTTTATTATCTGTTCATTATGTAATTTATCTATGCCGTAATCGATCAAAACAATGGAGCTTTAGTGTTAAAAACAATCCCCAAAAATTTCCCCCGAAGAAAAAGCTCTTAAGGTATCAAAAAATATAAAACTTATTATTACAACGGTGAAGAAATAAAAGCAACTTCTGAACCAGTACGAGATCTTGGTCTTTATGTTTCTCCAAACTTAAAATTTTCTTATCATATTGAAAATATGATTAACAAATCTAGAGCATGTTTATTTGTATTGTTTAAAGCAATCTCTTCAAATGATAGTAAATTTTTGCTTCAAATGTATAAGGCTTATGTTCTTCCAATTCTTGATTTTGCCTCTCCTCTTTATAATCCTTCAAGAATTAATGAAATTGTAAATATCGAAAGAGTGCAAAAACTTGCAACAAGAATGATCTTCCAAAGAGATTTTTCTTTAAGAGCTAAATATCTAAACTGTGGAACTCCTGACTATATTTCTCGTCTTAAAGAACTTGGTTTGTTCACCCTTGAACATAGACGTCTTTTTTATGATCTATTGTTAATTGATAAAATTAAGCGTGGTCTATTTTTCTGTAATTTCAATCTCAACATTTCGGATTCACATATTACTAGAGGACCAAATCTTAAAATTAAAATACCCCATTGTAAAACATCAATTAGAAGAGAATTTTTTACCATCAGAGCAGCTAACTCTTATTCTAAGCTTCCTATTAACATTCAAAACTGTCCAATTCATAAAGAATTCAAAATAGCACTCAGAAACTTTTTTACTAACCGGTTTAATATTAACTTTTTATTTCCCCTAACTAACTACTAAGGGGCTCAATTACTATATTTCAAATACTTCAACCAATTTTAAAAATAAACTTTTCTTGTTATAGCATTTCTAAAAATTATTTTATTTTTTATTATTCAAATTATTAATAACTATGTATTAGCATTATGTTATCTAAATTTATTTTATTTTGTATGTCTGTTTTTTTTTTAAAAAATGTTCAATAAAATTAAATTAAAAAATTAAATGTCTCTTTTTATTTATAATCAAAAATATAAATCTAGATATATTGTTGGATGAGAGTTATGCGATTATGATCTGCCATTTTTACGACTCCACTGAGAAAAAAACGAGTGACGAAAAAACCTCACCGGTGGTACATGCATCATCCATTGTGATGCAAAGGTGATGGACTCAGAACAGTATAGGAAGCAAGTTTTCATTTTTTTGCAAAAAATGGATGATTAGAAAGTTGTCCAGTTTAATTCTACCTTCTTCAAATATATTCCTAGTTGGAGCTGAATCATCTGCAAAACAATCTATTTTTTGCCACATATACTGTTTTGTAGATGATTTATTCTTGGATTAAAACGTTTTTACTGCAAAAGAATGCTCACTGCTATTCATGAAATTCTCTTACCATTGACTTAAGCCAAAAATAAGTGAATGCTTTACAGCATTTTTTAAATTATAATCGGATACATCAAGCGATTTATAGATATACTTTGTTTTTTGTTTTTTGTGTTTTATTTTTGTTGTTAATAAGGTTTAAAAATTTATTTATAATGTTTCTAACCTTCTGAATTTTCAGCCTACAATGCCACCCAAAAAACGGCAATCTGCAGTTGCAAATGATCATGCTGCTTCTGATGAATACAAAAAGAATACGACTTCGAAAGCCTAAATCTCAACCAAAACTTTCTGAAAAAGAACGTGAACGCTTCACTGTAAAAGCTCCATATCCTCAATCCTACTGCTATCCATATACTATTGTTTCATATATTTCAAGAAATCCTTCAAATCATTTTGATCATGGAAATTTAATTAAATCTGCCAAATTACTTTTACGTATGAGTCGAATTATTCATGTTAAAGAAGTTGGAAGCTTTGAAGATGATGGAAATGTATGGATGGCAGATAATCGCAAATTTAGTTTAACTGAAAAATCCTTTGACATATGGATTACATTAATGCTTGCCATTCGAACACCAACAAATCCATATTTTGCTGCAACTTTGTTAAAACGAATTTATCAATGCACCCCTCTATTTTTGGAATTGCATCATCAAATTTTAACTTTCGAAGAATTAAAATTTCTTTTTTCTGGTGATAAATTAAAAGATGTTAGCTTAGATGATAATATTTTCAAAAATGGTGCTGATGGAAGTGTTGTAGCATTTGAAAAAGTTTTTGGGAATTTATTAAAAGCGAAAAACGTTAACCTGTAAGTTTAAGAAAAAATTTTTATAAATCAAGGAAAAATAATTTTTAGTATTCTTCCAACTGAACAACATGGAATTGATGAAAATACAGCTAGAAAAATGGTTGAAATGCTTGAAAACAAAAAAACTTCACTTTATCTTAATTTAGAACATGTCCCAGAAAATTTTCAATTTGCCACATTTGCTTGTTTTTTAAAGGTTGGTTTATGACACACAAACTAACCGTTACGGGCAAGATATAATGTTGATTGAACCATTGGTGTAATAACTTTACGATTTCTTTCAATTATTTTCTCCTTTCCCGTTGTAATTTTGGTAGTGATGCTTTCTTCTGGATGGAGAAAATTATATGCAAACAATTTTGATTGTTCGAAATTAGCTTTGTGAAAATCAGAATTCTCATGCTTTTTAAACATTTCAGACATTTTGGCATAAGTTTTAAATGGATGATAAGTAAATATCCCTAATCTTTGATCTTTTGATTGTTCTGCACATTGAAAAAGGACGCATACTCTAAAAACTTATAATATTAAAATGTGATAAAACATTGGCACAAAAAGATTACTTGCAAAATACTCCATCTGCTAATTCAGAATATGCAAAATTTTTAAATTTTGATAAAATATTTGTTGATAATTTTTGTGGTTTTGGCTTCCCTGCAACAACCCTTTCTTGAACAGGTAAATTATAATTTTCTGGAATTTCCCAAGTTTCTGTCAAATATTTATATCGCTGATCAGCTTCAATTGTTATATTTCGTTTTTTCTGTGCAACAGCAGCTCCAATATCCCCTTTCAGAATATATATATTAAGTTCATCAGTTGTAATAATTCTTTCTGCACCATCATCATCATTTACAACATTTTCTGTACTAATCGGGCCCACCACTGCTTGTTGATGATTTTCTAATTGCATCAATGATTGGGGTTGACTATCTGCTTCTGCTTCTAACGATACATTTTCAAGTATTCTTGCAGTTTTTGAAATATTAAAATTTCCTATTCCACCATCAGATTTTCCAAAATATCCATCCAACGTTGATTGCCTTGATCCGGGTCTTTTGGGCATTGCAGTTTTAAAGATTTAGTGTGAATGTTTGATTATGATTGTATTATAATGGAAATTTTTAAAGAAATATTGATTAAAAAAATGTATACAATGCACCTTTCTGCTTTTTTGTTTGTCTCCTCAGAAAAACTTTTTTTCATAAACAACAACAAAAAATACACACACAATAACAAAAATATTCCTTCAAAAAAACGCACGTACTACTACCTGTGCTTTCTCCCAAGTTGCGGCGCTGCAAACTATATCTGTTTTTAATTTATTTAATCGAAATAAGAACGATGCAATAAATTAGAAAAAATAGTTGGTTTTAATTTTGCAAAAAAATTGCTTAATTTCTTTACTTTATTGCATCATTCTTACGATGGAGGTAAATAAATGTTAAAGTATCATAGTTTATTTTGAAATCCTATCATTAATGTAATTTCAGACAAATTAAACAGGCAATCAACCAGTTAAACGTAAACATAAAATTGATATTTCGTTTTCTACTTCAATTTCTCTAGAATATAAGAATCAACTTCAAGCATTTGTTCATGAAATTAATGAAATGGCTGAAGATCATTGGAGCCTTAGAGGTATTCACATTCCATCAATTAAATTTGTTGGTCATGATGTAGCAACTAATAAGAAACTTCAAGGAATGCGTTTAAAGACACAGCTGCATCTGGCGACAATGGTAGCACGCAAATCATCTCCACCAGTATCAGCATTCCGAACAGCACGATGACGATGAGAGAAACAAAAGTGTTTTTTTGTTAAAAATTTATTCAGTATTTTTTTTAAAATTATACTCTGATTTTGTGTATATCTTGTTTTTCACCAAACCACTAATTTTCTAACGCTCATTTTTTATATTGTTAAAATAATAAACATACTTCGATCAAGACACTAGAGCTTTTGTGTTAAAAGAGAATTTTTGGGGAAATTCACCAAGGACTCCATGAAAATTGCCCCGGAAGAAGAAGATCCAGTAGTATAAAATGTCTCTTTTCACTTGTAAACGGAAATAAAAATGAATTATTTGATGAGACTTATCCGAGTAAGAGCTGCCAATTTTATGACTATGTTTTTTGCAAATCACAAACATTGTCGTAAAAATACAGTTTTTTTTGAAAGAAAATACATAATACAAATAATCGTGGAGTTATTCAACTTTCATTTCTCTGCCTTTTTTTATTTTCTTCCATTTACATTTTTTGCGGATGATTTTTTCTGTTCGATTGTGGCAAAAGCAGTTGCTTGAATAGCTATGCTTTGCATTGTTAAAATTTTGGCACCAAAAGATGCAGAATTTCGGGATAAAAATAAAAAACGAAAAAGTTAAAAAAAACCATAAGTCTAAAAAAGGTATGCGCTCAAGAAAATCCGTAGGAACTTTTGCATACTCTTTTTCATCATTTAACATATTTCGTAAACGTCTTTAAACAATTTGTTTTAGAATTTTTTTTTGCTTTCTAATGTGTGCATACGATGATTAGTCATAACTCTTCCTTTTTATGTTCCTAAAAATGTTTAAAAGTTAAAACAAAGAAAAAAACCGGAAAGAAAAACTTTCGTGCGTGCCGGATGGTGCGCAATGTTCTCTTCAACTGCTTTTTTTTCCTTTGTTGATTTTCTCTTTCATTCATTTATGGCCTAAAGCTGAACATTATGCAACTGCCGATCGCCTTGTTCATTTGACTATCCTTCTATCAATCAAATCAGCACTGTTTTTTATGGCCATTTTTAAAGACTAGGGGTAACCCGCCCCTTCGGGGCGGTAACCAATGCATCAACCTACTGTATCTCGTAAATTATTGTTGTTGTTTAGATAATCATTACTCAGTTTAATCACCTCATTTTTTGAGTTAATGTGTGCTTCTACCTCTAATTTTAAATTTTTGTGTTGCTGTTCTCACAACAAAGCAAAAAGATCTAGCTGAACCTTTTTAGTAAAAATATTATTTTAAATAACACAAAAAAAGAATTATACAATCATTAATTTTTCCATAAAAATAGCAGCAAAAAAAGATTTGTGCGTGCAACATGCAACAATGACTGCAGTTTGAGAATTATGAGACGCGCACCAAGAAACAGACAATGACTCTTTTATGAGAGGAAACCCTTTTTCAGCTTGATTTTTTCTTCCAGTAATTTCTAATTAGAAAGTAGTCGTTTTCTTCTCTTCTTTCCTTCACATTTGCCCTTCTCTTTTTCTTTGTTGACTTGTTGAGCATAAATGTTTAGGTGTTGAGAAAAAAATTAGGCTGAACAAGTTAGGGGAATGGGGGAAGAACTTTCCGGTATTGATTTAAGTGAAGCTTCTCTAATGTAAAGATTTTAGCTAACCTTATGTCTCTTTTTCATTTTTTTTACTATATTTTGATCTGCCATTTTTGCGATTAAGTTTTTAATGGATTGCTTTTTTTTACAAAAAAATGATGATTTTTAAGTCCTTCAATGTATAATGCTTTTTTTGAACCAAAGTTCTTTGCTTTTGCTATTTTTTTCACTTTCTTTTTTTGCGCCTTTTTATACACAGAAAAACGATTTTGTCTTGGTTTTTTCATAAAAAAATAAAAGAAGCAATCACTGAATGGCTGTGAGCAAAAAGGCTCACAGGCATTCATGCTAGTGTTTTTGTAATTTCAAAATGGAGTTAGATGCGGTTAAAGATTTACTGCTTTTAACGATGCGTGTTTTGTTAATGCTGTTAATTTTTAACAATATTTCTAAATTTTGCAATTTTCAGAATAAAATGCCACCAAAAAAGCGGCAACCAGAAACGACAATTGATGAAGCTGCCTCTGAAGAATATAAAAAGAAATTGCGACTACGAAAGCCTAAATCTCGACCAAAACTTTCTCCACAAGAATGTAAACAATATACTGTTAAAGCTCCATATCCTCAATCGTACCCTTATCCACCAGCCATTATTACATATATTGCAAGAAATCCTCCCAATCTCGATGGCCATAGAAATTTAATTAAATCTGCAAAATCACTTTTACGCATGAGTCGAATTCTTCCAGTAGAAAATGTTAAAAACTGTAGAGATGATGAGAACATATTTGAAGCAGACTATCATAGATTCCGTTTAACTGATAAGTCTTTCGATATGTGGATTACTTCGTACTTCACTATTGGAAAATTCTCACCAAGAGCAGTGTTAAATCCATATTTTGCTTCAACTTTGTTAAAACGAATTTATCGATGCACTGCTAGAATGATGCATTTACATGGCCAAATTTTAACATTTGAAGAATTAAAATTCCTTTTTTCTGCTGATGAATTACAACATGTTGTACTTATTGATAATATTTTCAAGAATGGTATTGATGGAAGTGTTGAAAAATTTGAGAATGTTTTTGAAATTTTATTAAAAGCAGATCATATGGGAATGTAAGTGGCTACAAAAACATTCTTTAAAACTTAAAGACTTTTTTTAGCACATTTCCTTCTGAACAAAATGGAATCAGAAATGATACAGCAAGAAAAATGGTTGAAATGTTGGAAAATGAAAAAGTTCGGCATTCAATTCATTTAAAAAATATACCTGAAAAGTTTCATTTCTCAACGTTTGCTATTTTTTTTAAGGTTTGTTTATGCCATACAAATTTTATTTATTAAGAAGAATAATGCAGTAAAAAAAAGCAAAGATATGTGCATTTTTTCATTTCGCTTGAAAGTTAACACTATTCTTTTTTACTTAAGTATAAATAACTGCATCATTCTTACGATGGAGTTAAATAAATATTGAAGTATTTTAGTTTACTTTATAATCAAACCGCTAAAGCATTTTTAGACAAATTTGACTGGCAATCAACGTATCAGCCATGGAATAGATCTCAGCTTTTCCACTGCAATTTCTCAAACATTTAAAAATCAGCTTCAAACATTTTTTCATGAAATTCTTGCACTTGTTGAACATCACAATATCACAAGTCGTAGTGTTCCATTAATTAAATTTGTTGGACAAGATGAAGTAGTATTTGGGAAACTACAAGAACGTCGACAAAGGCGTCTGCAGTTAGCAACAATGCCAGCACGCAGAGCACCAAGACGATAGATGAAAAGAGAGATGGGCTATACCTTTTTGTCAAAAAAGTTATCTGTTTTTTATTAAATTCATTTTTGGTTTTGTGTTTAATATTTAGAAATTATTTTTAATTAGCTTTATCTTTTTTTTTGTTATTGTAATAAAAAAATGATTAAACTTCGTGATATGAGACAATCTGTGTGAAAAGTTGCAAGAAAAGTACCGCATATGGCAAAAACAAGGGGATAAATAATATATTTATCCCCTTGTTTTTGCCAAAGTATGTAGTAGGATGATAAAAATTCATCCTACTACATACTTTAATTTTTGTCGGTTTATTTTATACCAAAGCTTTTCAAAATTTGCTTTTTTTGTTGAAATTTGGTGCTGGAGACTTTTACGATTTAACAAATGGGGAACTTCTTTTGTATACATTTTTTTAATTAATGATGGCAATTGCAAAATGAAAAAAAATATGTTTCTTGTTGTCTCTCAGGTAAAATGTAGTAAATAGATTGCTGCTATTTACGTTAGATAGAAACGATAAAGATAATATTTATTTAATATTTATTTATTAAGCTGCACAAACACACCAACTATCACTAGCAGCGAAGATAGATAAAACGGTGAGAGAAGAAAAAGATGATGAGCAATCATTTTTTGTTGTTTCACTTTTTTATATCATCAAACATATTTTTCAAATGAAAAAATTTAAAGCTATTTTTTGGATGCGCACCAACAAAAAACAATATGGCAAAAAAAAAAAAAATTTGTGAGAGAATTTCTTTCATTTGCTTCTCTCTCTCTAATACCGATCAATGTCCAGCAGTGCAGTGAAAGTTGCAGCTGAAGTTTACGCAACTACGGGTCACTGTGTGCATCCATCTGCCTTTGCCATACAATGCATCACACTTTTTTTGAACTGCCTTGATCAATTCTGTCAAAATAAAAGCTCATTGTATTTCTGTCTCATTTTTATTTTTTATAAATGCCTGATAGAAAAAAAACCATTAAACGATTCTCATTCTGTTATAATCTTGTGATCATTGTTAAAAGCTTATTTTTTGCAAATACTAGATGACCTTGAGAATCTCTAGTTGAGATTAGAATTTTTTTGAAACCTATTTTTTGTTGTCGTCATTTTTTCTTTATTTTTCTTTTTCTTCAATAAATTTCTGCAACGTATTTTCTGTATTTTCTTTTTCTCATGACAAACTTCCAGCTAAATCTCTCAGGGCCAAAAAGAGGTCAAGCAACCCATATATTTATGAGTCTGTTTTTTTGCAATTTATTATTTTTTCAATGACTGACCTTTTTTGCCTTAAAGCAATCCTTCTTTCTTCATTGATTTTCCTTCTTTAAAAAAACCCGACCCAAACGTCTGGACCCCATGAGAAGGTTCCAGCTAAATCTCTCAGGGCCGAAAAGAGGTCAAGCAACCCATATATAAGCAACCTCCATCCTTACCAAAAATCAGTATCGAAATCAGTCTCATTAGTTCCAGCGGCAGCAAGAAGGTAGCAGTCTTAAGAGAGTCAATCTCGCAGTGGTTGCTCTCGTCCTTTTTTAATTGTATTATTTTTATATTATTTATTTGCCTTATATTTTATTATTTTATATAATAAAAGATTATTATTCCCCATACTTCTTACAAATATTCCAATTTATTCTCCCCTTCCCCTCATACTTTTCCATAAATGAAGCATCCATTGGTATTTTTCTAGTTTTAATCTTTTAAGTTTTCAGCGAAAATGCCATCAGAAACTCATAATCACACCTCGAATCCGTTACTTCAAATGCTTTCTGAAGAAGAACGCAAGGGATACACTGTTCGATCTCCCTATCCCCAATCCTATTGCTATCCAACTGCCATTATTACATATATTGCAAGAAATCCAACAAATCTTAAAGAACATTATAATTTTATTCAAAAAAAAAAAATTGTTTTTAATGATGTTAATTATAAAATCCTGTCATTAATTAATTTTAGGCAAATTTAACTGGCAATCAATACATTAAGCATGGAGTACAACTTAGCTTTTCTGATACTATTTCTCAAGAATATAAAAATCAACTTCAAACATTCGTTTATGAAATTATTGCACTTGTTGAACAGGACCGCTTTCTTAAGGGTCATGGTGTACCTTTAATCAAATTTGTTGGTCATGATGAAGAAGCATATTTGAAACTCAACGGTTTGCGAAAAGTTCCTCAATATGCAAGAAAAACTGTTCGCTTAGAAGCACCAGCACAATGAAAAATAATTTATGTTGATAAATATCATTGCCAAATATTTAATCTATGTTTTTAAAATGAAGCTTGAATTTTTTGTTTGTTTTATCTGCAGTTTTTTAGCTCAAATTCTTTTTCTTTGTTATGATTTTATTTTCTTCTGTTTGTAAAGGTGTTTCTCAAAGTTCACAAAATTAAGTTTTATTTGTTCATTTTTTTTATTGTTTTATCTTGTGAATTTTTGTATTTACAAAAAATTGAATAGCTTATAACTTCGTTCTTGTTGTTTTTTATAGTTTTTCGATTTTTGTAATTGAAAAAATTGATATAGTATATTTTGTTGCAGCACTTATATTCACAAAAGCACTACTATTTGCTGTTACAAATTTCTGAAATATAATAAACAATATATTTGTCTAACTCCCCCTGTTATTTTTGCCAAAATACTTATTAAAATGTTTTTTTTGTCAATCATAAAAAATAAATAATGTGAAATGAGTTTTCGTTCCCCATTATAATTTTCTTTGACCAATTGTCTTTTTTTTACTTCAAACCTCGATAAAAAAAGGCGCAAAAAACTGTTTGATGATCCTGATATGATAAAAATCAGTTATTTATGATCATTTTTAAATGCTTATTTATCTTTCGCAAAAACTTAATGACCTTGATATTTTTCAATTTTTTTCCCTCTATCAGTTGACGTTTTTTTTGGCGTTTTCAATTTTGCTTGTTTTTTAAGGAGCATACATGCGCATTTTCTTTATTGTCAAAGAAGTAAATTTCAGCATTTTTAGAGTTTAGCGTTATTTTGATTACCCTAAAAACATTTTAATATACACTTGAACTTGGATTTTACTTTGTTTTTTTGCGTACCCCTTGAAAGAATTTTGACTGTACATGTTTATTAACATAAAAAAATTATCTTACTGGAAGTTTATAGACAAAATTTTTAAACTTTTTTCTCATGCATTCTGCGATAATGTCATTATTTTTGTTTCTGTTGTGTTTTACCTTAAAATCATCACTGATGTTTGTAACAATTTACACTTTCAGGCAGAAATGCAATTAAGGAAAAGGCCAGCAGCTAATCAAAACCAACAAGCTTTCTCTGACAAGAAGAAATCGAGATGTCAAAAACGAAAGTCTCAATCATCGCTTCCACAACTTTCTAAACAACAACGTGAACGATACACTTTAATCTATTAACACATTTGTAGTACACTGCCTGCTCAACAACATGGAATCTGCAAAGATACAGCAAGGAGAATGGCTGAAATGTTGGAAAATCAAGAAATTTGCCATTATATTAAAATCGAAAACATTCCAGAAAATTTTCAATTTGCCACATTTGCTTGCTTTTTAAAGGTTTGTTTATGCCAAATAAATTAGTTGTGCAGTTTTTGATTAATACAATTTCAATAAGAATGACGCAATAAATAAGATTTGGTTTCAGATTGACATAGAAATACATTATTGCATCATTCTTAGGATAGGGTTAATTTAAATATAGTTTATTTTTTGAAATCTTACCATTACTTTATTTTTAGACAAATTTAACAAGCAATCAACCTGTTAAACGTAAACATACACTAGATCTCAGCTTTTCTTCTACAATCTCTCAAGAATTCAAAGATCAACTTCAAGCATTTGTTCATGAAATTATTGCACGTGTCCAACGTAATCGTTCTCTCAGAGGTTCTCATGTTCCATCAATTAAGTTTGTTGACCAAGATGAAGCAGCATATTTGAAACTACAACAAATGCGACAAAAATATCGGCCAATGGTAACAATGGGAACACGCAAATCAGCACCCCCGCCACCCCCTGCACCCCGAAGATCATCACGAAGACGATGAATGCAACAGTGTTTATTGAGAACACAATTTTATTCAACTTTATAAATGATGTTCTGCTATTATGTTTTATTATTATGTTTTAAACTATCACATAAATTTTGTTACTCTTTTTTTTCCCCCTTGTTGGTTAGCTAGTTGTCTTTTTTTAATACCATTGAAGTCTACTGCATTTTTTATTGCTAGAGTTTCTTTTTCTTTCTAATGTGTTTGTATGATGATTAGACATAACTCTTTCATTTTATATTCCTTAAAATGTTTAAAAGTTAAAATAAAGAAAAAAACCGCAAAAAGAACATTTGTGCATGCCAGCTGGTGCGCAGTGTTTTCTTCATTGCTTTTCTCTCCTTCGTTGATTTTCTCATGGCCAAAAGCTGAACATTATGCAAGTGCCAATCGCTTTGTTCATCTGGCTATCCTTTTGTTGATCAGCAAGGTTTTTATGGCTCGTATTAGAGGGACGCTTTTTTTAGCTTGAATTTTCATTCAGTAAATTCCACTTTGAGAGTAGTCATTTTCTTCTCTTTTTTCCTTCACGTTTGCCTTTCTCTTTTTTTGTTGACTTGTTGAACATAAATGTCTAGGTGTTGAGAAAAAAATTATGCGGGACGGGATAGGAAGATTTAGGGAAAACATTTTTCGAAATACTGGAAGCTTCGCTAGCAACTTCTCCTGAAGATGAAGCTGTAAAGATTTCAGATAAGATAATAAGCTTTTTCACTTTTTTAGAAGAGATTTTACGATTGTGTTTTTAAAGGATTGCAAAAAAAAATTGATGACCTTTAAGTCCTTCGATGTATAATGCTTTTTTTGAAACAAAGTTTTTTGCAGGTGCTATTTTTTTCACTTTCTTTTTTGCTGCTTTTTATAAACATAAAAATGACTTTTTCTTGGTTTTTTTTCTAAAAAAGTTGCCGTGCTTTCGGAATTTCAAAATTTATTTTAGTAAGAGTTGGATAAGACTAAAGATTAATTGTATCCAACTCTAAAAGCATTTAGCTATTCGTGTTTTGTTTTTGCTGTTTATTATGTTTTTAACAATGTTTCTAATCTTTTTGATTTTCAGCTTATAATGCCACCAAAAAAGCGCCAATCTGGAACTACAAATAATCAAGTCGTCTCTGACAATAAGAGATCGAGACATCAAAAACCAAAACTTCAATCATCGCTTCCAAAACTTTCTAAAAAAGAACGTGAACAATATACTGTAAAAGTGCCATATCTACAATCATACTCTTATCCACTTGCCATCATTGAATATATTTCAAGAAATCCATCAAATCTTGATGATCATAAAAACTTAATTGGATCTGCAAAATCGCTTTTACGAATGAGCCGGATTATTCCAGTAGAAAATGTTCGAAATTGTAGAGATGATAAAAATAAATTTGAGGCAGACAAATGCAGATTTGATTTAACTGAAAAATCCTTTGATATGTGGGTCACTTCGTATTTCACTGTTCGAAAATTCCCACCAAGAACACCGTTCAATCCATATTTTGCTTCAACTTTATTAAAACGAATTTATCGATGCACCGCTAAAATGTTACATTTACATTTCCAAATTTTAACATTTCAAGAATTAAAATTCCTTTTTTCTGTCGATGAATTACAACATGTTGTACTTATTAAAATTGTTGTCAAAAATGACGTTGGTGGCAGTGTTGTAGAATTTGAAAAAGTTTTTGAGACTTTATTAAAAGCAGAACGTATGGAAATGTAAGTGGTTATAAGAAGTTTTTTTTGATAAATTAAGAAAACAACTGTTTTTAGCGCATTTGCTCCTGGAAAACATGGGATCGGCAATGATACAGCAAGAAGAATGGTTGAAATGTTGGAAAATGAAAAAGTTCGGCATTCACTTGATTTTAAAAGTATACCTGAAAAGTTCGATTTTGCAACATTTGCTAGTTTTTTTAAGGTTTGTTTATGCCAAATAAATTTCATTTATAAGAAAGAATAATGCAGTAAATATGAGTGAATTTTTTCATTTTGCTTGAAAGATAACACTATTATTTTTAACTGAAGTAAAATTTAATGCATTTTTCTTACGACAGAGTTAAATAAATATTTGATTATTCTATAGTTCTATTTTTTTCATTTCGCTTAAAAGTTAATGATGGATTTTTAGACAAATTTAACTGGCACTCAACGTATTACACATGGAATAGATCTCAGCTTTTCCACTGCAATTTCTCAAACATTTAAAAATCAGCTTCAAACATTTTTTCATGAAATTATTGCACTTGTTGAACATCATAATCTCACAAGGAATCGTGTTCCATTAATAAAATTTATTGGACATGATAAATTATTATATGAGAAACTTCAAAAACTTAAAGAAATTCGATACAGTCGACGGCAGTTGCCCAACATGTAATCACGCAGAACAACTCCAAGACGATAAATGGAAAGAGAGATGTGTTAAATTTTTTTGTCATAAAAGTTATCTGTTTTTTATTAAATTCATTTTTGGTTTTGTGTTTTCAATATGTGTTTAAAATTATTTTCATTTAGAAATTATCGAAACAATAAGCTTTACTATTGTTTTTTTCTAAATTTGTTTATTTTTGTTGAATAATAAAATTTGGTGCTGGAGATTTTTACGATTTAACAAATGTGGAACTTCTTTTGTATACGATTTTTTAAGTAATGGCGGGTCAAGATGCAGTTTAATAACACACAAGCAATAGAAAACTGAAAAAATACGTAGTTTCTCTAATGTCAGATGTAGTATATGGATTGCAACTCTTTACGTTAGATAAAAATGTTAAAGATAATATCATTTTGTTAAACTGCTCAGCGGTAGCACACTAAATATCACTAACTACGAAGGCAGAGAATAAAAAAGAGGCAAGATAAAACACTGAGAAAAGAGAAAGAGAGCAATCATTTTTTGTTGTTTCACTTTTTTTCTATCATCAAACATGTTATCCAACTGAAAAAACAAAAAGTTATTTTTTTGATGTGCACCAAACAAAAAAAATATGGCAAAAAATGTGGTGCCTGCCATTTTGTGAGAAAAATTCCTTCCATCTGCTTCTCTCTTTCTGATACCGATCAATGTCCAGCAGTGCAGTGAAAGTTGCAGCTGCAATTTACGCAACTGTGGGTCACTGTGTGTATCCATCTGCTTTTGCCATACAATCCATCACACTTTTTTTGAACTGCCTTGATCAATTCTGTCAAAATAAAAGCTCATTGTATTTCTGTCTCATTTTTATTTTTTATAAATGCCTGATAGAAAAAAAACCATTAAACGATTCTCATTCTGTTATAATCTTGTGACCATTGTTAAAAGCTTATTTTTTACAAATATTAGATGACCTTAACAAAAAAAAGTAAGAATCTCCAGTAGAGATTAGACTTTTTTTGAAACCCAATTTTTGTTGTCGTCATTTTTTCTTTATTTTTCTTTTTCTTCAATAAATTTCTGCAACGAATTTTCTGTATTTTCTTTTTCTCATGAGAAAGTTCCTGCTAAATCTCTCAGGGCCAAAAAGAGGTCAAGCAACCCATATATAAGCAGCCCTCATCCTTACCAAAAATCAGTATCGAAATCAGTCTCATTAGTTTCAGCGACAGCAAGAAGGTTGCGGTCTCAAGAGAGTCAATCTTGCAGTGGTTTCTGTCGTCCTTATATTTCAATTTATTCTCCCCTTCCCCACTCATACTTTTCCATAAATGAAGCATCCATGGGTTCTTTTCTAGTTTTAATCTTTAAAACTTTTCAGCGAAAATGCCATCAGAAACTCTTGATCATACCCCGAATCCCTTACTTCAAATGCTTTCTGAAGAAGAACGCAAGGGATACACTGTTCAATCTCCGTATCCCCAATCATATTGCTATCCAACTGCCATTATTTTGTACGTTGCAAGAAATCCTGCCAGTCTTAATGAACATTATAATTTTATTCAATCTGCCAAAGCCCTCTTTCGTTTAAGCCGAATTATTCCTGTTAAAAAGGTTGAAAGCTGTGCAGATGATGGGAATAAAATGATGGTGGATGGTCATATATTTAATTTAGCTGATAAATCTTTTGAAATGTGGATTACTTCAGAACTATGGATTCGAACACAGATAAATCCATATTTTGCATCAACTTTGTCAAAACGAATTTATCGTTGCACTCCAGCAATTTTGGTATTACTTTATCAAATTTTAACATTTGAACAATTAAAAGGTCTTGGTTCTGGTGATGATTTGAAATCTGTTTCATTCACTGAAAATATTATCAGAAATGATGTTGATGGAAGTATTGTAGAATTTGAAAATGTTTTTGAAGTTTTATTAAAATCCCGTTTTGCTGATATGTAAGTCATGTCATGATGTTTTTTAAAAGGCTTAAAAAGAAAATTCTTCTTTTGTTTTAGCAAACTTCCTTCTGAACAACATGGAATCGGTAAAAATACAGCTAGAAAAATGGTTGAATTTTTTGAGAACTCAAAAATCGCCCGCACTATTAGCATCAGAAAAATTCCTGAAAATTTTCAATTCGCAACATTTGGTTGCTTTTTAAAGGTTCGTTTAAAACAGGTTATGTTACGGAAATAATATCGGCTATCGCCTTTATTCAAAATATGCTGTGTTCTGTTTTGTAATAGTTTTAATATAAAATCATACTATTTTTTTTGTTCATTTTTAGGCAAATTTAATTGGCAATCAATACATTAAACATGGAATACAACTTACTTTTTCTGATACAATTTCTCAAGAATATAAAGATCAACTTCAAACGTTCGTTTATGATATTATTGCAATTGTTGAACATGACCGTTCTCTAGAAGGTAAAGGTGTTCCATTAATAACATTTGTTGGACATGATGAACAAGCATTTAATAAACTTTTCCGTATGAAAAAACTTCCTCCAATGGCAAGAAAAACAGTTCGCTGAGCAACATCAACGCAGTGAATACAAAAGTTGCGCTATAAAATGCCATTGTCAAAAATTTATTCTATTTTTAAATGTCGCTTTTACTTTTCTTTATTATATCTAAAATTGTTTTACACAAATTTTTTTCGTAATTTTCAACTTTGTTATGATTTTATTTTCTTCAGTTTGTAAAAGTGTTTTTAAAGTTCACAAAATTTTGTTTTATTTGTTCATTTTTTCGATCTTGTGAATTTTCGTATTTATTAAAAAATTGAATAACATATGACTTGGTTCTTTTTGTTGTATTTTTACGATTTTTATAACTCACAAAAAACTTGAAATAATATTATATTTTATTGCAACATTTGAAATGAGTTTTCGTTACCCTTTAAAATTTTCTTTGACTAAAAATATTTTTTTGTTTTTTCGTTTCTTTTTGTTCTTTTTGTCTTTTTTTCACTTCAAATCTCTATAAAAAAAGGCGCGAAAAACAGTTTGATGATTTTCATATGATTAAAATCTATCATTTAAAATGCTTATTTTTCTTTCGAAAAACTTAATGACCTTGATATTTTTTAACTTTTCTTTCCTCTATCAATAGATGTTTTTTTTCGTCGTTTTCTATTTTGCTTGTTTTTTTACGGAACACACACGCGCATTCTTTTTTCTTGCAAAAATTTTATTTTTGTGCAAATGTTTTCTTTTAAACTTCTTTAATAGAGGACTAAATTAGGATCTTAGGGGAAATTCGTAAAAGCCAGATACTGTCACAGAAGTAAATTTCAGCAGTTTTAGAATTAAGCGTTATGTTGATTACCCTAAAAAGTTTTTATCATACGTTTGAACTTGAATTTGACATTGTTTTTTCGCATCTCCTTGAAAGACAATTGACTGTACATGCTTTTAACATAATCAAAACATCTGACTGAAAGTATATAGACATTAAATGTATTATCGCGCATTCTGCAATAAAGTCATTGTTTTTGTTTTATTTGTGTTATACCTTAAAATCATCAATGCTATGTTACAATTCACACTTTCAGGCAGATATGCAACTAAGAAAACGGCCAGCAGCTAATCAAAACCAACAAGCTGTTTCTGACAAGAAGAGATCGAGACGTCAAAAACCGAAACCACAACTATCGCTTCCAAAGCTTTCTAAGAACCAATGTGAACGATACACTTTAAAGTCCCCCTATCCTCAATCCTACTTTTATCCAACTGCTATGATTTCACATATTGCAAAAAATCCTCCCAATCTTGATGATCATCAAAATCTCATCAAATCTTCAAAATCCCGTTTTCGTGCCAACCGGATTATTCCAGTCAAATATGTTCAAAACTGTATAGCTGATGAAAATAAATTTGAAGCAGGTAGTCATGGATTCAATTCATTCAATTTAGCTGATGCAACTTTTGAAATCTGGATTACATCAAGACTTTTAATTCATTCATCTTCAAGCCCATATTATGCTTTAATTTTGTTGAAGCGAATTTATCGATGCACTCCTCAAGTTTTGCGAATACATACTCAAATTTTAACTTTAAATGAAGTTAGATTTCTTGCTTCTGGTAATGAATTGGAAAATGTGCAGTTTTTTGAGAATATTGTCAAAAGTAATGAAATTGTTGCAGAGTTTGAATTTATTTTTAAAGTTTTATTGAATTCACGAAGAATTGGAATGTAAGTTATACCTTGAAAATTTTTTACACAATAGGACCTATCTTTTTTTAGCAATTTTCCTTCAAAACAACATGGAATTGGCAAAGATCAGCAAGAGAAATGATCGAGATGTTGGAAGATACGAAAATCTTTCATTTTATTAATTTAGAAAATATTCCTGAAACTTTTCATTTTGCTACATTTGCTTGCTTTTTAAGGGTCAGTTGATAGCAAAAATATCATAAATTTTTATTGGAAACTATAGTTCTTGACAAAAGTATTGCATACCCCAAAAATTTGTTGTTTTTTTGTTATTTTTATGTTTATTTAAAATCGTTTTGACTGTACTTAACTACATTTGACTTTTTTAATAATAGTATTCACTGCTCAAAATAGAAGTAATAAATTCTTACCATTGGTTCTTTTTAGACGAATTCAACTGGTGATCATCATGTCAAACAAACAATCGGTCTTGAATTTTCTTCAACAATTTCACAAACATTCAAAAATCAACTTCAAGCATTTGTTTATGAAATTATTGTACTGGTTGAACAAAATCATTCTTTAAGAGGATCTTGTGTTCCATTAATTAAGTTTCCAGGTCATAATGAAGTAGCATATTCTAAACTTCGTGATATGAGAAAACCTAGGCGACAATCTCCAACAAAACTAGTAAGAATATGGAATTGATCTTTATTGTTAACAATTTGGACTTTTACGAAATTAAATTTTTGGCAGCACAATTGACGTTAATGGATTTTCTTTTCTTTTAAAAATAATACTCGGTATAAATGATATGCGGAATCTTTAATTTCATTTTTTAACTTTGTTGTATTATAAAATTTTATTGTGAACAGTTTATTCTATTTTTTAAAAAAAATCTTTTTTTTGTTTTTGCTATTTCTGCAGTTAATAACCAAAAAAATTTTTAAATTTTTCATGTAAAATTTTTAAAACAATAAACTTTTTCTCTTATTGCTATGATTTCTTTTTCTCCTGTTTATAAAAGTGTTAAAAACAACATTTTTTGTTTGTTTATTTTTTCTGTCTTGTGAGTTTTTATTTTTAAAAGAAAAATAATTTCTAAAACAATTTGTTCAAGAATTTTATTTATTTTTTTTAGTTTGGTTTCTTAAAGGGTTTTAAAACATTAAAAAAAGGAAGAGCGAAACACGGCAAAATGATTGGTGTCTGCCAGATTATTCGCGAATTTTTCTCATTTTCATTTATGGTCACACTAGGACATTGCACAACCGTTTATCACTATTTGCACCTAAACAAAGCGGCAATCTGCATTTGCAAATAACCACACTGCTTCTGATGAATACAAGAAGAAACTGCGTCTTCGAAAACCAAAACCCTAATCTCAACCATCACGTCCAAAACTCACTAAAAAAGAACGCAAACAATATACTGTTAAAGCTCCCTATCCTCAATCTTACTGCTATCCATCTACTATTGTTTCATATATTGCAAGAAATCCAAAATATCTTGATGATCATAAAAGTTTCCAAATATAACGATGTTTTAAACAAAAAAAGCAAAAATGAGTGCACTTTTTTATTTTGTTTGAAATTTGCCTGAAAACTTGTATAGTTCCTTTTACTACAATACAGCATTCTCATGATGGATATCTTATTTTAGAATCTTCTTATTGACTCCTTTTTAGGTAACTTTAACTGGGAATCAGCACATCAAACATGATATAAAACTTACATTTGCTACTACAATTTCACAAGTATTGAAAAATCAACTTCAAACTTTTGTTCATGAAATTATTGTACTCGTCCAACAAAATCGTTCTCTCAGAGGTTTTTATGTTCCAGAAAATTAATTTCCTGGCCAAGATGAAGAAGCATATAGGAAACTTCTAAAACTACGACAAAAGCGCCTGCAGTGGGCACCAATGTCAACAGGCGGACTAAGACATTAAAAGCAAAAACGTGTTTTAAAACATGTCAAAAATTTATTATATTTTTTAATTGTGTTCAAGCATTTTTTGATTTTGAGGTTTTTTGTATCCTTTAAAAAAAGTTTTTTATTTGGTTTTCCAGTTTCAAAATGTAAAACAGCTAACTTGAAAAAAAAGATTTTTAAAAACAATGTCTTTTGCAAAACAAAATCTCTCATTATCTAACAAATCTCACCTGCATAATGAATACTTGTCAAATATTATAAATGTGTTATTAATGAATTTTTTAAGAAATCCTTGCTATTATACATTTTTAAAATCATTGGCATTAAAATTGTATAACATAAATAGCTATCGTTTGCTATTTATTAGCTATATTCGTATTAGCTAATAAATCCCAAGGAGGCTATTACTGATATTTTGTGCCTAACTATCCCTTCCTATGACGAATATATAGTCGAAATATGGGGCCTCAACTTCGGCGTAACCTGAATACCTCTACGGTCAATGATCATAATATCTATAATGGAATTTCTGAGTATCGTTGCATTTTATGTAACAACTTCACAAAATTTTCAAAACCTGTTCTATTTCTATTACACACA
Organism: Panagrolaimus sp. LJ2400; assembly: GCA_024447215.1. Taxonomy (NCBI): domain Eukaryota; kingdom Metazoa; phylum Nematoda; class Chromadorea; order Rhabditida; family Panagrolaimidae; genus Panagrolaimus; species Panagrolaimus sp. LJ2400. Next base: position 587,567 of record JAMRYA010000007.1, on the reverse strand, counting down.
CAAAAAATAAAAAGTGAATTTGCAATTATATGTATCAATTATGTTCTTAATGTTTCTACTTTGATGTATGAATCACCATGGGCTTTTTTTGTACAAATGAAAAGGTAGCACTCCTTTTTTGTTTAATCTTTTCATGGTAAGATTAAAGGTGCGCTTCTTTTTCTGTGGTAGTATAAAAACTTCATTATCAATGACAACATGATATTGTCGTTAAAATGTCTGAGAAAAGAAAGCTAATGTTTCAAATATTGATTTTTGTTCTTTTATTGTCAGCTGTTACTGCTACATGTCCAGAAGAAAGTTATGAATGGCAAAATAATTGCTACTTTTTTGAAAACAATACTGCTGAATTTGCTGATGCTGAATCATATTGTTATTCAATTGGAGGTCATTTAGCATCAATTCATGATGGTTTTACAAATACTTTACTAGCACGTAAGTCAAATCTTTTTTTTCAAATTATCATAAGCTGTTTAAAAAGAAATTGTAGAGTGATTTTTGTAGCTACACAACGTGAAATCGCTTTTTACTTTCATTTTTTCAGAAAAAGGTAATCATTATTTTCTTCAAAACGATGACACAATCGATTTCTGGATTGGTTTTACAAATATGATGACCCTACAAAATTGGACATGGATGGATGGAACTCTTACAGATTTTATTGAATGGCAAACTGGTGAACCTAATATCTCTGATAATGCCAATTGTGCCAGTTTATCACTCAATGGTGGTCGATGGAAAGCAGATGATTGCTTGAAAACAAAACCATATGTTTGTAAGGTGGATAAATCTCTTTTTGATAGAACTACAACACCTGTACAAAAATGCAGTGGTAATTTTACATATTTTCAACAAACTGATTCTTGTTATGCATTGTTTTATCCTTATTGGGGTGGCAAAACTTGGAGCTTTGGTGAACAACTTTGTCAAAGTTTTGGGGGACATTTGACCTCTATTCATAGCTATGAAGAAATGCTGTTTGTATTGCGTAAGTTTTTTAATGAAAACTAATTTTTTGTGAACAAATTTCTATTTTGCCCCGACAGTTTTATTCAAAACTTTTACCTTGGATTTAAGATTTTGATTTTTGCTGCTCCTAAATTGTTCTCTCCTCATTTCTTTTTAAATAATTTTAGATATTGCAACACCAAATGCTTTCGCAGACACCTATCCCTGGACAGGATTATATTCCCCTGATCAAAATGAACATTGGAAATGGTCCGATGGATCTGCAGTTGATTATATTCGATGGTCACCCGCTAATCCTATAGACGATAATACTCGTAGTTGTGTCTATCTTTCTTCTACAGGTTATCAAAATTATCTCTGTGATTTAACTTCTTCTATTGTGTGTAAAATTAAAGCTCATAATTAATTTTCAATATGTCTATGCTTAACAAACTGCCTTTTCTACAAGAAATTGTAACAATTATTATTGTATTTATTCTTTTCTTTTAAGCAACAAACCAAGAGATAGTAAGAAAGGATTAAGAAAAATATTTATCACTCAGAACTGACTGACAGTTAAAGTTTTTTCATATTCCTTCAGAGAAAAATAAATTTTTTTAAGAAAAATGCAACGACACAAAACTCCCAGAGAGTTTTTTTCCCATTTTTTATACATTCCTGTCGACCGTCAATTTAAGCATTGGTTCAATCAAACTTTAAACAAAGAATTCAATGTTTTCGCTTTGCTATTTTTGTGTTGTCATCTATTATTTTTTATGTACAAATTTACATTTATTTATTTGATTTTAGATAGATTTTTAAAAATGGTTGTTGAGCTCATAGTAAAAGATAAAAATGAGAAGCTGCAGTTTAAAGGAAAATGCCGATTAAGAATTAATTCTGTCTCAAAGTTATTACTTGTTAAACCTTTTTTTAAAAGTAAATTTATTTTTTGTAAACTAGTTGTCGTAAAAATAACATTTTCAGAGTTTAAAGTGATTTCTACAATTTTTAAATGGAAATTTATTGCAGAGAAAGTACGTTTGTTGTATTTTTTTCTTCAATGTTTATAATTAAGCAATTTTTAGAATATTTTATTTGTCCTTGCAAAAAATGAATCTAACAATTTTGCATTAATTTTTGATGAATTAAATAAATGCAATGAAGTTTATAATTTTCTTTGTAAACACGGTGTAAGATTTTCTTTCAAAAAAGCTTTCAGCGCATGATAAAACTTTTTAGGCAACTGCTGGGAAGAAAGAAATAATTTCACAACACATTTTTTCTTCTTTTTTCAAAGAGATTGCTTTGAAAAAAGAAGGTAGCGTAACAGAAATATTATGTAAATGGAATAAGAAACATACAAAATATAAAAATGTCTATGACGCTTTTAATTCATGTGATACTGTAAGCCAAGAGTAAGTCAATGTGTGCTTTTAAAATTAATATCAATTATTTTTCAGAAACAAAAAATCAAGAAAACGTAAAGCAAATGATATTAAATATGAAAATGAGATTGATGTCCAATCCCATGATGATGAAGGTATAAACATTAAAAGCAGATTCATCAAATCGAAATGTGATAACAAAAATTTTGAACGGTATGGTTTTATAAATAAAAAAGAGGCTTTGAGACAAAAATGACCTTTATTTTTAGGAAACGCTTACAAATTCAAGATCCACAAATATCAAAAAATATTGTTAAAGCTCCATATTTCATGATGTCTTGCGAATATAATCCAGAGAAGCATGAAATTGTTGAAACTTCCAATTTTAAAATATTTGAATACATGCATAAAGGAAAAATGTCATCTAAACTGATTGTATTTTGTCCAACAAATAAAAATTTATGCTACGAATATTACTGGACCAAAAAAAATTATTTATATCGATGTTCTTACTGTGCTTTCGAAAAGCAAGTAACTGCTACAATATTTAAAGATGAGAAATCACATCAGAAGTTGATGCTCAGCAAAACTGAACACGTTTGTGACCTTCGAGAATTTGATTCCAAAAAATATACAAATGATATAATGGTTGATAAATCAATGTATAAAATTACTTCATCAGTTTTACGTCAGATAAAAAATAAAATTCTTATCTTTTTTACCAATAAAGAGAAGAATTTTTGTTACAAATTTGGCTATGACCTCAAAGAGAAATGTTATTACTGTTCAAGATGCTTACTTTCTAAAATACGTATTGCTGCAGTAATTCAAAATGAAGGGAAAGAAAATGAATGTGCTTTTGTAAGCAATCAGGAACATGTGTGTAAGCCATTTGAATATTCAACAATTACAAATGGAAATATTATTCAAGCACCAAACTATCAATTAGTAAAAAGAAAAGCAAATGGTAAAATTATTCAAAGGCTCGCTGTATTTATTAATGAACAAAACACTGAATGTTTTGAATATACTTGGATGGAAAAGCCAAAACACTTTGTATGCAATAGATGCCAATATCATTATAAAACTCATGTGTATGCACAAATATTCAAAAACAATAAAAGTGAGGAATGTGTCGAACTTTCGTTGACAGCGCACAAATGTAAACCAATCAAATTTGTTCCAGAAATAATTACTCCCAAAATCGTTAAACAACCTGATTTCAAATTATATGAAATTACTTGGAGTAACAGATCTGTTAAAAGATTGGCAATTTTCAATTCAAAAAACAAAACTCGTGGTTATATCTACACTTATCATCAGGATAGAAACTGCTATGTTTGTTCAAGATGTACAAGAAAAAAGAAATATGTTACTGCCAAAGTTGTTCAAGCGGAAGATGGTCAAACTTATGTTGAACTAAACGAAACTGAACATGCTTGCAAGATACAACAAATTTGATTGAGTGTTTGTCTTTGTTTACAAAAACATTTATAAAATAAATTTTTTTGTTTGTATGCTAGAAAACTTGCGCTTTTATGAATCACCAATAAATTGCTTTTCTGATATTTCTAGAGCCCTTCAACTGCATTTCTTTCATAGATTTTGTATCCATCAGTCTTTTGCTTTATGCTTTTTTTTAAGCATTAAACAGCGTTAGTGTTCCAAAGTTGAATATCAGGTAATTAATTACCTGCAGTTGTCAATTAGACATGTCAGCAATGATTTTTTACAGCTGTTCTCATTTGCTAAAAAACGTAAAAAGAAAACTTGCGACTTGCTATCCCATTAAACATTTACATTGATCTTTTGAATATTTTGTTTAAAAAATGCTCTAACTTAATGAAACAAAAATGATAGAAAAAATAGCACCATAATAATAAAACAAAAAATATTTTAAAAAAGACTTTTCATGAGATCACCAACCAATTTTTAAGAGAAAAGTTATTGTATCAAATCAAAGAAATGCTTTTTAAATATCGTTTACTGACTATTAATAAAAATATGTGAGCAAAAGTTGTAAAACAAACATAAAAAAATAGGTTGCATGTCTTTTGCTTCTACAAAATTTGATTTAAATATTTTATGTAAGCTTTTTTTAGCAGGTTTTCTTTTTTTTCAATCCTTGACAAAATATGTCAAAAATTTTAAGAAAACATCAGTGAAGCAACCTTGCGTAAAATTTTATTTCTTGTGTTTTAATAAAAAAAGAATAAAAGTAATATATTTATTATGATGAAAGAAAAATTTGTATTGTTACACAGTTGTCGTTTTCTTTATTTCATTTGAGATTAAATTTTGATGAATATTAAAAATCTGTTTCATAATTTTTACTGCAGGCAACCAGACAATCCCCGTCGCAAAATTAAATAGACAACTCTTTTTCAAGTAATAAAAAAGTTTTAATAACTATTTTTGAGATTGCAATCTTTGATTTCGCAATTATACAAAATATTCAAACACCGACTTGTTTTCTTTTCAAACAATCAATGAAATACTTTTTTTTCAGTTTTATTTTATTTAAAAAAATGCAGTGAAAGTATGTCACATTGCGTGTATATTTTTGACATCGAATCTGTCTCTTTTTATTCTCTGCTGGGGGACATTTTTTTGAACAAATGCTTTTTTGCAATGAAACAAAATTTTTTGGAGGGAATTACTAAAAGCTGGACTTGGACTTGGCTACTAAAAGCTGGACTTGGATTTGGACTTGGACCTGAACTTAGATAATTTTTCGAAAAAAAAAATTTTTTTTTCTCGATATTGTCAAAAATTTGTACGGGATATATATTTTCGACTATGCTGATCACGAATATCAACTTTTTAGGTGACCTTCTCGAATTATATAACTAAATATTGGACATACAAAATTACCAAATTAGCAAAATTTTCAAACCGCAACATCTGAGCAAATTATTTAAAAAGGTCACCTAAAAAGTTGATATTCGTGATCAGCATAGTCGAAAATATATATCCCGTAGAAATTTTTGACAATATCGAGAAAAAAAAATTTTTTTTTTCGAAAAATTTTCTAAGTCCAGGTCCAAGTCCAGCTTTTAGTAGCCAAGTCCAAGTCCGAGTCCAGCTTTTAGTAATTCCCTTTTTTGGAAGAAAAAAAGAAAGTTTTAAATAATTATTGCCGCAAGAAAAAAAGTCAGTTAGCAATTCAATTCATATGTGAAAAGATTTATGGCAGGTTTAGGTCTCTCTTTCAGTAAAATTTAATAGATTTGTGTTAAACAAAATATATAAAATGTTTTCAGTTCCATACTATGAAAATTACAACAAATCTTCAAAGACATAATTAATTTATAACAACCGTTGCTTGGCATATATTTTATGTAAAAATGTAATTAGTCAAAAGTTTTTTACATTAAATAATTGCCTAAAATGAGCTGCAATAGCAATTCATGATTGACAGTTGAAAGGTTTATCTGCCGTTTTCTTCAAGTTTTTAGAGTCACAAATTTTATTTAAGAAAAGAACATTAAAATCTGCTTATTATGACCAGTCAGTTTTTTGATGATTTAATACATCTAAAAGTGCTGGATAGCAGTTTGAAGGTTATCACCTGTTTTTGCAGTAATATTTCAAAAACGAATTTAAGGCGGATTCACTGCTATCATACATTACTTTAATATGTAAATCGTTAGGAAATTATCATTATTATCACAATCAATCAGTTTTTTGATAATTTAAAACATCTAAAATAAAAAAAACTACTCCATTATAAATAATCAATAAAAATCATCTTGCCTCAGAATTCTCCAGAAATTACGTGATTCGAAGATAAGGTGAAAAGGGTAAGCTGAAAAAGCAGGCTCCTTTAAAATGCGGCATAAAATCAATGCAAAAAGGAACACGATGTGGGAGGGAGGTTCTAAAATTACGATAAAAAGATCACGTAATTTCTGGACAGTCCCCTATAGCAAATTTTTTAAAACAAACAAAATGGTATTCTATTTTTTATAATCAGAAAGGAAAAAGAATAGCGTTATTAGTATTTATTGCTTCAAGCAATTGCAGAACAATAATGATGTTAAAAAATGATGATTGTTAGAATCATCTAATTGTCACTTAAAAGCATCTGTTCTGTTTATTTGTCGATTTTTGTATATAATTTCTGTCCTTTTTTTAAAAAGATAAAGCAGTCATCAGAATATTCTATAATAGTCAATCAAGTTGCTATTTTTCAACTAAAACAAGAAGAAGAAAAAAAATTTCATTGATGTTTCAATGCATTTGTTTTGCAAGTCGTTGTTTGAATATTTTAAAAAGTTTTGACGACAAAAAATAAAAGTAGCACAAATAATAAGAAAGAATGATTTTTTTTAATTAAATGTTTATTTACGACGGGGACTGTCTAATGGCATGCATCATTTTAAATTTTTAAAATTAGCTCTAAAACGTATCACAAAATTTAATATTGCAAATATTTATTCTTTCAAACCTTATATTGATAATTTAAATTGTTTAAAAAATTAAAATGCTTTGTTAATTTTTCAATCTATTAAGCGAAGGGCGGATGAACATTATAGAAAAAGACATTTTTTTGGTTTTTTTCTTTCTTTTTTGCCAGAAGCGCATCGTTGACATCTCACTCATAAAAAATGTTTTTCTCTTTCTTGCCAAAATTTTTGACACTTTTTTTTCTAGATAACACACAAAAAGCAGCAAGTATGCAGTGTAGGTCATCTCATTCTTTTATTTTCCATACTAAAGTTTGTCATTGAATTAGGGATATCACGCACATACATTGACATAACAAAAACGGAGTTTAAAAAAATGTTTACCACTCTAACAATGAGTTTTTTTCCTGCCGTCAAACAAATCTGTTATATGTTTTTTTTTGTTAGACACAAGGAATAAAAGTTTAAACAAGAAATAAATAAAAAAAATTTTTAATAGCCAAAGAAGATACAAGGGAGGAACACATTTCTAATAATTTTTTTTGAATAACGTTCCTGAAAATTTTTCGAGTTCTGGAAATAAAAATGTCAAAGCAATTTTCTGTTCCTTTACAAATATCCGATTAAAATTATGCAAATTAGGTAGAACGCGCCCTTTTTATGGTGTCCTTTTTCCAAAAAATTTTATTTTTTCTTCTTCCCTTTTTTAACGTCAAATGCAAAAAAGGAAACTCACAATATCATTTTTTACACAAAACAGCTTTCGTTTAAAACTTGTTTTCCAGCAAAAGAGAAATGGAAGAGAAATAGAGGCAACTGCAGTGATATAAATGTGACACATCCAATGGCTATCTTTCGACTAATATTAAAACGCAGAAAAAAAGTGTTTCATTGATTATTTAGAGCTACTGCTGCACAACGTGTTTGAATATTTTGTATTGTTTCTGAGAAAGCAAATTAACAGTCAGAAAAATGATAATTTAAACCTATGTTTACAAAAAATTAACGCTTACATTCATTATGACGGCGACTGTTTAGTAGCATGCGTCATTTAAAATTAAAGTAAAATAATTAATACAGTTTATAATCATAGTTGGTTTTAATATATGTATTTTTAACAAAACTAAATGGAAATAATGAAATCTATGATCCACATTCAAACAAGAAACGAGTGCAAAAAAATTATATCCACAAAAGTGCTGTTCTTTAAATCAGTTTTTCTTTTTTTCTTTTTATCATTTATTCGATAAGGGTTCAAGAAATTAAAAACCATCATCTTTTTTGTGTATTTTAAATCCCATTTTATTTTTTTTAATGTTCAATAAAAATTCTCTGGCAGTTTTTTATTAATTGCTTTTTTTTGCTTCTTTTCGTCATATCTTTTGTTACTTGATTAAAGCTTATAGCTTAGAATTGTTTGAACAATTCTTTATTTTTTCATTGTTTTTTATTAAATAAAATATTCAAAAAGGAAAATCTCCAAAATTCAGTTTGAAAAACACTGTTTTTTTTCAGTATAAAGTGAATGATAGAGAAAGAGATTAAAAATAATTTATGCAGCATAAATTATGTCATGCTGCAGATAGAGACCCTTTTTTAAATAAAACAGTTAAAGTAAATAAAAAACACTTCACTGATTTTTCGAAGCAATTGCAACTCGTTCTTTGAATATTTCGTATAATTTTTGACATCCAAAAACTTGCAGTCATAGTTATTAAAACTGATTATATTTGAGAAATTTATGTTTGCACAACTTTGTGATGGAAATTGTCTGGCACAGTGCATTAAATATTTTTAAAAAATCTTTTATCGTTCCACAAAAATTGAGGTGAAAGGAAATAGATATGATGGATTATGTGTCATAAAAATTTAAGCTTCTCATTTAGCATGCGTATTCATGTATCAGTTAAATTCATATATAAACTTTTTTTTCGCAATAATGCAAAAAAGTTTCAATTTAACATAGAATTTGAATGGCACAGTTTTCCCTCAAAATATTTTTTAATCTATGTTTTTCAATGAAATACTGAATAAACAATCCATCAAACTCTACACTAAATTTTTTTTGTTTAAAAACATGTTTTTTCAAGCAAGTTTTTGGATGTCAAAAATTATACGAAATATTCAAAGAACGAGTTGCAATTGCTTCGAAAAATCAGTGAAGTGTTTTTTATTTACTTTAACTGTTTTATTTAAAAAAGGGTCTCTATCTGCAGCATGACATAATTTATGCTGCATAAATTATTTTTAATCTCTTTCTCTATCATTCACTTTATACTGAAAAAAAACAGTGTTTTTCAAACTGAATTTTGGAGATTTTCCTTTTTGAATATTTTATTTAATAAAAAACAATGAAAAAATAAAGAATTGTTCAAACAATTCTAAGCTATAAGCTTTAATCAAGTAACAAAAGATATGACGAAAAGAAGCAAAAAAAAGCAATTAATAAAAAACTGCCAGAGAATTTTTATTGAACATTAAAAAAAATAAAATGGGATTTAAAATACACAAAAAAGATGATGGTTTTTAATTTCTTGAACCCTTATCGAATAAATGATAAAAAGAAAAAAAGAAAAACTGATTTAAAGAACAGCACTTTTGTGGATATAATTTTTTTGCACTCGTTTCTTGTTTGAATGTGGATCATAGATTTCATTATTTCCATTTAGTTTTGTTAAAAATACATATATTAAAACCAACTATGATTATAAACTGTATTAATTATTTTAACTACAACTAAAATAAGATCTTAAAAATCAATATATGTGTACTGTAATCTTTATAAAGCTCTGTTTTTGGGAATGGATAATATTCTTTCTCAGAATTTTATGTCGGATTTAAATGTAAAATCTATATTATTATGTCCCATACTCCATTTTATCTAACTCTGTTTTGTGAAACGAAAAAAGGTTTATTTTTAAAATATTAAATGCAAGACACTCAGGATCACAGTATAATGTAAGCATTTATTTTTCTAATAAAAACAGGTTTTAACAACAGTGATTGCAAATTTTTTGACATTAAAAATTATACAAAAAAATTCAAACAACGTCTTGCTTCGAAAAATCAATGAAACACTTTTTTCTTGATTATTTTGCTTTAGTTGATAATGAGCGACTAGTGTGTCACATTGTGTATATTTTTGACGTCAAAAAAGCCTCTTTTTCTTTTTCATTCCCTTTAAATTAGAAAAATAGTTTTGTGCAAAATGTGATGCATTTTCCTTTATTCTTTTTTTTTTCGTGAATAAATATTTTAATGTCATGGGGAAACAAATGATTGTGCTTTTTTGAGGATGATAAGCAGTTTGCATTTTTTACTTATTAGAATGTAGGTCAATAATTCTATTTTTCCCCTTATAAAGTTGTTAAAAAATATATATCTTGAAACGTTTATCGCTATGAATTTCATGAAAAACTGATAAATAGGTTTTAGTATAGTCCAGATGTCAGTACCTTTATTACAAGATAAAATTTGGGGAAGAATGTAAAAGTTTTACCTAAATTTTTAATGCACGCTACGAGAAAATCCTCGTAGCAAAACTATAGAAATAAGCAGATTTTTAAAAATTCAGTTTGCTTAACTATTTTTGTGATTGTTAATTTGGTTGCGCAAAAATCATCCAAAATGTTCAAACACGTGCTAGAGAGAGAAAAGTGCTTCGAGAAATCAATAAAACATTTTTTATAGTTTTAACTGAACAAAAGGCAATGCGTGTGTCACAATGCATTTAAGTTGTCTCTTTTTCCCATTTCACTTTTTGTTTCGTTTTGTCTTTCATATTTGTGAATATTTTATTAAAAAAGGGAAGAAAATAGAGTTTGATAGGTTTTTAGTGCTCTCCGAATTAGTTTAATAAAAAAGGATCAGTTTTTTTATATCGATTATGCATAAAAAGAGATCGTTATTTATCACATTGCCGTGATCACCGGTACACTGTGAAAAGCAAAAATCAATCATTTACATAGGAAAAATTTTAAAGCATCCGTGTATTTTATTTTCCTTTTGTTTCTTCCAAAACATTAATATATCTATGACAAGTACGTGTACTTTATTGACCAAGCTTTGTAAGTCAACATTTGAAAAGAACTTTTACGTTTTTTTTCTTATAAAAAAGTAATTTTTAATTACAAGTAAAAATGAATCACCAATAATTAACTATAAACTAATTTTCAATCATTCACTTTTAAATCAAAATAAAGAAACCAGAAACTGCAAAACAAAGGAATAACACGTTTTTGATGACTTCATTAACCACTGAAAAAATGTTTTTCTCTTTTTATGATACATTCTAAAACTTTATTGCCTTCATTTCATTTAACTTTTTTTCTAATTATAATTATGGACCCCCTCATTTCTGTTATAAATGAGCTTCGAAAATTGAATACTATTATTGATCATCAATCTATTAAGCTACCACAAATTGTTGCAGTTGGAGCACAGGTATTACTTTTTTCAATGACAATATTTTGGCAAGAGATCTTTAATTTAATATATTAATTTTAGTCAGCTGGTAAAAGTTCTGTAATAGAAGGAATAGTTGGATGGAGTTTTTTGCCAAGAGGAAACGATGTTGTAACTCGATGTCCGCTAGTGTTAAATCTTGTTAACGTTCCTGAAGATGATCCACGACGACAAGAAACAAGTAAGTTATTTTTGCTTTTTGGCGCATTGTGTTTTTACGGAAACAACCTTTCATTCAACAATAATTTTTTTAGGGATAACAGGTGATTGGGCAACATTAGATCATATTAGCAACAAAATTTTTACTGATTTTGAAGAAGTAGAAAATGAAATTCGTAATAAAGTTCCTCCAAAAGTCAGTTACTACCTAGCATGACATAAACATTGCCATTAAAAACAGTATCTTATTAAAAAACCTTTAAACAACAAAGATGTTTTTGCAGACAGTTTCCAGTGTTCCGATTATTTTAACAATTTATTCCCACAAAGTTGTTGATCTTTCATTGGTGGATTTACCTGGTACTATTAAAGTTAATCTTGAAGACAAAGACAACACTATGAAGGTAAGTGGCATTAGAATTTGTATCAAAACAATTTTAAAAGATGAATGGAAAACCATTGTCGCTATTGTGGGCTCCATTTATAGCAAGACATTAAAGCCATGGTAGAAGAATACGTTAAAAATCCAAAATCTCTTATTCTCGCTGTAACCCCTGCAAATAATGATGCAAATAATTCTGATGCATTACACATCGCAAAAAAATATGATCCAGAAAGAAATCGCACATTATGTGTTTTAACAAAGATAGATTTAATGGATAAAGGTACAAACGCATATGATTTGTTGACAGGAAAGAAGTTTCATGCAAAACTTGGAATAATTGGTGTTCGATGTCGATCGCAGGAAGAAGTGCTGAATAAAACAAGCGTTGAAGATTGCATGACGCAGGAGGCTGAGTTTTTTAGAAACAATTATCGACCAATTGCAAGGAAGAATGGGATGCCGTATTTGAGGCAGCAGTTGAATAAAGTGAGTTGATTATGCAAATTTTGTTTTTGTTTTTGACAATTTGTTAGTTATCGTTTTTCTCAATTATCAAATTTTCGATATCGAAATTTCGATGATTTACCCCTACTTTAGCTTCTCGTAAATCACATTGCCAACCACCTTCCGGGGCTAAGAGATGAAATCAACAACATGGTAAACGAACAGCTACTTATTCAAGCAGAGCTAGGTGCTCCTCCAACCGATGATCCTGAAATGACTGTTAATGAAGTAATCCGAATTTTTGCAGAGCTATTCAACAAATTACTTGATGGTTATCAACATGACATTGAAACGAATAAATTGTAATTTGCATAATTTTTACTGTTGCTAACAATCAAATTTTGCAGGGTTGGTGGTGCTCGAATAAATGTGGCATTTAAAGATTTTTCAAGTTTTCAAGAAATTAAACCTGAAGATGGCTTGACCCAAGACGTTGTAATAAATGCATTACGAAATTCACATGTAAGTTTTAAAAAAAACAATTTTTTTTTGCCTTCACGAAGCTTTTTGTAACAGACAGTAACATAAAAAGTAGAAAAAAAACTTTTTTTCTGTTCCCATCATTTTTTCTCTCAAGCAATTTTTGTAACAATAACTCTGAAAAGAGAAACTACTTATTTTTGGTAACTATTATACAAAAAATATGCAAATTTTTTATGCAGAACCTTATTCAAGTTTGCATTTGGTAAAATCCTAATTTTTCAGGGCACCAGAATCCCCATGTTCAACTCAGAGTTCTGCTTCACTCAACTAGCTGTCCGTCAAATGAAGCGACTGAAAGAGCCAAGTGTTGCCTTTGTTGATACAATCAAAAATATTTTGCTAGAAATTGTTGATTATTGTACCGAAAAAATTACTGAACATGAAAAAAATCGATTTCCACGACTTTATAAAAGAATCAATAAAATCGCATGTGATATTGTCAATGAAAGACTTCAACCAACTAAAAGTTTTGTTGAAGAACTTGTTGATATGCAGTTAAATTATATCAATATCAGGCATCGAGAATTTGATTTAAATAAGCCAATCGATTTCTTTGGGTCACAGAATGATCAAAGTATTCCAACTCAAAATGCAGTTGATGTTGAAGAAAATGGATTTGAAGCACCTGAAGATGGGGTTGTTAATGATGTTGACGACATTCCAGTTGAAACATTTTTGCCATCATCGTTGAAGAAAAACAGTGTAACAAAAGTTGAAAAGAAAAAAGTTGCTTTATCTCCACCACCACTACCGCCATCAGCACCACCATTGTCTGCTCCAGAAGATATCGAAATTGAACAATGCAGAAAATTACGTAAGCTATTTTGTTTAATTTTTAACAAAATGTGTTACCCAAATTTATTTTCAAAATCGGTTTTTATGCAGAGTTTTACCTATTTGCTTGTTTCAGAAAACTACGTCATTCAGTACTTTACTATTGTTCGAGAATCTTTACAATTTTTACTTCCAAAAGCAATCATGATGAAACTTGTCAATTTTGTTAAAGACAACATTCACAGAGAACTGGTAAAAAAGATCAAAGCTTTGGGGAATGAAGTGAAGGACTTAACAGCTGAAAGTCCATGCATTACTCAACAGCGAGAACAAACGGCTGCAAAAATTGAAGATTTAGAAACTGCTAAATCTTTGCTACAAAATATTACTGAAATTAATGTTATGTGAACTCTGGAATAAATGACTTTTTATATGAAAAAAAAAACCCATTTCTTTTGAGGAAATTTGCACAGAAAATGGAAAAGGAAAAAAGCATAATGATCGGCTGTAAACAATTATCATTTTATCACTGATAACGATTGGTCCTTGCTCTTTCCTGTATTTTGTCAATAACTTTTTGTTACTCCAAAAAATCGTTAAAGTTTTTTAGCGGTGTGTTGAATTATTTGAATATTTTGTTGAAAGACTGCAGATGTCAGATTAAAAGGAAATAATAGGTGAATAAAATAGATGCAGATTTAAGGTGTTTTTAACATTCTAATGCGCAAAGAAATGCAAACTGCACCTTTTTTGAACCTGAAAACTAAAATATTATTTTGCATTCATTTATCAAATTTTAACTATGTATTTTCATGTTCCGGATAATTAAAGGCTTGCTAAACAACATGATGAAACACACAAATGTATGCATTTTGACAACGAAAAAACGTGTTTTTTTGCTGCTGTTTTTTTTATTTTAGACAGCGAAGAAAGAAAAGAAAAGCACAAAAAAGAAAATCAATGCAATGATGTGTTGTCTTTTTTTCTGCAAAAACTAAAACGTTTTAAGCATGTATATTTTACATTGCTTTCAATAGCATGCTGTTATTTGAATATTTCATTCATTGCACACAAATAAATACCTATTAAGATAATAACAAACCAAAATGTTATTTTACATATTATTCATCTATTTGTTTTAAAAGCCATGCTTTTCCCCAGTTTCTTATGATACCTATCCATTATTTAATAATAAAAAGCAACATTTTCAAAAACTTTAAATTTTTTAATGAAGCCTTTTATAACAGAAATAAAGATAGAAACATGTTATTTTTTATTTTAACAATTACTTTTTAGACTAGGGTCGAACCCGCTAAAGCGGGTTCTTGTTAACAAAGGAATAAACATTGGGATTTACAAAGGCTTCCCAACCGTTTACATTGATTTTATCAATCTTTATCACCATTCTCAAATATTTTAAAGGGCGGCCTACGGCCGCAAAGCATTTCTGCCCAAGCTGTTTACCACATTTGTAAGAACTAAAAAAATTAGCAATTTACAAAGGGCGGCCTGCGGCCGCCAGGTATCTTAGCACTTAAGTTGACAACAGATTATTTTTACACATAATTCTTTTTCTTCATCATCATCATCATTTTGGAATTTTTTGGAATGAAAGACAAAATGATTACAATCTTATGCAAATCTATTGCATTCCTCTTTCAAGGCATCCTGTTTTCAACATTCATTTCTTTTCATTTTCACTAACGTTTTTTTATTCCCCAAAAATTTGCATTAATTTTTTCATTCTTTGTTGGATCTCACTTTCAAAGCCCTTAAAGTCAAAGTTCCGGGCGCCTCCGGAGCATCGGACTATTCAGTTCATTATCAGCATCACATTTCCAACATTTTAACACCAAACATAATATAGCAATTCAACGATGTGACAAACAAACACATTCTCAATTAGCAAAGGGGGGACAAGGGTCGAACCCGCTAAAGCGGGTTCTTGTTAGCAAAGGAATAAACATTGGGATTTACAAAACTTTTTACAAACGTTTACAAATGTTTTATCAATTTTTTACATCAGCAATTCATTTAGCATCATCCTCAATCAATCATTATTTTTCGCATTTTTATGCAAATCTTCTTCACCTTTTGATTCTAATTTTATTCATTTCATCTAAATTCACATCCTTTTTATTTAAATTTTTATACTTAAAGATCTAAAACGTCTTATCTTACATCAACATTAATTTTTACATAGCTATGGGCTTTCTTCGACGACCTGCGGTCGTCGAAGAAAGCCATCATATTTATTTCATTCCACAGATTTTCAAAACTCATGACCACATGTAGACGTCAGTACTTTTACAAAGGGCGACCTGCGGTCGCCATGTTGCAATGTTTTAGTATAACTTTAACATCATTTTCAGCAAATTTTACTCCATCTTTTTAATTTTGATTATACAAATCTTTTTCATTTTTCTTTCGTAGCATTCTTTTTTCAATATTCATTTCCTTTCATTTTCACTAACATTTTTTTTATTCCCCAAAAATTAACATAAGTTTCTTCATTCTCCTTTGGATCTCATCTTTAAAGGCCCTAATCATTACTTTCCGGGCGCCTCCGGAAGACGGCACTATTCAATTCATTATCCTCATCACGTTTACAACATTTTAATACCAAACAACATATGTCAAAAACATGTTGCACAGACACAAAGTTTCATAGGTTTTGGCATTTGTGTTAAAAAAAACATTCTCCATTTCCTTTCCCAATTCTATGCTAATTAATTTCATCTATTACACACTTTTTCACATCAATTTTATCATTGGCATTTCAGTCCTATCTAGGATCTCCTTTTCATAAACAACCTTAGCTATTCACATCTTTGTGAAAGATAAAAACGGCATTGTTATTAAAATTTGTAGTTAGAGCATTATTACAATAATATTTTCGTCGACAACAATTGGATTCTTCCTTACTATTAACCTTAACAATATAAACTAAATGTATTTTCAACAACTCACATGCACCTGTTACTATAAGCCAGTAATTTTACAAAGGGCCGCCATGTAACAAAGTTTTAGCATCAATTTTAACTACAGATTCAACAACCTCTTTTTCCCTCCGTCGTTTTGCAATGAAAGACAAAATGACAGCAATCTCATGCAAATCTGTTGCATTCCTCTTTCATTGCATTCTTCTTTCACCATTCATTTGCATTCATTTTTGCTCACATTTTTTATTCCCCAAAAATTTGCATTAACTTTGTCATTCTTTTTTGGATCTCACTTTCAAAGCCCTAAAAGTCAAAGTTCCGGGCGCCTCCGGAGCATCGGGCAATGCAATTCATTATCATCATTACATTTCCAACATTTTAATACCAAATACAACATGTCCATTTCATGATGTAACAGACAGACAAACAAACACATTCTCAATTAGCAGGGGAGGGAAACATTTTTTGAAATATTTAAAAAAAGCATTTGATTTTTAGTCATACGGGTGCACTCACAGAAAATCATATGATACTTTACACATTTTTGCAAGTGTTTTTTAAAAGTTTATTTCAAGTATTCATAAGAAAAATTAAAAAGTGTAAAACATCTGCGTCAGATATATATGTTGCAGCCGTTTTTGGGAACCAGCCGTTTTTGAGAACGGCTAGCCGGTTTCAGGAACGGCTAGCCGGTTTCAGGAACGGCTAGCCGGTTTCAGGAACGGCTAGCCGGTTTCAGGAACGGCTAGCCGTTTTCAGGAACGGCTAGCCTTTTTCAAGAACGGCTAGCCTTTTTTGAGAACCAACAACTTTTTTATATGTTCTCCATTAAATATACTCTACGACAAATAGCCATGTTTAACATTGACTTTAACATTGCCCCCAGAAAGGAATGGTCTTCAACTTCTTTCCAGTAAAACATTCGGAAAGTGCATCCTCGCTTGCTCCAATTATTTGAACTCCAAAAGCCTTTTGCTGCTGCAGACGAAGTTGCAGCTGATAGAGTGAAATGACCTGAAAATCCCGAAATTTCAGCATTTTCTAAAGCTTCTTTGAGCCAACGCAAAACTGTCAAAGAAGTAATCGATTTAAAGGTGCTTTTGTAGAAATCAGTAAACTATCGCTATTTCTATTTTGCTTAGTAACTTTCAAATAATGTTGATCATTGAAATAGGGCATAATTTTTTATCTTCAAATTTTTCACAAACTGCTGAATGCGCTGCCCCAAAGCCCCTATTTTTTGTTGAAACTAAGCGAAATATCGAGCAATAATGCTGCACATTCATTTGCACGTAAGTTCACACGTTGCTTATGTGCTAAGTAATGGACATGATTAGTAACTGGATTTCCAAGGGAAGTTCCCGAGATCAAGAATGGACCTTCAGCTATATCTTGCAAAAGGAGCCGAAATTCAAACTGGAGCTATAAGAATTAAATTTGTTTTGTCATCCTTTGCTTTTTGAATTGTTCGGCCTACAAGGCTGAAAGGCGGGAAGGCACAGGCATTGAGAAGACCTTTCCAGTTATAAGCAAAAGCATCTGTTCCTGCAGAACTAGGATCTGGACTAAACGAAAAATATTGATCACATTTGTGGTTAAGCCGTGAAGCAAACAAATCCCAATCAGGAGTATTCGTTGAACTGGCGAGTTTTATAATCTGCTTGAACGTTTGTGAGATGCTACTAAATTTACTTTCTTATCAAATGCCCACATCCAAAGTTCATGTGCAATCTTCTGCAGAGAGCGACTTCTAGAACCATCTCTGCGGTTTATGAAAGCTACTGTAGTTACATTATCAGATTCTACCAGAATAGACGTGTTATGAACCATTCTCGCATGCAGTTTGCAATGCCAAATACACTGCTTTTAATTCTAAATGTAACCTTCTTTCAGCTTTATTCCATCTCCCCACAGAAGACATATCACCACATTGAAAATCCCATATTTCAAGAAACGTATCCGTTCTGATAGCTTCTGATATAGAGGGGGTTTTAAATCTCGTACATAAGCTACAGGATTATTAAAATAGCTTCTTCCCTTGCTTTTGTGGATAGAGTATTTTTACTTTTCCAAATTCTTTTTATTGTCAACAAATTTAAGCATTCTGTGAAGAAACCGAGCTTTTAGACTGCTTCACTGATTATTGATAAGATTTTGTATTTCAAAATAAAATGTTTCAAAATATTGAATTCAAAAATATTTTAAAATAAACATAATTTTTTAGATAAAACATTTTTAAAATAAAGTGAAAAGTAATTGGTTCCCAAAAACGGCTAGCCGTTCCCTAAAATGGCTAGCCATAATGGAGAACATATAAAAAAGTTGTTGGTTCTCAAAAAAGGCTAGCCGTTCTTGAAAACGGCTAGCCGTTCCTGAAACCGGCTAGCCGTTCTCAAAAACGGCTGGTTCCCAAAAACGGCTGCAACATATATAAAGTATATTTTAAAAGTAAAATATAATTGCATTATATTTTTCTATCATTAAATTACCAAACTAAACGTATACCACAAAAAAAAAACATAAATCGAGGATGAAATTATTGTAACTCTATTATTTTAAAAATTCAACAAAATACTTGAAAAATTTTTCTATCAAAAAAGTGAAACGGTTGTAGTTGTAGAGGGTTTAGATTTGTTGGATTTATAAATCATATGGTAGAAATCACTGATTCGATAAAATGCCAAAAATTTTTGACGGAATGATGCACTAAAAAATAATTTTTTAAAAAAAACAAAAAAATCAGAAGCAAAATTTAAAAAATTACTTTAAATAAAAAATTATTACAACAGCAGAATAATGAAAACATGAATATAAAAAGTTTGACAAATTTACAGATATTTTATAAATAAATATTTGTTCCGCTGTTGTCCGCTCTTTTCCTTTTAAATAACCGTAGTAAAAAACAGAAAGATTAAAAAGGATAAATAAAACCGTTGAAATAATTGCTTGTTTTAGAAGTCTAATTTCATATTTTTTCTAAAAAAATTTGATAAGCATGAGAAAAACATAGATTGAATTAAAGAGAGTGTCTCAGTCAAGCAAAAAAACTGTCGTCGTGGATCAGGTAGAATCAAGACAAATATGAAGAAAAATAGCTAAATCTCGGGCTATAGTCAATCACTTTTTTATTTTCATACCATTTTAGGATCAGCAATAAAAAGGGAAAAAAGATAGTATTCAGAATTTTTAGATTCTGCATCTGACGTCTTTTTGCTTATCGTATTTTTTTGGCTTAACTGAGACTCTTCTTTTAAAGAAATGGGCTGTCCAATAGATGATGGTCAAAGTATTTCTAGATTGATGCTTTGGCTGGCAAATCACATGAGAAGGCTGGTATGGGGCTCTTATTTTCAGAATAAGTTTAAGGATTTTGGGGCCACAGTGTTTTAGATTTTGGGTACATTTCGCATTTATTACCCCACTGTTTTATGACAGTAAAGTTCTGAGAAAAAAGAGAAACTGTTGCATTTTTACGGTTTGTACCATTTTATCAATAACATAAGAAGCGCTTTCATTTTCAGTCGCTTGTTTCCGCTTCGCTTCCACCACAAGAAGCAAAAGTCTAATTTTTTTACATCATGGTCAAAAAATTAGGATTCTAGCTTCAATATTGACAAAATAGCAAAAAAATAGCATGAAAGTTTGCATTTTTTGAAAAAAAGACAAGAAAATTTTGATTCGTTATTAAATCAATTACAAGATGGAAGCAGAAGCGGAGCTACTCACACAAAAACCCCATGCTTCCTTAGCAATATCGTGCCATATCCGACCCTGTACTTTGAAAACCTTGTGTTTAAAACTTACAGTGCTACTTTGTGATACAGCATTACCAAATTTTATTCGATTATAAAGTGCCGTAATCAATCCGATCACTAAACTGATTACAGAGAATACTGTATTCGATATTGCTACAACCTAAAAAAAGCAATTAAAATGTCATGTCTTTTAAATCTCATCTCTCTCTCTTACTGTTTGTTGTTCACCAGCATATGCAACACAATTTGGATCTAATGATACAACAGTAAAACAATATAAATTAGTCAATAAATATGCTTCAATAATAAATGGGGTTATCATATATCCACATAAAAATCCCCATAACTTCCATCCTCGCCAAAGGTTATCATGTTTTGAAAATAGCACAATAGCAGAAAATCTATTGATAACAAGTACAGTATTCCATGGTCCAATATAAAATGTTCCATACCATTGAACAACAATATTTACACGAAAAAAATAATTTGTTGTATCAGTATTTTGGGGTAAATTTCCAACAAAAAAGAATATAACAACTATAAAATCAATGATATATCCACTTATCATTGTAATATAATATGATGAAAAAAATTTATCATTTTTTGTATAAAATTGTTTTAAAAAAAATATTACAATAAAGAATTCAATTACTGCACCAAAATATATAATTCCATTGACGAAATTAGAGATGTATAAAATGATTGTGAAGTAACTTGAAGCATTGAATTCTAAAGTTGCTTGGGGACTCGACATTTGCAGCGAAAAATAGCAAGATCGGAGTAACCTAAAAAATTGAAAACGTAGCAACTGTAGTTATCAGTTTGTGACACACTGTTGTACTAAATTTGTTAACGTCAAAAGAAAAAGGTAAAAAGTTGTTTTTTTACAAATAAAATTTAATTATAGGAGATTAAAGGAATAATTTAAGAACATGTCTTTTTTTCAGCTGCATAAAAAAAATACATGAGGAGGTGTTTTTAATGGTACATTTTCAAATACTGTTTTTAGTTTTTTTTTTATCTTTAATTGCATGGTAATAAATGTTATGTGAATTTTCTCATATTAAAAGTATTTTTAGATACAGTAGCGTTCAAAAGTTTTGACACAAATTTTTTTTTCTTTAGCAAAATTAAAAAATGAAAAAATTGACTAAAATTCGACAAAAATGTCAATTCAATGACCTGAAGCGCGCGTTGAAGCTATCAAAATGAAACTTCGGGGAATTGTTACCAATGGATAGGAATACCCAAAAATATGTTTGGATAGTCGGTGCACCGCTGCACCACGGTTTTAAGGATACACCAAAAAGTGCCAAAAGCCAAAATTGCAAAAAGTACACTTTTCAAGTTAAGGCGAAATTAAAATGAGGCATTGAAATACTTCCAAAAACATTAATAATTGTTTATTTGTGTGCTATTGATAATATTTTATTTTAAGTAATTTTTTTGCATGTTGACACTTTTGTTTCGAAACTTTTGAACATCACTTTTGTATTCAAAGTAGCGAAATTTTTTTGTGTAAAGACCCTGGTGATCCAAGGTTGTGTTTTATAGATATGTCATAGATAGGGTTTCAAAATATGACCCAGGGTCACACGGACCCCCTAACTTGAAAAACAGTTCTGGCAAAAAAATATTTTGTGTCAAAACTTTTGAACCCTATTGTAAATGTGTGAATAGTATGCGTTTTTATTTATAATTTATTGAATACTTTTGATCATGTACGTTCACTATTTTTATTTCTCAACGTAATATCATAAAAAATAACACAATCTTTCCCTCAAATAGGTAGGGAAGAAAAAAGAATTTTATCTAAAAAATGATTTTTCTTCTTTTACCTTGATTTTAATGACAACTTATAAATGAAAAAAATATGTGAAAATGTCCGTTTTTTTTGCTATTGTTTGAATATTTTTTTAGCCACCTATAGAAAGATAAAAAAAGTTTCATAGCACTTGTGAACTACAAAGGTGGAACTTTTTATTTGCTAAAAAAACTTAAATTGTACACAAACCCAATATGAAAAATGTACCCGTGGTAAAACAACTACAATTTTTAAAGATACTGGCTAAACTACACTAATTTATTTGAAATTGTTTTTGCTTTATCTCCATTAATGCATTTTTCTGTTGCAGAAATCTAACAACGAAAATGAAAGCAGGCTGAACAAATAATCAGATAATGAAATACTGTTTTCCACGACCCATTAACTGGAAAAGCACACAGATACTTCTGTTTTTTAATTTATTTTATTTAATTATAAATAAATAAATTAAAATAAATTATTTCTTAAAACGCTGTGAACAAAAAAGCAAACAACAATAATGAAAGAAATTATACAAAATTTAATATGAATAATATAATAAATGAATTTTATTTTTTATTATTCATCGGCACCAAATGATGAAGGGCATGCCTGTTTCGAAAGTTAATCATGAATAACCTTTGCATGCCTTAGAAGAATAAAAGAAGCAAACTGAACAAAAAAAATTGCAAGTGATAACAGTTATCAGCAGTAGAAGCTAATTTTTTGGCTTCATCAAGTAACAATCAAAAAATATTTTTGTTGAAAAAGAGTGAAAATTCTTTGTTACCTTATTATTTGAATATTTTAGTGAAACACAAAAAAAAGTAAACTAAAAAAGTAGCAGATGAAAAATAGAATAAAGTTCATTGAAATGGCAAAAGGATTTAATAAAAAGGCTTGTGCCATATTAAATCAGGCTGTTATCTATCCATTTAAAAAAAAAAAAAACAAAAATCATACTTTGACTACAGCACATTAATTTTAATGTTTACATTTGAAAATTTAAATGCTTTAATAAAATTTTTTTTAATAATAGCTTTTAGATGCATCTTATGTTTCTGCTGGTTCAAAATTAAGAAGTAATTTTATTTTTACAACCTAATCATGAGTCCACACATACTAAGAATAGTCCAAATTATAGGATGTATAATGTTACACCAGTTTTGTAAATTTTTTTGCTTGATATTACATAAAATTTTTGTGACGTTGGTAATGCATGCTCCTTTTTTTATTATTGGCAACTTCATTTGTTTTTGGACAAAGTGTAATAAAGGCTAATAAAATTCTCATTAAATATTTTTTAAATAATTATTATAATGTTTGAAGCGTAAAGCATTTTAAAAAATTCAAGACAAAAAAGGATTTGTACTTATTGACTAAACGGAGCTAAAAATAGCTATACGCTATTTCACTTTCAAATCATCCATTGGAATGGATGATAAAAATTGTAAATAAAACATTCAAAAAACTATTGCTAAAGAGAGCGTCTTTTTTGTTTCTTGCTGTTTTTAAAACAAAAACAAAAAATAGATGTCTCTCAAAAATTTCTGCAGCCATCCTTTGTTTTTGCTAACTTTTAAAACAACAATTTGTACACTGACAGATTTTGTGCTTGTTTGTGAACTTTTGAAGAAGATTCTTGCTAAAAAACCAATATAACATAACATTTTTGTCTGTCCGAGAAGTCACTATTTTGGTTTAAAATATGTTTATTTCTTTTAATTTCCTGCAAGCTTGGAAATATGCAAAGAAAAAAAATGGAAAAGAAAGATCGAAAACGGGAAGAAAATGGTGGCGACGGCGCCTTCTTTTCCTCTGTTGTCTGGCTTTTAAAATAGTGCAGATGATTGAAACACGATAACGCGCGACTTTCGTAACAACTGCCGCGACACTATTGCTCTCCACTTGCAAATGGATGCTTGCTATTGGAGAAAAAAGGGTACTTTTTGCTCCTCTTTATTTTATTCTCATGTTTTTCTTCATTTATTTCATTTTTTTCTTCTTTATTTTTCGGGCAAAAGCTAAAAATATGTGAAGGAAAGGGCTCCTAAAAACGTTTCTAGAGAGCTTTGACCACTTTCGAAACACTGTTTTTGCTGTTGTTTTCTATCTCATTGACGTCGTGGAATGATTTACAAAATACTGTTTTATTAAAACAGTATTTTGTAAATCATTGTTGTATTTCTATGCATTATTTTTTCCCGCTTCGTCTTTCATCTTTAAATTTCTTTGTTGTCTTTTATCATATTAATCAATATTTTTTAGCATTTCGAAACAAGTAAAATGAGTAATTCATCAACATCTGTTGCAGTTGTTATTTCTGACAATGATGGATTATGCGTTATAACTCCATTCAAAAAAGAAGTGTATCACAAGAATGCAAAAAAATTCTTTGCTGATATTCCAAAAATTTTCAAAAATGTTAAAGCTGTTACTTTGAATGTCTTTGGTTATGAACCTAATGAATCGGATGGATTTAAATCAAATTTGAGCTTTTGTAAAGCTGTTAAAGAAAAGTTGGATTCACTTGGTATTCTTTATTATTTTTGTTTTCAACAGCATCATATTGGTTCAATTTTGTTATTTACTGCAAAGGTCAACGTTCAATTTCATGAAACTGTACTCTTGGTTATTGATTTTATCGAATATTTACTTGTTACTGAATATGAATATACTCAAGGTGGCTACAAAATTGTTAGTGAAAAAGATTATTCAATTGATCTTAAAGAAAATCCACAAGTCATTCGTGAAAAAATTTGTGCTTCTTCAAATCCTACCAAAATTATTTTGGCAACAGGTCGTAATCGTAATCCACGAATGAAGACTTTAAAGACAGCATTAAAATCAAAGAAGCTTATTGTTGTTGATCATCCGATGCCTGAATCAAAAGCAGATTACCTTTTTGAAGCATCAAAATGGATGTCTGATAGAAGCTATACAAAATATCATGTTATCCCAACGTGTGGAAGACGATATATTTTGAGTGCAATGATTGATGAAGCAATGATTCCTTTCATTATTATGGATCCTGTTAAAGATTTTTTACCTTGTACTAAAACGGTATTTATTCCAGGTTGTTTTGATAATTTTATTGTAAGTTTTTTAAAGACATAAAAAAGTATCCATAGTTATAATTTTAATTTTTTATCAGGTAATTCGAAAAGTTCGTGCAGGTGTTTGATCGACCGTCATATTTTTAATTCTTGATGAAATATTCTAATTTCTTTTGTAAAAGGTGCCCAAGGATGTCAGAAATGATGCCTGAAAAGCATTTTTGGGTATCTTTAAAACTGGCGGATTTTAGGGGGATATACGGGGATTAACCCGGATTTCAGCATATTTTGCATAAAAAGTCAACAAAAAAAATTTCTAAATATGGAAATTTTAGCCTCAAAATGATGAGCAGGATGTCAGAAACCTTATCCAAAATATTGTGCCAATTTTAAAAAAGCCAAATCTGATTTATGCAAATTTTTTCTTTAACACAGTGAAAAGCCCTTAATTTGGCTTATGTAAGAAAAATTTGCATAAATCAGATTTGGCTTTTTTAAAATTGGCACAATATTTTGGATAAGGTTTCTGACATCCTGCTCATCATTTTGAGGCTAAAATTTCCATATTTAGAAATTTTTTTTGTTGACTTTTTATGCAAAATATGCTGAAATCCGGGTTAATCCCCGTATATCCCCCCAAAATCCGCCAGTTTTAAAGATACCCAAAAATGCTTTTCAGGCATCATTTCTGACATCCTTGGGCACCTTTTACAAAAGAAATTAGAATATTTCATCAAAAATTAAAAATATGACGGTCGATCAAACACCTGCACGAACTTTTCGAATTACCAAATAGTATGGTGATTTAGAAGATTGTAAAGAATTTACGGGTGTCAAAATTCT
The DNA here is from genome assembly GCA_024447215.1 of Panagrolaimus sp. LJ2400. Classification (NCBI taxonomy): domain Eukaryota; kingdom Metazoa; phylum Nematoda; class Chromadorea; order Rhabditida; family Panagrolaimidae; genus Panagrolaimus; species Panagrolaimus sp. LJ2400. The sequence goes on along the minus strand of JAMRYA010000007.1, from coordinate 561,653 downwards.
TCAAAAATTCCATCAGACAAAGGTTACATTCACTGTTGATGTTGAACATTTTCTTGATGTCAAATATGAAGCAATTTTTTATGACAAAATTGAAGATTTACCAGAAACCTTGGATTCATCTGAAATTTTAAATATTTCAAAGATTCCTGTTATTGGAATTATGAATGGCTTTTCTGTTATTTGCGTTAATAAAAATGATGATGGATATGACTATTTGGATTCTTGGAATGGTATGTTTTGTTTTAAAGTAACTTCTTTGCGTTAACACAAACATTTTAGGCTTTTATGGAAAAGAACATGCTATCAGCTTTGATGAAGAAAAACCAAAATATAGCATTGATGCTTTTCGAGTTTTATCAGAAAAACCAACATATGTTGTCTATGGTATGTTTTGCAGTTACATTATTCATTGTTATCTTTCGTCACTTTTTAGACATTCTTAAAATTATGTCTCAACCACCTGATAATGTTGAAATCAATGAAATGTGGAAATTCGCCGTCACAAATGATGAAAATAATCCACTCTTGCTTGAATTTGATAATTATGATGGTACTAAGAAATTTTCAACTCCTGCTTTCTTGATGGCATTACTATTGAAGCAGCATTTGAAAGCAATCAAAGAAGAAATGGGTGAAAAGCCAACTGAAATTGGAATTTGTATTTTGGATGAATTCAATGAAGATGAAAGAAAACGTGTTGAAGAAGGCCTTAAAGAAGCTTGTGAATTATTGAAAATTGGATGTCAAATTATTGCTGTTTAAAAATCTGTTATTGATTTGTTGTTTCTTGAATTTGTTATTGTTTTTACTTTTTATAAAATTTATGTGTTTAGGTTGCTTGTTTATACTATTTGAAAAAAACTCATGGCATTGCCATTGGCATACTATCAGATTGAGCTCTCTGTTATAGATAGAGCTTTACTTCCAAAGACAAAGTTATGCGATAACTTCCACTGATAACGAAAATGTGTTACAGTATCACTTATTACTTGCTTTATATATGTGAAGTACTACAAAACAAAAAGCATTCAAAAAAACAGATAGTAGTTTATTGTTTTTGGCATTGAAAACTGAGTGAATTATTATTTTTTTATTGCACATTCTGATGTGGATTTTTATTTCAGATATTCATCCACTATATGCTATATATTTCATAGAAACTATCTTATAATAATTCATCACTACCATTTTGACCATCTGGAAGTGCTTCACCAGGATCATATCAAAACAAAACGCGTTCGAAACAATCAAGCTTTTTAAAATTGCCGTGAAGCTAAAAGAAAACAAGAAAAAAAATGCTTGAAGCGGTAGCAATACAGAAAGAGATGAATAAGAAATTAGAAAAGTAATTTTTTTGTTTTTATAGAGATGGATTAGTTGTCAGTTTAAGAATATATGTTTATGAGAAATGTAGGCATATTTAGGAGAATTTTTGTATGTTTAGATGATATAGTATGTAGTGCTGTTTGTTTACATTATCAAAGTTTTGGCTAATATAAATTTTTAATAATTTAGCTGCGAAATAACTTAAAACAAAATTTTGGATTACGGTAATCGCTGAAACATATCAGATAAAAAGGGTGTAATTGCTAAGAATAATGACAATCATCATGGTAATGTTGAAACTTTTCCATTGGAAACTTTTATCATTTGTCATGATCAATCTGTTCCTGCTGATCGTTTACCAGTAAATCTTCATGCAAAATCCTTGAAATTGATCGTCTCAAAACTGCTGATCGTTGTACAAGAATTAAGAAAAATTTTTTTTTGAGAAATTTGTCAGAATTTTTTGATAAAAACATCGTCATATACGAAATCTGTTCAGGCGGGGAAACCGGAGGTTATTGAAAATGGTTACGTGACATCTTGCCCCATGACAGCTGACCCCTGACAGCTGGCCCCATGACAGCTTGCCCCATGACAACTGGCCCTTCACTGACCCCCATGACATCTGACCCCATCGTGACAACTGACCCCCGCATAAAATATCAGGGCGTTCCAAAAGTTTTTTCGTTTTGTTTTTCTTTTAGCAATTTTGACTGGTTCAAACATATTTGAATAGAGTTTTTATGACCCCAATTCACACATTTCGATTTAAAATCCGTTAAATCATATTAAAACAGGTTTATTTATTTATACGGCAATATTTGGATAATGTTGAACAGCATCAGTTGCAACAATTATATCTCAATGAAAAAAATTTGAAACAATTATTTGCTCTGTGCTTTGCTCAATCTAAACATGTTCGAGAAGCTTATCATCAACTTCATGTTTTAGTTGATGATAAACGAAAACATATTAAAAATAATGTTGAAGATTTTCTGGGTTATTTTGAGAATAAACATGTATTTTTGGATCTGGGGGTCAGTTGTCACGATGGGGTCAGATGTCATGGGGGTCAGTGAGCGGCCAGTTGTCATGGGGCAAGCTGTCATGATACCTTGAAAATCCAATCCAAAAATTCTACGGTACGATAAACTGTCGGAGGTTACGGCAACTCTTATTGTAATTAAATGATATCCTTGTGAAAAAACTTTGAGAAAACTGTGAGGAATGTTGTGTGTAACAAATTGAAAAAAACTGATTTAGAACCAAAAAAATATAGACCTTTCATTCAAACTTTATGTTCTTAAAGATTTTCCCTAAAAGGTAATCGCTCAAAGTGTTACTTTAGAGCAAAAAGATATTTCTTCTTGAATAAAACTTACTGTTTCCCACGCATGTTTATTCTTCAATTATTCAATTTAATATTCATTTTTAAATTATGAATTGTTTAGCAAGATTTTTTCAAATATTTATTGATGGAGCACGTTATCGCCGTTTTAAATCAAAGCAAAATAAAGTTATTGAAATCGGAAAGAATGCTCATAAAAATGTTTATCAACAAAGATTTTCCTTGCCCCATGTTTTTATTACTTATATTTTGTATAATCAAAGGTGGCCTTCACGTCTTCTCAAACTATATTTCACTTGCAAACACTTTTTCTTTAAAGCCAAAACTCTTGTTATATTTAATAGCACATTTGTACGTTTCAGAGATAATGTGTTAACACTGGGCAGTAGAAATAGAAAAGTAATCAACCACAAAAAATATTCAATTTGGTTACAATGTCATTTCTTTAACATCGATAATTATAATTATTTAAGCGGAAATCAATTACCAAAAATCTATAGATTTACAGATATGCTGTCGTTGTATATTTTCAATTCACGTCTTTCATTTGATGATTTTAAGATGTTGATTTCAAAGGGTCTGCTTTATCACGTTAATTTACAGAATTCAAGTGTTCATTATTCAAATGGTGAAATTGTTCCACTTCGTGTATTACAGCAAACAATGGCATACGAGTTTAATCGATATAATGGTGAAATTTTTTCACCAGATGCATTAAACGAGAAATGCAAAATTTTATACGCAATTATTTCTATGAATAGAGGTTTCTAAAAGTATGGTTTTTGTATGGCACTGAAAAACATCAAATTTGTTATGTTTGCTATCTTTGTAGTTATAATTTCAAAATGTGTTTGAATGTTTCAAGATTATTGCAGACAATATAAATTTTGAAAAACTTCCAACTTTAAAAATTTTAACGATTTCACATACTACATGTAGCTTTAAACAATTTTCTTCATCTTTTTGTGATTACGATAAAAATTTAAAAAACAATACTTAAATTTGGACAGCAGCGGAATGAAAATTTTAAAGAAAATATGATTAATGATATATTTATTCAATATTATGATTGCGCTAAAATAATTGGTAATTTTGTGATTCTTTTATTGTAACCTATTCTACCGCTTCTAAATAATTTGGTTATTTTGCTACAATCTTTTTTTTTATCCAAAACATTCAAAAAATCAATCAGTTGTAAACCATCTTCCAATTGTTGAAAATGTTTTTTCAAGCAAGGTAAAATAAAAAGAGAAAAAGTTCAGCCGCAGCAACATCTCTTTCTTTTAATGTTTGTCTTTCTTTTTCTTCTTACAACTTTTGTTTGTGTTCCTGATCACACGTATATGTGAGACAGAGAATTTTTGTCGTTTTTTGTTTGAATATTTTGTTTAAAAACACAAATGATGATAATAAGGTCGTTGAATTAAGACACATTTTATTAAAATTAATTACAGTACTAAAAGTAAAATTTTAAAGTTTTACGTTTTTTAAGCATGGCTTTTAAAAAACCGTTTAAGACCATGCTTTGGTACGAATGTTGTAAAGTAAAAAACAAGCATTTCATTGCAAAAGTCCTTCAAAAACGAAAATGATTTGAAACTATGTGGAATTTGAAAAAAATAAACACGTAGGCGTTTTCTCTTTGTTCGTGAATATTCGTGAATATTCTTTTTACATCCAGCTACCTTTTCTCGGATTATTATATTTATTTAAATTTCTTGTATCCCATTTTTTTCTTTTTATTTATTGTTTTGTTTAATAAAGATTTGTCATAACTTTTAGACAATAAAAATTTTGCATCTTCAATTTTTTATTATTACCTTAAAGCAAAAATCATTAAAAAAACACAAAAGCATTTTTTGGGAGTAAAATATACATAATTACGCTGTTCCCGTGTTGCATACCAACTCTTCTTTTTTCCATTGACAAAGTTGTCTTTTAATTCGTTTATATTGTGCATTGTCAACACTTTCTTCACTAACAATTTGATTGGCAACAGCTTCCTCGTCTTTCGTTTCATCAGCAGAAGCAACAGCTTCAAAGATTCTATCAATACCATCACGTTTATCAATTTCATAAAAGTTTTCTTGCTCAAAGGATTCAGTATTGAGGGGTCGTTGGATGGATGGTTGAATAAACAAAATAAGGCAGAGCGCAGAAACGGCAATGATGAGCTTCATTTTAGTTTTCTGATGAAGATTTTAACCAAAGGCTTGTAGAATGGAATATTTAAAAAATATATAATACCTTTTTTATACATAGGAAAATCACCATTAAAAGTATTGATAAAAACAAAATAACGTTCTTGACACATTTTATTAGCCATAAAAACATCCGAGTATTATGCACAAAAAATTAAAAATAAAATTTCATTTGTTATCACCTTTACTCATAAATGCATCCGTTGTTTTCAAAGGTTAAAACTTTCTCGAAAATAATTTAAGCCTTTTCATTTATTTTTCAAATATTATGATTAATGAGTAATATTATATTCTGAACATTTGAATAAAAAAATAAAAAATATTTAAAAATTATAGAATGAGTAACTGCTTTTTCACGATTTGCCTTGACGAATTTTATCCAATAAATCATTTGTCTCTATTGCAGTTAGTGTTTCCGATATTTGTATTATGTGGTTTATAATAAACTTTTTTATCTTTGTATTTAACACATTGTGGTTTCTCTTTTTTTTTCACCCTTTTTAACTGCAAAGAATAAAAACAAAATTTATTTTGTCAAAGACGTAAAATTATTAAACAACAAGAAAGTGTTCATCATTGTCTTTAGTTTCCCTTACACTTTGCAGCTGTGAATCTTTTTTCTTTTTGTTTACATTCTAATTTCAGTTTATACTTTTTTGATTCACAAATATGTTCAGTTGTCGATAATTCCAAACACTTTTCTCCGCCTTCTTTTTCAATCAATTTCGCAGATACACGTAGATTTTTCAGTTTACATTCGTGGCATATAAATCTGTTATTTCGCTCCAAGTAGTATTTATAGCCAAAGCCATCTTTATCAGAATTAAATAAGATAATTCTACCACTTTGTTTCCCATATTTACTGGTGCAAAGTATAAAGCCGGCTGCAGGGATATTCTTGGCTGGTAATTTTCCAACAAAAATTTCTTGGGAGTGCAGACATGATCATTTTTTAAAAGCTGAACATATTCGGCACCATTATCATCTTTCTACAATTTTGCTGATACTTATTTTTTCCGTTTGGAACAAGTTGTTAATTTACTTTCATCATCTCCATTGAAAACCAAAAAATTCGGAGATTCGATGATTTCTTTTTGACTTTCATACTTTACAGGTGTACACTTATGTTCACTTCTGCCCAAAACAACATATTTTTTGCCATTTTCGTAGAATAATCTTGCACTAACTTGACATTTTCTACATTTAAAATTGCTAATATCATTTCTATATCTGTAATCATAGCACTTTTCTGGGAGCTCATCAATAAACAAGATCAGTCGTCTATCTGGAACACCAAATCTATTTCTATGAAATTCAAAATTTGGTAGTTGAACAATTTTGCTTTCATCAGTTCTCTTCATTTCTGATGCTGATTTATTTGATTCTTTCGTCTTTTCTTCGTCAAAAGGTAGACCACATTTTTCCAAAATTACAGTATCAGATTTAAATAAAGATGAAACTTTGATTGGAATACATGCGTGAGCTTTGTTGCTGATTAACACATATTCATTTCCATCGAAATCTTGTTGAACTTTTGCCGCAATATAAACTTTTTTACTTCTACATGCAAAACATTGGAATTGTTTTCTGGTTTTATCATAATCTAATTTGTAGGAAAGGTTGATAAATGGCAAGACCAAAATTTGGTGCTGTATTCTGACGGTGCAAAATTGCATTTGCCTTTTGAAAGAAAACATTGAAAAACATCGTTAATTTTTGCACCTTTTGTTTCTTTTCACCAAAATGTGCAACAACTTAATGTTCAATTGTGACATGTGGGAAATGCTGTAATAAATAAACTCTTCAGCGATCAAATTAGGTACTTCAAAAAAGCTGTTGGTATTATCTTTTGCATTTCTTTCAACCAATGTGATGAACTAAAAACACTTATAGCGTTTGTCCATCTTCATTTATTTCCTTAAAAGGAATAAATGGCAGACTATTTCAATAATGTGTTTTGCGATTTTCGTTGTTCACATCTCTGATCATTCTTACCATTCTTTGAGATCTTGATTATCCTCCCCAAATAACACTTGTAAGCAACAGAAGGGCATAATAGTGTTTCTCATTTGAAGGTCTTTCTTTATTTTTACCCTTGAACATGTAAGGCTTTGTCTCCTCACTGACACTTAGATGTCACAGAGCAGCAGGAAGAAATTTCTTGCCTGCGAGAGGATGTTGCATTTTTTTTTAACTTTTTGGATCAGTTATGTCAAAGAAATACCAATGTGCGTATTTTTTTAATTAACCATAGTTGCCCAAAAAAATAAATGAAATGGGACTCTTTCTTTTAAAGGAGAAGAAAATCTATTGAACTGATTTGTGAATGTATTTAATTTGAAAAAAATGAAATTCAAATTTTTTTATTTAGTTGTTTAGACAAGTTAGAACTTCCCGCCCGTTTGTTAACCGAAAAAAAGATATTTAGTTAGAATTTCTTCGCGATTTGAATAGACATCCAAACATAAAGACATGAGTAAAAATTTTTTTGAAATATTTTTATTAAAGAATTCTAAAAGATTCTATTTGCTTCCGAGACAATAATATTGTCATATGACAAAGTGATTTATGCGTATACTGATATTTTCCCTGTGGTGCCCTCCAAGCAAACGTGCTTTAGAAGTATGATTTAAAAAAAAGATAATGCCAATAATTTTTTTCATGCTACGATTGCATTTTTATACAAATTATACTACTATTTTCTAATGATTCGTTTCTTTGAACGCGTTTCTACTTTTTTTTGTATTCTTATATTATTTATGAAATAATTAATGTCGTATTTAATTTTAGATCCAAACCTTAAGAAATGGTCGTAGATTTGATAGCAAAAGATAAAGAAGAGAAGTTTCAGTTTCAAGGAAGATGCAAATTAATTATTGATTCGTTGTCAAAACTTTTATTGGTGGAACCATTCAATGAAGGTATATTTTTTAAGCACTTATGGTAACTAAATTTGTAATATTTTAGAATTTAAAATGATATCAGCAATGTTTAAATGGAAATTTGTTGCCCAAAAAGTAGGGTTGTCTTACTTTAAAATTTACATATGCAAAAGAACTCCTATTTTAGAATATACTATTCGTATTTGCTGAGTACGATTTTCAAGATTTTGTTTTAATCTTTGATGATACGCAAAAATGTAATAAAGTTTATGGATGTCTTCTTAAAAAGAAAGTAAGGTTTAATTTTTAAAATCAGTATTATATTATAAATTTTCAGGCAATTTCTGGCAACAAGGAATTAATCAAAGAACGATTTTTGCTTCCAGTATTGAATGTTATTTCTGCAAATTCTGAAACAAGTTTAAGAGTGAAAGATATATTATTGCAATGGATGGAACAACATGATGAAAAAGAAGAATTTATTCAGCTTTTAAAACACAGAAATATTTATGTACTTTTTTATCCAAGTGATGCTGTAAGAATACAGTAATTAAAGCTTCTTTTTCGCGGACAAAATAAGTATCTGTATTTTTTAGAAATAATTCAAGAAAGCGTAGAACAACAGATGGCACTCATAGCAAACAAATCGGTACACGATCAAATGCAAAAGTCAAAAAATTTCGAGGACCAAAAGCTAATATTGATAATAAAATTATTGAAAAACCAAATTTTGAAATTCTTGCTTATGAATATCGAAATGTTCTTTATAAAAGATTGATTATATTTTTGGATTCTTCCCGTACTTTCTGTTATGAATATAGAAAAGATTCAAAATCGTATCGCTGTTGTGGATGTGCTAACAACAACCATTTTAATACTGAAGCATACATTTGTCAAAAAGAAGATAAAACGGAATGTGTAAGAATAAATTTGACAAAACATTGTTGTGATCCAAGAAAATTCGACCCAGAAAAATATGGTGAAAAAGAAATCGTTGAAGAAAGCAACTTTAAAATTTTCAAAAGTTATCCCGATGGAATTGATAAATCGAAATTAGTTATTTTTGCGTCATCGGATAAAACAACTTGCTATGAATACTACGTGTGCAATACTTCAAAAAAATTTTTCTGTTGTGGCTGTTTTCGAAAGAATAAACACGTTTCTGCTGAAAGCTTCCAAAATTTAGATAGAAAAAAGTATATAAAGCTAAGCAGACGACAACATATTTGTAAACCACGGGAATATAATCCAGAAAAATTTGAAATGTCAAAAGAAAATGCCTCTGGTTTTAAAATATTCGAATATTTGCATAATGGTACGAAGATTTCAAGATTGGTTGTTTTTTGTGAAACAAATAAGAATCTTTGCTATGAATATTTTTTGAAACCATTTTCTAAAATATATCAGTGCTGTTATTGTCCGCTGAAAACTCTAGTTACTGCTACGATTGTAAAAAATGCTGATTCAAAAGATTCTGTAATATTTTGCAAAACTCCGCATGTTTGTAATCTGCTTGAATTCGATCCCGAGAAATACAAAGATGATGTAATTGTTCTGAAATCAATGTATAAAATTACTTCAACAGTTTTGGGACAAACAAAGACTATGATGCTGAATATATATACGTCGGAAGAAAAGCGATTTTACTACAAATATATATTCAATCGATTTAAGAAATGCTACTATTGCTCAAAATGTTTTTCTACTTCTAAAGTTTATATTACAACAACTATTCAAAATGAAGGGGAAGATAATGAATTTTTGTACGTTAGTAATCAAAAGCATGTTTGTGAACCATTTAAATACTTTTCATCTGTTAATGGTAATGTTGTTATGGCTCCCAATTATCAGTTATTAAAAAGAAAATCAAATGGTAAAATTGTTCAAAGAATGGTAGTTTTTACAAATGATGATAAAACTGAATGCTATGAATATACTTGGAATGAAGATAAAATTTTTTTATGTTTAGCATGCAGGCATTATCACAAAGTTAACGTCAATGCAAGAATTTTCAAAAATGATGCAAATGAAGAATGTGTTGAACTATCTGAAAATTTACATAAATGTAAACCAATCAAATTTGTTCCTGAAAGTCTTAGACCCAAAATTGTCAAATTACCTGATTTCAAATTATATGATTCTGTTTACGCTGGCAAAAAAATTGATAAGCTGGTCGTTTTTGATTCAAAAAATAGAAATTTTGGGTATATTTATACTTATCATAAAAGCACAAAAACTTACGTGTGTGGAAAATGTAGAATTAAAAAGAAACATGTTATTGCAAAAGTTCTTCAAGATGAAAATGGAGAAAATTATGTTGAACTTAATGAGAATGAACATGCCTGTGAATTACAAAAAATTTAATTGAATATTCTTTGTAAAAATTTTGTTGTAGAATCGTTATATCTTTTTTTGGTAAGAATTTGGTTGTGAAATTGCTATATTTTTCAAAATTTTAGAATTTGTATCTTCTGTTTATTTTCTTGTAAGCGTTATTTGAAATCAGTTTACTCGTTGTGATTCAAACATAAGAGCACCCGCAGCGACAGCGATGACAGTATACTGTTTCAAATAACGTATTCATAATATTTTTTATGTTTTTTTTTGACGAAACAAGTGTAACTTGTTAGCTTTATAAAATTTAGTTTTGCAATATTTTTGTAAGGAGATTTAATTAAAAAATTGTTTTTGTTTTTCTAAATTTTTGAAAAAAAATGAAGTGTAAGGAATATGATATCACATTATATTCATCATTTTTACATACTTATCTATGCCCTATTGCTGATAAACCATTTTATTATAAATAAAGCCATTAAACGCTGAAGCGCAAACTTGTTGTGTATGTTTTGCACATTTATAAAAACAGCGATGATGTTGTTTCTTCTAAATGGTGATTCATTATTTTTAAACAAAATATTCATATAAATGAGAAAAGCAAAAACTGCAAAGAAAAATAATATAGCTGTCAAATGTATTTTTCTGATAAGAAAACAGTTTAATCAATATTGCAGTGTAGCAATGATGTACATATTTGGGATATAAATCTGAATTTCGATTAACAAAGCAGATGCATTAATCGCTGCACAAAAAGTTCGTTTTTTTTCTACCACTTTTAATAAAGACAACTTTTTAGAATATTTTATTTGTTTTTGGTGAAAATGAATCACAGGACTTTGCTCTTATTTTTGATAACCCAAGGAAATGCAAAAAAGTTGGCAAAATTCTTGTTAAAACAATATGATTTTTATGTAAAGCATCAATTTAGAAAACATAATTTGAATTTTCAGGCAATTCCCTGCAACAAGCAAATGATTCTTCAACGTTTTTTGGCTGCATTTTTTAACGAAATTTCTGAAAGTAATGATTCAAGTTTAAAAATGAAAGAAATATTTTTAAAATGGATAAAACAACATGTTGGAAAAGAAAAACATGAATATATTCAACTTTTAATGGATTACAATGTTTATGATTTATTTTTTTCAAAAACGACGAAATCCGAACAACAGTGGGTTTTAATAGCTTTGCTTTTAAAAAAGGTTTTTTTTGTTTTAGAAGAAATCCTCGTAAACGTAAAGCTAAAGACTTTAACTGTGAGAATGTTATCTTTGGTAAAAAAGAAAACTTCCCCTTGGATGCTAAAGAACAATCGTCAAAAGATGAATCTCTTTGTAATCGTTCAATACCGTAAGCTTGTCTCAATGAGAAATATCTTATGTAATTTTATTTTTAGATCATTGAAAACTGGACAAAACCCCAAAATTATTGAAGAAACAAACTTTGAACTGCTTAAATATGTACAAAATGGTCAATCAAAACAGAAGCTGTCTATATTTCTTTCACCACAAAGAAAAATGTGTTATGAATATTTATGGAACGATGGCGAACAGTGTTTTGCATGCTATGGATGCTGTAAAGGAACGCGATGGAGAAATCTAAGAAACAAATATTCAACAGCAAAAATTATTAACAGAAATGGAAAGGGTGTTGTTTTGTTAAGCAAAATTCAGCATGTTTGTGAAATGCAAGAGTATATAAAAATTGTTGAAAAACCTAATTTTGAAATTCTTGAATGTGAATATCGAAAAATTTTTCATAAAAGATTAATCATATTTTTGGATACTTCTCGTACTCTTTGTTATGAATATGCATTTCACAAAAATTACTCATATAATTGTATAGAATGTTGGAAAAAAAACATTATGTTGGAGCTGATATTTATAAAAAGAAGAATGGAGCTGATTTCGTAATGTTAAAATCAAATAATCATATATGTGAACAAAAAAAATTTGATTCTGAAAGATACGGTGAAAGACAAATTCTTGGCGCAGATAGATTTATAATTTTCAAAAATTCTCAGAATGGCAAAGATAAATCAAAGCTTGTAATTTTTACGTCGTCTGATAAAAAATATTGTTATGAATATTTTTGGAATAAAAATTATTTGTGTAATTGTTGTAGAAATAAAAAGAAATCTGTTTCCGCATATGTCTGTCAAAAGCCTGATGGATCTGAATATTTAAAATTAAGCAAGATGAAACATATTTGTGAACCACGTGAATATAATCCAGAAAAATTTGAAATATCAAAAGAAGTTATTGACGATTCTGAGTTTAGAATATTTAAATACAAGCATAATGGTATTTCAACTTCAAGATTAATAATATTTTGTTCAAGAAATATTAATTTATGCTATGAATATTTTTGGAATCCACGCACTCAATTATATCATTGCAGTTACTGTACAGTAAAAAATCGAGTAACTGCATCAATATGCCACAAAAATGATTCAAAAGATTCTTTAATTCTTAGCAAAACTCCGCATATTTGTAATCTGATTGAATTTGATCCAGAGAAATATAAGGATGATGTAATTGTTCCAAAATCGTTGTATAAAATTACTTCATCAAATTTAAGAAAATCGAAACATAATTATTTGATTATTTTTACAACTGATGAAAAGAATAGCTATTACAAATTTAGATATGAGAAAAAGATTTATTATTGTTGTAAATGCCGTTCCGCAAAGTTATATATCTCTGCCACGATTCAAAATGAAGGAAAAGAAAATGAATGTGTTTTTGTAAGCAACCAAAAACACTTTTGTCAACCTTTGGATTATCAGCTAGTTTCTGATAAGAGTGCTGTTTAACACTTGATCATTATTGGTTTAAATGATTTATGATAGTATTAAAAGGCACTCCATTTTGATCAACGAAATTTATCTATCATGTTTGAATGCAGTCATGTAAACAGTTGATATGACCTTTTCTTTATTTTTAGTTTTATCACTTTTTATTTGTCTATAATTTTTTTCTGCATTTAAACTGTGAGAAATAAATCTCGTTTATTTTGTGTTAAGTTTTTTACTACTTCATTCATTGGCAAAAATAAATTCGATATATTTCAGTGGTTTTGGTTTATTTATTAGAAGAGCAGCTTTTGTTTACTTATGGTGCAAAACAATGAGAGAAAAAAAAAGATGAGACAAATAAAGAAAAGATATTTCTGTTTTCATTTTCCATAAAGTTGGGAAAAAGAACACTTGGAGGGACGCCAAGACACTTATATTATTATTATTATCGCCCTCCTGCTGACCCCTAACAGTTGGGGGGGGGGGGGGGTTCCTCAAGTGTCTTTCGTCTTTACTAAGCCACATTTCCTATCGTGTTCGTATTTTTTAGTCATTATGTAGTTGTTTCATGTAACATAATTTAAGTTAAAGATACTAATATATTTCAATATTTATCCATTTTAGGTAAAAGTCATAAAATGGTCGTGGAGCTGATAGCAAAAGATAAAGAAGAGAAGCTACAATTCACAGGAAAATGTAAACTGACAATCAATTCTCTCTCAAAATTATTACTGGTTGAACCTTTCAATGAAGGTAAGTTTGATGTTATTAAAAATAAAAGTAATATTTACGTTTTTAGAATTTAAAATGATATCAGCGATGTTTAATTGGAAATTTGTTGCACAAAAAGTAAGTTTATTTTGGATTTTTTTGTCAATGTAAAACGATTTTTAGAATATTTTATTCATTTTTGCTGAAAATGATTTCCAAGATTTTGCTTTAATTTTTGATAATACAAGAAAATGCAAAAAAGTTTATGACTTTCTGCTTATAAAAGGGGTAAGATTGTTTTACAGTGTTTCAAAAAACTCTAAAAAACTCAATTTTCAGGCAACTCTTGGTGACGACAAACTTATTTGTGAACGTTTTTTGCCTTCATTATTTAATGAAATTTCTGTCAATAATGAATCAAGTTTGAAAATGAAAAGAATAATTATAAAATTTATTGGATGTCATGATGAAAAAGAAAAACAAGAATATATTCAAATTTTGAAAGTTAACAATATTTATGACCTTTTTTATCCAAGTGATACCGGAAGAGAACAGTAAGTTCACATCTTTTTACTTACAAAACGAATTCTCATACTTTTAGAAAGTACCCTAGAAAACGTAAAGCAAGAGATATTACTCATCCAGATGAAGATGTAACACAATCAAATACTCATGAAGAAAACTTAAGAATTAATTTCAAACGGTATCATTTTTAAAATATCTAACATATTATAATTAATTTTTCAGAAAATACACTAATAAAATTGTTGAAGCTGCTGATTTCGAGATACTCAAATACATCCAAAATGGTGTTTCAAGACAAAAGCTCTTTATTTTCTCAACATCTGACAGAAAATATTGTTATGAATATGTTTGGAAGGAATATTGTCAATACTTTGTGTGTCATGCATGTTGTAAAAAAGGCAGATATTTGTCAGCTAAAATCATAAAAAGAAACGGTGAAGATGCTATCAAACTAAATAAGCTTCAACATGTTTGTGAAATGCAAGAATACAAAGAAATTATCGAAAATCCAAATTATGAAGTTCTTTCTTATGAATGCAAAAGAGGTGTTACTAAAAGATTAATTTTATTTTTGGATTCTTCTCATGAAAAATGTTATGAATATTATAAAAAGAATGATTGTGAATCATATATTTGTTGTGGATGTGAAGTAAAAAAGCATTATACTGGAGCATGTATCTGTTATAAAGAAGATGGAACTGAATTTGTTTTGCTCAAGTCAAACCAGCATGTTTGTAAGCCTAGAATTTTCAATCCAGAAAAATACAGTGAAAAGCAAATTATTGGAGCAGAAAATTTTAAAATTTTCAAGAATATTCAAGATGGAATTGATAAATCCAAAATGGTTATTTTTACGTCGCCAGATAAAAGTACTTGTTATGAATATTATTGGAAACATTCTGAGAAACAATTTATATGTTACGGTTGTCAAAAAAGAAGACAATGGAGTAGAGCAGAAATTTGTTCAAATTCCGATTGGAATATTTCTTTAAAACTGAGCAAACGGCAACATATGTGTGAACCACGTGAATACAATCCAGAAAAATTTGAAATCTCTGATGAAATTTCTGAATCAAAAATTTTTAAAATATTGGAATTTATGCATAATGGTGAACTGACATCCAGATTAATAGTATTTTGTGAAACTAATAAAAATTTATGTTATGAATATTACTGGAACAAAGTAGGAAAGAAGTATTACTGCACTTACTGTCCTATGAAGACCCAAGTAACAACTACCGTATGCCATAAAGAAGATTCAAAAGAATATTTAATTCATAGCAAAACTCAACATGTTTGTGATCTTATTGAATTTGATCCAGAAAAGTATAGAGATGATGCTGTTATTCCAAAATCATTGTATAGAATTATTCCAACAACTATTCGACAAGCAAAAAGCAAAATTTTGGTTGTTTTCACGTCCGAAGAAAAGATGTTATGCTACAGATTCTTATATAATGGTCGACGGAAGTTATATTATTGCTCAAAATGTTTTAATCCTTTTAATTTACTTATCACTGCAACAATTCAAAATGAAGGAAATGAAAATGAATTTTTATATGTAAGCAATCAGCAACATGTTTGTGAACCACTCGAATACTCAACATTATCAAATGGAAATATTATTCAAGCACCAAATTATCAACTTGTTAAACGAAAAGCAAATGGTAAAATTGTACAAAGAATGGCCGTGTTTACAAATGAAGAAAAAAGTGAATGCTTTGAATATACATGGAATGAAAGGGAAAAATATTTTTTATGTTCATCTTGTAATAATGGTCACAACACTCAAGTTTTTGCTAGATTCAAGAAAAATGACGAAAATGAAGAATGTGTTGAACTTTCACTGGCATCACATAAATGCAAGCCTATTACATTTCTTCCGGAAAATATTACTCCAAGAATCGTCAAACTTCCTGATTTCAAACTATTTGAAGCTACTTATCGTCAAAAAATTATCAAGAAGTTGGCCATTTTTGATTCAGAAAACAAAAAACTTGGTCGTATTTATACTTATCACGAAATTAAAAAGAATTACCATTGTTATCGATGCAACACACAAAAGAAAGTTGTGACTGCCAAAGTTCTTCAAGATGAAAATGGTCATAGTTACCTTGAGCTGAATAAAAATGAACATGTTTGTGAACCACAGAAAATTTGATTGTATGTTTTTGTGTGATTTTTTGTTGAATAAATTGTGAACATCAGATCGCTTGTATTTTTTATACATTACTAAAGATAAAATGAAAGTTAAGCTTTGAGCTAAAAAGATGAAAATTTATGATCTAAAGACATAGATAAAAGGCTTGGAAGCTTTGCCTCTACCACCAAGTACAAAATTGAGGTTACAGCTTCTGGGGGTCACTGGTTGGAGTCCAGTATGGAGACAACTTTTTCATAGCTCTAATTTTGTCGTGGCATTTTCAGTTCATTTCAAGTTGGTTTATGGGATAACTAAAAACCCGTTGTAAAAAGTTGTATTTAAAACTCAAGTTGCATAAAACTAGACAGCTGAGGATTGTGTCTTCTGTGCTATGACTCCTAAACTACACGACCACGTTCTCACGATCGTTAAAAAAAGTAACGAAAGATAGACATGAAAATTGTAAATGATATTTGTCAATGGTAGGAAATGTGCAAGAGCTCTTACACGTGGATATATTTTTTGATATCCTGATAAACTTAAAACTCTCTGTTTGTGAAAAAAAACTATAAAAAAAATTGTTGCTAACTGTAAAAAAAAATATATTGTCCCGCCCCCAACTAATATTTTTACTTTTTTTTAACTTTTAAAAAGCAGTAATAATTTTAAATATCTCCTACAAATTTTGTAACTACTTTGTTGTATCTGTTCATTTTTACAGGTGTTAGTATTTAAATTTGTAAGGGCAATAAAAAAGCTTGCATGTAAAATACAGGCCCTTACTGACCGACACTTTTTTTCAGCTGGCACCCCGTCAACTCGCACCCGATGTCATCCGTCATTCGGTCAACTCGCGTAAAAACCTACAATATGAAAAATACAAGCGTGTTGTTATTAAACTGTAAAGAATAAGGCTTTAGCCAAAGCCAATGGCACGCACAAGCACCGCCTTTCTTTCTATTGTAACCTAAGAGGTTCTTTTCTTTTCTCTTCATTCCTTCCTTCTTCTCAAGTTCTAAAACAGCCACTTTTGTATTTCCTCTATTTTATGTATTGGATTTAAAATGTAAGGAGTTTTAATAAATCAGTAATTAATATCTCAACACCTCTCGTTCCTACAACGACAATTCATCATTTTAAATATCGACAATCCGATGCATAAACAGCGGTATAAAATTTATTTAAATTTTATTGCACTTTTATTACTATAAACAATAATAATCACTGTCGTGCTCCCCTTATACTTCGACCCCTAAAATACCTATTTAAACACACATAATTATTCCATTTATTTTTAATAGCTATATTTGTAGAGAGTTAAAACGAAAAACTTCCGCCTTTTAATGTTCAATATAATTATACTCAAAAGTTTCTTTCATCTTATGTGACATGCATGGAACATATTTATACCAAAAATGAATTTATTGCTTATGGTGATCGATTGCATATTAGCACATTATTTAACATTTTCATCAACGGAACAGCTGCTTTCATTGTTTTAAAATATTCAACAAAAGCAATGAAAACATATAAATATTTTATTTTATTTACAATTTTTTGTGCATTTTTAATGGATTTTCATTTAACTTTTATTTTTGGTCCATTTATTTTGCTTCCAACAACAATCATGTGTGGTGCAGGATTGATTTGTAGACATTTGGATGCTTTTTGGGGACAGTTGGTACCGTATGTAAGTTTTCAGGATGATGAAGAAAAAAGATTATCACATATTTTAGGCAGCCATGCATATCCTTTTGAGTTGCATTGGATTTTCAATTATTTATGGCCTTCTCTATCAATATTACTCTCTAAAACAAAAGGCAGAATTTTTGTACAACAGCTATTACAGCATTCTCATATGTGCAATGATAATCATCTGTTATCCCCTACCATCCATTTTTTTATTATTCTTTCCAGTAAGCTATGCAACATCTCTTGCATATGTTGAACAAAATTACAATACATCCTTTGAGCTATTTAAATCTGCACCGTGTCATACAATAATTATGGATTTTTGGGGTAAAGCATATTTTGCAGTACTGTGTGGACAAATTTTTGCAGAAACGTGTATTATTTACATTGTTGCATTTAAAATTTACAAAGAACTTAATAAAATGAAAGCATCTTTCTCAACTGCGACATTGAAAGCTCGAAAACAATTTTTGCTAGCTTTGGTGTTGCAGGTTACTGTACCTTCCGTATTAATTTCAGTTCCAATTATTTCCTTGTATGTTGGTGTGTCTTTTCAGTTTACATCTTTAAGTCGTAAGTTTCACCTCAGAATTTTAAATGCGGATTCATTATGAGAACTTATACAGTCAGTTCTACATGTGATGACATTTTTATAATGCAAAAAATGTACATAATATCTAAGAATCTTCCAATAATTTTTGATTTATAAATGATATTTTAGTTTTGACAAATTTTGTTGTCCCAGTTATAGCCTTTCATTCTCCATTAAATGCATTAACAATTATATTTGTGATAACACCATATCGACAAAAGGTTGTTTATTGGATAAAAAAGATACTTTTTATTGAAATAACCAGCTCAACAGCAGTTGTTGCATCATCACATAATAATCAAACGACAGAAATCATTTCGTCTACAGCAATGAACAATAGATAACGCTTAGCTATTGTAAAAAGTACCAATGAAAAAAATATTGTTTTCTGTATCAGCAATTAAATAAAGAAATGGATGATCAGCATTAAAATCAAAAATTGGTTGTGTGCTTTCATACGAATAATAATCTTTTTGGACCAGTGTTACTGCAGAAGCCAGGGTTTCCTTTTCAGATACCTAAAAAAAATGAATTTCTGACGATATATAAATAATTATTTATACCTTGATACGCGTTTTATGAATAATCTTCGAAATAAAAGTTTTTTCTTTCGTCATTCCAGAAAAATCTGCTGCTTTTTCATTGAAAGCATCATTAATATTTAATTCTTGCAAAACTTCATTAAGATTAAAAGTTGATTCAATTTCAAATTTAGGAATAACAACATTTCCAAGCTGATATTCTTTTAATGACATTAAATTTAGCAATTTCGTGCCGTCAAGATCTTTCAAAATCATTGATAATCCATAGCGTTCTCGTGGAAGAATAATAAACATATTAAAAGAATGATCATCATAAAGAATTTTTAGAAGTTGATAAGTATCATGATTTGTATATTGACAATGCTTGGACATCATTATTGTCTTTGTATTAAAATCCGGTGCAGTATAAAAAATTGATTCCAATTGCCGAATTGTAAATTCCGTAGCCCATTGTTTTTGAAATTTTATTGCATTGATAAGTATAATCTTAGAACTTTCTTTAATCATTTCAGAATCAATAACATTTGTGATTTCATTATCAGTTGATTCAGCAACAAATTGATTAATTTCCTGAACAATAAATAACTTTTAAAAAAATTTGTACATTTATATAAGAAAAAACATACATTTACAACTTCATTAATTTTGGTGAAATCGATTTGTTGAAAGCAACCAAAGTAATATTTCATAATATCCTTTTTATAAGCAGCCAATACTTCCAAATCTTTTGAAATATAAATTTTGTTTGCTATCTTTAAAAATTCATATTTGTTCTTTGAGAATAGCTGTGAAAGATGTTGATGTAGTTCATTGTCTTGCAAACCTAATAAAGAGTATCACAGTTAAACATAATTATTAAAAAAAAGGTTGTTTTTTTTTGTCCAAAAAAATTTATCCCAAAATTTCATCCTTGGAATTAAAATATTTTTCTGCTTTTTTATTTTCTTTTGTGTTTGTCTCATTTCAAGAAGATAATTCTTTGGTCAAAAAAAAAAATAACTATAAAGAGTTGTCATAAACAAACCTTCTGCAATAGCACTTTGAATTTCTTTTGCTGTATTATTTTTTGCTCCAATTAAAACCATCCCTAAAGCAGCTGAAATGGAAGTTGGCGAAATTACTACTGATTGAGTTAATCCTGTTTTTTGTAGTAAATTTAAAGCAAAATTTGCTTGAACGTTGGACAATGAAGAAGTCATTTTTATGTTGCTAAAAACGCTGTTTATTTTATTCAAATAAGACATAAAAAGGAAACAATGAGAGGAGTTCTCGCTCGAAACTAACAGAAAGATGGATAGCAAAAAATTCAAGAAAATGAGTAAAAGAGAAAGAATGAAAGCAAACTACAAACTATGGTATTCAAGAAAAAACAAAAAATGGATAAAACTCAAAAATAGTTATTAAAAAAAAAGGAAAAAAACCAAAAAAATGAGGTATTTGATTAACGTATCGTTATAAAATTATTATTTTTTTTGAACTAAATTAATGAAGCAATGGCAACAGTTTTTTTTCTACTGATGATCGACAAAAGAAAAAGAAGAAAAGAAGAAATTGTTGCGATGATGGAACATTTCTTGTTTCCTGGTCGCCTGCATCATGCAGAACAAAGTTACTTAAGTGAGCTTTTCACACCTTTCCGTTCACCGAAGAAAAAATAAAAATAATGTTATGGACAGAAAAAATTTATCTACTGATTTTATGTATAATCTTATATTGGGTCAATATGTAAACACATTTTTTTTTATATTTTATGATTCTTAAAATATTTCGGTGAAATTCAATTATAATAATGACCAGAGCTATTTGGCTATCTATGTTAGCATTTTAATTTCATTATAGATGCATCCCATTTTACATAAGACATTCTATTCAAGCGATTACTTTAGCGCTTTTTCAGCCATGCAATGAATTACTTTCGTTTTAGTCTTTTTGACTTCTCCTGATTACTCAGTCCTCAACTACCTATTCAACATCTTCTCCTAATAAATTTCATAAACAATTTTATTCATCAAATTTTTACAAACAAAGAAAAAAATAGAATCAAATTTTTTGTAATTCACAAACATGATAGACAGAGATATATTTTAGTTTTCCTTTTTTTCTTTCATGCTCACAAAGACGTACATCTGCAATGGCAAGGGAGACCCTCAAATGATTGTCTTTTGATTTTTCTCAGCATACATATAGAAAAGATATAACTATTTTGATCAATTTTCAGTTTTTTTTACCTTAATTTAGCATCCGCTGTGCTGAAATGCAAAAAAAATAGTAACTTTTCTTTTGTACCTCATCGTGTATATTAAGCTTTATTTTTGTGTTCACATTTATTTCGTATTTATGTACTTGTTTTAGCTCTTACAACAAAATGGTTGTAAAATTAATAGCAAAAGATAAAGAAAAGAAGTTTAAATTTCAAGGAAGATGCAAGTTAATAATTAATTCTGTCTCAAAATTATTACTCGTTGAACCATTTAATGAAGGTATGTTTTTATTAAACTTAGGTCAATGTAAGCTATGGTATTTATAGATTTTAAAATGATTTCTGCAATGTTTCAATGGAAATTTGTTGCACAAAAAGTTTGTTTATACATATGGTAATGGATAATACTATTAATTTTATAGAATATTTTATTTGTTTTTGCTGAAAATGGTTCTCAAGATTTTGCTATAATTTTTGATGACACCAATACATGCAATAAAACCTTTAATATTCTTATCAAAAAAGGAGTAAGGTTTTACGTTAAAAATAAATTGACATGTTTATAATTTTTAGGCAACACCTGGTAATAATGAACTTATTAAAGAACGAATTTTCCCTTCATTGTTCAATGGAATTTCAACATCAAATGAATCAAGTTTCAAATTAAAAGAAATATTAACGAATTGGATTGAACTTTTTGATAGTGAAGAAAAACAAGAATATATTCAAATTTTAAAGGATAATAGTATTTATGATTCAATTTATTCATGTAATGTTACAGGACAGTAAGTTTCATTGTTTTGCTGGAAAAAGATGTATCTTCTTTTTTAGAAATAGAAAGCGTAAGGCCAAAGATATTACTCATGGATGTAAAAAAAGCTCAAAAGGAATTCCTAAAAGGTTTGCATTTTATAGTAATAAAATTCCCAAAAAACAAAATACATAACATACATTTTCAGGTCGAATTTACGGCTTTCTAATAAAATTGTTGAAGCTCCTAATTTTAAAGTACTTAAATATGTTTTTAAAGATGTTCACAAGATAAAGCTTTCTGTATTCCCAACAACATCAGATGATAGAACATACTGTTATGAGTATTACACAAATAATAAACGTAAAAGTGATCAATATTTTGTATGCACTGCTTGTCGTTTTAAAAAGAAATGGTTATCTGCGAAAATTATTAAAAGAAATGGAAAAGATGCTGTCTTATTAAATAGTGTTAAACATGCTTGTGGATTACGAGAATACAAAGAAATTATTGGAAAACCAAACTATGAAGTTTTTTCTTATGAATGCAGAAAAGGTGTTACTGAAAGATTAATTTTATTTTTGGATTCTTTTCGTGAAACTTGTTATGAATATTATTGGGATAGCCATTTAAGAATATATCGTTGTTGTGGATGTACAAGAAAAAATCGTCAAATTGGAGCTAACATTTGCGAAAAAGAAGATGGAACTGAATTTGTGATGTTGCGATCAAATCAACATGTTTGTGAACCTCGAAAATTTAATCCTGAAAAATATAATCAAAAAGAAATTGTTGAAACTGACAATTTTAAAATTTTTAAGAATATTCAAAATGGAAAAGATAAATCGAAATTGGTTATATTTGTGCCATCTGATAAAACAACCTGTTACGAATATTATTGGGATAATCTTAAAAAAACTTTTGTTTGTTGTGGCTGCAAATATAAAAACAAAATTGTTGCTGCAAAAATTTGTCAACATAATGATGGCAGCAATTATTTAAAGCTTACCAACCAAAAACATGTTTGTGAACCACGTGAATATAATCCTGAGAAATTAGAAATGTCAAATGAAGTCATGAAAACTTCAAATTTCAAAATATTTAAATACATGCATAATGGTGCAGTGATATCAAGATTAATTGTGTTCTGTGAAACAAATAAAAATTTATGCTATGAATATTTCTGGGATCCACGTGCTGAATTATATTGGTGTTGCAGTTGTCCAAGGAAAAATCAAGTCTCTGGAACTGTAATCAACGGTGAAAAAGAAAATCTGATTTTAAGCAAAACTCAACATGTTTGTAAACTTCGTCAATATGATCCAGAAAAATACAAGGATGATATTATCGTTCCAAAGTCAATGTATAAAATTACTTCAACAATTTTGAAGCACTCCAAAGATAGAACGATGGCTGTTTTCACATCTGCAGAAAAAAAGCTTTATTACAAGTTTCACTATGATACTCAAAGAAAATATTTTTATTGTTATCAATGTCTTTCTGCTAAAATTAATGTGACAGCAACAATCCAAAATGAAGGAAATGAAAATGAATTTTTGTATGTTAGCAATCAGAAACATGTCTGTGAACCTCTAGAATATTCATTTTTAACAAATGGATATATTATTCAAGAGCCAAATTATCAACTTGTTAAACGGAAAGCAGGCGGTAAAATTATGCAAAGAATGGTTGTTTTTACCAATGAAGAAAAAAGTGAATGTTATGAATATACTTATCAAGAGAAAGCCAAGGCATTCGTCTGTTTTAAGTGCTCTAGAATTCATAAAATTTTTGTTTACGCAAAAATCTTCAAAAATGATGCAAATGAAGACTGTGTTGAATTATCTGAAAAAATTCATAAATGTAAACCTTGCAAATTTATTCCTGAACAAACTATCGAAATCACTACAGCAGTTGTCAAATTACCTGGTTTCAAGTTATATGAAGTTATTCGGGGTGGAAAAAATGTCAAAAAGCTTGCAATTTTCGATTCAAAAAATCGCAATATGGGCTATATTTATTTTTATCGTAAAAACAGAGGATACTATGAATGCAGTCCATGTGCAAAGAATAAGAAGTGTGTAACTGCAAAAGTTCTTCAAGATGAAAGCGGTCAGAAGTATGTAAAATTGAATACTGCTCAACATGTATGTAAATTACAAAAACTGTAAATAATTTATTTGTTAAAGTTTTTTATTTTTTCTCTGGTTTTAAATAAATTTTTTTGCAAATTTCATTTATTTGATTGAGAAATGTGTCCAAAAATGTAACTGCAAAGTAAAAAACTTTTATTCTTTATCAGCAGTACATTAATATAAAAAGAGGAGTTTTTATATTGATGTATAAAAATCAATATAAAAATTCCTTCAATTAAATTTTTTGGCTTTCTATACTGTTTTACATTAAATCTTTTTGGTGAAGCATTCAATTTTGTCTCAGTGGCCTGTCCAAAAAATCAATGGCACAAACATTAATCGTACATGAAAAAAGCTATGATGAAGACGCACAAATGACACGAATATACAAAAGTTTTTTTATTTTTTGCCACTTACTCAAATGGAACTTCCACTATTGAAAGAAAAGATTGTGTTATTCGTCGTTCTTTTCCTTTTTAAAAGTATCATCACCCGACATTTTCAAACCATTTGTTTTTTTTTAAACTCAACTTCATGTTTTTAAGTTAAATAAATTTAACTAATCTCGACTTCTCTTTTTGGTGAAATTGCACATAATGTTCGAAAATCCTCCCTCGTTTGTATTGTTTACTATTTACTACATTTGTCAGTGGAATGGAGAAACTTTAGACGTTTTGTATATAAAACGTTACTTTTGTTATGGAGGGAATTTATTTAGCTAAAAATTATGAAGATGCATTTTTACAACAAATTTTATACTATATGTTAAGCAATTATCTAAAATCAAATTTTCTAGAGTGACAGTCTAAACGTTTACAATATGTTTTTAGTTGCTTGGGAGAGAAAAAAGGTGTTTTTTAAAATAGGCAATGTATGGTTGTGAGAACCTTTTTTTTCTCGCTGCTTTCTACTTTTGTTAACCATGACTCGATAAAATCATTTGTATCGATCGTTTCTTTAAATGACCGTTTTGTCCTAAATCATCATTGAGTGAGGTTGAGGAAAATTTTTTTTTATTTTTTGTTTTTACTGTTGTACTTTTTCGTACAATATAGTTCACATTAATGATATCTACTCTCTTTTAGATCAGTCAACAAAAATGGTTGTGGAGCTGATAGCAAAAGATAAAGAAGAGAAGTTTCAATTTCAAGGAAGATGCAAATTAATTATTGATTCATTGTCAAAGTTATTGCTTGTAGAACCTTTTAATGAAGGTATGGTTTTTTTTATTGTATGCAGTTATGTAAAATGAATATTTTTAGCAAACAAAATGATTTCTGCTATGTTTAAATGGGAATTTGTTGCTCATAAAGTTAGTTTATTTTTTCTTTACTTAGAGTTAGCATAATTACATTTTTTAGAATATTTTATTTGTTTTTGCTGAATATGCTTTTCAAGATTTCGCATTGATTTTTGATAATGCAAGAAAGTGCAATAAGGTTTATGAATGCCTTCTTAAAAAAATGTATGTTTTGGTTTTTTATTTTTAAAATTAGCAAAATTTCTTCATAAATTTCAGGCAACTCTTGGCAACAAAGAATTAATTAAAGAACGTTGTTTGCTTATTTTATTAGAAGAAATTTCTGCAAACTCTGAATCAAGTTTAAAAATGAAAGAAACATTGTTTCATTGGATTGAACAACATGATGAAAAAGCAAAACAAGAATATATTCGAATTTTGAAAGACGAAAATGTTTATGATCTTTTTTATCCAAGAAATATCAGGTCGTTCCAAAAGTTTTGTCCGTTGGTTTTTCGTCTGGCAATTGTGACTGGAGAGTCCAAAAAATCTGAAATTTTGCATGGAGGTAGCCATGGGTCTTGGTCAAAGGGTGGTATATCGGTTTTTGGGGTATCTGGAATTTTCATGGAATTCTGAGGGATTTTCGTGTCGAAACCACGATTTTTGAGGTTTTTCGTGGAACGAGCTCTATAAAATGAGAATTTGAAGCTTATATGAGCCGATATGGCCTGTGAGGGTAGCCAAGACACTGCCCTAACTGAATTTATAAGTTTTGGAATTTTCACGAACCTTCTAGAAGCTTCCCGAATTTTTAAACAGCGGTTACCGTAAGTTAATGGGATTTTGCGTATTTTGAGGTAAATTTTATTATAAAGTATTAGAAATTGGGTCAGAAATGCTTAAAAAGTATAAATTAATCATTTTTCCGTCGATTGGTATCGTTTGGGGTCAATGGAAGTTATTTAAAACGATTTTATACCGTCATGAAAGGGGTACTGTAGACCTTCTGCTTCTGAAGCTCCTAAATAGCGTACAACTCATTTTTTCGCAAAATCCTTTCAAAGGGAGTGTCTACACATCCCCAGGCATCGTTTCCGATCAAAATCTCAAAAAAAATTTTTTTTGACTTTTGTTGTGTATTTGACAGGGGGGACCACGTGAAAATGCCAAAAAAGTCGAAAAAAATTTTTTTTGAGATTTTGATCGGAAACGATGCCTGGGGATGTGTAGACACTCCCTTTGAAAGGATTTTGCGAAAAAATGAGTTGTACGCTATTTAGGAGCTTCAGAAGCAGAAGGTCTACAGTACCCCTTTCATGACGGTATAAAATCGTTTTAAATAACTTCCATTGACCCCAAACGATACCAATCGACGGAAAAATGATTAATTTATACTTTTTAAGCATTTCTGACCCAATTTCTAATACTTTATAATAAAATTTACCTCAAAATACGCAAAATCCCATTAACTTACGGTAACCGCTGTTTAAAAATTCGGGAAGCTTCTAGAAGGTTCGTGAAAATTCCAAAACTTATAAATTCAGTTAGGGCAGTGTCTTGGCTACCCTCACAGGCCATATCGGCTCATATAAGCTTCAAATTCTCATTTTATAGAGCTCGTTCCACGAAAAACCTCAAAAATCGTGGTTTCGACACGAAAATCCCTCAGAATTCCATGAAAATTCCAGATACCCCAAAAACCGATATACCACCCTTTGACCAAGACCCATGGCTACCTCCATGCAAAATTTCAGATTTTTTGGACTCTCCAGTCACAATTGCCAGACGAAAAACCAACGGACAAAACTTTTGGAACGACCTGATATTGGAAGAAGACAGTAAGTTCTGATTTTTTTTAACTGATGAAATAAATACTCATATTTTCTAGAAAAAATCCAAGAAAACGACAGGCCCCTTATACTGCATTGGACGATTATAAAAAATTATCAAATGGTAAAAATGCAGGTTCAAAAAGGTATAATTATCAAAAGTGTTAATTACTATAAAAAACTACAACTTGAGTTTTTAGGCCACGAAGGCAACATCAGGTATTAAACGAAATTGTTGAAATTCCAAATTTTGAAATATTGAAATATTATAAAAATGAACATTTAAAAACCAAACTTTTGGTTTTTCCAGCATCAGATAGAAAATATTGTTATGAATATTATTGGTGTCAATCAGTTAAATTTTTTGTCTGCTGTATTTGTCAGCAGAGAGGAGTGCATATGACAGCGAAAATTATTAAAAGAAATGGAAAAGATGTAGTCCAGCTAAATAGAACTCAACATATTTGTCAAATACGAGAATATAAATTTATTATTGAAAAACCTAATTTTGAAGCTTTTTCCTATTATGAAAAAGGAATTGCTTTTAAAAGGCTAATTTTAATTTTGGATTCTTCTCGTACTATGTGCTATGAATATTCATGTCAAAGTGGATCAAAAATTTATTATTGTTGTGGATGCGTTTATAGAAAGCATTGGAATGGAGCAAAAATTTGTCAAAAAGAAGATGGAACGGAATTTGTTATGCTAAAATCAAGTAATCATGTTTGTGAACCTAGAAAATACAATCCTGATAAATATGGAGAAAAAGAAATTGTTCAAGCAGAAAATTTCAAAGTTTTTGAGAACACTGAAAATGGCAGAGATAAATCAAAGCTAGTAATTTTTACGTCACCTGATAAAACGAATTGTTATGAATATTTTTGGAATAATTCTGGTAAAAATTATTTATGTATTGGTTGCAGAAACAAAAAGAAATCTATCTCCGCTAATGTTTGTCAAAACTCTGATGGATCTAAATATTTAAAATTAAGCAAAATGAAGCATATTTGTGAACCACAAGAATATAATCCAGATAAATTTGACGCATCAAGAAGAGAAACTGTTGATAACTCCAATTTCAAAATATTTAATTATAATCATAATGGTATTGAAACATCAAGATTAATTGTATTTTGTAAAACGAACAAGAATCTTTGTCATGAATATTATTTGAACAAAAAATTCCAAAAATATATTTGTGTTAGCTGTCCACGAAAGAACTTTGTATCAGCTACCGTAATCAAAAGTGATGGTTTAAAAGATTACTTAAGTCTTAGTTTAGCTCAACATGTTTGTAATCTTCGTGAATTTGATCCTGAAAAATACAAAGATGATGTAATAATTGATAAATCAATGTATGAAATTACTTCAAATTTAAGAGAATCCAAATACAATATTTTAACTGTTTTTTCATCAGAAGAAAAGAAATTTTACTACAAATTTTGCTATAATATTTCTAACAAAACTTATTATTGTTCAAAATGTTCTTCTTCTAACTTTCTTATTTCCGCCAAAATACAAAATGAAGGAAAAGATAATGAAATTTTGTATGTAAGCAATCAGCAACATGTCTGTGAACCTCTAGAATATTGTCTTTCTATTGAAAAGAATCTTGTAATGGCTCCAAATTTTCAATTAGTAAAAAGAAAATATCGTGAAAAAATTATGCAAAGAATGGTTGTTTTTACAAATGAAGAAAAAACTAAGTGCTACGAATACACTTGGATACCTAGGGATAAAACATATATATGTCGTTCCTGTGAAAATCAACACAAAATTCGTGTTTCCTCTAAATGTGTCAAAATGAAGAATGCATTGAACTTGGTGAGAGACCACATAAATGTAAGCCAATCCAATTCGTTCCTGAAAATATCACTACTAGAATTGTGAAGTCTCCTGATTTTAAATTATTTGAAAGTTTTTATCATCAAAGAAAATTAAAAAAATTGGCAATTCTCGATCCGGAAAAGAATAATTTTGGGTATGTTTATTCTTACATTGAACAAAATAAGAAATATGTTTGTCCACGGTGTTCACATAAAAACAAATTTGTATGGGGAAAAGTTCTTCAAGATGAACATGGCGAAAGTTATGTTGAATTAAGTGAAACTGAACATGTATGTGATTTACAAAAAATTTGATTGTAGTTTTTTTCTTTGTTTGTGAAAAATTTTTGAATAAAATATACTTCTTATTTGTCGGAGCAATGGCAAAATTGTTTTGCTTCACCATTACAGTAATATTCTCAGGATTTTGAAATATTTTTGTGTTAACAGCAATGATCAACTTCATAAAAAAGAATTTTTTACTAGTTTTATTTATAAAGGGGGACAAGAAACTTTTTAATTTTTTGAGTTAACATTTGACACCTATTAAACATTGTAATGACGAGGTTTGACTGTGATGTAATTTTTTAATTTCTTATTTGCAAAGAAAAAAGTCCGAAAAAAATCAAGGAATGTAGAAATTTAACAAACAGACGGCATTAAATAATATACTATATGCATAATAAATATTGTACAGTAAATGTAAGATGTTATAAATATTTACATAATACCACAACATAGATTTTTCTTCTTTTCATCAGTGTTGCTTGTTGTACGTTGAAAGACAATACTTGTACCACTTGTAGTAGCAGGATTGCCAGAACCAGTATGTCTTTGTTTAACAGATTTATAAATCTCTGTTAAAATATTTGTAAAAGCTGTTTCAACATTCGTAGAATCCAATGCTGATGTTTCAAAGAATAGAAGCCCCTGTCCAATGGCATAACTTTTTGCTTCTTCCATTGGCACAGTTCTTAAATGCCTTAGATCACTTTTATTTCCAATTAACATAATTATAATATTTTGAGCAGTATAATTTCGTAATTCTGTTAACCATTTCTCCACATTTTCAAATGTGCCATGTTTTGTAATATCATAGACAACAATAGCACCCACTGCACCACGATAATATGGTGCTGTAATAGCTCGATATCTCTCTTGACCAGCAGTGTCCCAAATTTGCCCTTTAATAATTTTTGAATCATATTCAATATTTTTTGTTGCAAATTCGACACCAATTGTTGTCTTAGAGCCAAGCTCGAATTTGTTGGAAGTAAATCGAGAAAGTAGGTTTGATTTTCCAACTCCTGAATCCCCAATCATTACAACTTTAAATAAGTAATCAAATTCTTCATTTTTGTTGTTATTAATGGACGTTGAAGACATGAGAAATAAAGAATATTAACAGAAAAATTAAAGCAAAAAAATAAGTATACCAACAACAAAAAATTTTTTCAACTAATATTTTTTCACACTGAAAAAAAGCGTATTATCTTTTCTATGCTATCTTCAAAAATGATATTTCGAAATCCTCCGCATTTTTTCGCGACTTTGTAGGTCGTCAATGAATTCCTTTTTTCCAATTGCTGCTGCTGATGCGAATGCGACACACCTCTCTCTCCCCCTTTCTTCTCTCCCTCCGTTTTTTTCTCTTTATTTGATTCATCATTTTTTTCTCAGTTTCGAAATTTTGTTTTGCATTTCTTTGTTGCTTTTTTGCTTGCACTAAAAAGGGAAGAAAAAAAGCAAACAAACAAACGCATAAATAAAAAGTGTGTTAGCTGACCATCTGATGTGACCCCACCAAAATAAACATATTTACATTACCAAAAAATTGAGTTTTGATACTTTAATGTTGGTTTGGATTACTAAGAAAATATAACTTTTTAGTTATAAAACAAACGTTTTTTTTTCCAAGACAAAAAAAATAAAAACAAAACAATTCAAAACCGAAAAAATAAGATCTCTGCAATTATTCATTTATATCGCATTCCATTCATATTTTGCCACTTTAAAGATCACTATTTTTAGATGACTTCTCACATGCATGCATTCTTTAACAACACTACTATTATTTACGTATTTCTAAATGAACTAATTTTTTTCAGAAAACGAAAAAACAAGAAGCATTTATTTTGATTGCATATTTAATCCTTTGGACTCCATACAATGTATTTGCAATTATAAATATTTTTATTCCAACTGATTCAAGGGGGAGATTTTTTAAATCGAATAATGGAGTTTACGCCTTTCTTGAATTCTTTGATTGTTGTTAATTCTTTGGTTAAACCTCTTTTTGTTTTTGACAGAAATTTAAATCAATAACAGTTCAAGCAGGCTACAGTAGTATCCTGTTATATTTTTTTCCACCACTGTTTTTAGTTTAAACTTCAGTAAAAATATACATCATCTATAAATGATGCATCTACGAGTAATAAATGAATGAATAATAACGAATTATATTTTTAGTGCTACGAATTTAAACATAACATTTTTGGAAGTAAAAATGTGAAATATCAATTTTTATGACGTTATTTCTGCAAGATAAGAAATATTGGTTTTATAATTAAAATTCGAGTTGTAATTACTAATGGGGTGGATCTAACCTAAGCATGTGACATATAATAATAATCATGTTAATAATATTATTAAGCTTGTATCAAAAACATGATTTTTATAAAAAATAGTATTTATTTCAAACTTTGTAACTGTAAACCATGGGCAGGATTATAACAAAGCGTTGTCTTTTAAATCACTTACCCTGTTTGGTTTTCGTTAAAATTGCAGAGATATATCATATAAAATAAAAAAAGATAAAAAAAATGTTGCAACAATGCAAAAAATCAAACTATGAAAAAGATGCAAAAGTCAACAAGTTGACGTCAACAGTGATTTCATAATTTCTAGTTTTTTTAGTGTTGTAACTACCATTTTTTGCTGTAACTTTTTACACGCAGCGTTTATTTAATGAGAATTCATTTTAATAAAGTATCACATATTCTTTAAACAACAGAAGAATTTTTAGAATTTCCAACAGCAAGAGCAATAACTGGAGTAGTAGTACTCATAAACTGCTTTTTGATTTTAAAAAGTTTCAAAAACCATACATGAAATAACAAGCAATTTTACAAGTGGATTAATAACCGGTGCCATAACAAACATTAACGAAAATGTTCCAGCCCATGGAATACGAATGCCGGTTACAAGCGGTATTAAATCAAAAAGCATTGGTAATACCATTGTAAAAAGCGGAACAGTTCCCTAAAACTGCGGTTTATTAAATTCAGCAAGTTCAAATGGAAAACTTAATTCAACAGTCATAACAATCGAAATTTGTCGCTGATATTTCTTTGCATCGGTGCTAAACAAGTTTTCATCTTTTTTTATTTTTAAAAAGATGGATAAGCCACTAATAAGAATTGTAATATAAGCTAATATGATGTAAACAATTTTATATGTTTGCATATGTCCCCAAGTAATTAAGTGATCTTCATTTGGACCATCGTTTCTCTAAAAATTTTGTAAGTAAATGATTCATTATAATTTGCGGGAACAAGATTTTATTCGATGATGATCAAATGCAGTTTCATTGTTATTCACTTTTGCTATGATCTCGACAAAATAGTTGTTTGCTGCTCTCTTTAATAAATTTTATTCAAACCAATCCCACAAATTCTATTCTGTTTTTCTCCGCTGTTTTTTGCATAATAATTTTTTTAAAAACATTCTACAAGCTAAGAATAGAAAAATTGTTATTAAATGACTCAGCAATGCATGTTGACTATTGTCTGTAAAAATAAAAGAAGAAAAAAAAGGTACTTCAATGCATACAGTTTTCCTTTCATTTTTGAAATGATTGTCTTTGCTAACGTTTGAATGTTTTGTTGACAAAAAATGAACAAAAGAAAATCTAAGGAAGAAAATTTTAGAATACTAATTAACCCTTTAAGTGTAAAACTAAAGCTCTTTGTCCAGTATTTTTTTAATAATGTTCTAATTCCGGAGGAAAAATCAGTTATGATAAAAAATAAGCGGTCTTAAATGTAGCATATAATAATCAAGACATGTTACAAATTGTTTCTCCACTGTTCAATATTATTCGTGCTGCGTTTTTTTGGAAACGCCATCTTAAACTTAAATGAATAACATACGATATCGTGAGCAACTTATGTCTAAAAATTGTTTTTTGTATACAACATACCTGTGAAAATGCTGCAAAAGGTGGAAGTTCTCCATTGATAATTCAATCTGTCCCATTCAGTAATGGCGCAAAATCTTGATCTCTTCGAACTCGAACAATAAAATGATACCATTGATAAATCGGATGGGCAGAAACGATGCTGAATCCAATAAAAAATAGAAAGAAAAATTTCTTTCCATTAAGCTTTACGCGCCTAAAGAACTCAATCTTTGAAAAATTTCCATATAAAAAAACTGTCACTTATCATTGCACTAGAAAATATCGATAAACAAATTGAATCCAAACATTTATGAATGAAAAATACAAGATAAAAACTGTAAATGGCCATGTCCAGAGCGTCCACGGAAATGGTAGACAGTATAATGGTAGGTTGTTGGCACTGGGTGGCAAATGAAAGTGGTCAAGGACTAGTACGAGCAAAAAGGCAATGAGGACTCATACGTCGTAGC
This sequence comes from Panagrolaimus sp. LJ2400, assembly GCA_024447215.1. Taxonomy (NCBI): domain Eukaryota; kingdom Metazoa; phylum Nematoda; class Chromadorea; order Rhabditida; family Panagrolaimidae; genus Panagrolaimus; species Panagrolaimus sp. LJ2400. The sequence continues at coordinate 527,926 of JAMRYA010000007.1, read as the reverse complement.
TTGGTTTAAATCCATCTCTCCATAGTGTTGCCCCTGTATAAATATATATTACCATTAAAAATTTGATAAAAATATTTTAGAATTTTCTTTTCAAAAATAGATGCCGAAAAAAGGAAGAGAGGGGGGATACATAAGAATACAGTAAAAACAATCAAAAAACAAATTAAGTTAGTTTTAATATTGATGAGAAGTCAATTGTTTTGAGATGAGATAACAGCGTTTGTTTTAATGAAAATTGATAAAGTTTAATTTGAAAATGATTTAAAATTGATGCAGTTCTTGACGAGTAATGGTAATAAAAATACTTTGAATCTAATGGAATATTTGATTTTGAAATATAGACGCCGCCAAATCTGGTTTCCATAGCAATGTTGTGGTGAAAATCAAGATCAAATTCTTCATTCTTATTTTTAACAAGCATCTCCCAGGCTAATAGAAGTTGTGCAAATAGTCGTTTTTTCTCCAATTCTTTTTATCTTATTATTCTTATATGGAAGAAGAAGCAATTTCTTCTTACAAGTCAAACAGTAGTTATTAAATCTGCAAAAGGTGAACATAAATATGTAATTATACGAGAACTCGTATATCCAAAATCATGGAAAGATAAACCACCAGATGAATTACTACGAAAGATTAATCCTGGAATCGAAAACCCAAATTCAACATCTTAGCTAAACCATATCTCTGTGGCCAGGAATGTTGAAGAGGAATTCGCAATTACAATAATTTGCATACAGCTCTTTTTTTATTTTCCTCAAAAAGTTTATAAATGTGTATCATTCTCTTTTTATTTTTTTCTATTGTATTGTCTTATTCTTATTAACGTTCTATTTTATTCTCTCTTCTCTCTCGTCTCGTCTATTTCTTCCTTTGTGTGAAAAGCAATTCTTCACCACAAACACAAAAAAAGAGCCCATGAAACAAATAAGCTTTTTTTTAAAAAAATGAAATATCAAAATTCATCTCAAAAGTAAAGAAAATCAAAGTAATTTTTTTACTGATTATAGTTAAAGAATCTAAATTCCGCTTTTAAAACTGATCAAAAAAGAAATTTTTTAACATCTTTTATTATCACAAAATTTGCAATAAAAGTGGTCTCAAAATAAATAAAATTTTAAAAAAAAGAGATTTTATTTTATAAAAAATGTTTTTAGATATTACTTTTATGATTTGATGATTGTTTTTTAAGCGCTTCAATCAGTTGCAGCATTTCTTTCTTTTTTGCTATAACTGCATAACAACATTTATCCGGAATAATATCGTCGCTGAATACAGGCTTTCCATTTTCTTTAAAATCTTTGTAGTGAAGACAAAAAAGTGGTTCAATGAAAGTCTAAAATTTCAAAACTTATTGATGATTTTGTAAAGAAATTTCAAATGAGCTTTGTGTGATTTGTACCTTCTTTGACGATTCAAAAGAAGCATCTGCAACAGCAATGGCAATCCCATAATTACAATTAAAAGATTTTGATTTCTTTATTGCTTCATAAACCAAATGTTGATGTAAGCCATTTCTATAAATTAATTTTAATACAATTTTTTTATTTTAAAGTAATATTATTTTAAACCTCATATAATTGAGGTGTACTCCAACCGCGATAGTAAAGCCTAAATTTTTAACATCAGGTAGAAGGAATTTTCCAATTTGTGAAATAATTGTATCGCCAAGAACTGCAATTCGGCTGGCATTTAAGCTGTAACCTTTTGCCATGATATCTAAAAAACAAAATTTTTGTAAATAAGTTAGACCACTACTGATTGCATGGAGACACTTTCAGATAAAAATGATGTAAAACGTTTCTAACGCGATTTTGTAACGTTTTCTTCTAAGACAACATGAGAATCAGGTAGGTAAAAAAAATTGTTTTTTGTTCATATTTTTACAATTGGGCAATGTAAAAAAAGTGTATTATATCAACTTCATTTATTTACCTTCAGCATAATCTTCTTTTATCAAAAACTTTGGATTTTTGTGAAAAAGTTCACCATTAAAAAGTTCATAATATTCATCCGGGTTATAATATGTACGTAAAACAGCAGCAGCAAGCTTATTTCCATCAAATACCAAATAACTTAACGGTTTTTTCACAGCTAAAACAGCTCGATCATAACAAAATTCTTCCATTTCTTCATAAGTTGCGCCTAAATTTTAAAATAAAAGTTTTAAAAAAAAATAATTTAATTTATTTTTCTCTACCTAATGCTTTTCGAAGATTATTATGTTCAATAAAGTGATGATTAAAAAAATTTGCAAGTAATATTAAATCATTTTTATCTGCAATTTCAATTCTTAAAGGATTTTTTCCATCTTTTGGTTTCCATGCTGGATTAACTATTTCTCTTTCACCTTTTTTACGGGTATCTAAGAAAAAGCCGTCATGAAGTGAAAGTCTCGGGCGCATATTGAATTCTACAACAAAAAAATAATAAGCATACTTTTTTAAAAATAATTATTACATAATGTGAAGCCTCAATATTCAGTGGAAATCTGAGTTCAAAATTTTTATGTATAGCTTTAACTTTAACAAAAAACGAAATATCGTTAAAAATGTATGAATTCATTGTTCACTTTATTGTCACAATAAATATTTGTGTTCTTTGACAAAACAAAGTAATCATGCCGAAGATATTTTCGGTTATTATCCCATAAAAAGAAGTAAAATTTTTTTCTTCCGTTTTTTTGTGTGGAGTACTTAAGACGCAGTCTATGACAGTTTCAAAAATGAGCGGCACAAGCATTTCTTTCCTTTTTTCAAGGAGATTTTCACGATCGCGTCTGTTCAAGCTGCTACATGTCTATTTTCCCTCTCGATAATTTTTACAAATATTTATTTTTTTAATGTAAAAAAGAAAAAGCTTTAAGATGAATGTAGTCATACACCTCAGTGGGTTGTTTACGAAAAGTTTTCTTCAGGGAGAAAAATAGAGGTCATGTAAAAATCAGTGTACCAGATAAGTTACAGATTCCAGAAACTATTTTTCCGGATTCCCCGTATTCCCCTAAAATAAAACAATAATGCCATAAACATTTTTTGCTATAAGAAAAATGCATGTGTAAAACATTGTGGGTACTGTAACTACCGTAATGATTTTTTTTGAGAAAAATGGGTGACAACATCGTTTTCTTTTGGGTCGATTTACCCATGGACCAAATTTCAGCCAATTCTATTTTTTGTTTGTGCCGCTCCTTTTATATGTATTTTGATTCGTTCATAGACAACGTCTTAAATTGACATGTGTCAATCAAAATCAAAAAAAAAATTATATTTTTGATTATCCCTCTTCTTTATGTTTTTGTGTTTATATCAAAGTGCCCCTCTCCATTTATTAGCACAAAAAATTGATATTTGACAATAAAATCTCTTATATTTTTGACAACATCGTCTAGGCAGTAAAAATACCTAATTGGATGGAAGATATTTTATTCTTATCAAGTTTAAAAGTGCAAAAAAAAAACTGTTTCCTTTTTTCATTTGTTGCGATTTGAATGTTGCATTTTATTCTTATCAAAAGTGTTTATTCTTAAAAAGTTCAGAAAAATTTTTTGTTTTGCGTTTTTACATAAGTGCATTTATTAATAGAAAACTCTGTTTGTTTTTTTTTGCATAAATAAACCGAAAATAAAACTAGAGTATGACTAATATTAGTGTAAAATTAATGGCGAAATGTAAATGTTTAAATATCAGAAATTTACTAAAAATTTGCTTGTAATAATAAATAAATAAATTTAACCACAAATTAGTGAATTTTGGACCTTGAAATTTTCGGTAAAACTATTTTTTGGAATCATAACTAAGGCAGCTTAAAAAAAATTAAAGAAAAAAAATATTTTCTTGTTAGATTATAGTATTTTCGAACCTGACTAAGAATAATATAGAAACAAAAATTTAAAAAAATTAATTTAAAATGCCGAAAACGGCAGCTGAAAATCCGGCAAAACAAATTTTTTTCGTCATCAAAAAAAGTCAAAGAGAACACTCTTTTTTTGTGTGTGCATCCTTCTCTTTTTTTTCCTCGCAGCCGGTTCAAAAAGAAAAGAAGAGACACACACGCAGCTGACTTGTTTCTCTTCCTTTTTTGAGTAGCCTTTTTGAACTTTTTTAAGCTGAAAAATGCCGTTTTTGACCTAAAAGTGTGTGACCGGGTTTGATCCGCTAATATATTATTTTTTATTCGATGCAATTTTTTATGGGCTTTCGAATGATACTTAGCTTGCATTGGAAGCTCAGTGAAGTAAAGGCCTTTTCCTTAAAAAACACAAAAAAATGCCGTTTTCGGCACTTTGTGCCAAAGAAAACTTCTTCAAAAATGGCATATTCGGAATCAGCGTAAGAAATTACATCTAGTAGGTCCGATTACAAGTTTGTACAAAAAAGTTTCATTTTTCATACTGTAACGAAGAAAAAAATGCAAAGAGGAAAGAGAAAAGTGTGCGCTGCCGGTCCCTAATCATAACACTTAAAAAACTATGATAAACTTTGGCAATAATGTATGTCAAACTTAAAAGAAAATAAATTATACATTTCCCTTATTCAATTTTTAACAATAAAATGCGAAAATTGTTAAAAAAAAGAGACGAGTAAGTATAGTTAGAATAAAAAACAACAACAAACATTTGTGACCTAACCAAAACAAACAATAAAACACATAAAAATAATTTGCATTTTTCCTTTAAAAAATGACGGAGATTAAGTTTTAGAAAAAAGCTCACGTAAAAAGTGTCAAAGTTTTATCATAAAAAAGTCTAACTTTATCGATTATGAAAAAATTAAAATTGCATTTTCGGGTTTTTTTTCAAATAAATGTATTTAAATTCCTGCAAATTTAAACACATTTATTTGTCACTGTTTTTCTAACTAAATGAAACAAAACTGCTGCAATTATTGCTGGTTACGGTAATAATCTCTGTATTCATTTTGAATCAAAACAGCTTGATCATTCTTGTAGAAAAAAATTGTTGATGATATTCCAGTGTGATGCGAGGATATTCCGTGCCGTTTACCATGCCCTATATGGCTAAAAAGTCTACAGTTAACGTCAAAATTTTGATCAATAAAAAAAATTTATTAATAATAAAAAGTAATATTGTATTTTGGACGTTAATAAGAAAATCTGACATTTTTTGAGAACACAAATAAGCAAAAACAATAAAAAAAATTATGCATTAAGCAGAACTCTAAAAACCTTGTTATCTCATATTTCAACGATTACAATCAGTCTTTTTTTTATAAAAAAGTAAGTTTTATTAAACGAAAAATAACACAAAAGCACATGATCAAATTTTTTGTGGTTCACAAACATGTTCATTTTTATTCAGTTCAAGATAATTTTCGCCATTTTCATCTTGATGAACTTTTGCAGTAATAACTGTCTTTTGTCCATTACATCGAAAACAGATGTATCTCTGTTTTGTTTCAAGATAAGTAAAAATACGACCAATTTTTTTGTTTTCTGAATCAAGCACAGCCAACTTTTTCATAGTTTTCCCAGCGAATACGGAATCAAATAATTTGAACCCAGATTGTTTGACAATATTGCTTGTTAGATCTTCAGGAATAAATTTGATTGGTTTACATTTATGTGTTGTCAAGGAAAGTTCAATACACTCTTCATTTTTATCATTTCTCTTGAATCTAGCATAAACTTTTGTATTGTGACGATTCTTACAAGATAAACATAAAAAAAGTTTATGCTCTTCATTCCAAGTATATTCGAAGCATTCTGTTTTTTCTTCATTTGTAAACACGGCCATTCTTTGTGTAATTTTACTATGTGATTTTCTTTTTATTAACTGATAATTTGGAGCCATAATAATCGTGCCATTAGCAGTTGAAAAATATTCAAAGGGTTCACAGACATGTTTCTGATCACTCAAATATACAATTTCATTTTCTTTGTCTTCATTTCGAATTGTTGCGGTAATTTTGGAAGAACGACATGTTGAGCAATAATAAATTTTTTTTTTATTTTTAGTGACAAATTTGTAACAAAAGTTATGTTCTTTGGATGTAAAAATATTCAATAGCATGATTTTTGTTTTTCCGAAAGTTGTTGAAGCAATTTCATACATTGTTTTTGGAATAATAATATCATCTTTGTACTTTTTTGGATCAAATTCAAGCAGATTACAAACATGCTCGGCTTTGCTAAGAATTACAGAATCTTTTGAATTAACATTTTTTATGATTGTAGCAGTAACTGCAGTTTTCAATGGACAATGACAGCATTGATAAAATCTGGAATATGGTTTCCAAGAATATTCATAGCAAAGATTTTTATTTGTTTCACAGAAAACAATCAATCTAGAAATCTTTGTGCCATTATGCATATATTCAAATAATTTAAAACCAGAGGCAGTAACAACTTTATCAGACATTTCAAACTTTTCTGGATTATATTCACGTGTTTCACAAATATGTTTTTTGGTATTAAGCTTTAAATAATGGCTGCCATCTGAATTTAAAATTATTTCTGCTGCAATACGTTTCTTTTTATTATGACAACCACAACAGAAAAACTTCTTCTCGCCGTTGCAAAAAAAATATTCATAACAAGTTCTTTTGTCAGATGATGTAAAAATAACCAATTTTGATTTATCTTTGCCATTTTGAATGTTTTTGAAAAGTTTGAAGTTCTCAGCTTTAACAATTTCTTTTTTTCCATATTTTTCAGGGTTAAATTTTCGAGTTTCGCAAACATGCTGATTTGATTTTAGCATAACAAATTTTGTTCCGTCTTTCTTTTGACAAATACATGCTCCAATATTATGCTTTTTCATATTACATCCACAACAACGATACATTTTTGAATCATTTTTAGCATAATATTCATAACAAAAAGAACGAGAAGAATCCAAAAAGATAATCAATCTTTTATAAAGAATATTTCGATGTTCATATATAAGAACTTCAAAATTTGGTTTTTCGACAATTTTATTTGTAATATTAGCTTTTTGTCCTCGAAATTTTTTGACATTTACATTTAATTGTGTACCACTTTGATTATGGACATCCTTTGCTTTTCGCTTTCTTGTATCTTTTCTAAAAAATTACTGATATTTATTTTTAGAGCAAAAAATTAATTTAACTCACTGTTGATTTGAAGCATTATTATTTAAAGGAAGAAGATCGTTTATATTATTGTCTTGCAAACTTTGAACATTTTCTTGCTTTTTGCTTTCATCATATTCTTCAATCCATTGAAATAATATTTTTTTCATTTTTAAATTGGATTCAGAGGTTGTAGTAATATTTTCTAATAAAAGATGCAAAAAACGATTTTTTATTAATTCTTTGTTACCAAGAGTTGCCTGAAAATTAATAATATAATACTGATTTTAAAAATCAAACCTTACTCCTTTTTTGATAAGAAATCCATAAGTTTTATTGCAGATATTTGCAGTATCAAAAATTAAAGCAAAATCATGAAAATCATTTTCACCAAGTATAAACAAAGTATTCTAAAAAAAGTGTTTTACAAGTTTTTTACATATTAAAATAAAGAAAACTGGGCCGAAAATACCTAATATGGAAAGGGGGAATTTGAAGAAACTCCAAAAACTGTTCACAATTTTTTGCCCCTAAAAATAAACTTAAATAAACTAACAAATTCCCATTTTAACATTGCAGAAATCTTTTTATATTCTAAAAATACTACCATTATAAAACCTCTCTCCCAAATAAAAAGCTCACCCTCATGGAAGGGCTCAACAAGTAATAATTTTGTGACAGAATCGATTGTCAGCTTACATCTTCCTTGAAATTGAAACCTTTCATTTTTATCTTTTGATATCAGCTCAACAACCATTTTTAATTTTTTCTCAAATGAAGAAAATATTTTTTTAAATTTATTAAATAAGAGACAAATGTTATGTTTTTTGAGACAAAGGGAAAAATTCAGGATAACGTGTGATAAATAAATTTTAATAAATTATTATTATTGAATCATGTTTTGTGTCAGAGGGGGAGGGGAGGGCATTCTTTGTTAAAAGGATGTACATTAACTACAGGTAAATTGTTGGTAGAAAAAAAGAACGGCAACAGATTTGTTGTACTGTGTGTCAGTGTTTTCCCGAGACCGCAACCGAGAATCGCAACCGCAACCACAACCGAGACTCATAAAGGTCTCGGTTGGTTGCGGTTGCGATTGAAATTGTGGTGGTCTCGTCTCGGTAGCGATCCAAAAAGTCTCGCTACCAACGAAAAACTTTTTTTTCCGTGCTGTGCATGATTTGAAGAAAATCAATTGTGCATTTAAAGAAATTTTTTTTTCATTGAAAAAAATGACCCAATTTGGCAAAGAAAAACGACGCATTTTCAATCAATTGTAATAGATTGGCATGAAAAAGATACACATATCAAGCAAACAAATGCTATTATTATTAAAACCATAAAAAATCTCGGTTGCGGTTGCGAATCTCAGTCTCGATTGAAGGTCTCGCAACGGTTGCGGTTGCGATTGAAAGTTGCGACGGTCTCGTCTCGGTTGCGGTTGCGAATGAATTTAAAAGTTGCGATTGGTCGCGGTTGCGATAAAAGTGGTCTCGGGAAAACACTGCTGTGTGTCAGTTTTATTGCTATTTGGCAAAGAAAAAAATCTTTTTCGATCTTTGTCTTTGTTGTGTTAGTATGGGTGTGTGCTATCTGTTACTCAATGACAGATTTTGGTAAGAAAAATAAAAGAAAAACGATCCATATTGTTTTGCATTCCTGCTGTTTTTTGTGGAATTTTCTTAAGGAACTTTGACTGTCCAGTAAAATAACAAAATATTCGGCAAGAAAACATTTTTTTGTCCATTATGCGCGTCTGGCAAAAAAAGAAAGAAAAATAACAAAAAAAAATGTTTCACACCATCCTCTGTCATAAAAGATTAGAGAAAGTGTTAAAAAGTATTCTCTGAGATTGATTGGTTTTGCCAGTTTCTGGCTATTTTTAAAGTCGTCTGGGCGGGCCGGGGCTTTAAGAGGATAATAATTTCTTTATGTTTTTTCCCTTTAAAAATTTGTATTTGAATTTTTGAGCTTTATAGTTTTGGGCATTTTATCTTTGTGCCAATTAAATTTGTGTTGCTTGTGTTTATGTTAAAATTTGAAATTTTTATTTCTTTACAAAAAACTGTACATAAAAGTTTATTAAAAATATACAACTACAATAAAAAAAATTTATTTAAACAGTTGTTGATTTTGCATAAAATTATTGTAATCAAATTTTTTATAATTTGGAAATGCAGCTTCATAATTCAAAAACAAATTTCTGCTATTGAATAAACTTTCACCAAATTGTCGTTTAGTTTTTGTTAAAGATGGTAGAAATCTTTTTTGTCCAAAAACCATTGGAGTTTTATTTTGTGTGATGGGCATCTCATTTGTCTTTGAGCTATCAGGATGGGCATTTTCATTGGGTTTGATTGGCATGTCATTTGGAGCTAGGGATTTCTTCATTTTCATTTCGGTATGATGTGGAAAAATTTCATCAAATTTTGAGCTTTCAAATACTGGGAATAGCTCTTGGGCGAATATACAAGTGATGATTGCGAACAATAGAATAATGAAAAAGAAGTTTGTCATGGTTGTTGCTGGAAGGAAACTAATAAATAGCCAAAAAAGAAGAAAGAAAGTAACAAAAACTGATTTTTGAAAGAATTTTTTCCTTCCTTTTATCGGACCGTTTTTGAATGCATTAATCTCCCAAAAGAATTTTAATGAATTATTTTTAAGATTTTGTATCTTTCAAAATCCTCAAATACAAAAAAAACATTTGTTGCTTTTAAATACAAAAAGCAAAAACAATCCATCTTAAAAACCTATTAATAGAGGTTAGTAGATCGACAATACAGCTTACTATCGAATTAAAAAATACGCCCGTAATAAAATTGAACAATTGACGCAAATGTTAAAACTTTTATGATGCAAAGAGCGAATTATTGTTTTACATTTTCGAATCATTTTGTATTTTAGTGTCTTGATCTTTTGTTTATAAAAAGCTTATGAAAAAGAAATGTAGCACCCTCCTTGCAAATGAAAAAAAAACATTTTTGGATTATAGAAAAGAAAAATAGATTTTGTAAGATTAGAAAGGAATACAAATTGCTTTGAGTTATTTTTGCTTTTGAGTTTTAGACAATGTTTAATTATATAAAATTGAGGAGAAAACGACCAGAAAACGTAACAACTGGAGATAAAAGAAATGGCGTATAATATATAACAAATGTCTTTTAATAATTCGAGCTAATATACCTATATTATACTGGAATTTGTTGATCAGGTCATGTACAATGAAACCAATTATTTTATCCCACGATATTTTTGGTTTTATTTTAAACGTTTTTGTTTTTTTAATAAAATATTCAAACACAACTCCGGAAAAATGAAATGCTTGAAAAACGTTGCAGCTGCTTTTTCTCTCTTTATTTCACCAAAAAAAACCAACAACCAAAAACTAACGTTGATCGGACAAACAAGTATTCTTTGCTTTCAACATTGCTCTTTGTAATAAAAAAATGTACTTTGATGTTTGTACAACTTGCTTTCATTTATTTCAAAATGGTAATAATGGCAAATCAAAAGCTACGAAAAATGAATAAAAAAATATACAAGTAGCATATAAAGAGCGATGTGAAACAATTATCTTAAAAGATTCACCAATAATTATTTTATGGTGATGCATTATTTCCTTATAAAATTACAAAAAAAATTAAAAAACGATTATTCCAATTATTTTTTAAAATACATGTTTTCTAAATTTACGGTAAAACTTATGACAAGAATATAATTAGGTGAGTAGCATAGAGTAAACAGCAAAGATCATTATCTTAAAAGTACCACTTCCAAAATGGTTAAAAGTCTTTTCTCGGTACACTGCCTTGAATTCTTTCAAAACACTTTTGTTTGAAATTTTCTTTTTAGATGATATTGATTCTCACTTTGAACTTCACATTTCTATTGTTTCCTAATTTATTTCCAAACATTTAAATCTATGAAATAATCCTCTACCGTTTGTTAAACCTTTAAGCAATGACTCAATGCCGTTTTAACGGTAGTTGCTTTAAATGCCACAACTTCGGTTGAATGATTGATTTGATTTGAATAAAATTTGCGTCATTGATATATTTTAATTTTGTACCATGGTGACCTGGTAACCCAATACACGGATACCATAATTATATTTAAACCATAAATCTAAAAATTATATAAACAATACAAAAATAAAAAATAATAGCTTACAGTATAAAATATTGGAGGAGCTATTCCTTCCTTGTAAAACTCTCTTAAAGTAACTTATACAATGATTGTGGTACTTGACATTACAAAACTGATAGTTGCATGTGGGAATAACAGATTCAAAGATTTAATGTTTTCAATGAGTTGGTATTAAATTGTAAGCAAGTCTCTGTTGGAATTGCTTAATTGGCGGAGTTTGTGATTCTGCTTTTTTAAATCATACAGTAGCTAAAAATTGATAATTTGAGACAATCAAAAAAAAGAAATATAGCACCTTCCTTGCAAATGAATAAAAACATTTTTGGATTACAAAAAAAGAGATTTTTGTAAGATTAGAAAAGAATAAAAATTGCTTTGAGTTATTTATGTTTTTACATTTTTGACTTCAATGAACAAAATGAAGAATATGTCAAGCTCAGCGACAGAAATCATAAACATGATCCAATTGAATTCCAACCTGAAAATGATTATCAAACTATTCCACATGGTGATTTTAAATTATTTGAAAAAACTCGTGGTCACAAAATCCTGAAAAAACTCTCAATTCCTCATCCACAGGAGCAAGGTTATGGTTATATTTATAGCTATCAAGAATCTTCAAAATTGTATGTATGTTTTCGATGTCAAATTAAAAGCACACGTGTTACTGCTCGACTTTGTCAACATGAAAATGGTCAACGTTATCTGGAATTAAATCCCAATGAACATGTTTGTGAGTTACATGAATTATGACTGAATGTACATTTTTGTTACTTTGATATTCGTGTTGAATAAAATTTTTTACTTTCAAAAAATACATTTCATTTCTTATAGCTTAATTAAAAGTTGATTTCCTTTTGAAATTGTATTACCGTATATAAACTCTCTAATTCAAGCACATTTATTTTACAAATCAAAATTTTTCTGCGCTTTTAAGAGAGGTTGTACTTCTTTTCGAAAATGCTTTAGTTAGAGAGGTTACGGTAGTTTGCGATATACTCAAAATCGTCTTGCTACAAAGAAAGATAGCGTTACACCTGTCAACTAAAATTGAATCGTACATCTTCTCATGAAGACTTCCGTGAAATTTTTGAAAGTGCGCCATCTCCTAATCTGCAGCAAACACATTCCATTGTTGATTTGCAACCAGGTCGTATAAGAGATATAATATATAAACGTAATGTTCAAAAGTACGATTTTCAGATTAAATGTGAAATTTTAAATATAATAGGAAAAAGGTTCAATTTCTAAAAAACAGTTTAAATTTCTACAGTATACTTCTCTTGCATTTTCTCTTTGCCAAAAAAAATGGAAAACATTCGTACATCACCAATGCGCATCTTTAAATTAAGATGCTTTATTCTTTACCCCTTAATAAGCAGTGAAATACAAATGCACAAATTTCAAATTTATGAAAAGATTTATTTAAACTAAAAACATGCATTACATTTTTATAAAAAAAAAACCCTAGAGCTGCTTATTGAGTAATTGGAGTTGAAAGTTGCTCTTTTTCATTTCCTTCATCGTTTTTATCATCATTGATGTTATTCTTGATCGGTTCAGCTGTTGGAATAACAAATTGCCAATGTTCAGAAAATACATCAAGGATTAAAATTGCTGCTTGAGATTCTCTGAACCATTTTCGACGAATAAGAAAAAAGTTGCTTACAGCAATGAAGAGTAATAGTGCACTAAAACAGGTGGTGTAAAAAGTGTAAAAATATTAGAAAACAAAAACCATACATAGTTAAACATGCAATTATTAATGGATTCATAGAAGCTTGTTCAACATTTTTGACTGTTGTTGTAGTTAATGGCGCTTTAGTTGGTGTTGTTGTAATCCATAATTCTCTTGGAACTTCAACGACTACTTCAGGACCCTAAAAGATTTGTATATATAACCATCTGTTTATCAAATAGCTTACCGTAATCAAACCAAATCCAGGACATTGATAAAAACTTGCTTCAGCAACTTCAATCACAAATCTTTCACCAACTTCATGCTCACATAAATACATATCTGCAGGTTGATAAAATTCATCCACAGTATGATCACTAAATCGAATATATGGAGAATTGTAATACATAATAAAATCCGATAGAAATCCAGGTTTGATTTTAATTTGTGAATCATCACCATAAGTTATTGCAGATACTGTAAAAAATGGATCGTTGACAGTTGTTGAATAAACAGTTTCAATATAAATTGTACAATCATCTCTATCAAAAAATCGAATACTAAATCTGAAAAAAAGAAGGAGATTAGAAATGGTTAGATTGCGGTAACATATAGATTCAAATATTTTGTGCACGCAATTTTTCACAACGAATCGTTCCTTTTCAGCTCGCATTTTCAAGAACGAGTCATGAGGGAACATCTTTAAAACAGAAAATTTTAGCGTTCAACAACACTTCGCAAAACAGTACCAGCTTTGAATTTTCAAGATGTAATTTTCTTCAAAGCAAAAAACATCGAGAAATGAAATTTTAACAAATATTTTTTACGATAACGAATCAAATTAGTTATATTTAGCACAATTTTAACCTTAATAAATTAAAAATGAAAACAATTTAAATTTGGCGCCGTTTGGCAAAGTGCTCCCAAATGCCAAAACTTTTGCTTTAAAAGATGTTCCTTTATGTAATAACGCATCCCTGAAAAGATGAGCTCATATAAAACAGAACAAACAATTTCCCATGAAAAATCATGCAAAAACCTATCCTTGTAGATTACTGTAGCAGTTAAAAATACACAGTTAATCTATCATGGCTTCCATAGAGATATGTTTAAAAAAATACAACCGTTTTGCAAATATGAATTACTGTAATCCATTGTAATCATTTAAACAAAATGCGTCTACCACAGTAACCTCATCACTAAAAAAACATCAAAACTTACTTCACATTATTACACTTCCGATCATCATAATCAAAAATAAAACCAGGAAAATTTCGAATTTTATCAGGTTTCAACAAAACAAATCTTTGATTATTAATATTTGGTTGAATTTGAATTCTTGGCCATCCAGTTGTGGTAAAAGAAATATTTGAGTTTGGTGCTTTTTGTTCTACATCGTCTGGATAATAGAGTAACGCTTTTGATGGATCACTTTCTTGAAATGATGATTTTGTAAGTTTAACATTGAAAAACGGATGAGGATTTTTGAAAGAGAAAAGCCCAAATATACATTTTTTTGGTGGAAAATTATCCGGGTATTTATATTTGACATCCAAACAATACACTTGAGCTCGAATAACTTGTTGATTATCTTTGACATTTGTAATAAGCTGAAACGACGGACAGATTGATCGTTTAAAATAATACTTAAAATCATCAAATGAATATCGATATCCATCAGGAAAATTTTGTGCCACAAAGCTAACTTGTGGAGGAACTTTAGTAGCTGAAATACAAAGCTAGTGTTTTTACAAATATAATAATCAAAATATAAGAAAATAACTTACGACACAGACATTCACCAGTAGTATAACCCATATAACAATACATTTTTTCATTACCATTTGTTGTAAAATTTATGAAACACTCCGTATCACACCCTAAGAAATAAAATCATTAATATTTGAAAAAATAATATATGTAGTTTTAAACAACAAAGAATTTGTCTTAAGAAAATTAATTTGCAATACCAAAAACTCACCCAATTCATCTGTTGTATAATTACTTTTCGATGCATAAAAAAAGTGCATATCATCGAAAGCTGAAGGCTTGATATCAATTACAAAACTTTGAAATGCTTGAAATATTGCAGTACTAAAAATCAATTTATAAAATCAAATATCGATAACATGAAAACACTTACTCTCTACCATCTATCACTCTAGCAATGCTTGAAATACCAGGATTTATCGATAAATGTTTTTTGAGTTTTTCGATTTTATCATTACCATAAATAGCAGGAGCAGAAATAAATAAGCATAAAAATATATACAGCAGCAATTGCATTTTATTTGATAGATTGTGAATCGGTGTTATGGAACAAAAAAATAGATAACAAAAAAAGAAACAGTATTTTTATGCAAATTCGAATGGAGAAAAACTATCATCGAACAATTGGCAGCAAGATGTACTCATCGGGTAAAAAAAATAACTAAGTTAGTGTGCTTGCATTTTAATAGATAAAAAATATTATAATAAAATTTTATATACAATTTTTTTTAGTACTTGCATGTTGTTTATACTGTATTTTGTCACAATTTAATTGCGTGTAGCGCGTTATTGCTATTGAACAAAAAATATAGCATTTAAATTAAGTGAAAATGATTTAATACAATGATTACTGTATTTTTTAAAAACTGTTGTATGTCCGCAACTATACAAACAAAAAAAAATGTTATTTTTGCACCAATTTTTTTTCATTTTTTAAACCTTTTTTATTATACGAAATTTACATAATTATGGTAACAAAAAAAACGCCCCCTTTATTTTTCGATATAAGCAAATTCATTTCAATCAAAAACCTTTCATTCTCTCATCGTTTGTCGACTTCTATCAACTACGAGTGCTGTTGCTGCAGTGAACGCCAAAAAGATGAAACAACTTCTTTTTTTATGCTCCTTGTTATTACTACTTGCTGCTTTTGTACAAAATGCTGGAACTATTGAATATCATGGTAATCGCCGATTTTATACAGCTGTAAAAGATAATAAAACGTAAGTCTTTAATGCTTTTTACGCTGTTTGTAATAGTAAAAACATTTTTTTAGATACGTTGCACTTCATGTTTTACCAGAACCTCTCAAGCTTCTTTTTCCTACAAGTACAACGTTTGATCTAATTGCTTCTGGGATTGAACTTTATTCTCCATCAAATGGACAATGTGAAGATACAACAACCTTGCAATTTTGGCTTAAGATTAATGTAGGAAAATATGTTCGTGGTGAAATAAAATCTGAAAGTGTAATAAGTGGAGTAAAAGCAGTAAAGGTATATTTGTACGAAAAGTGCCAAAGTAAGTTAATTATATTGCATTGAGGAAAAAGCTTCGCAAGCTTGTTTTTCGGTATGATATGATGTGGTGGTGGATAGCAATGTGTTTCTTTTAGATTCTGAACGTAGTAATCATTATACTTTTAAATCAATTGAATCACGTGGTACAACTTTGGTAGGTGGTAGCTGCTTTAGTAATGCTGGTGCTTTTCAACCTTATCAAGCTAATGATGGTGTGAATAATGTAATGAAATTACGAGTCACTGGTGCTTTTGGATGTCAAGCTTTTATGATTCTGGCATGTTCTTTTTTTAGTCATGTTACTCATTCTAATGGACCTTCATTTTTAGCCAGAATATATGCATATCAAAGATTCTCCATTAAATGAAGCTGCTGCTCGACTACCGCTCAATGAAACATTTGCTGGACATGATGATAGTTATTGGTGGTTGAATGCAAATAATGAATCAATGCCTTCAAATGTTGCGTTTAATGCTCGTGGTGATGTTGAGATTAATGTTTTGACTTCCAACAAAGCTACTCCTATTTTTCTTCGTACTGGACTCGACCAAGCTGTTCCATCTTTTGTGTTCGAATTTGATCGTGGTTGTCAAGGTGCAAGTTTTGAACTTTATCTTAACCTTCAGGCTGATGGTGTTTGTCGAATTGCTATTGATTTGGTTCAAGGCGGATTTAAAGTTGCTATGGGTGCTTCTGGTGGAAGTGAATTTGTTCTTGATTCATACTATTCTCCTACTTTATTATTTGCTGAACGTCGTGTATATGTTAAAGTTGATACACCTTTAACTTTCAAATCTTATGCAACATGTGATTATGGTAATACAAGTGATGTAGCTCGTGATCAATTGGTTGTTCAAATTTCTCCTTCATCTGATATTGCTGCAAGCTGCAAATATGCCAATCTTACTCTTCTTGGTGGTGATGTTGCGCGTGGTATTGAAGTGTTACGTAATCGTTCAAGTGGTCTTGATGGTGAAAATGCAACAACAACAACTACTGCTGGAGCTGCAAATTATACAGTAAATACAACTGTTGCTGTACAAATGACAAATACTACTCATGCTGCTGCTGCAACTGAAGATGCTAGATTTCCATGGTGGTGGATTATTGTTGGAGTTACATTGTAAGTTTCTTGTGTTGTTTGGGGTTAAATGAGTTTTAAAATGTTGGATTGCTTTTTTATCATAGAAATATATATGAAATATATAAAGCGAAACATTTTCGTTTTGCTTACTATTGGGTTTACTGTATCTTACATCTAATGTCTTTCTTTTATTTTCAGGCTTGGTCTTTTGATTGCTGCAGTTGTTCTCGTCTACATCTTTGTTATTCGACCTCGACGAAATAAAAAACAAGCACGTAAAATTCGTGATGTCTCAAAATCTGCTGCAAGTGAAGACGCACCACCACCTGGACCATCTCAAATGCCACCAAAACAAGCTGGCACAAAGAAAAAACAATCAAAAATTGAAGCAGCAGCGCCACATCCACAGCAACAGAATAATGAAGAAAATTGGGCTTATGATCCAAATAGCCGTGATCACCCAATAGTTCAACTGGCAAAAGCTGGTAAATTATAAATATGTTTACCTCTTTTTTTGTAATATTTATATTTAATAATAATTTTATATTGTAAAAATATTATGCTTGTTTTGCAATAAAAATTTTTTTTCATCAATTTTGTGTTTGTTGATTTGAAATAATTTTTACTGGGTTTTTTTGATATTTGTTCTGGAATTGGGAGGTTTGGGAAGCAGGGTGTACGGTATCTCTGAGGTGAATAGTTTTGAAAAAGAATTTGCAAAATTGAATCTTCGTTGTTTGAAAGAAGAAAAGATTACAGGATGTTTGTTTGACGCTATCGATATCACCTCTTACAGTATGACATTAACAACAACACAATTAATTTTTTTAAATTCGCTGAATAACTTGCAGGATTCTTTAAGTCCATCTTCAGCACGTTTTCGTTCACCTTCATCACATTTTTCCAAAAGTGCAAATCCAACTTCTCCTGGTGTTTCTCCACATTCTTTTTTAATTGCTTTGAGTTGTTCTTTGATAATCATAGCCATAAGAAATGCAGGTGTTGCAGCTTTCTTGCTTCCATCAAAATAAGTAAATTTAAGCAAAACTGGATTATTTTCATCTTTGGTGATGGTATATGGAGTACAATTATGATGTAGCTCTTCAACAGCTTTAGCACCAGCAGGTGGCAATGATATAATGAATAACAAATCTATAAATTAAAAAATACATAGTAAACGAAAATGTAATATAAAACATACTAGTAACAAAATATGGTTTTTCATCTATTGATCTAACTTGATTATTCGTATCGCAAAATGTTGGCTTATCTTTATCATAATTGATTACAAGATCTTTTCCATATATACCTAAAACAATATAGTACTTCATGAAGGTTTACTGTAGGATAAAACATACCATTCCAAGCATCCAAAAATTTATATCCATTTTCATCTTGAATTCAGATAACACAGATTTCTTTCATTAATCCAATTACAGGAATATTCTTTACAAATTTTTGATTAAGAATTCTTAGTAAATCAGTTCAGCAAAAACAATTGGTTCATGTTTAACTTCAAGAAAATTTTCAGCATCAACAGAAAAAGAAACCATATTTCGATGGCATTTTTCTTTCATTTGAATTGTTGTCCGTTTGTCTCCATCTTTATCAACGTAACCATACTAAAAAATGATAAATACAGTACTACCACTGGCATTTCTAAGGATATCGTATGAAAAACTTACAGTTAGAGTAGTATTCTTCTTTTTTGTCCGAGGAAAAGTTTCTTCAAAAGGTAATAAATCTTCAAACGGTTCAAGTTTAACAAGTAAAACATGATTATCATCATCGACAAAATCATTCCATAAATAATAAATTCTTGCAGCTGTTGGAATAATATGATATTTAACAAAGTTTTTGTCAAATATCCATCTTGATCGTTGAAAAAGAAGAGATACTTTAAAAGTGTCATGCAAACGTCTCTAAAATCAATGGGGGTTTATCAGCTAATCTCTTTAAATACAGCATTAATTTTTTCATCGAAATATTTTTGTGCATTAGTATGCTAAAAATTTGTGCATTAGGTTTTTCAAGCAGTTTTGAAAAAAGAAACAGATAACGTAATCTTGCTAATTTTTGGGTCATGTTTATTTATATTTTAAATACAATGAAAAGTGAGAAAATAAAAGAAAATGATAAAAACATGTTGGATGACAAAAAGGAAAGCATTTTAAACAATCATAGCTGACATAGCAGTATACAGAAACATATTTTGGAAAAAAAGCTTTTGATCTTTTTGTCACTGCTTTGGCACACGCCACCAAAACCTCAAGAAAATTTTGTCAGTTTCAGAGGAGGCAAATCCCGCCAAGGCTTTCCATAAATACGAATTTGGTAGCTAGGTTAAGAGTAACATAATAAAAAGAATTTTAAAAAAAGGAAATGGCTTAAAGGTATACATAGACAAAACAGCTTTTACAAACATTAATAATAATTAATTAAACATTAATGAAAAAGTTAATGATCATAATAGACTTCATTGTCTGTAATCTCGATAAATGGTTTCTCTTCTTGCGGTACCCAAGTTTTTTTCATATTTGATAAAGCTTGATGAAATTCTTCTTGATGCCGGAAGTCTCGTTTAAAGGCAAATAATAAACGA
This sequence comes from Panagrolaimus sp. LJ2400, assembly GCA_024447215.1. Lineage (NCBI taxonomy): Eukaryota > Metazoa > Nematoda > Chromadorea > Rhabditida > Panagrolaimidae > Panagrolaimus > Panagrolaimus sp. LJ2400. Next base: position 508,074 of record JAMRYA010000007.1, on the reverse strand, counting down.
GCTCGTGCACAAAGGTTTTGTTTTAAAAATGCAATACATGAAGAAACATTGATTTCACGTTGAATAAATCCCAAATCAAAACACAAGAGTTTTTGTGAAAATTTCATTTTAGCAAGGGTTTGGAAGCTTTGAGAAGTTAAATGGCATGGTTTTAGTCTGAAAACAAAATGTTTAATGGTGGGAAGTAAGGGATCAGAGTTACCGTAAGCTATAAATCTTTGGGGTCATTTTGACAATTTGTTCCACTGGATACGGTTGATTATCAGCATCTCTGACATCTCATTCATTCAAATCATGCAATTCAATATTTTCAGAAGCAATGAAAAATATTAAATCTTTTACAGACATTTTTCGAGTTCGATATATCCGTAGAAATTTAAGATTGCATCGAATAGTTTTGGACAAAACTAGTTTTACTGACTTATGATATAAAAGATAAGCAGAATTTTCCAAGCAAAGCTTTCCAAGCTTTTCAAAAATTTCTTCTTGTCTATATAATGTCACAGCAATAGAATTTGCAAATAAATCCATGCCGATATTAGAAACTTCTATGTGATAAATTGATATTGCTGATAGACGTTGGTGAAAATATTTGCATGATTGACGAAGTTTTAACTGTATTTTGGGCATTATCAAAAATATACGAAACAATTGGTGAAGAAAACGGGAGTTGTTGAAATAAACTTTGAGGTATAAAACTTGGCAAAATTATATTTGTTAGAGAATAATCAATCTAATATTGGGGGTAAAATAGAAAAATCAAATCAAGCTCAGCAAAATTATCTTCTGTTTTGTAAGTCGGCAATTATTTGTCATTATGTTTTTGGTACAAACATTTAATTTTATTTAAAAATGATTGTTATATTTAATTTTTCAATTATTATTTGATTATTTAAGGATCGCCATTGAATCATAAAATGATGCTCAAATTAAAGTTAAACGATTGTTTCCTTAAGTATTGCTGTGGATGTCTTTTTTACTTGTTAAATAAAAAATTCAAACAAAAAAGCAAAAATGTGTGATCGTTGAAGTAAAAAATTCTGTTGCTTCTTCATTTTATCAACAAAAAAAACACATCAACCAATGTTGACCTGACAAACAAGCATTCTTTGCTTTCAACATTGCTCTTTGTAACAAAAAATATGTACTTTGATGTTCGCACAACTTGCTTTCATTTATTTCAAAATGGTAAAAATGGCAAATCAAAAGCTACACAAAATGTAACAAACCCTCACTGTTTTTTTTTCTCTTGAAAACAAAATCTAGCTTTCTCAAGTTTTATCAATTTCGCTATTTATGAATAAGATGCTTTTAAGAATTTAGTAATAACTGTATTCAACAATTTCATTATTTTAACGATTTAGTAGTGTTCATATGATATTGGTCCATAATAATGTACTGTAAAAAAACAACAAGATAGATTTATCTTGTTTATTCTATTTTGAGAAGTTTTTAAAACAAAATATTCAAATGCAAAAACACCAAAAAATGGAAGGAAAGAAACAAAAAAGGCTGCTATTGACTGGTCACCGAAAGCATATTAAATAAATTAGCTGTGTTATTGTATTCAAAGCATCACAAGCAAGTTACAATACATCGATAAAAAAACTTTTATTGGCTTTCAAATAAATACAATTATGTGACATCAAATTTAAAAAACGTGGCCGGTAATAATAACATTTAAAAAACTTCATTAATGATAAAAGATGGTAAACAAGATATGTATATTTCTCTCGTTTCTTTTGCTCTACGTGCTTTTAAGATAAAATATAGAAATGCTACAACACCAAAAAATAGAAAGCAAAAACAAAAACGTTGGTTTAATGACTTTTTTCTATGTAAAAAATCGCACAAAAAATCGTAAAAACGTTTATTTTTTCAATGTTGCGAAAAAGTGAAAAAAAATAGATATCTAGTAAACAAAGTATAAAGGCTTGTTGTAATGTCTGTATGTGTTAAAATACGTCCATGAATATTTGTTTTGAATGATAATTAAAAATTTTAGCAAGCATAGTACAGAATACCGAAACTTTAAAATACAACCTATTTTAAAAACTTTATTTATACAAAAGCATCCATTATAAATGACATATCATTCTACAAATAATTATATTTTTCCTATATCTCGGAGGGTTTAAAAGTCAGAAAGACGTATAAAGTGCTCACACAATTTTATTGAGTTTTTCTGCAATACGCAGAGGCTTTGACCTGGGTCAAATCTAAAAAGTGCTTCATTTTTGCTTTAAAGACATCATCGTTGGTTTTGTCCTTTTTTCACTTGTAAGCGGCCGATTTGATGTATATTGGAGTGTATGGAAGATTGTAATCGATATGTTTTTCAAGTATTATTTACTGGAAACAAATTCATAATATTCATACCTCTTGTCAGTATAGTCAAAAAAATTCTTAATTGGATGGTTGGTTAGGTTTAGAATTATGAGTTTTTGGTTTCTGTTTTTTTTGATCATTGGAAGAAATATTTTTAAAGATTTTTGGTTATTCTCAATATTATGAATATTTTTTATATCTTCTCTTTCAAAAAATTTAACTTATTTTAATTAAACTTGTTAAAAGACCCTTTTGAAACACATTCCGTGAATTTTTTCTAAAATTTTTATGCAAATGCACCAGCAAAAAATTTATTATGTTATCGGCCGTGCTTAAAAGCTAGAATGAGCTACGTTTAGGTCCAAATACCGGGTTTAACGCATTGTGACTGCTAAGATCGACATTTTTGAATTTCGACTTTACAATATCTGATTCTAGCTTCTTAAGCATGGCCGAAAGCATAGGTAACATAAAAAAATTTTTGAGTTTTTGCCGGTGCAGTTCGTTGACAGAATGCCTTTTAAGTGAAAACCTTATATTACCTCTTTTTTTGCTCGTTATCGCGTTTTACTCACAGATTTATATAAGTTTTTTTTGGTTTTGATTATAAAATAAAAAAAGATAGAAATAAGCCAAATGCTTTGGCTAAAAATTTATTGAAACAAATTTTAACATTTGTATAAGCTTTCCCATTACAGATCCATATTGAACTGAACTGCTGCAAAACGCCCAAAGATGGAGGAAGAATCGCATTCATCGGGCGCATTTGTTTTAGATAGAGGTATTTCGAATGCAAAAAATATGCTATTAAAATAAAATGTTTTTCTAGGAGCCTATATGGGTTATTTTTATAAGATAAATAAAAATGAATTAACAATATACGAAGATAAAGAAAGCATCGACGTTGAAACCTCTTCGTTCAAAATTTTGTTTGATGTAACCGCTAGAATCGAAGATTGCATTTATTTTTGTCTTAACGGTAAGAGTCTTCTTAATGTTTTATCAATTTTTGAAATTTACTTGTATCATTTTTTAGAAACTTCTCCTGGATTATTAGTTGCTATTCATAATCCATTTTCTACACTAGATGAAATTAAATATATTTCATTGGTAAAGAAAAAAGTTTACAAATCGCTTTTCGTTCCTGGAAGGGTAACTCAGAATTTTTAATTTACGTATTTTAATTTTCGTATAAACCTTATAGATAACAAGATTGGTTAATATAATTGATGGTGCAAAGAGAAGTGAAATTAGAAATTTACCAGATTACCAATCTTGGCCGCATCTTATTGGTGCGGTTATTAATAATACCGTTATCATGGGACACCTAAATATTGCTGATGAAAAATTTCAAGAAGCAATTTCTAAAGATTTGTTTAATGATAGAAGTAGGTTTTCATTGCTCTGCCAAAAAGTTTTGAAATTTTTGATGTTTTTAATTTTTTTTAAAGAAAATTGATACCTAAATTGGGGCAAAGAACACCTTTCCTTGGAAAATTACAGCCTCGTTCTCACCTGTCACGTAGTTTTTGGATAGTTACTAGCTATAACCTAGTTAAATATGTAGTTTTTAAAAAATTTGTTTAAGTTTTCCCTCTCTATTAATATCCATCGAATTTCGCATATTTTCCATTATTAAGATCAACTGTTTTAGCTAATGTATTTAATGTCAGTGATATATGTGATACAAGTGAGCAAGAATTAGCACTTGAAAATAGATTTGAAATCGGAAAACTTATGTATATTCATGAATCTTATACAATTGCTTTTGATTCACAAGAAAATGAATGTGCTTTTTTAAATTTTATTAATTTAAAATCTGGTGAAAAAACAAGACAAAATCATGGAAAACTGGTCGTAGAAAAAATTTATTATCAAGTACAAGAGAAGAATTTAAAAAAAAATATTTATTTTTGGGCCGTATTTTCTAAAGATAAGCAGTAAGTTAATTTCTTTATAATTCCTAATATCGATGGCATTATTTTACAGACTTAGGGCATCGTTGGGAAAGGCAAGTCCATTGGAAAATAATGAATATTCAAATTTTACATTTTGCTATTATCTTAAATTAGATGATAGTAAATTTGAAAAATTTATTTCGTGCACGAACTTTGGTGAAGAAAATAGCGTGTATCATCCTGCAAATTTTTATTCGTTTACGTGGCAAAATATTGAAAATCAAATTATAACTACACTTTTTGATTTGGCAAACTTTCGTAAAGAACGTCGACGTTCTACATTAGAATCAAAATGCATTAACGATGATAAATATTTTCAACGATTTTTAAAATTCCAAAAAACTGGAGAATCATATCCTCATGATATTTTTGTAAGTTTCTGTGATTTAAACGTTAAAAAAGTTTTATACTCTTACAAACTAAAATAATAATTTCGCTGTTATTGCTTGAAGGTTAGGATCAAATGCATTTAGTAACAAGTTCTGCTGAACAAGCTTCCAAATTTTTTAAGTAAGCTTGTCAGACACTAAGTTTAACTGCCAACCTTTTTTTATATTACACGGTGTGTCGACTCCTTTATAAATTGTCCAATATAAAAAATTGAAAAAAACTTTTTTTACCAGCAAAATTTTTAAACCCAAATACTGAGAGATTAAAGCTAGCTAAACGAATTCTGTAAACGCAGATAAAAAGTTCATCATCGAATTATTGGCTGTGACAAGGTTTTGTAAAAAAATAAGGATTCCGAAGCCGCAGGATTCAGATTCTCGTTCTTTTGTTTAAAAAACTGCTGCAAAAACTGACTTTTGGCAAAATGAAACTGAATGTCATGTACAAAAAAATTGAGTCACTCTTTTTTTTTCAATGCATTTTTTTCAAGAATGAATAAGAATCTGATTCCTGCGGCTTCAGAATCATTATTTTTTTACCAAACCTGGTCACAGCCAATAATTCGATGATGAACTTTTTTTCTGCGTTTACAGAATTCGTTTAGCTAGCTTTAATCTCTCAGTATTTGGGTTTAAAAATTTTGCTTGTAAAAAAAGTTTTTTTCAATTTTTTATATTGGACAGTTCAGCACACCGTGTATTAGCAAATGTTAAATGTTTGTAAATAGTAGTAAAAATAAAGCATCCTTATTATACAGTTTCCTGACGTTTTAAATGTATAACAACACAGCCGATACTCTGCAGCAAACTTCCGCAGAAAGTCAGCAGAAGTGACTATAGTCAGCATTTCTGCAGCAGTATTCCGCATATAGTCAGCAGAAAAACAACAAATTCTTTTTCTTCAGCAGTATTCCGCAGAAATTCAGCTGAAGTGACTATAGTCAGCATTTCTGCAGCAGTATTCAAGCAAAAAGTCAGCATGTTTGACTATAGTCAGCAGATTTTCATAAATTTTTATTTTTGCCTAAAATCCTAATTTTTGACCCAGAATTCAGCAAAAAGTACAGGATTGCTGTGGAATTCTAGCCAAAAATAAAAATTTATGAAAATCTGCTGACTATAGTCAAACATGCTGACATTCTGCTTGAATACTGCTGCAGAAATGCTGACTATAGTCACTTCTGCTGAATTTCTGCGGAATACTGCTGAAGAAAAAGAATTTGTTGTTTTTCTGCTGACTATATACGGAATACTGCTGCAGAAATGCTGACTATAGTCACTTCTGCTGACTTTCTGCGGAAGTTTGCTGCAGAGTGTCGGCTGTGAAGTGAATAGATAACAATTTTATTATTTTTATACTCTTCCATAGTAATTATTAGTAACAATAGGTACTGTTCTCATTTAATCCTCTCTTCACACAAACTATGAGACATTTTCATTCTTTGACTCAAAAACATTTTTTGCATAAACATATTTTTTTGGAAATAAAAAAATATACATAATAAACATAAAAAATTCAAGGGGAACAGAAAAGAAAGACGATTCTGTTGCTACAATTATTGTCCCTAACTGTACTCGACTTATAAAATATGAGATCTCAATTTCACCGCCGCATTTTTATCTATAAAAAACCATAAAAAAATTTTATTATATTTTTTAGGATGTACTTGTCGTTCAAAATGCATGTACAACAGTATCAGCTGAAAATATTAAATTAAAATGTATGCACGCATATTCAACGTCTTTCAAAATGTTGGGCAATTCATCCCAAATGATAAAAGTTGATATTAAATCTGAAGTAAATGAATATCTGAAAATTGTTGCAGAGGATTTTCCCCAATTTTTATCAAACCCTAATAAAACATGTGTTGAATTAGCTAATTATGAATTAATTACTGAAACTAACAAAAATGATAACATGAAATTTTATATTTTTTCATCTTTATATTACAATAATTTTAAAAAATGTATTTGTGCATACATTTCCATCTCAACTATTGATGATCTTAATATTATGTTGTTTTGGATCAATGAAGTTATAAAAAAATGTCAAGAAAAGTCAAAGGAGCTTGGTAAGTGATGCAGTAAATTAATTTTTTTCACATTCCATTCTTTTTAGAACAAGCTTTAAAATTCAAGAATGATATTTGTAAAAGATTACCTAAGCGAATCGGCTTTGCTGATAATTTAGTTCAAATTAAAGTGATACCGTAAGTATCTCAGTAAAAAAATCTTTGCTTTATTTGTTATTTTAGCAATAGATATCAAATAACTGATATGTTAAAAACCGCATCTACTATATCACCGGACATTCCTGCTGTTGTACATCCATCATTGCCTTCTGAAATTGCTGACACAACAAAAACTGTACATCCTTTACAACTTGAAATTCCTGCACCAGCTACGACAACAGCATCTCAACAACCATCATCATTTAGGAAGCGATCTGGCAATTATCTAAAATTAAAGCTTCGAAATGCACAGAGAGTAAGTTATAATTACAAAAAAAATCTTTTTCAAACTCTTTCGTTTAGATAATAAAAAATAAAAATGGAGAAATTAACAATTTGCGTGATCAAGTAGCACGTCTACAAACAACAATAGCGGATGCTAAAAAATTAGCTATTGCATATTTTCAAAAGCAACAGCAAATTAAAGAAAAGGAAGCAGCAATACAAGATGCAATCTCTGAGTGTTCCAATATTCCAACAACATTAACAGTTCCAACTGTTCCTGAAGTTATAAAAAACAACAAGGGAAGTTTATTATTAAACGAATTATCTAAAAGCACTTATTGTAATTCTTGTTTCCTAAAATTTTTCAAAGTTTTTTCTAACATTCGGGCGGTTTAATTTTTTCCAGCTGCCAAAATCCTAAAAAGCGTTGAAAACGGTAAATATTCTACTTGAGGCGTAAATTTGATATAACTTTATCCTAAATTTATCCAGCAGTTTAATTTGGCAGATGCTGGATCCCACATTTACCCCTTTTGTTTAAATTTTTCTTGAATCTCATTTCTTCAAGAAATCAACATAGCAGAAAATACCAAAGTGTTGTCTCGCAATTCTAAAACTTTCGTAATTGCGAACTTTTTTCAAATTAAAAACTGCAAGATAATACTCGACAGTAAAAAAAAACAGCTAAAATTTTATTAAAAGAAAAATATACTAATAGTAAACATTGAATTTCAGCGTTCCTATAACAATAAACATCATATCCTGGAATATGACAATCTACTTTTAAGAAATAGAGTTGAACAATATGAAAAACAAAATATTACCTTGATAGAGCGTTGCCACGCTTTATTAAACCAGCTGCAACGAGTTAAAAAAAATGCAACACCTGCTGATTCGTCTGCTTCAAATCATCGAAAACGACCAAGTCAAACACATATTAGGTAAGACAAGTTTTATATGAAAGATACTATTTCATACAATAAGCAACTTTTATCAAATTGATAATGAAAATGTCCATTTTAGCGGGTCAAATAAAAGAAGTCGTAATGAAAGTAATTATAAATCAGGACAGCGTGAAAATGCAACTAAAATAAATGCCTCAAATCATCTTTTATCGTAAGTAAAATTTTTCAAAAATTTATTCAATGTATTGGAATGTGATATTTTGAGTAAACAAGAATTATTACAAAATATAAATCAGTTCATTCTTTATTTTCTTTTTAACAGTTTTAGTGATAACAATCCAACATTTGATTTCGACAATGATTTCGAATTTTTGAGTTGCCCTGATGAAATTCGGCATGAGAATCGTGTAGAAGAAGAAAAAGATGCTACACCTGAAAAAGCTTTAGAAAATATTTCACTAGATAAAACATTGGCTGCTGTTAAGGCCCTAAGTGCTGTTGCTCGACAAAATTCCGAAAACAACAATAACAGTGGTAAAGTTATTGAAATTATCTTAAATTCCTCGACAGAAGATAGCGATTCTGCCATAAACGATACAGGTAAGAGTTCGCGGCGTGTAACAAAAATACGTGATACTTCGAATTATAACAACACATCTTTATCTCATTAATTTAAGAAAAAAATTTTATAGAAAACCCTCATCGAGTAAAATTGCGTCCACTTCGTGAAGCAGTTCGTCGTCGTAAAGAAAAAGAACAACGTCAACGTCGCGAAAAAGAAGAACAACGCCAACGTCGTGAAGAAATGCGTCGACCTCGAGGTCTTCCAAATAATACAAAATTTCCAAAACAAAGGTATGAAAGTTAGAACAAAAGTGACTAATAAATTCCAAATTTTTTAGCAGAACACATCCTCCACAGCTACCTCAAAATACATCGGGTCGTCCACGTAAGTCTTATGATTCTCTAAATTAATAAGAACGGGAACAAAGTAAAGTCACATTAGAGCTACAATTTTCAAAATTTTTCACAATTTTTGAAGCCGCGACTGGTAGCGCGTGTTAGATACCGAGCTACAAACATAGGCATCACTGAGAAAACGCCATGATGCATTTGTCACCCGCGCATCACTGCCAGTGAAGAAAAAACCCTCACCGGTGATGATATTGTCACTAAAGTGTCACTATCAGCGATGAATCCATCACTGGTGCATCACCGGTGAGGTTTTTTTCGTCACGGCTTTTTCTCAGTGATGGATAGAACTGCAATTATGATAACCGAACGATAGGGCGGTATTTAAGAAGACGGACTTCTTACTAATGTTTGGTAGGGATAATCCCTACATCCAATTTCAGCATGCTTGAGAACTCCCAATAAAGTTGAAATAATTATAATATTGTAAATATTATTTCAATATTTTTCAATATTATAATTTCCCAACCGCTGTTTTATGTTTTCTCAGTTTAGATAGTTTTATGTGATAAGAAAAGATTATACTTCTTCTTTTTTAGAAAACAACAAAGTAAAAAAACCTTCAAAAAATACTAAAAGTCAACAGAGTGGATATGTCAATATCGAAGTTCGTGACAGTGAAATAGAAGATGAAGCTAGAATGCAGGAAGAGATGAAAAGAAAAATACAATTAGGTGAATGTTCTAGCAAAAAGAAGGGACGACAAGCAGTACACACTGATCCTGTAGTTATAAAGAAACGTATTCATATGAGAAAATTAAGAGAACAACAAAAGTTGCTCCAACCTCCAATAATTTGTACTCGTAAGGCTCAAACATTTGTACACATTTTTGTTAAACGTAGCGTTGATTGAATTTTTCTCGTCTATGTTACCTCTATATTAGTGTTGAATAAAACTTCTTTGATTTCAAAGCAAAAAAAATGCTTCAAAAAAAGAAGACAAGTTAAACCAGTGTTTTTTTTTCAAAGCAAAAAAACAATTTATTTTGTGTTTTAAAATGCCTCTGTTACAAATGATAAAAGTTTTGCATTTTTGTTTGATGATAGTCAAATAACATCAAAGGAAATTCAAAGTCTGTTTCTGACTTAAATAGATACGCAAAAAAAACAGGGCACAACGAGGGATGGAAAAATCGGCCGGCTGCCGGTGGCACAGCATTTAGTTTTTAGAAAATATTTTGTTTTTTGCCTTATAAGAACTAAATCCGGTCGCCCGCAGGCCGATGGTCGAAAAATTATGGCCGCGCAGCCGGCAATGTTTTGCTGCCGCATTTCCGATCCCTGCGCACAACATTCTTATGGTAGTCCTCTTTTTTAAAAACTTGGTTCACAAAATAATTTTGTTTCCCCCTCAAATATTTCTATCGACCTGTCATCCTATATTTTTATTTTATGTCCTTCAAAAAATTTTAATTATTTAAAATCACTATCAGTTTCAAAAACGTTGAAGCAAATCATACCTTCCTTTTATGCATTTTTAAAATATTCAAGCACAACTATAAAAAATAAGCGGAAATAAAGAAAGCACAAAGACGGTGCTGCTGCAGTTATATTTTATTTTTCCAACGCCTGATGTTGAAATGGGTGATTTTGAAAGAGAAAATATGAGAGAAGATGAAAGACCAGAAGATGTTACTTCGATTGGTGAAGCACCGAATATTGTTTGTTGCTGTTGATACACAAGAAAATAATGATGATGATAGTAGTGTAAATGAAACATTAAATGCTACCACAGATAGTGTTTTTAATGGTTCATTTGATAGCGATGCAAGCGCAGATGAAACTGGTAAGAATTTGTGTTGGAAATTTAAATATAATAATTCTTCGATTTTTAGAAGACAAATTTTGTATTACAAAAAAGAAAAGCAAGATTAAACATGGTTCAACATCTAATTATTTTCACCAATAATGACAAAACTAAATGCTACGATTACACATGGAATAATCAACAGAAGTATTATATTTGCCAAGCTTGCAGAAATCGTTGCAGTTGTTATGTCTATGCAAAACTTTACAAAAATGAACAAAATGAAGAATATGTCAAGCTCTGCGACAGAAATCATAAACATGATCCAATTGAATTCCAACCTGAAAATGATTATCAAATTATTCCACATGGTGATTTTAAATTATTTGAAAAAACTCGTGATCACAAAATCCTGAAAAAACTCAATTCCTCATCCACAGGAGCGAGATTATGGTTATATTTATACTTATCAAGAATCTTCAAAATTGTATGTATGTTTTCGATGTCAAATTAAAAGCACACGTGTTACTGCTCGACTTTGTCAAGATGAAAATGGTCAACATTATCTGGAATTGAATCCCAATGAACATGTTTGTGAATTATATAAATTGTGATTGAATGTACTTTGTGTTGAATAAAATTTTTGCTTTCAAAATATACATTTTACTGCTATTTTTAACCGTTACATTTCTTATAGCTTATTTAATTAAATTAATTTCTTTTGTAAATGTTTTACTGTAAGCTCTCTAATTGAAGCGCATCTATTTTTTAAAAATAAATATTTTTTGGCGATTTTTTATTCTTTTTAGAAAATGCTTTAGTTAGAAAGATTACGGTAGTTGCGATATACTCATGATCTCCATATTTTTTGGCAAAGAAAAAAATGCACGAGATTATATGTAAAATTTTACGCTGATTTTATAAATCCAATCCAACTTTTAAAAATTACGTTTATGTGATATGATATCTAAAACGACATGGATGAAAATCGACCGTCGAATGTGTTTGCTTCAGATTGGGCGATGGCGTGAACTTCAAAAATTAACTGAAGTCTTCAATAAAAGATGTCACAATCTAATTTAAGTTGATAAATTAACACTATAATTTTTATTTTAAGATGATTATTTTTTTGCATAAAGATTTAGTTTCTAAAGGACAGTTGACATCCTACAATATACTTCTCGTGTATTTTTTTCTTTGCCAAAAAATATGGAGAACATTCGTACAATACCATGCACATCCTTAAATCAAGATGTTTTATCCTTTGACTATCAACATGCATTAAAGTCTTTGAAATCAATTGGATAAATTGCTTTTAGTTTTTAAATGAGAACCACCGCTGATTCCTACATGTATTTTAAAAAACCAATATACAAATGTCAATTTTATAAAAATAATTTATTTAAACAGAAAACATACATTACATTTTTATTTTAAAAAAACCCTAAAGCCGATTATTGAGTAATTAGAGTTGACGGTTGCTCTTTTCCATTTTCCTCTTCAATTTCATCATCATTGTTATTATTCTTGATTGGTTCAGGTGGTGGAATAACAAATTGCCAATGTTCAGAAAAGATATCAAGGATTAAAATTACTGCTTGAGATTCTTTGAACCATTTTCGACGAATAAGAAAAAAATTGATTACAGCAATGAAGAGTAATAGTGCACTAAAAAAGATGAGATAAAAGAAGATGAATGTTATAACAAAAACCATACATAGTTAAACATGCAATTATTAGCGGATTCATAGAAGCTTGTTCAAAATTTTTGACTGTTGTTGTTGTAGTTAATGGCGCTTTAGTTGGTGTTGTTGTAATCCATAATTCTCTCGGAACTTCAACGACTACTTCAGGACCCTAAAAGCTTTGCATATATAACCATCTGTTTATCAAATATAGCTTACCGTAATCAATCCAAACCCAGGACATTGATAAAAACTTGCTTCAGCAACTTCAATCACAAATCTTTCATCAACTTCATGCTCACATAATAACATATCTGCAGGTTGATAAAATTCATCCACAGTATGATCACTAAATCGAATATATGGAGAATTGTAATACATAATAAAATCAGATAGAAATCCAGGTTTGATTTTAATTTGTGAATCATCACCATAAGTTATTGCAGATACTGTGAAAAATGGATCGTTGACAGTTGTTGAATAAATAGTTTCAATATAAATTGTACAATCATCTCTATCAAAGAATCGAATACTAAACCTGAAAAAAGAAGGAGATTAGAAATGATTAGATTACGGTAACATAATGATTTAAATATTTTGTGCACGCAGTTTTTTACAACGAATCGTTCTTTAAGAGATATATCAGCTGATGTCGTCAGAAATAAGCTAAAGCATGGAGGAGCATCTTTTAAACACAAAATTTTAGCATTCAAGAACACTTCGCCAAACGGCACCAGTTTTGAATTTTCAAGATGTAATTTTCTACTAAGCAAAAATAGCGATGTGCACGGTTTTTCAAAGTTTGCTCAAATACTATAATTTTGATATCATTAGATGCAGAATTTTATGATTTGCTGCAAAAAACAGCGAGAAATAAAATCTTAACAATTTTTTTTATGATAATGAATCAAATTAATTATATTTATCCCAAGTTAAGCTTTGATTACTTAAAAATGAAAAACAATTTAAATGTGTAAGCTTATCCTTGTAGGTTATTGTAGCCATTAAAATACAGTTGCAAAAGCTACTGTAATCTATCGTAGCTTCCATAAGGATATGTTTAAAAAAATACAACCGTTTCGCTAACATGGATTACTGTAATCAACAGCAACAATTTAAAAATATGCGCTACCTACAGTAACCCATCACTAAAAAGAACTTCAACTTGCTTCACATTATTACATTTCCGATCATCATAATCAAAAATAAAACCAGGAAAATTTCGAATTTTATCAGGTTTCAACAAAACAAATCTTTGAGCATTAATGTTTGGTTGAATTTGAATTCTTGGCCATCCAGTTGCGGTAAAAGAAATATTCGAACTTGGAGCTTTTTGCTCAACATCTTCTGGATAATAGAGTAACGCTTTTGATGGATCAGTTTCTTGTATTGATGATTTTGTCAGTTTAACATTAAAAAATGGATGAGGATCTTTGAAAGAAAAAAGTCCAAATATACATTTTTCTGTTGGACGGTCAAGAGGGTCGTCGTCATTGTATTTATATTTAATATCCATGCAATTTATTTGAGCTCGAATAACTTGTTGATTGTCTTTGATAGTTGTAATGATTGACGGACAAGAATATGCTAGTTTAAAATAGTAATCAAATTTTTGGTTAGAAGATCCATATCCATCCGGAATATAACCCGTATCATAGACAATTCGCCTATGATTTTCGACAGCTAAAATAAGATTTTTTTAAGAGTGAATGCCAGCTTTAAGTCATTTTAAAAAAAATGAGAGAAAAAAGTCACTTACAGTAGCAATAGCAGTCACCAAATTCATAACCCATTTCGCAATACATTTTTTCATTATCATTTGTTTTATAGGTTAGGAAACATTGATTTTCACATTCTGAAAAAGACGCTGATTATTAGAATGACAAAATGCATTGAAAAAAATCAGCACAAGGTTCTCCTAAGTTAGAAAGACTGTAAATTTTCCCTCCCGTTTTTGTAAAATCACGGAGCGCGGCTATTACAGGGTGATGAAGAAAGGGGGGGGGGGGGGGGGGGGGGTATCCGTTCCCGAGAGGAACTGGAGACTAAAGGGGAAAATAACACTAGTCAGGAGACATCCTCTCATAAAAGAGTCATTGTCCGTATTTTCGTTCGTGCTCACCTCATTATTCTCAAACTGCGCTCTATGCCGCACATTGCGGGCACAAATCTTTTTTTGCGTGCTTTTTTGCTGCTATTTTTTTTATGGAACAAATAATGATTAGATTATTCTTTTTTGTGTTATTTTAAAAAAATATAATAAAAATAAATAGAAAAGGCAATGTATCTGCTCGCAGATTTTTTTCTAGATCGTTTCGCTTTGTTATGAGAATAGCAACACAAAAATTTTTTAAAATTAGAGCTACAAGCAAAAAGCCAACATTAATTCAAAAATGAGGTGATTAAACTGGGTAATGATTAATTAAATAAAAGTAATCTTTACAATATACAGTAGCATTGGTAACCGCCCCGGAGGGGCGGGTTTCCCCTAGTAACATAAAATAAGTAAAACTCACTCATCATTGCCCATGCAGTATCATTATATTTAGACGCATAAAAAAAGTGCATATCATCAAACGCAGAAAGTTTAATATCAATTTCAAAACTTTGAAATGCTTGAAATATTGCAGTACTAAATACAAGAAATACAAGAAAGTTTTTATTGAACTTTAATTAAATAAAAATACTTACTGTCTTCCTTCAATTATTCTCACGAAGCTTGAAATATCTGGATCTATCGATAAATTTTCTTTTAGTTTTTCTATTTTATCATTACCATAAATAATAGGAGCAAGAAGAAAGAAGCAAAAAAATATGTACAGCAGCAGTTGCATTTTGATAAGTTATGGGTATCTATCGGCATCTGAAAGAAAGTGGTGACAAAAAGATGTGATAATTTAATGTAAATTTTAGTAAATACATGTCGATTTCGTAGCAAAAAATTTCAAACGTTTTTCTATCATTCTTTACCGAAATTTACATAAAAAACAATTGTATTAAATCCTTCAAACGGCTATAAAAGGAAAAAGTTGCAATCAAAAACCTTTCATTCTCTCAACGTTTGTCTTCTTGAATCAACTACGAGTGCTGTTGCTGACGAGAACGCCAAAAAGATGAAACAACTTCTTTATTTATGCTTCTTGGTAATTTTTGCTGCTTTTGAACATTATGTTGGAACTGTTGAATACCATGGTAATCGACGTTTTTATACAGCTGTGAAAGATAATAAAACGTAAGTCTTTGATATTTTTTCTCACTCCTTTTATCAATAAAAAACTTTATTTAGGTTTATTGCTCTTAATGTTTTAAAAGAACCTCTCCAACTTATTTTTCCTAATGATATAACATTTGATCGACTTGCTTCTGGTATTGAACTTTATTCACCGTCAAATGGACAATGTAAAGATACAACAACCTTGCAATTTTGGCTTGAGATTAATGTTGGAAAATATATTCGTGGAGAAATAAAATTACATGTTAGTAAAATGATGGTATATTTATTTGAAAAATGTGGAGGTAAGCTGTTACAAAGGTAATGTGATTAAAAGGTCCTTATGTTGTAGGTGCTGAAAAGCGTTATACTTTTAAATCAATTGGTGGGATTTCTGCTTCTTTAAAGGATAATAAATGCTTTAAAACTGGAGCCTTCTTTCAATCTTATGGTGGTAACGGTGAAAATGTAATGAAATTACGAGTCTCTGGTACATTTGGGTGTCAAGTTTTTATGATTCTGGTATGTTCTTTTTTTTGTCACGTTAACGCGTTACTCATTCGAATGTACTTTCATTTTTTAGCCTGAATATATGCATATCAAAGATTCTCCATTAAATGAAGCTGCTGCTCGACTACCGCTCAACGAAACATTTACTGGACATGATGATGGTTATTGGTGGTTGAATGCAAATAATGAATCAATGCCTTCAAATGTTGCGTTTAATGCTCGTGGTGATGTTGAGATTAATGTTTTGACTTCCAACAAAGCTACTCCTATCTATCTTCGTATTGGCGTCGACCAACCTGTTCCATCTTTTGTGTTCGAATTTGATCGTGGTTGTCAAGGTGCAAGATTTGAACTTTATCTTAACCTTCAGGCTGATGGTGTTTGTCGAATTGCTATTGATTTGGTTCAAGGCGGATTTAAAGTTGCTATGGGCGCTTCTGGTGGAGGTGAATTTGTTCTTGATTCATACTATTCTCCTACTTTATTATTTGCTGAACGTCGTGTATATGTTAAAGTTGATACACCTTTAACTTTCAAATCTTATGCAACATGTGATTACAGTAATACAACAGATGTTGCTCGTGATCAACTGGTCGTTCAAATTGCTTCATCTGGCGTTGCTTCAAGTTGCAAATATTCAAATCTTACTCTTCTTGGTGGTGATGTTGCGCGTGGTATTGAAGTGTTACGTAATCGCTCAAGTGGTCTTGATGGTGAAAATGCAACAACAACAACTATTGCTGGAGCTGCAAATTATACAGTAAATACAACTGTTGCTGTACAAATGACAACTAATACTTCTCTTGCTACTGCTGCTACTGAACATGCTAGCTTTCCATGGTGGTGGATTATTGTTGGAGTTACATTGTAAGTTTCTTGGGCTGTTTGGGGTTAAAAGAGTTCTAAAATGTTGGATACCTTTTTTTATTATATATATATATATACCAGAGGCATTTGAGATAAACAAAGCCTTGCTTAAACATTTTCGTTTTGCTTACCATCGGGGTTACTGTATCTAACATCTAATATCTTTCTTTTCATTTTTAGGCTTGGTCTTTTGATTGCTGCAGTTGTTCTCGTCTACATCTTTGTTATTCGACCTCGACGAAATAAAAAGAAAGCACGAAAAATTCGTGATGTCTCAAAATCTGCTGCAAGTGAAGAAGTGCCGCCACCAGGACCATCTCAAATGCCACTAAAACAAGTTGGCACAAAGAAAAAACAATCAAAAATTGAAGCAGCAGCACCGCCGCCACCACCTCCACAACAACAAAAAGAAGAAAATTGGGCTTATGATCCAAATAGCCGTGATCACCCAATAGTTCAACTGGCAAAAGCTGGTAAAATATAAATATGTTTACCTCTTTTGTAATATTTATATTTAATAATAATTTTATGTTGTAAAAATATTATGCTTGTTTTGCAATAAAAGGTTATTTCTATCCATATCTGTGTTTGTTTATATGAAATAGTTTATACTGGGTTTTTTTGATATGTGTTATGGAATTGGGGGATTTGGGAAGCAGGGGGTATAGTATCTTAGTGATAAAAAGTTCAGAAAAAGAGTTTGTTCAGTTGAAGATTTTTGTTGTTTGTAAGAAGATAGAAAAATTAAAAGACATTTGTCTACACTGAAAAAAAAAAAAAAAAAAAAAAATATTTGAAACATATTATTTACCGTGATTGATTTAAAAGATTTCGAATTTCTTCTGGTGTTCTTGCTTGCGCAACAGCATTTGCAGCATCATTAAGTTCTGAGATATCAGCATCACCAAAAGTTATCTTCTATTTTTTAGCTACAACCAAACCATCTTTCTTTTGTTGTCGTTCTTTTCTCTTTCTTGCAGCTGATAAAATTGGATTTTCAGCTGTACTTAAAATTGTGAAAAATTCATTTTCAGTAATTTTTAACATAAATCCAAGAAGCGGTTGGAGTACATTTCGTGGAAGAGTCATACTGTAATTTTGTATTTTACTGGAACATTAAATGTTGATAATCATCAAAATAATGCAACAGATGGGAAATAATATTTGGAATATAATACTTTATAATGAATTAAAATAGGCTCATATTGTTTTTTATAACTTAGTCATCTCAAATATTAGACACAGATAAAGTTTTGACAACAAAAAAATCAATATATTAAAACAATAAATAATGACTATGTTATAAAAAAACAATAAATATTTTAAAGCATTAATTCGTAAACACAATTATAAAAAATGTTGTCCCATAACCGCGACGATAAAGTACCGTTAGCAGGACGAAAAAATTATGTCACGTAAAGTTGGACATTTTCGTCCGTTAACAGGACGAAAAAATATGTCACGCTTCTAACGCGACGGTTGCGTCCGAAAACGGCACGAAAGCGTCCTGTTAGCACATGTCACGGTTCAAAATAGTCACGTCTTTTTTTCAGTGTACTTTTATATGTTGTTATCGATATTACAGTATGACAAAACATAAGATTTAATGTTGTTCAACAATATTTTTGATGCGATTTAAAAACTATATATAATTATTCTTTGGGTTTTTTTGTTTGTTAACGTTACTTACACGTGCATGTACGATTTCATATGACATAGTTATTCTAAGTATACCTTATAATTTTGTTTTTTTTATTTTTGTATACAAACACGTGTTTGCTAAAACAAAAGTTTGTAAAGTAATAAAACATGTCAAGTTAAAAACATAATAAAAAGAATATGAAAAACATACAACAAAGAAGTTTAAACATCAACAAAAACACAATCAATTTTTTTAAATTCGCTCAATAACTTGCATGATTCTTTAAGTCCATCTTCAACACGTTTTCGTTCACCTTCATCATATTCTTCCAAAAGGGCAAATCCAATTTCAGAAGGTATTTCTCCAATTTCTTTTTTAATTGCTTTAAGTTGTTCCTTGATAATCATAGCCATAAGGAAAGCAGGTGTTGCAGCTTTCTTGCTTCCATCAAAGGTATTGAATTCAAGCAAAACTGGATTATTTTCATCTTTGGTGATGGCAAAGCTTGGACAAAGAGGATCATCTTGAATACCTGTAGCATCCTCAAGTGCCATTGACATAATGGTAAGTAAATCTAAAATTAAACAATATAAAAGAGCGAAACAAAAAAATAGAGCTTACTGTAAACAGCTAATGGCTGTTTATCTGTGGGTGAAATTTGAAAAGATTCATCACAAAATCTTGGTTTTTCTTCATCAAAACTAATGATAAGATCTTTTCCATATAAACCTTAAACCATATATATTACTACATGAAAGGTTACTGTAGGACAAAACATACCATTCCAAGCATCCAAAAATTTATATCCATTTTCATCTTAAATGCAAATAACAGAAATATTACCGGTAAGTCCAATAACAGGAATATGTTTTTCAAACTTTTGATCAAGCTTTTTGGGTAGTTCTTCAATGTGAGGGTAGATAAATGCTTCATAATCAACTTCAAGAAAATTTTCATCATCAATAATATTTAGATAACATTTTTGCTGCATTTGAAGGGATTGCTCTACTTTTTTAAAATTGTCATAGTAACCCTACTAAAAAGTTTACAAGTTAATAAACGACAAATTGTTATCCTATAAAAGCTTACAGTAATTTTAGTATTTCTTTTTTTAGTAAAATAGAATGTTTTTTCAAAGGGTAAACAATCTTGAAATTTTAGATCAATAAGTAAAATCTTTTTTTCACCAGAATTATCGTACAAAAAATATGGTCTTCCACATGTTGGAATAATATGATATTTAACAAAACTTTTATCAAACATCCATCTTGATAGCTCATTGATATGACATTCAGAAAAATCACGACCATGATCAAATACAATAAGTTTCTTTGACTTTAATGCACTTCTTAAAAACTTTAACAATGGACTTCCACTTTCTTTTGAAGTTAGAATAATCTTTTTTGAATTTGATGAACCAAATATTTTATCACGAGCAAATTTTGGATTTTCTTCTTTGAAATCAACTTTAATTATTTGAAACTTTATTTTTTTGTATCCATTTTCAGTATATTCATATTCATGAACTGCAACATCATTAGAAAAAGCCATAACAAAGCAAAAAGTTTCTTGTAAAGCAACCTTAACATTTGCAGTAATTAATAGATCAGAAAAGACTGTATTATCACTGCTACAGAAATAATGTTGAATGCCAAGAAAATCCAGCTTTTCTTTAACAGCTTTACAAAAGCTCATATTTGTGTCAAATCCAATTGGTTCAAAGTTAAAAATCATAAACAAAATGCCATCAACATATTTGAAAAGGTTTCGAATATCTTCAATAAATTTAAATGCAAGGTTTCGACGATAGCGAATTATTCCATCAGTATTAATTAAATTGACGTAAATTTCAGTTTCATTTCCATAAACAAATGCAGCTTTTTTATTTGTTGAAACTGATTTACTTTGCAACAAAAAAAATCAGCACCCCCTCAAAGTTGTCTCACACACACCCACATCCGGCACATTCACAAAGAACAAAAAAAAAATTTAATTTTTGTCAGCGAAAAAAAAAATGTTGCGCACACTTTTTTGCCTGATTTTTTTCCCAGATAAACGTGTATCAAAGTGTGTTGGTTGACCAATCTTCTCCTTTAATAAGAAATATATTTGAAATGCTTTGTAAAAAGGATGTAACGAAAAAAGATAAAGGCAGCATTTAATATTTAAAGAAAGAGCTCTCTATAAAAAGCAGTGTTCTTCTTTTTATGTATTCAGCCGCCCCCCCCCCCCCCCCCCACCCACTAGGGGTATGCAAGTCTATTCGAGTTTCAACATGTTTTTCTCTATAACTTTTTTCGGGGAACTCCAGGAAAGTTGTGTATACCCTCAAAATTGTTGTAATAGTATCGACTGTGAAAAAATTTCAGCACCACTCGCAACCACTTTTTCACATTAGCAGAAATGGTGAAATTCCATTCTGAATCAGTTTTTAAGCTATATGTAAGCTAAAAGGTCAAATTTTTTAATTTCTTTTAATCTAAAGTTGTTGTGCATCAAAATCGAACATTTTAAGACCATGTTTATAAAAAGATAAGTACTATTAGCAAAATTTTTTGATAAAAACGAAAAAACTTGCATACTCCTAGGGAAGAGACAGGAAAGTGAACAAAAAATGACCGTAACATACAAGGTTCAGAGTCATATTGAGGGTATAAGGTGGTTCGCGAAACGAACCCCTAATTATTACCCCTAGTTTACAATAGAGATAATGGGAAGAGACAGTAAAGTGAACAAAATGCCAAGTATAAACAAATAATTTAATACGAAAAAAACTTAACCCCCAAGTTATGTGAAATTTCTGATCGATTATTCGGAATGACCTCAATTTACTCGAATCATTAAAACCACTTTATCCCTATCATTATAGTTCTTACCAAAAAAAATATTTCTCGTCTCATTGTTAAAAAAATTTTTGCTAACTGTTTTTATTTTTTGTTGTTGCAGAGAGATGTCAGTAGAGAAAGAAAAAGTATTATTAAAAGATTATATTCAAAAAGATGCTACCCAACAAGTAAAACCATTATTCTTATTTAAAAAATAATGATGAAGTTATTTAGAGTGAATTTCTAAAAAACTATCCTGAATTTGATGGAAGAGGACTTTTGATTGCAATTTTGGATACGGGAGTTGATGTTGGTTTTGATGGAATGCAAAAAACAGCTACTGGACTTCCAAAGGTTGTTGATTGCTTTGATTTTACTGGTGCTGGATGTGTAGATACTTCAGTTATTAAAGAAGTTGACAGCAATAATTGTATTGCAGGATTAAGTGATCGTTTGTTGAAGGTGAAAAAACAGATTTTTTGCAGAAAAAAAACAGTTGTTTTTTTAGATTCCTTCAAACTGGAAAAATCCATCGGGTCAGTGGCATTTAGGTATTAAATCAATTTATGAATTGTGCTCGGGTGCAGCTTTAGAAAGCATGATTGTAAGTTTGCTATTGTTAGATAAAGAATCACACCCCTGAAAAAATTGATTTTTTCTACCTCAAAAAAATTTCTTGTTATGGTTATATGGCTGTTAATGTTGATCAGCTCATGGATCGCAGGAGCAACAAGACTGCCTGTGATTGCCTCTTCCTTATTTCCAAAATGCGATTTTTAATAAACAAACGACAATTTTAAGGCTAAGCGGAAAGAATCTATTGCTCAACAAAATAAAATCCTTACAAAACGAATTGATGCAAAAATGAAGAAACGAAATGAAGAAAAATATAATTCACACGCAAAAAAAAAAAACCCACTCGTATGTATATCCTATACCCATTTTTTGGTATTAAAAAAATGAAATAAAAATATATAACGAATGGGGTTATATGAGAAATATCCCAAGAGTGGGGTAGATGGGAATACCCAAAGTCTAGGTTGACGTAAAATACCCAAATTTGGGGTTAACAAAAAATACCCATTTTTAGGGTTTTCTTTAAAACTTGTTATTTCAAAGCTCTGTGTGGCCCGATATCTCCGATAACTTAGAATATGCATATCATGTTTTTCTTTTCTAATATTTGAGATGCCCAGTATATCCTATACGGTTTAAAAATCTGTTTTTTTTTCCAGTAAATTATTTATCCACAAATTCTCAAATACTATGAAAACGTATTTTTACAGTAAATGAGCTTTTGTAGACAAATAATAAACAATACAAAATACAACAAGTATTATAGTAATTAAAACAAAATACAACAAGAACTACAGTAATTACAAAAAAAGAAGTATACATATAAACTTTTTATTCAGTATTTTCACCATAATCATCTTCTTCAGAAGCATCAGCAAATCCTCTTTCGCAAAACAGTCGTGTGTCAGCAGCAGGAATACGGAAGGCATAGTCAAAGCCAAATTCATTAATCCAATTTTCACGAGATGAAAATACAGTATTCCAATAATCAATTTCACCAGTATTTGAATTTACTAGGCATTGTTTGAAAAGTGCAGCTTGAGCTTGATTGTCGAAGTTGAGAAAATGAGTAACGATTCCATAAACAGTAGATCCTTCAGCAAGACGAGCAAAAACTTTATTTTTAGTAAAGTATTTGATGAGAGCATTGCATACATCGCGAGAACGAAGTAGTTGTTCTACAGTTCTTATATTAGTATGTTTGGCAGCATAGTATTGTCGAAGTTCTGTAGCAGACACAACACGAACTCGGCTGTAGTGGTTTTGAATATGAGTTCCAATTCTTTCACGTTCTCGCTTAAGTTGCTGGATATCTTTTCTGAAGGATTCAGCAATGATTCCTTTTCTTCTATCATTTCTTTTCCCTTTACGAGTTTTTTCAACTTTCTTATTTGCCTTTTTTCTGCTTGCAGAAGCTCCAACATATTGTCTTTTACGACGTTCTAAATGCTTTTGCTTCTTTTCCAGTTGTTGATTAACAGTATCTTCCAAAGTTGGATCAGTGCGTTGAACATTAAATAAGGTTTTGTGAGCTCTCAGTAGTAATCCTTGTTCAACCATAGCTTGCCTTGTTCTTGGTGATGGCGGTGGAGTAGGAACTATAGCAGGTGGTGGTGTAACCTCTGAAGTTAAATGAACATTTGGTTGAAGCATTTGCAGTACTGATTGGACGAGAGGATCATTAATATCATGAGGAGTTTGAGTAGCAGTTTCATCAGGTTCATCATCAGCAAAAATATCAACAGACTCAATGAACTGTTCATCAGTATCTGCATGATGCTGTTGTTGCACATCACTTAGCCTTTCAGAAGGCGCTGCAGCTTCAGTATATGATTCAGTAGATTCTTCTTCCTCATCCATCATTTCAGTATATTGTTGAGCATCATCAGTATTTAGTTGAGCGCCTGCAACTTCTTCTTCAGCATCAGCAAGTATTTGTTCAGTAGATTCTTCTTCAGATTCAGCATGTAGTTGAGATTCAGCTGCTTCTTCTTCATTGATCAAATTCGAGGAATGAAGGGAAGGAAGAGTAGTTGATCTTGTCGTTTCATTACGATAAATTTCCACAACAGGTTCCTCAAATAATACAAATTTTAAATCTAAGGCAATTTTAACAAAACACTTACAGTAATTTCACCGGAAACCATAGATTGTTCAACATTTTGGCAGTATTGAATATAATTTTGCCATTCTTCACATTGATATTGTTGAACAACTTCTGGGCAGTCACATAAGGGATAATTCAGTGATTCAGATACAGTACCCATGCAGTAAAAATTAACAGCTTCAGAGAAATTTCTACCAGTATTTGCAACACCATGGAATCCAGAAGGATTTGTAACAATAAATTCACCAGGGCCTTGAATGGCATAGTAGTATGGAAGCTTATTGTCGTTGTAAAAGTCAAGGTCATACATAATGCATTTATGTAGCAGTATATCAGAACATGTTGCTCTAAAATTCCTTTTGGTGGCTGCTTTGACGGCTCCATAGTATTTCTTTTCAAATCCAGTCCAAATCTGTAATTTAAAAAGGTTTATAAAACAATTATTTTATTAAACAAAAGCTTACCTTTGGAGCAGAATGTGGAAACAGTGCATTCGCTGAGCCAAAACCAAGATCTTCGATATGAATAGGCGCGTAAGTATATTCTTCACCAGCGTATGACATTGATTTAGTAACTCCAGGAATATCACGGCCCTACAAAAGTGCTATTCATTATTAGAATGCGGAAAAAACATACCAAGATAGATTTCAGTTCAGACAAAGCATTGAGATTCCAACCAGGTGGCAAAAAGACAGTAGGATCAGAGTAAATTTCTTCCATCATTGAAAAATCAAGATTTTCCATGTAATTGTAGCCCTTCATTGCTCTTAATCGTCTTCGATCATAGTAAATCTTCCAGTCATCAACATCAGTTTGTTGCATCATACTTAAATGTTCTTTCAATGATTGAGATCTTCCAGTATTTTCTGAGGCTGTCATGAAGTAAACACCGCGTGTGTTACTTTCAAATTTAACAGTAGTATATGTTGCATCAAAATCAGTATTTTTTTGTCTCTTCTTTAAATCAAACAGCTTCATAAATTCAGTAGGTGGACGAATCTAAAAAAGACTTAATTTTATTCACTGTTAGGTAAAATAACAGAAAAATTTACCTTAAAAAAGGGATACTTGTATGCCCCTTTTTTAAAGCGGCATTCTTCCACAAAAGCAATAAAGCTTTAAAGCGGCATTCTTCCACAAAAGCAATAAGCCACATTGATTCCCAGTCAATGTTAAAGACCGGTGCTTCCTTGCCGTAATCGGCCATAATTAAATATTTGAAAGAATAATATTAATAATAAAATATTTTGTTTGCAATAAATGTTAAAAACACGTTGAAAAAAAATTTGTTAAACTTTTTTTGCTAAAGTTTGTTTTTCAATTTTTAAACGCGAGCCCTTTTTTTTTGTTGACTGCGTGTTAGAATTCCTCTACAAATTTGGCTGCGTAGTTTTTCTCGAAAAGTTTCGAAAAAGAAGAGAAGAAGAGACGCACAAAAAAGAACGCTGCTAGTTGTGCCTTTCTTCTTTCTCTCTTTCCTTTTTTTGCATCATTTTTTTCGAAATATGTTTATGCTCTTCCCTTTTTTTGCTGTCGATTTTATTGCATTTTTTTCGACAACATTTTTTTGGTTAACGTGTATTTTTATCTTGCTAGTTACACATGTTTAATTTATTGTTTTAAATTTTTTTACAAACCTCTAAAATATCTTAAAAATGATGTTTTAATATGTCTAAAATTTATATCTATATCTTTTAATGAATGTTTTAATATTTTTGTTTAAAGCTGCTTCATTTTTTTCTTTATGCATTTTTTAAATTTTAAAATGCGCGCCACATTTATTTCTTCTTTGCGTCGTTTTTCTCGAAAAATTTCGAAAAAGAAAACGAACGTGACAAGTTGTGTTGTTGCTTCTTTCTTTTTTTGCTTGCTGCTGTTTTTTCTCTCTCCTCTTTTTTTTGCTTGCTGCTGTTTTTTCGCAACATTTTTTTCGAGATTTGTTTTTGCTGTCGCACATATTTTGTTCCGTTAATTAAATGCTTGTAATTTTTTCAGAGTGTTTATTAGCAATTATGCAACCCAACAATTCTTATAATCTTGATGCTATGAAGTTGATGACTCCTGCTGAAGTATGTTTTTGTTAATCTTTTCTAACTATATTAGTAACCCATTTTATAGGTTATTGCTCTTGGAAGAGCAATCGAAGTGATTACTAATCCTGCCATTGCTCGATATCTTAATCTTGCTGCTGCAACAAATGCTCCAACTACTGCTCCAACTACCACTGCTGCTCCAACTACTACTGCTGCTCCATCTACTACTGCTGCTCCAACTACTACTGCTGCTCCATCTACTACTGCTGCTTCATCTACTACTCCAAGTGGTCGAACTGGTTTTTGTGGTAGCACTCTAGGTACGGGTGGTTATGCTAATAGAAACGCTGCTACTGCATCAAGTTCTGCAAATCGTGGACGAGGTGGTGCTTCTTCATCAAACTCAAATAATGGTCGTGGTGGTGCAAATAATGGTTGTGGTGGTGCAAATAATACTGCTGAACGCTATCTAGTTCGCGCCGATGAATGTGATGTAAGTATTTTGCTATAATTTTTACTACTTTTAACACACTGCATTTAGACATGTCATGACCATGTATACGTCAGCTCATGCGACAATGTTCATCCTGTAATTCCTGAAGGTCATGAACTACTAACTGGTGCACAACATTATGGTAATCCAGAAATTACTGATACTGTTAGAAAAATGGTAGTTACTGATGGAAAAACTGATGTTGAATTCTTCAATAGCGTGTACTGTGACAGCATATCCTTCAATGAAATGGGAGATTTTATTACCTCACAAAAGGCTAATAAACAGCTTACTGTAGAATCATTTGATGACTCTTTCAATACAAATACTGCTGGTGGAAGTGAAGCATGGCGTTCTTTTCTCGAAAGCTTCAATGCTTCAATGCCTTCTTCCTCTTGGAATATAGTAAGTTTATTTTTTTCGCTTGGATGAATCTGTAAGTCATATTTTACAGAATACTGCTGGACACTACCATTGGATACCACCTCAACCCTACTATCGACTACCATATCCAACATTTACTGTTCCATATGTTTATCAAATGGTTCGACCACCACCTCAGTATTTTTGGCAACATAATCCATCAACTGGTCTACTTGGTTCATCTTTACCGGGCCCTTCAATAAATGCTTCAAGTTCTAGTTTTGTTCCAACACATACTGTAGCTAGTACAATTGAAACAACTACTGATACTGCTGTTGAAGAAGCAACAACTGCTGCTACTGCTGTTGAAGAAGCAAAAACTGCTGCTACTGCTGTTGAAGAAGCAACAACTGGAGGTAATGATTTTGCTCCTATCATAATTGCAAAATTATCTTCTACAGATGCAGCAAAACGTCAACAATCAAATGCTCATCCTTGGAAACCTACAGAACGCAAGAAGATTACTGGAAGAGAATTTAATCAAAAGCTTGTTCGAAAAATTAGACTTACTCCATCAAAATTTTATTTTGAATTCACTACTGACCAATTACTGTTTGCTGGATATGAACGACTTACTGCTGCATTACAAGCAAGCCGCCCGTGTCAACGAATCGTGGTAGTTGCGCAATTTGAAGAAAAAGGAATGAACAGATGGCTATTAGAAAACAAAAATGTTCTTGATGCTTTAGCTAATTTTTGGCATACAAATACTGAAGTAAGCTTTTTTTGAATTTAAACGATGTAATATTCATCCCTTTTCCAGATTACAATATGTGGAAATTGGTGTAGTATTCCTCTTGCTGCATTTGTTATTACATTACCACCTACTGCAAAGCTCTTCAGAAGACATCAATTCACAGAAATGCTTATTATAGGTTTACTTAAATGTGTTGCTGGAACTACTTTAACTTCAGCATATTGTGCTCATCCACAATGCTTTTATGGAGCATATACTCATTTTGAACCAACTGCTTCTCACACTACTGATGCTTTCGACCAACAAAAATATCGTTATCGCAAAACTCTGGACAGCGGGACTCTGGGAATTCTAAAAATATTGTTTACCTTTGTAATTTAAACATGTAAATTATTAACTATCTGTATAAAAACTACCTTGAACTTCAAAAAAGTCTGTAGCCTTCAAAAAAAATCGCCCATGGATGAAAAAAATCATGCATAGCAAGTCGACCATGTAGATTTCAGGAAAACTATCAGAAAAAATTAGAAAATTCATTTACAGAAGTTATAGCCTTCTGAATACCCCAATATCGATTTCATCGATTACTTCTTTCATCTCTCTTCTTACTTGCCGACGCAAAACAAACGAGGGCATAAATCTTTTTTTGCACAAAAAATGGTAAAGGAAATGCATTTTTTTGTTTCTCCTTTTTTTTACACTGATATGATAAGAGAAAGTGTGATAAGTAAAGATAAAAAACGTATCAGCAGAAAACGGGCTATCCAGTGATATAAAATTTATAAAATTTGGTTGAGCGGAACATCGAAATTTCGGCGGTTTTCGAAAAAGCGCATGAAAAATTGCTCTTTTTTTGCAAAAATGCATTGTTCTTTTTTCTTTATCTTTTTATTTAAGTGATAAAATTACTGATAAGGTGATAACAAAAGATAAAAAAGGGATCAGAAAAAGACGGGCTATCACGTGATATAAGATTTGTGTGATATGATAACGTAAAACGTTAAATAAATGCAAATGTTTGTAAAAGCTGATAAAAAAAATCAAGTTTTCACGGGTCCTTGGATAAATAAAAGTATGTTAGGATAGTTAAACATTAAGAGTCAAATCACACGGGTCCTTTTTTTCTTTCTGTATGTTTGTGTTAATGTTTAATGCAACTGATATTACGGGTCCTATAGTTTTATAGTTTTATATATGATTGTGGAAAAAAAGCAGACGATAAAAAAAGGAAACTACAACTTTTGTATTCCTTTTTTGGCAACAAATGCCTTTCTCTTCTTCTGTCTTTCATTTCTCTGTGACCTCTCTTTTTTTCTGCTCTCTCTTAAAAGAATAGGGAAACGCCAGACCGCTGCTTTTGTTCGTTTCCTTCTTTTGGATAAGTAAGGGTAAAAACCAAGTGAAAACCAAGCTTCGGCTGTTCGCTTGCATGCAGCGCGCGCATTAGGGATTTAAGTTTTGCTTGCTTAGGTAGGGATTAGCTTTGAAATATGGAGTCTTTGAGGAACTCCATTTTCAACAACAAATTTTGAATGGCATTAGAAAAAAAGAAAAACAACAAATGAACAAAATGCAAACAATTCAAATGCCCCAAAACCCGAAGGGCTAGGGCCAGATGTTAATCGCTGCAAGCGGTGACCCAACGGGTTACCGCAGAAGCGATTTACTGATGAAAAAATATGCAGATTTTTTGTGTTCTACTGTTAAGCACGGGTCCACTAGTTTACTCAACTGTAAAAAAACTATGCTGAACTAAAAAAAAGTCTGTGGCTCTCAAAAAAAATCGCAAAATTAGTGCAAAAATCATGTATATCAAGTCGAACACGTAGATTTCAGAAAAACTTCCAAAAAAAATCTAGAAGCAAGGGTTCAGAAGTTATAGCCTTCTGAATATCAAATATCGATTTTCTTTTCATCTCTCTTCTTTTTTGCCGCGCAAAACAAACGAGGGCATATTTCTTTTTTTGCAAAAAAGAAAGAAGAGAAAGTGCATTTTTTTGTTTCTCCTTTTTTTATCAGTGATTAGTGATAAGAAAAAGTGATATGTAAAGATAAAAAAGGAATCAGCAAAACACGGGCTATCCAGTGATATAAAATTTATGCCGATCTGATGAGTGGAACACGGTCAAAATTTAAAAAGTTTAAAACGTGTAAGCAAAATTGCTCTTTTCTTACAAAAATGTATTGTTCTTTTTTGTTTATCTTTTTATTTAAGTGATATGATAACTCATAAGGTGATAAGGAATGATAAAAAAGGGATCAATAAAAGAAGGGCTATCGCGTGGTATAAAATTTATGTATTTTGGTTTTGTAAAACATGAGAAAAATGCAAATGTTTGTAAAATTTGTAAAAGTTGATGAAATAAAGCTTGCTTTTTAGAGAGACTACAAAATTTGTATGATTTAATAAGTTTGTGCAATAAGAAGATGAATCTATAGAGCTTTAGCTTTTGTATATCTTATTAGTTTAGTGTTAAGCATCGAGAAAATGAGCTTTTGTGTGAAGTAGTGCTTAACAGTACCACCCGTATCCGATTTTGGTGTCATAAAGTGGTGTTAGAATATTTATATATTATAAAAAACAGAGAAAATAAGATATTAAAATTGTTGCAAAATAAGTTGTGTTTCTAAACTTAAATGTTTTACAGAAGGATGCTGATCTCGACGGGTCCTTAGATTGATAAGTCTGACGGGTCCTTTGATAATATATAAATATCCAACTTGTATGTTAAGATAGTTTAACATTAAGATGCAGATCCCACGGGTCCTTTTTTCTATTAGTAATGTTTGTGTTAATGTTTAATGCAACTGATATCACGGGTCCTATATAGTTTTATATATGACTATGGCAAAAAAAGCAGACGATAAAAAATGGGAAACTACAACTTTTGTATTCCCTTTCTTGGCAACAAATGCCGTTTGAACGGCCGTTCTCTTCTTCTGTCTTTCTTTTCTCTGTGACCTCTCTTCTTTTTTTATCTCTCTTAAAAAAATTGGGAAACGCCAGACCGCTGCTTTTGTATGTTTCTTTCTTTGGCATAAATATGGACATTATGGGTAAAAACCAATGCAAAATAAAGCTTCAGTTCTGAGCAGCGCGCACAAACATTTGACCTCAATTGGTTATGAAAGACAGAAAATTTGATAGGTGTTGCAGCAAAAGAGCTTCATGGATAAGTTGCATTAATCCATAAATGGCAAGTTGTGTATGACTTTTTTTAAGGATCAATAAATCTCGCATAAAAAAACCGTTTGAATAAGTGAATGCATACCTCACTTTAGTGTAGTTGTCATTGCACTCAGCCCTGTATCATATTTTGACCCCAAGCTTAGGATGGGCTCGCGAGGCCGAAGGCCGAGCGTTAGGCTTAGTCTTAGGCCTTAGGGCTTAGGCCCTCAGGCTTAGGCGCATTGGAAGAGTCGAATTCATACCTAATTTAGTATAGCCGTCACCTGATTTAGTATAGCCGTCACCTGATTTAGTATAGGCGTCACCTCATTTAGTGTAGTTGTCACAACACGAATTGTGTACATTTAAAAAAAACTTTCATTATATTTTGGATCTTAAAAAATTAACATTTTAGTGCCCCAAACCCGAAGGGCTAGGTCCAGATGTTAATCGCTGCAAGCGGTGACCCAACGGGTTACCGCAGAAGCGATTTACTCATAAATATTAGATTTGGCTTTTACAGTAACCCATGTTATTCCCGGGTCCACTAGTTAACTATCTGTAAGAAATTTAGTGTGAACTAAAAAAAATTCCAATAAATCAGGAAAAAATCGCAAAAATCTGAAAAAAATCATGCATAGTAAGTCGAACATGGAGAATCCGAAATAATTATAAAATCAAAAATCTAACCGTTGGATCTGAAGTTATAGCCTTCTGAATACCCCAATATCGATTTCATCGATTACTTCTTTCATCTCTCTTCTTTCTTGCCGACGCAAAACAAACGAGGGCATAAATCTTTTTTTGCACAAAAAATGGTAAAGGAAATGCATTTTTTTGTTTCCCCTTTTTTTTACACTGATATGATAAGAGAAAGTGTGATATGTAAAGATAAAAAACGTATCAGCAGAAAACGGGCTATCCAGTGATATAAAATTTATGGCGATCCGATGAGTGGAACATCGAAATTTCGGCGGTTTTCGAAAAAGCGCATGAAAAATTGCTCTTTTTTTGCAAAAATGCGTTGTTCTTTTTTTTTTATCTATTTTATATCAGTGATATGATAATTGATAAAGT
The DNA here is from genome assembly GCA_024447215.1 of Panagrolaimus sp. LJ2400. NCBI lineage: Eukaryota > Metazoa > Nematoda > Chromadorea > Rhabditida > Panagrolaimidae > Panagrolaimus > Panagrolaimus sp. LJ2400. The sequence continues at coordinate 476,004 of JAMRYA010000007.1, read as the reverse complement.
GATAAGAAATGATAAAAAAGATAACAGAAAAAGAAGGGCTATCACGTGATATAAAATTTATTTAATTTGGTTTTGCAAAACATGAGACAATTGCAAATGTATGTGAAAAAACAAGTTTTTGGTTGCAAATAAATTTTAAAGATGTGTTTAACTTTTTTTATATCAGTGATAGCTGATAAGTTATAATGATAAGGAATGATAACAAAAGATTGAGTAAATGACGGGCTATCACGTGATATAAATTTTGCAGAATGTGGTTTTGTAAAACATGAGATAAATGTAAATGTTTGTAAAAATATAAGCTTTTAGTAACAACAATATGTTTTTGCGTTGTTAATCTTTTTTATGTTACTGATAGCTGATAAGATAAGGTGATAAGAAATGATAGCAAATGGTGGAGTAAATGACGGGTAATCATGTGATATAAAATTTATGTAATTTGCTTTTGTAAAACACGAGAAAACTGCAAATGTTTGTGAAAATATGAGTTTTTGGTAGCAAAATATTGTTGATGCGGTGTTTATCTTTTTTATATTACTGATAGCTGATAAGGAGTGATAGCAAAAGGTGGAGTAAATGACGGGTTATCACGTGATATAAATTATATGTGATATGGTTTTGTAAAACACGAGAAAACTGCAAATGTATTTTAAAAAACAAGTTTGTAGTAACAAAAAAAAATCCATGATTTCATTGCTTTATGTTTTAACAAAAAACTACTAAAAAGGTACTAAAATAAATGAAAAATAATTTGATTAAATGCCCTAGAAGGAAATATGCACAAAGGATTTGATTTCACAGATCTTAGTTATTTATTTAAAATACTAAAACCCAATCTTTTAAAAATTAATTCATTGCTTTATTTATTCAAAATTTAATTTTCTTAAATTACGAATTTCTTCTGTGCGATAAACTTTTTTCAAGTAAGTAAGTTTTATATATTTTTTGGTTTTATTAATTTTCCAATTTTAAATTTTCAGTTAACATGAATTCTTACAATGGATATAGTGTAACTGGAAACCCCCTTTCTCAGCCACCACCACCAAATCAAATATTCACTCAGCAACAACAACCTCCTCAGCAAATTATTTATCAACAAATTCCACAACAATTTCAACAACAACCTATTATTACCCAGCAACAACAATGTCAGCCATCTATTCCACAACAGCCACAATATCAACCCGTTCAACAACAACAATACCAACCCGTTCAACAACAACAATACCAACCCGTTCAACAACAACCACAATACCAACAAGTTATTTCACAACCCCAACAATACCAACAAATTATTCCCCAACCACAACAATACCAACAAATTATTCCACAACCACAACCCTACCAACAAGTTATTCCACAACCACAACAATGTCAACCAGTGATTCCACAACCACAACAATACCAACAAGTAATTCCACAACCACAACAATGTCCCCCAGTTATTCAACAACAAGAATTTCAACCTGTTCAACAACAAAATCCCCCTCGAACTTACCGTAATCGCCAAGGCAGATTCAATGATTCAGCGCCTTTTAAAACTGAAAAACCTTCAACTTCAAAACCCCACTATTTTGAAAAACCTTCAACTTCAAAACAAATTGGAACAATTGCATTTTCACAGCAAGAGTTTGATTCAATGTTCCAAAGACGTGGGAGAAAATGGATCATGGACGTCGATGCAGTGGACAGAAAGATTAATGAACATAAAATTATGTTTAAACAACAGTATGATTTATGGACTGTAAATAATGGTACAAATGCTCCACTTGCATTTGCTCCAGCTGCTTTAATTGCTCCAGTTATTCCAGCGCAAATTGTTCCAGCTGCCGCAGTTCAAAATGCTCCAGTTCAAGTTGCCGCAGTTCAAAATGCTCCAGTTCAAGTTGCTGCAGTTCCAGATGCTCCAGTTCAAGTTGCTGCAGTTCCAGATGCTCCAGTTCAAGTTGCTGCAGTTCCAGATGCTCAAGTTCAAGTTGCTGCAGTTCAAAATGCTCAAAATGTTTGATGATTGTTTTTTATATGTAAATTTTTTTTGTTATTGTTTTTGTAGTTTAGTGAAATAAAAAAATATTTTTTCAAACAAAAAAGGTTTTAAAAAGCGTTGACTATTTACTATAATTTTGCTGATAATGTAAATGAGAGTCTTTTGTAAAAAAGTGTTTATTAATATGAAAAATTTGAATAATAATAATAGAAAAAACAAAGCTATTTTGTATAATAATAATGATAGAAAAAAAACAAAGTTGTAGAACAATAAATAATAGAAAAAAGAATAGTATTGCATAAATATTAAAAGGGATATATAAATAATAGTTATTACATTTGTGGTGGTGCAGTAGTTTTTTCAGGATCAGAAGATACGGTAGAAGCAGAAGATGATGAAACTTGAACAGCAGTTGTTGAAGAATCAGATGCTGAAGATTCTGAAGCAGAAGGAATTGTAGGATCTGTTTTTGCAGGTTCTTGTGGTTCAATCCAATCTTTATTAAATTCTGCTTCTTCATCATATGTTCTTCGCCGTTTTACCATGAAAGATGAAAGTGGTGGTGCTACATATGTTGATTTCTTAGGTTTTTCTTTTTCTTTAGGAATAGCATATGCAGCAGTTGTATTAACAGCATTTTGAGCAGATTTTTGTACTAAAAACGCTTTAATTAATGTCAATACCTTTAAAAAATAATAAAATATTTACCTGAACATGTATATTGTCGAAGTGCAACACCTTTTTGATTCAATTCAGCATTAAGCTTTCTTAAAGTTTCCTGATGAAGCTTATATTTAGCTATGGCAGCATCTCTTGGTTGATATTTGGCAGTAAGAGCATCTATTTCTTGACTACTTTGGTAACAAAGTTGATAAACCAGCTTACAATCACTTTCAAGTTTAAGAAAATCTTTAAGTACAGTTTCCATTTTGACAGAAAGTAGTAAACGACAACAAAATTGTAAGTTTGATAGTGCAAAAATGATTTATTTCTTTTCTATCTCAAGCCTTTTATACTATTGCCATGGCATATGTGATCGAGTCTTTTGACCTTTGTTTATCTGTTTTTTGAAAAGAGGGAAACAAACAACAACAAAATGGTAGAAGCAAAAACGTTTTCTATCTCAAGCCCATTTGATCACTTGCCATGGCATATGTGACTCATTAGGATGAGTCTTTTTATCTTTGTTTGTCGGTTTTTAAAAAAGAGGGAAACAAACAACAACAAAATTTTCAGCTTTTACTAATTTACCTGTGTAAAAACGGCATAAAACTATAAAAACATAGTATTTTCATAACAAAGCTAAATTATGTATATTTGTATTGCTACAATTTTGATAGTATTCTCAAAAACAATAATGCTGTCATCTCTTTTTTGGTTACACACATCTGCAGAATTTTTAAAAGTCATTGATTTTTGCTGCAAAGAGTAAACAAAAATATCAATCCAAATATTTGGCTGTCTTTTCTTTAAAGTTTGCGCAAAATTTTTTTCCTTCAGTTGATTGATTACCGTATTTTTAATTCCTCTTTTTTATCTATCAGGTGTTTGTGGTTGGCAACCGTATCATGCTGTAAAGAGTAATGCGTGTTAGATAAAATAGTTGGGTTTTATTAATGCTGTTATTTGTTATTATTTATGTATTAAACGGATGTTTATGGATAATTCAAATGGATTGGAGAAGTTTATTTTTTAGTTTACTCTTATTAATATTTCATTTTTAGAATGATTAGAATGATATGGTATCCGTCGAAGGGACGAAGACGTCACATTTACTTAGACGTATAGTGCTCCCACTAAATACTGGAGTTTAGCCTTTTGATTAAAAGGATGATAGTTTGGATTGTGAATTGATGCAGTGGGTGCAGCAAAAGAATAAAGGTAAATCAGAAATTTTGATTTTCCAGAATTTTTTTGTTGCACTATCTCATTCGGTTATTAAACACCGGGTGGCTGCAAATCACACACCTGTTAGCTCCGGCTTTCACGGTAGCCTTTCTATAGGAGGATAGATGGTTAATACATTTTTCATGCTCAAAAAGAATTTTAAGAGGTTGGTTTTGGGTTATGTTATTATTTTTTGTTAGTTTGTTAGGAGTTTGTTTTGCTATAAAAAAGCAAAAATTTTTGTTCCTTGAGTTTAGCATTTTTGTCGTTGTATAAAAATGTGAACAATTGTTCGTTAACGATTCTGGCTTAGCGATAATGTGAAAACCAATATAGAATCGAATAACTTGCTTTTTTTCACATTTTTTAACAATGAAGAAAAATGTTAAAATCTTCGAAGAAAAACTTTGCATTTATTAGTAAAATGTTTTGTTGTTAAGCATTTTTTATTTATGTGATTCGTCAAATTTTTGGCAAGAGGTAATCGGAAGAGAGGCCTTGATATGTTTGGTTTTACAGAAAACCAGCTATCTAAACTCCAAGAAGTTTTTTCGGTAGCTTTATAATACCGTTATAGTATAGAATTTTTTGTTAGGACTATGTTTTATTTTAAGATGCAAACCTTTTCTCTCTTGGACTTTATCAATTTTTTATGTAATTTGGTTTTGAGAAAAATTTTGCTTTTTTGAATAAAATGTTTTGTTGTTAAGCATTTTTTGATTTATGAGATTCGCCATATTTGCAAGAGGTAATCGGAAGAGAGGCCTTGATATGTTTGGTTTTATAGAAAACCAGCTATCTAAACTCCAAGAAGTTTTTTCGGTAGCTTTATAATACCGTTATAGTACAGAATTTTTTATTAAGACTATTTTTTATTTTAAGATGCATACCTTTTCTCTCTTGAACTTTATCATTTTTTCCAATGTTTAATTTATTTGAAAATACTAACTGGCACTCTACTGATGACCGTGTTACACGGCTTGGGCCCCCCAGTTAGTTTAGAAATCTGAAATGTTGTATAACTATCTAAAGAAAAGACGTCTAGAATAAGGGCCGAAACGTCTGATAGTGTATAAAGTTTTATTAATTTTAGCAACCAGTTTAATATTTTATTTATAAGATTCGCCATATTGTTGGCAAGAGGCAATCGGAAGAGAAGCCTTGATATGTATGGTTTTATAGAAAGCCACTATCTAAACTCCAGAGTTGCCGGTTAGCTTTATAAAACCGATGTTAGTATTGTTTCTGTCTATTTATTATATTTAATTTTAGCAATCAGTTTCATCCCTTTCTTTCTGTCTTCTTTTTTCATCTGCTTCTATTTTTTCTCTCTCTATTTTCTATCGTACTTTGCGTGCTTTTTGTGCATTTTGTATTGTTTTAAATAAAGCTTACTAATTGTATTCATTTTCAGATTCTGCTATCAAATCAAAATCTTAAGTTTTTCATCAACCGTAATTTTGTAGCAATACAAGATTACGGTAACTCTTGCGTTCGTGTTCTTTTCTTTCTTTTTTTCTTTTATCTCTTTCTCTTTTTTCTTATTTCCCCCTTAAAAACCAAAAAAAATACAAAAAAATTCCCCCTTCTTTTTCTTATTTAATCTTTTCTTTATCTTTTTATCATTTTTATTTTCTTTCTTCTTTTATCTTTTATCTCTTTTTATATTTCCCCCTTTTTTTTTGAAACTGATTGTTACTGTTGAATTTTAATAAATGGATGCCTCATTTTTGCCTGATGAACAAAAAAGAGAATTGATACATAATCTTGATATCCCTTTTTTGAGGAGTCAAAGAGCAAGTCGACAACTATATGGTGATTGCCTTTCATTAATTCTTGCATTTTTAGTTGCAATAAGTGATAAAAATGCTATTTTCATTCACAGTCTTTTTGGAGCTGCACATTATTCAGCCAGAAATCGAGATGGTGATATTTTAGCTAGCGATCATATCAGAGGCAAGCCATATCGTAGTGATTGGGAATATTTAATAATTCCTGTTATAATTTATCCTAATAAAACAATGACAAATAAGAAAATGGAAGATACCATTGGTCATTGGGTTGTTGCAGTTTATATTCGACAAAATAATCGTTTGCTTTACCTTGACCCTTATGGTCGTGAAAATATTGCACATATTCCACAACATGTACAAAGGATTATTTATAATGCAATTAATACAGTAGGCCCTGATATTACAAATTTGATACCACAATATTTTCGTCATCCACATAATAATCAACCAGAAAATAATTCTGTTGATTGTGGTTATTATTGCATACTTTTTATTTTCAGATTTTTATTGTACGGTATGAGTCAAATTGAGGCTCCAAATTTAAATATGTTTGCATTTAAAAATAATGTTATTAAAACTTTACATGATTTGACAGATATAGAAGTAACACCTATTATTCCATCTTCTGACAATGATTTTGTTCAAATTCTTCCTCCTCCAGAAGCTAACAAGTTAGCTCAAAGTCTTGCGACAAATTCTGAGCAAATGAAGCTTAGACAAGAACAAAAATTAATTGCTTTGAATATTACGAATGTTAAAGAAACAATTCCTGTTAAAAAGTCAAAATTTAAAGCACCTGTTGCTCCATCTTCTGATGATGATGATATTACAATTCTTTCTCCTCCAAAAGCTAAAAAGGATGAAATTGATAAATCATTTTTACCAAATTCATATCAACCAAGCTCCCCAAAAAAGAAAGTTTCAAAAAATCCTAAGATTCCAAAACCAAAACCTGAACCAATAAAATTAATTTCGAGCAAAAAAGGAAGACCACCAAAGGGTGTATATATTTCTCGAACATCTGATTCAGAAGCAAATACTGTAGCTAAAAGTCGTTCAACAACTTCAGTGCAAATGAAATCTAAAAATGAGCAAGAAATAATAACTGTTGATAGCTCAAGTGATGAAGAAAAAATTCCATCTAAAAAATCAAAAATTGTTGAAACACCAACTGCTAATTTTAATGCTTTGTCTTTAACAACACCAAAAAGTGAAAAAAGCAATTTTAATAATTCTGCAACACCAAAAAGACCTAATGTTAAAAAATCTTTGGTTGGAAATAAACGAGTTAATAGTGAAGCTACAGTAACAAATGATATTACAATGATTGATGTAAGCAATAATGAAACGCCAATGGAAGTCGATCGAAAAATTTTAACACCAAAAAAAGTTGTTGCGCCTAAAAAGATTAAACTTCTTTCACCAAAAGTTAATTTAAATGATTCCGCAATTTCTGAAAATATTGGTCCATCACCTGCTACAACTGATAATGAAGCAGATGATGAAATTTCTTTTATTGAAGTTCGATCAAATGTTAAAGCATTAGGATTTGAAGCAGTTAACAAAGATTCAGAATGTTCATATATTACTGTTACAAATCGGTACAATTCAAGTCCAAGAATGAAAATGACCATTGAAATAAATGATAAAAAAACTGTTTTACATCAAATGCCTGTTAGTCCAAGGAAAAAGCCAAAAAATGCAAAGGTTTTAACAGTTAGTGGAGAATCAGAAAAAACAGGTGCTAAAATTAAAATTGAAAAAATTATTTCACCAAAAAAAGGTGAAAGTGGTTCACAATTTATTTTAAAAAGGACAGAAGAAGCAGATTTAAATTCATCCGATTCTTCAGCTAAAAGTGCAACAAACAAGGATCGTTTTGCTAAAAAATTTCAAAGAAATAATAATGGTCGTTTTACCAAAAAAAGTGCAACTGAAAAATCTGAAACAGAAAGTGATTCAAAAAGTAATAAAAAAGTTTTAAAAAGTACTGTTGAAGAATCAACACAAATTGTGCTTTTCGATCAAAAATTAACAGATTCACAAAAACTAATGCCACCACCAAATATTTTTAAAGTTTTTGAAAAAGCAACAGGTGAAAAATTGGAAAAAGTACAATCTCCAAAAGCCAAAAATGAAAGCGAAAAAGAAATAGCTATGGAGATTGATACAACAAAATCTGAAATAATTAATGAAAGTGATAATTCTACTATTAATTCTGATGCACCACAAAAAAAGAGAAAAGGTCGACCACCAAAAAAAGTTGTAAAGCAACAGGGTACGGTAACTGAAAGTGAAGTTGAAACTTCGGATAATTATGTTGCTCCAAAAAGAGGGAGAGGTCGACCGAAGACAAAAATAGTAGTTGAAACAAAAAATATTAATGCAACCGAAAGTGAAATGGAAGTTGAAAATTTAAATACATCTGTTGCTAATTCAGATGCTGCTCCAAATAGAGGGAGAGGTCGCCCAAAAGTTAATGTGATTGAAAAAGATCCTGTTCAGATTCCACAGTTTCCAGGAGAAGAAACCTCAGTGATTGTAACAGGAAAAACTCAAAATATTGCTATAACTGAAAATAAAATAAAAGCTAAATATTCATTTTCTGAAGGTGATTCAGATAATAAAACTGAATCTGCAAATCCTGAAAATAAACGAGGACGACCATTAAAAAAGAAGAGAAATGCCGGTCGTAAAAAAAAGGTTGAAATACCATCAAAATGGCCAAAATTAACACCTTATCCACCAAATGCCAGATGTTATTGTGACAACTTTAAACATACAGAAGGATGTGCTGCATATAGTGTTAATCATGAAGTTACATATAAAAATCATGGAAATTTTGAATTTCCATGCAAATATTGTGGGGCTTTATTAAATGCATATGAAAGAGATACCCCATCAGCTGCAAATAAATGTTGCAATAATGGTGAATTAAATACCGATGAATTAATTTTTATTCAAGATATTCTGGATGATGCTCCAGATTTTATGCAACGGTTAATTGATGAAGCTAATCCAAAAATAAATAAAAGTTTTATGAAAAATTCTCATAAATACAATCAGCCTTTAGCATTTGGAACAGTTCAAACAGTAGGTACTTTGCCACCTTTACCAGGGCATGGGCCACCAGTAGTTCGAATGAATGGTAATTACCAACATGTTGCAAGTGGTTTATTTCCTCCACGAGGAAAAAAAGCAGCTTTCGGTCAATTATACTGTATTGACTTTAATGAAGCTGAAGAAATTGTTGGTGAAAAAGCCAAGCAACAGAAACTTTCTGATTTTATTGCACAAGAATTACTAAAAATGATAAATGAAAATCATTGTTTTGCACCATTAATGAAGACAGCTTCAGAAAAATTTGCAGAAGCAATAAAAGAAGCTAAAGAGCAAAAAAATGAAATGCCAAAGTTTAAATTAATGATTGTCGATTCAAGGGATGAAGATTTTAAAATTTCAGACCCAAGCATTCATCCACATCGAGCTGAAAAGCCAAAAAATGAATTAATTGGAATGATTTGGACTAATGATAATGGAGAGCCTCCAGAATTTAAAGGAGTTTGGCTAAGTGGTAAAGAAGGGGAAACTAAATATTTTCCATATTACAGCCCAAATGTCGATCCATTGTGTTACCCTGTACTTTTTCCACACGGCAATCAAATTTATCATAATGGAATGCTATTAAAAAGTTCTGAAAATGAACAACAAGATAAAAAACCTAAAAGGAAAAATGTAATGGAAGATGATACTGATGTATCAGAAGATGAAGTAGAACGCCATATTAATGGTGATGACGACGATGACTATGTCGATGAGGATATCCTTGAAGAAGAACCTTCAAAAAAACGCGTAAAAGTAAAAGGCCGTAAATATGCATCTCGAAAGCAAGTTACTCGATTTTTTTTGTATCCAAGACATAGGCTTGGATTTCAAAAACCACATTGGCTTTGGAGCAAAGGTCCAATTGCTGATGCTTGGCTTATTGATATGGTTTGTCGAGCTGAAAGATCACAATTGGATGTTGCAAGAAAAAAGGTTGAAAATATGAAAAATCGTTGCACCACCAGCAAGGAATTAAAAAAATATATCGAAAAAAAATGGTTGAATAATAAAAAATTGGGTTCAATGTTTACAATTCCATCACATTATAAAGGTGGCAGAAAATATATGCAAAATGCATATGCTGATATTATGACAATTATTGATAATACAAAATTGCCTTCATATTTTGTTACTTTTACAGGAAATCCACAATGGGAAGAAATTGTAAATAATACAAGACCCGGTGATACAACAAGATCAGATTTAAAGTGCAGAGTTTTTTTAACAAAAGCCCAAGAATTTTTGGATGATTTATTTAAGAGACATATCTTTGGAAAAGTACAAGCATATCATGTTGTGATGGAATTCCAAAAACGTGGAATGCCACATTTACATGTACTTTTAATAATGGAAAATGAGATTAGTGAAGAAGATGTTGATAATTATATATCTGCTCGGCTTCCCGAAAAGCCAGCAGATGATGACACATCTCCAGGAGCTAAACAGCAAAGGTTATATTATGATATGGTTATGAAACATATGCTTCATATTTGCAATGCAAATTCTGCTTGCCAAGTAAATGGACGCTGTACAAAAGGTTATGCAAAACCATTTTCTACAACTACAATTCTTCATACTCATAAACCTCCTGATTATCAACGTTTAAAGCCAAAAAGTGCTTTAGATGAAGAACCTTCTGAAACTGAAAAAGTTATAAATTCTTCATCCCCAAAAAAGGATCCACCAAAATGTGATGATGATGATGGATTTATGGAAGCAATGGAAGAAGTTGGTGAAATAAACAATGAAAATTTAAATGCAAAAGTGGATGACGAATGGGAAGAAGAGCTTCCATTTTATGATGAGTTAAGGAAAGATTATGATGAAGACTTAACTCATGTGCAATATAAAAGGCTTGAACCTCCACCCGATGGTGCTGAAATTACAGATGAAACAAAACATCTTTTTGGTTTTATGGCAACAAAAAAAGTTAAAGGAAGACCAGATGTAATCGTTGATGATAGTGTTGTAGTTCCACATAATAAATTTTTATTGCTAAAATATGATTGTCATATCAATGTTGAATGCACAATTGGACAAACAGGAAGTCCAAAATATACATGCAAATATGTAACAAAAATGGGTGATGTTTTATGTGCAAAACTTCAAAAGTTCAAACATAATGAAGAAACAGGTGAAGATGAATATGAGTTTGATGAAGGGGAACGGCATTTAACTGCGAAAGTTATGACCGGTTGTGAAGCTTGGATGAAAGCTGCAAATTGCTGGATTATAAAGCAATCACATATTGTTGAATGCCTTCAAATCCATTTGGAAGGTGAAAATCCAAAAGTTTTTCAACCAGGATTTGAAGCTCATGCAGCCTCCAAAGAAGATAAAAGTCAGCTTATTGCATATTTTAAATTATGTCAAATAGACAGAGAAGCACAAAAATATACATATCGTGAAATTCCCCTTTATTACAGATACAAAAATGGTGAATGGTTAAAAAGAAAGTATAAACCGAAGAGATTTTTTGTTCGAGTTCATCATGTACCTCCAAATAATTCTGAACTTTATGCACTTCGAATGCTTCTTATGAATGTTAAAGGCCCAAAAAGTTTTCAAGATATAAAGAAAGTAAAGGGAGAACAATGCACAACATTTTTGGAAGCAGCTCAAAAACTTGGGCTTTGGGAAAGTGATGAAATTCACAAAAAAGCCATTCATGAAGCATTCATTCAAATGCGAAAAGTAAAGCAAAAAAGATTTTTCTTTGCTATGGTTATTGCATATAATAGACCAGGAACACCTGATCAATTTTTGGAAGATTTTTTGGATCATATTTTTGATTCCCCTGGACAAGATCCCAAAAAAAATCGAGAACAAAGAAGACAAAGAGCATTAAGATATTTGGAATATGTTTTCCAAACAATGGGTACAAGTTGTCGTACACTTGGCTTTAGCGTTGGCACAGATTTTGAAAAAGATTGTACTTCAAAAGAATTTGAAGAAGATTACAATGATACTCAATCTGAATACATTGTTAATAAAAAAGTTGTTGACATTAAAGAATATGTTGAACATATAAAAGAAAATGGATTAAATAATGATCAAAGAGAAGCATTTGCAAAAATTGAAGAAGCACTTAAAAGCAAAAAAGGAGGATTCTATTCCCTGATAGGAGGGGGTGGAGTCGGGAAGACTTTCTTCTACAATTACCTTATCCTTTATTGCAAAGCATATGGTTTTAAACCTATGGTTTCTGCTTCCACAGGAATTGCAGCAACTCTATTGAATGGTGGGCAAACAGCACACAGTGCTTTTTGTATTCCAAAATCTATGGATGCTGAAACCCCTGTCAGAATAAAAGGTGAAACAACAAGAGGACAGCAACTGCAAGAAACAGATATAATTATCCTTGATGAATGCAGTATGCTTCATAAAAATGTTTTACAGTATATTGATAAAACTATGCAAGATATGAAAGATAGCAAAGAACTTTTTGGTGGAGCTATTGTATTAATTGGTGGTGATTGGAAACAATTAACACCTGTAGTTCCAGGAGGATCTGATGAAGCTATTATAGATGCATCCATTAAAAATTGGGATCAATATGATCAGTGTGTTCAGCTTGAACTAAAAGAAAATATGCGAGTTAAAGATGAACTCGATTTTGTTAATGAATTAAATCTTATTGGAAATGGTGATGCTGTAAATTACAGCAATTATGTTAAAGGAACAAATTATATTAAAATTGATCCTGAATATCTTGCACCCAATGGACTTGCATTAATGAATTTCTGCTATGAACCAAAATGGCTGGAAGAGCCTGAAAAATATGCACAAGAATTATGTGGAAGTGCTATTTTAAGTCCAAGGAATAGAACAGTTAGAAATATGAATCAAAGAATTTTAGATAATTTAAGAGGAAGTAAACAAAAAACTTTTTTAAGTCGTAATACTCCATTGGGTGATCAACCAATAAATGCACTTCAACATGATGCAAATGAATATAGTGTTGAAAAAATGGAAGGCATTGAAACTGCAGGCATGCCTCCACATGAATTAAATTTAAAAAAAGGAGCAATTGTTATGCTAATTAAAAATATTTCTGTTAGTACAGGACTTTGCAATGGAACAAGAATGCAAGTTACTGATATTTATGATGAATACATAAAGTGCAAAGTTTTATCAGGTTCACGATCGGGTAGTGATAATGAAATTTATTTGCCTCGATGTAAATTTGAATACGGTAATACACCATCTGAACCAGGAATTCATTTTTCTCGCTGTCAATTTCCTGTTAAACTTGCATTTTCAATGACAATTAATAAAGCACAAGGGCAAACTTTAGATCGCGTTGGACTTTTCTTTCGTGGAAAGGGTGGAGGCGATTGCTTTTCTCATGGACAACTTTATACAGCTATGTCTCGAGTAAGAAGTAAAAAATCCCTTAAAATTGTATCACATGTTGCAAATACAAATACAGTAAAAAATATTGTTTTTCCACAACTACTTATTTAAACAAAATATAATTTTTTAAACTTGATCTTAACAAATATATTATATGCTATTTTATGAATCCATTTCAAAATAAATTAAAAAATTAAAAAAAATATAACTTCTCTAATTTTCGGAAACCGTCACGTGGTAGAGGAGGAGAAACGCTTTTGTGATAAATCAAAAGTAGGCCAATTCCGAAACTGATAAAAATATTTGTTAAGTTATTATTAATTACAGTAACTATTTTAGCAAAAAAAATGTTAAAGCAAAACTACAATTTTTGTATTTCTTCTTTCTTAAAAAATATGTATTTGTCTTTCATGTCTCTGCTGTCTCTTTTTTTGTTTTGTTCTCTCTTTTAAAGAAAGAATGTGCCAAACCACTGCTTTCATTCATCTCTTCATTTGCACAAATAGAAGTGAAAAGAAAGAGCAAGCAAAAAAATGTGCAAGCATTTAAAAGCCCCAAAACCCGAAGGGCTAGGACCAGATGTTAATCGCTGCAAGCGGTGACCCAACGGGTTACCGCAGAAGCGATTTACTGATAAAAAAATATGCAAATTTTTTTTGTGATATACTGATAAGCACGGGTCCACTATTAACTATCTGTAAGAAATTTAGTGTGAACTAAAAAAAATTCCAATAAATCAGGAAAAAATCGCAAAAATCTGAAAAAAATCATGCATAGTAAGTCGAACATGGAGAATCCGAAATAATTATAAAATCAAAAATCTAACCGTTGGATCTGAAGTTATAGCCTTCTGAATACCCCAATATCGATTTCATCGATTACTTCTTTCATCTCTCTTCTTTCTTGCCGACGCAAAACAAACGAGGGCATAAATCTTTTTTTGCACAAAAAATGGTAAAGGAAATGCATTTTTTTGTTTCCCCTTTTTTTTACACTGATATGATAAGAGAAAGTGTGATATGTAAAGATAAAAAACGTATCAGCAGAAAACGGGCTATCCAGTGATATAAAATTTATGGCGATCCGATGAGTGGAACATCGAAATTTCGGCGGTTTTCGAAAAAGCGCATGAAAAATTGCTCTTTTTTTGCAAAAATGCGTTGTTCTTTTTTTTTTATCTATTTTATATCAGTGATATGATAATTGATAAAGTGATAAGAAATGATAAAAAAGATAACAGAAAAAGAAGGGCTATCACGTGATATAAAATTTATTTAATTTGGTTTTGCAAAACATGAGACAATTGCAAATGTATGTGAAAAAACAAGTTTTTGGTTGCAAATAAATTTTAAAGATGTGTTTAACTTTTTTTATATCAGTGATAGCTGATAAGAAAAGTGATAAGCAATGATAGCAAAGGGCAGAGTAAATAATGGGCTATCAGTTGATATAAATTTTAAAGAATTTGGTTTTGTAAAACACGAGAAAATTGCAAATGTATGTGAAAAAACAAGTTTTTGGTTTTTTTAAATGTAAATGCGTTGTTAATCTTTTTTTATATCAGTGATAGCTGATAAGATATAATGATAAGGAATGTCAAAAAAAGATCAGTAAATGACGGGTTATCATGTGATCTAAAATTTATGTGATGTGATAACGTAAAACGTTAAATAAATGCAAATGTTTGTAAAAGCTGATAAAAAAAATCAAGTTTTCACGGGTCCTTGGATGAATAAAAGTATGTTAGGATAGTTAAACATTAAGAGTCAAATCACACGGGTCCTTTTTTTCTTTCTGTATGTTTGTGTTAATGTTTAATGCAACTGATATTACGGGTCCTATATTTTTGTATATGATTGTGGAAAAAAAGCAGACGATAAAAAAAGAAAACTACATTTTTTGTATTCCCTTTTTTGGCAACAAATGCCTTTCTCTTCTTCTGTCTTTCTTTTCTCTGTGACCTCTCTTCTTCTTTCGCTCTCTCTTAAAAGAATAGGGAAACGCCAGACCGCTGCTTTTGTTCGTTTCCTTCTTTTGGATAAGTAAGGGTAAAAACCAAGTCAAAACCAAGCTTCGGCTGTTCGCTTGCATGCAGCGCGCGCATTAGGGATTTAAGTTTTGCTTGCTTAGGTAGGGATTAGCTTTGAAATATGGAGTCTTTGAGGAACTCCATTTTCAACAATAATTTCTAAATAGCATTTAAAAAAAGCAAGAAAAACAACAAATGAAAAAAGGCAAAGAATTCAAATGCCCCAACACCCGAAGGGCTAGGACCAGATGTTAATCGCTGCAAGCGGTGACCCAACGGGTTACCGCAGAAGCGATTTACTGATAAAAACTTTTTATCAATGTTACAGTAACTCATGTTAAGCACGGGTCCACTAGTTAACTATCTGTAAGAAATTTAGTGTGAACTAAAAAAAATTCCAATAAATCAGGAAAAAATCGCAAAAATCTGAAAAAAATCATGCATAGTAAGTCGAACATGGAGAATCCGAAATAATTATAAAATCAAAAATCTAACCGTTGGATCTGAAGTTATAGCCTTCTGAATACCCCAATATCGATTTCATCGATTACTTCTTTCATCTCTCTTCTTTCTTGCCGACGCAAAACAAACGAGGGCATAAATCTTTTTTTGCACAAAAAATGGTAAAGGAAATGCATTTTTTTGTTTCCCCTTTTTTTTACACTGATATGATAAGAGAAAGTGTGATATGTAAAGATAAAAAACGTATCAGCAGAAAACGGGCTATCCAGTGATATAAAATTTATGGCGATCCGATGAGTGGAACATCGAAATTTCGGCGGTTTTCGAAAAAGCGCATGAAAAATTGCTCTTTTTTTGCAAAAATGCGTTGTTCTTTTTTTTTTATCTATTTTATATCAGTGATATGATAATTGATAAAGTGATAAGAAATGATAAAAAAGATAACAGAAAAAGAAGGGCTATCACGTGATATAAAATTTATTTAATTTGGTTTTGCAAAACATGAGACAATTGCAAATGTATGTGAAAAAACAAGTTTTTGGTTGCAAATAAATTTTAAAGATGTGTTTAACTTTTTTTATATCAGTGATAGCTGATAAGTTATAATGATAAGGAATGATAACAAAAGATTGAGTAAATGACGGGCTATCACGTGATATAAATTTTGCAGAATGTGGTTTTGTAAAACATGAGATAAATGTAAATGTTTGTAAAAATATAAGCTTTTAGTAACAACAATATGTTTTTGCGTTGTTAATCTTTTTTATGTTACTGATAGCTGATAAGATAAGGTGATAAGAAATGATAGCAAATGGTGGAGTAAATGACGGGTAATCATGTGATATAAAATTTATGTAATTTGCTTTTGTAAAACACGAGAAAACTGCAAATGTTTGTGAAAATATGAGTTTTTGGTAGCAAAATATTGTTGATGCGGTGTTTATCTTTTTTATATTACTGATAGCTGATAAGGAGTGATAGCAAAAGGTGGAGTAAATGACGGGTTATCACGTGATATAAATTATATGTGATATGGTTTTGTAAAACACGAGAAAACTGCAAATGTATTTTAAAAAACAAGTTTGTAGTAACAAAAAAAAATCCATGATTTCATTGCTTTATGTTTTAACAAAAAACTACTAAAAAGGTACTAAAATAAATGAAAAATAATTTGATTAAATGCCCTAGAAGGAAATATGCACAAAGGATTTGATTTCACAGATCTTAGTTATTTATTTAAAATACTAAAACCCAATCTTTTAAAAATTAATTCATTGCTTTATTTATTCAAAATTTAATTTTCTTAAATTACGAATTTCTTCTGTGCGATAAACTTTTTTCAAGTAAGTAAGTTTTATATATTTTTTGGTTTTATTAATTTTCCAATTTTAAATTTTCAGTTAACATGAATTCTTACAATGGATATAGTGTAACTGGAAACCCCCTTTCTCAGCCACCACCACCAAATCAAATATTCACTCAGCAACAACAACCTCCTCAGCAAATTATTTATCAACAAATTCCACAACAATTTCAACAACAACCTATTATTACCCAGCAACAACAATGTCAGCCATCTATTCCACAACAGCCACAATATCAACCCGTTCAACAACAACAATACCAACCCGTTCAACAACAACAATACCAACCCGTTCAACAACAACCACAATACCAACAAGTTATTTCACAACCCCAACAATACCAACAAATTATTCCCCAACCACAACAATACCAACAAATTATTCCACAACCACAACCCTACCAACAAGTTATTCCACAACCACAACAATGTCAACCAGTGATTCCACAACCACAACAATACCAACAAGTAATTCCACAACCACAACAATGTCCCCCAGTTATTCAACAACAAGAATTTCAACCTGTTCAACAACAAAATCCCCCTCGAACTTACCGTAATCGCCAAGGCAGATTCA
Source organism: Panagrolaimus sp. LJ2400 (assembly GCA_024447215.1). Taxonomy (NCBI): domain Eukaryota; kingdom Metazoa; phylum Nematoda; class Chromadorea; order Rhabditida; family Panagrolaimidae; genus Panagrolaimus; species Panagrolaimus sp. LJ2400. The sequence goes on along the minus strand of JAMRYA010000007.1, from coordinate 458,445 downwards.
ATGATTCAGCGCCTTTTAAAACTGAAAAACCTTCAACTTCAAAACCCCACTATTTTGAAAAACCTTCAACTTCAAAACAAATTGGAACAATTGCATTTTCACAGCAAGAGTTTGATTCAATGTTCCAAAGACGTGGGAGAAAATGGATCATGGACGTCGATGCAGTGGACAGAAAGATTAATGAACATAAAATTATGTTTAAACAACAGTATGATTTATGGACTGTAAATAATGGTACAAATGCTCCACTTGCATTTGCTCCAGCTGCTTTAATTGCTCCAGTTATTCCAGCGCAAATTGTTCCAGCTGCCGCAGTTCAAAATGCTCCAGTTCAAGTTGCCGCAGTTCAAAATGCTCCAGTTCAAGTTGCTGCAGTTCCAGATGCTCCAGTTCAAGTTGCTGCAGTTCCAGATGCTCCAGTTCAAGTTGCTGCAGTTCCAGATGCTCAAGTTCAAGTTGCTGCAGTTCAAAATGCTCAAAATGTTTGATGATTGTTTTTTATATGTAAATTTTTTTTGTTATTGTTTTTGTAGTTTAGTGAAATAAAAAAATATTTTTTCAAACAAAAAAGGTTTTAAAAAGCGTTGACTATTTACTATAATTTTGCTGATAATGTAAATGAGAGTCTTTTGTAAAAAAGTGTTTATTAATATGAAAAATTTGAATAATAATAATAGAAAAAACAAAGCTATTTTGTATAATAATAATGATAGAAAAAAAACAAAGTTGTAGAACAATAAATAATAGAAAAAAGAATAGTATTGCATAAATATTAAAAGGGATATATAAATAATAGTTATTACATTTGTGGTGGTGCAGTAGTTTTTTCAGGATCAGAAGATACGGTAGAAGCAGAAGATGATGAAACTTGAACAGCAGTTGTTGAAGAATCAGATGCTGAAGATTCTGAAGCAGAAGGAATTGTAGGATCTGTTTTTGCAGGTTCTTGTGGTTCAATCCAATCTTTATTAAATTCTGCTTCTTCATCATATGTTCTTCGCCGTTTTACCATGAAAGATGAAAGTGGTGGTGCTACATATGTTGATTTCTTAGGTTTTTCTTTTTCTTTAGGAATAGCATATGCAGCAGTTGTATTAACAGCATTTTGAGCAGATTTTTGTACTAAAAACGCTTTAATTAATGTCAATACCTTTAAAAAATAATAAAATATTTACCTGAACATGTATATTGTCGAAGTGCAACACCTTTTTGATTCAATTCAGCATTAAGCTTTCTTAAAGTTTCCTGATGAAGCTTATATTTAGCTATGGCAGCATCTCTTGGTTGATATTTGGCAGTAAGAGCATCTATTTCTTGACTACTTTGGTAACAAAGTTGATAAACCAGCTTACAATCACTTTCAAGTTTAAGAAAATCTTTAAGTACAGTTTCCATTTTGACAGAAAGTAGTAAACGACAACAAAATTGTAAGTTTGATAGTGCAAAAATGATTTATTTCTTTTCTATCTCAAGCCTTTTATACTATTGCCATGGCATATGTGATCGAGTCTTTTGACCTTTGTTTATCTGTTTTTTGAAAAGAGGGAAACAAACAACAACAAAATGGTAGAAGCAAAAACGTTTTCTATCTCAAGCCCATTTGATCACTTGCCATGGCATATGTGACTCATTAGGATGAGTCTTTTTATCTTTGTTTGTCGGTTTTTAAAAAAGAGGGAAACAAACAACAACAAAATTTTCAGCTTTTACTAATTTACCTGTGTAAAAACGGCATAAAACTATAAAAACATAGTATTTTCATAACAAAGCTAAATTATGTATATTTGTATTGCTACAATTTTGATAGTATTCTCAAAAACAATAATGCTGTCATCTCTTTTTTGGTTACACACATCTGCAGAATTTTTAAAAGTCATTGATTTTTGCTGCAAAGAGTAAACAAAAATATCAATCCAAATATTTGGCTGTCTTTTCTTTAAAGTTTGCGCAAAATTTTTTTCCTTCAGTTGATTGATTACCGTATTTTTAATTCCTCTTTTTTATCTATCAGGTGTTTGTGGTTGGCAACCGTATCATGCTGTAAAGAGTAATGCGTGTTAGATAAAATAGTTGGGTTTTATTAATGCTGTTATTTGTTATTATTTATGTATTAAACGGATGTTTATGGATAATTCAAATGGATTGGAGAAGTTTATTTTTTAGTTTACTCTTATTAATATTTCATTTTTAGAATGATTAGAATGATATGGTATCCGTCGAAGGGACGAAGACGTCACATTTACTTAGACGTATAGTGCTCCCACTAAATACTGGAGTTTAGCCTTTTGATTAAAAGGATGATAGTTTGGATTGTGAATTGATGCAGTGGGTGCAGCAAAAGAATAAAGGTAAATCAGAAATTTTGATTTTCCAGAATTTTTTTGTTGCACTATCTCATTCGGTTATTAAACACCGGGTGGCTGCAAATCACACACCTGTTAGCTCCGGCTTTCACGGTAGCCTTTCTATAGGAGGATAGATGGTTAATACATTTTTCATGCTCAAAAAGAATTTTAAGAGGTTGGTTTTGGGTTATGTTATTATTTTTTGTTAGTTTGTTAGGAGTTTGTTTTGCTATAAAAAAGCAAAAATTTTTGTTCCTTGAGTTTAGCATTTTTGTCGTTGTATAAAAATGTGAACAATTGTTCGTTAACGATTCTGGCTTAGCGATAATGTGAAAACCAATATAGAATCGAATAACTTGCTTTTTTTCACATTTTTTAACAATGAAGAAAAATGTTAAAATCTTCGAAGAAAAACTTTGCATTTATTAGTAAAATGTTTTGTTGTTAAGCATTTTTTATTTATGTGATTCGTCAAATTTTTGGCAAGAGGTAATCGGAAGAGAGGCCTTGATATGTTTGGTTTTACAGAAAACCAGCTATCTAAACTCCAAGAAGTTTTTTCGGTAGCTTTATAATACCGTTATAGTATAGAATTTTTTGTTAGGACTATGTTTTATTTTAAGATGCAAACCTTTTCTCTCTTGGACTTTATCAATTTTTTATGTAATTTGGTTTTGAGAAAAATTTTGCTTTTTTGAATAAAATGTTTTGTTGTTAAGCATTTTTTGATTTATGAGATTCGCCATATTTGCAAGAGGTAATCGGAAGAGAGGCCTTGATATGTTTGGTTTTATAGAAAACCAGCTATCTAAACTCCAAGAAGTTTTTTCGGTAGCTTTATAATACCGTTATAGTACAGAATTTTTTATTAAGACTATTTTTTATTTTAAGATGCATACCTTTTCTCTCTTGAACTTTATCATTTTTTCCAATGTTTAATTTATTTGAAAATACTAACTGGCACTCTACTGATGACCGTGTTACACGGCTTGGGCCCCCCAGTTAGTTTAGAAATCTGAAATGTTGTATAACTATCTAAAGAAAAGACGTCTAGAATAAGGGCCGAAACGTCTGATAGTGTATAAAGTTTTATTAATTTTAGCAACCAGTTTAATATTTTATTTATAAGATTCGCCATATTGTTGGCAAGAGGCAATCGGAAGAGAAGCCTTGATATGTATGGTTTTATAGAAAGCCACTATCTAAACTCCAGAGTTGCCGGTTAGCTTTATAAAACCGATGTTAGTATTGTTTCTGTCTATTTATTATATTTAATTTTAGCAATCAGTTTCATCCCTTTCTTTCTGTCTTCTTTTTTCATCTGCTTCTATTTTTTCTCTCTCTATTTTCTATCGTACTTTGCGTGCTTTTTGTGCATTTTGTATTGTTTTAAATAAAGCTTACTAATTGTATTCATTTTCAGATTCTGCTATCAAATCAAAATCTTAAGTTTTTCATCAACCGTAATTTTGTAGCAATACAAGATTACGGTAACTCTTGCGTTCGTGTTCTTTTCTTTCTTTTTTTCTTTTATCTCTTTCTCTTTTTTCTTATTTCCCCCTTAAAAACCAAAAAAAATACAAAAAAATTCCCCCTTCTTTTTCTTATTTAATCTTTTCTTTATCTTTTTATCATTTTTATTTTCTTTCTTCTTTTATCTTTTATCTCTTTTTATATTTCCCCCTTTTTTTTTGAAACTGATTGTTACTGTTGAATTTTAATAAATGGATGCCTCATTTTTGCCTGATGAACAAAAAAGAGAATTGATACATAATCTTGATATCCCTTTTTTGAGGAGTCAAAGAGCAAGTCGACAACTATATGGTGATTGCCTTTCATTAATTCTTGCATTTTTAGTTGCAATAAGTGATAAAAATGCTATTTTCATTCACAGTCTTTTTGGAGCTGCACATTATTCAGCCAGAAATCGAGATGGTGATATTTTAGCTAGCGATCATATCAGAGGCAAGCCATATCGTAGTGATTGGGAATATTTAATAATTCCTGTTATAATTTATCCTAATAAAACAATGACAAATAAGAAAATGGAAGATACCATTGGTCATTGGGTTGTTGCAGTTTATATTCGACAAAATAATCGTTTGCTTTACCTTGACCCTTATGGTCGTGAAAATATTGCACATATTCCACAACATGTACAAAGGATTATTTATAATGCAATTAATACAGTAGGCCCTGATATTACAAATTTGATACCACAATATTTTCGTCATCCACATAATAATCAACCAGAAAATAATTCTGTTGATTGTGGTTATTATTGCATACTTTTTATTTTCAGATTTTTATTGTACGGTATGAGTCAAATTGAGGCTCCAAATTTAAATATGTTTGCATTTAAAAATAATGTTATTAAAACTTTACATGATTTGACAGATATAGAAGTAACACCTATTATTCCATCTTCTGACAATGATTTTGTTCAAATTCTTCCTCCTCCAGAAGCTAACAAGTTAGCTCAAAGTCTTGCGACAAATTCTGAGCAAATGAAGCTTAGACAAGAACAAAAATTAATTGCTTTGAATATTACGAATGTTAAAGAAACAATTCCTGTTAAAAAGTCAAAATTTAAAGCACCTGTTGCTCCATCTTCTGATGATGATGATATTACAATTCTTTCTCCTCCAAAAGCTAAAAAGGATGAAATTGATAAATCATTTTTACCAAATTCATATCAACCAAGCTCCCCAAAAAAGAAAGTTTCAAAAAATCCTAAGATTCCAAAACCAAAACCTGAACCAATAAAATTAATTTCGAGCAAAAAAGGAAGACCACCAAAGGGTGTATATATTTCTCGAACATCTGATTCAGAAGCAAATACTGTAGCTAAAAGTCGTTCAACAACTTCAGTGCAAATGAAATCTAAAAATGAGCAAGAAATAATAACTGTTGATAGCTCAAGTGATGAAGAAAAAATTCCATCTAAAAAATCAAAAATTGTTGAAACACCAACTGCTAATTTTAATGCTTTGTCTTTAACAACACCAAAAAGTGAAAAAAGCAATTTTAATAATTCTGCAACACCAAAAAGACCTAATGTTAAAAAATCTTTGGTTGGAAATAAACGAGTTAATAGTGAAGCTACAGTAACAAATGATATTACAATGATTGATGTAAGCAATAATGAAACGCCAATGGAAGTCGATCGAAAAATTTTAACACCAAAAAAAGTTGTTGCGCCTAAAAAGATTAAACTTCTTTCACCAAAAGTTAATTTAAATGATTCCGCAATTTCTGAAAATATTGGTCCATCACCTGCTACAACTGATAATGAAGCAGATGATGAAATTTCTTTTATTGAAGTTCGATCAAATGTTAAAGCATTAGGATTTGAAGCAGTTAACAAAGATTCAGAATGTTCATATATTACTGTTACAAATCGGTACAATTCAAGTCCAAGAATGAAAATGACCATTGAAATAAATGATAAAAAAACTGTTTTACATCAAATGCCTGTTAGTCCAAGGAAAAAGCCAAAAAATGCAAAGGTTTTAACAGTTAGTGGAGAATCAGAAAAAACAGGTGCTAAAATTAAAATTGAAAAAATTATTTCACCAAAAAAAGGTGAAAGTGGTTCACAATTTATTTTAAAAAGGACAGAAGAAGCAGATTTAAATTCATCCGATTCTTCAGCTAAAAGTGCAACAAACAAGGATCGTTTTGCTAAAAAATTTCAAAGAAATAATAATGGTCGTTTTACCAAAAAAAGTGCAACTGAAAAATCTGAAACAGAAAGTGATTCAAAAAGTAATAAAAAAGTTTTAAAAAGTACTGTTGAAGAATCAACACAAATTGTGCTTTTCGATCAAAAATTAACAGATTCACAAAAACTAATGCCACCACCAAATATTTTTAAAGTTTTTGAAAAAGCAACAGGTGAAAAATTGGAAAAAGTACAATCTCCAAAAGCCAAAAATGAAAGCGAAAAAGAAATAGCTATGGAGATTGATACAACAAAATCTGAAATAATTAATGAAAGTGATAATTCTACTATTAATTCTGATGCACCACAAAAAAAGAGAAAAGGTCGACCACCAAAAAAAGTTGTAAAGCAACAGGGTACGGTAACTGAAAGTGAAGTTGAAACTTCGGATAATTATGTTGCTCCAAAAAGAGGGAGAGGTCGACCGAAGACAAAAATAGTAGTTGAAACAAAAAATATTAATGCAACCGAAAGTGAAATGGAAGTTGAAAATTTAAATACATCTGTTGCTAATTCAGATGCTGCTCCAAATAGAGGGAGAGGTCGCCCAAAAGTTAATGTGATTGAAAAAGATCCTGTTCAGATTCCACAGTTTCCAGGAGAAGAAACCTCAGTGATTGTAACAGGAAAAACTCAAAATATTGCTATAACTGAAAATAAAATAAAAGCTAAATATTCATTTTCTGAAGGTGATTCAGATAATAAAACTGAATCTGCAAATCCTGAAAATAAACGAGGACGACCATTAAAAAAGAAGAGAAATGCCGGTCGTAAAAAAAAGGTTGAAATACCATCAAAATGGCCAAAATTAACACCTTATCCACCAAATGCCAGATGTTATTGTGACAACTTTAAACATACAGAAGGATGTGCTGCATATAGTGTTAATCATGAAGTTACATATAAAAATCATGGAAATTTTGAATTTCCATGCAAATATTGTGGGGCTTTATTAAATGCATATGAAAGAGATACCCCATCAGCTGCAAATAAATGTTGCAATAATGGTGAATTAAATACCGATGAATTAATTTTTATTCAAGATATTCTGGATGATGCTCCAGATTTTATGCAACGGTTAATTGATGAAGCTAATCCAAAAATAAATAAAAGTTTTATGAAAAATTCTCATAAATACAATCAGCCTTTAGCATTTGGAACAGTTCAAACAGTAGGTACTTTGCCACCTTTACCAGGGCATGGGCCACCAGTAGTTCGAATGAATGGTAATTACCAACATGTTGCAAGTGGTTTATTTCCTCCACGAGGAAAAAAAGCAGCTTTCGGTCAATTATACTGTATTGACTTTAATGAAGCTGAAGAAATTGTTGGTGAAAAAGCCAAGCAACAGAAACTTTCTGATTTTATTGCACAAGAATTACTAAAAATGATAAATGAAAATCATTGTTTTGCACCATTAATGAAGACAGCTTCAGAAAAATTTGCAGAAGCAATAAAAGAAGCTAAAGAGCAAAAAAATGAAATGCCAAAGTTTAAATTAATGATTGTCGATTCAAGGGATGAAGATTTTAAAATTTCAGACCCAAGCATTCATCCACATCGAGCTGAAAAGCCAAAAAATGAATTAATTGGAATGATTTGGACTAATGATAATGGAGAGCCTCCAGAATTTAAAGGAGTTTGGCTAAGTGGTAAAGAAGGGGAAACTAAATATTTTCCATATTACAGCCCAAATGTCGATCCATTGTGTTACCCTGTACTTTTTCCACACGGCAATCAAATTTATCATAATGGAATGCTATTAAAAAGTTCTGAAAATGAACAACAAGATAAAAAACCTAAAAGGAAAAATGTAATGGAAGATGATACTGATGTATCAGAAGATGAAGTAGAACGCCATATTAATGGTGATGACGACGATGACTATGTCGATGAGGATATCCTTGAAGAAGAACCTTCAAAAAAACGCGTAAAAGTAAAAGGCCGTAAATATGCATCTCGAAAGCAAGTTACTCGATTTTTTTTGTATCCAAGACATAGGCTTGGATTTCAAAAACCACATTGGCTTTGGAGCAAAGGTCCAATTGCTGATGCTTGGCTTATTGATATGGTTTGTCGAGCTGAAAGATCACAATTGGATGTTGCAAGAAAAAAGGTTGAAAATATGAAAAATCGTTGCACCACCAGCAAGGAATTAAAAAAATATATCGAAAAAAAATGGTTGAATAATAAAAAATTGGGTTCAATGTTTACAATTCCATCACATTATAAAGGTGGCAGAAAATATATGCAAAATGCATATGCTGATATTATGACAATTATTGATAATACAAAATTGCCTTCATATTTTGTTACTTTTACAGGAAATCCACAATGGGAAGAAATTGTAAATAATACAAGACCCGGTGATACAACAAGATCAGATTTAAAGTGCAGAGTTTTTTTAACAAAAGCCCAAGAATTTTTGGATGATTTATTTAAGAGACATATCTTTGGAAAAGTACAAGCATATCATGTTGTGATGGAATTCCAAAAACGTGGAATGCCACATTTACATGTACTTTTAATAATGGAAAATGAGATTAGTGAAGAAGATGTTGATAATTATATATCTGCTCGGCTTCCCGAAAAGCCAGCAGATGATGACACATCTCCAGGAGCTAAACAGCAAAGGTTATATTATGATATGGTTATGAAACATATGCTTCATATTTGCAATGCAAATTCTGCTTGCCAAGTAAATGGACGCTGTACAAAAGGTTATGCAAAACCATTTTCTACAACTACAATTCTTCATACTCATAAACCTCCTGATTATCAACGTTTAAAGCCAAAAAGTGCTTTAGATGAAGAACCTTCTGAAACTGAAAAAGTTATAAATTCTTCATCCCCAAAAAAGGATCCACCAAAATGTGATGATGATGATGGATTTATGGAAGCAATGGAAGAAGTTGGTGAAATAAACAATGAAAATTTAAATGCAAAAGTGGATGACGAATGGGAAGAAGAGCTTCCATTTTATGATGAGTTAAGGAAAGATTATGATGAAGACTTAACTCATGTGCAATATAAAAGGCTTGAACCTCCACCCGATGGTGCTGAAATTACAGATGAAACAAAACATCTTTTTGGTTTTATGGCAACAAAAAAAGTTAAAGGAAGACCAGATGTAATCGTTGATGATAGTGTTGTAGTTCCACATAATAAATTTTTATTGCTAAAATATGATTGTCATATCAATGTTGAATGCACAATTGGACAAACAGGAAGTCCAAAATATACATGCAAATATGTAACAAAAATGGGTGATGTTTTATGTGCAAAACTTCAAAAGTTCAAACATAATGAAGAAACAGGTGAAGATGAATATGAGTTTGATGAAGGGGAACGGCATTTAACTGCGAAAGTTATGACCGGTTGTGAAGCTTGGATGAAAGCTGCAAATTGCTGGATTATAAAGCAATCACATATTGTTGAATGCCTTCAAATCCATTTGGAAGGTGAAAATCCAAAAGTTTTTCAACCAGGATTTGAAGCTCATGCAGCCTCCAAAGAAGATAAAAGTCAGCTTATTGCATATTTTAAATTATGTCAAATAGACAGAGAAGCACAAAAATATACATATCGTGAAATTCCCCTTTATTACAGATACAAAAATGGTGAATGGTTAAAAAGAAAGTATAAACCGAAGAGATTTTTTGTTCGAGTTCATCATGTACCTCCAAATAATTCTGAACTTTATGCACTTCGAATGCTTCTTATGAATGTTAAAGGCCCAAAAAGTTTTCAAGATATAAAGAAAGTAAAGGGAGAACAATGCACAACATTTTTGGAAGCAGCTCAAAAACTTGGGCTTTGGGAAAGTGATGAAATTCACAAAAAAGCCATTCATGAAGCATTCATTCAAATGCGAAAAGTAAAGCAAAAAAGATTTTTCTTTGCTATGGTTATTGCATATAATAGACCAGGAACACCTGATCAATTTTTGGAAGATTTTTTGGATCATATTTTTGATTCCCCTGGACAAGATCCCAAAAAAAATCGAGAACAAAGAAGACAAAGAGCATTAAGATATTTGGAATATGTTTTCCAAACAATGGGTACAAGTTGTCGTACACTTGGCTTTAGCGTTGGCACAGATTTTGAAAAAGATTGTACTTCAAAAGAATTTGAAGAAGATTACAATGATACTCAATCTGAATACATTGTTAATAAAAAAGTTGTTGACATTAAAGAATATGTTGAACATATAAAAGAAAATGGATTAAATAATGATCAAAGAGAAGCATTTGCAAAAATTGAAGAAGCACTTAAAAGCAAAAAAGGAGGATTCTATTCCCTGATAGGAGGGGGTGGAGTCGGGAAGACTTTCTTCTACAATTACCTTATCCTTTATTGCAAAGCATATGGTTTTAAACCTATGGTTTCTGCTTCCACAGGAATTGCAGCAACTCTATTGAATGGTGGGCAAACAGCACACAGTGCTTTTTGTATTCCAAAATCTATGGATGCTGAAACCCCTGTCAGAATAAAAGGTGAAACAACAAGAGGACAGCAACTGCAAGAAACAGATATAATTATCCTTGATGAATGCAGTATGCTTCATAAAAATGTTTTACAGTATATTGATAAAACTATGCAAGATATGAAAGATAGCAAAGAACTTTTTGGTGGAGCTATTGTATTAATTGGTGGTGATTGGAAACAATTAACACCTGTAGTTCCAGGAGGATCTGATGAAGCTATTATAGATGCATCCATTAAAAATTGGGATCAATATGATCAGTGTGTTCAGCTTGAACTAAAAGAAAATATGCGAGTTAAAGATGAACTCGATTTTGTTAATGAATTAAATCTTATTGGAAATGGTGATGCTGTAAATTACAGCAATTATGTTAAAGGAACAAATTATATTAAAATTGATCCTGAATATCTTGCACCCAATGGACTTGCATTAATGAATTTCTGCTATGAACCAAAATGGCTGGAAGAGCCTGAAAAATATGCACAAGAATTATGTGGAAGTGCTATTTTAAGTCCAAGGAATAGAACAGTTAGAAATATGAATCAAAGAATTTTAGATAATTTAAGAGGAAGTAAACAAAAAACTTTTTTAAGTCGTAATACTCCATTGGGTGATCAACCAATAAATGCACTTCAACATGATGCAAATGAATATAGTGTTGAAAAAATGGAAGGCATTGAAACTGCAGGCATGCCTCCACATGAATTAAATTTAAAAAAAGGAGCAATTGTTATGCTAATTAAAAATATTTCTGTTAGTACAGGACTTTGCAATGGAACAAGAATGCAAGTTACTGATATTTATGATGAATACATAAAGTGCAAAGTTTTATCAGGTTCACGATCGGGTAGTGATAATGAAATTTATTTGCCTCGATGTAAATTTGAATACGGTAATACACCATCTGAACCAGGAATTCATTTTTCTCGCTGTCAATTTCCTGTTAAACTTGCATTTTCAATGACAATTAATAAAGCACAAGGGCAAACTTTAGATCGCGTTGGACTTTTCTTTCGTGGAAAGGGTGGAGGCGATTGCTTTTCTCATGGACAACTTTATACAGCTATGTCTCGAGTAAGAAGTAAAAAATCCCTTAAAATTGTATCACATGTTGCAAATACAAATACAGTAAAAAATATTGTTTTTCCACAACTACTTATTTAAACAAAATATAATTTTTTAAACTTGATCTTAACAAATATATTATATGCTATTTTATGAATCCATTTCAAAATAAATTAAAAAATTAAAAAAAATATAACTTCTCTAATTTTCGGAAACCGTCACGTGGTAGAGGAGGAGAAACGCTTTTGTGATAAATCAAAAGTAGGCCAATTCCGAAACTGATAAAAATATTTGTTAAGTTATTATTAATTACAGTAACTATTTTAGCAAAAAAAATGTTAAAGCAAAACTACAATTTTTGTATTTCTTCTTTCTTAAAAAATATGTATTTGTCTTTCATGTCTCTGCTGTCTCTTTTTTTGTTTTGTTCTCTCTTTTAAAGAAAGAAAGTGCCAAACCACTGCTTTCATTCATCTCTTCATTTGCACAAATAGAAGTGAAAAGAAAGAGCAAGCAAAAAAATGTGCAAGCATTTAAAAGCCCCAAAACCCGAAGGGCTAGGACCAGATGTTAATCGCTGCAAGCGGTGACCCAACGGGTTACCGCAGAAGCGATTTACTGATAAAAAAATATGCAAATTTTTTTTGTGATATACTGATAAGCACGGGTCCACTATTAACTATCTGTAAGAAATTTAGTGTGAACTAAAAAAAATTCCAATAAATCAGGAAAAAATCGCAAAAATCTGAAAAAAATCATGCATAGTAAGTCGAACATGGAGAATCCGAAATAATTATAAAATCAAAAATCTAACCGTTGGATCTGAAGTTATAGCCTTCTGAATACCCCAATATCGATTTCATCGATTACTTCTTTCATCTCTCTTCTTTCTTGCCGACGCAAAACAAACGAGGGCATAAATCTTTTTTTGCACAAAAAATGGTAAAGGAAATGCATTTTTTTGTTTCCCCTTTTTTTTACACTGATATGATAAGAGAAAGTGTGATATGTAAAGATAAAAAACGTATCAGCAGAAAACGGGCTATCCAGTGATATAAAATTTATGGCGATCCGATGAGTGGAACATCGAAATTTCGGCGGTTTTCGAAAAAGCGCATGAAAAATTGCTCTTTTTTTGCAAAAATGCGTTGTTCTTTTTTTTTTATCTATTTTATATCAGTGATATGATAATTGATAAAGTGATAAGAAATGATAAAAAAGATAACAGAAAAAGAAGGGCTATCACGTGATATAAAATTTATTTAATTTGGTTTTGCAAAACATGAGACAATTGCAAATGTATGTGAAAAAACAAGTTTTTGGTTGCAAATAAATTTTAAAGATGTGTTTAACTTTTTTTATATCAGTGATAGCTGATAAGAAAAGTGATAAGCAATGATAGCAAAGGGCAGAGTAAATAATGGGCTATCAGTTGATATAAATTTTAAAGAATTTGGTTTTGTAAAACACGAGAAAATTGCAAATGTATGTGAAAAAACAAGTTTTTGGTTTTTTTAAATGTAAATGCGTTGTTAATCTTTTTTTATATCAGTGATAGCTGATAAGATATAATGATAAGGAATGTCAAAAAAAGATCAGTAAATGACGGGTTATCATGTGATCTAAAATTTATGTGATGTGATAACGTAAAACGTTAAATAAATGCAAATGTTTGTAAAAGCTGATAAAAAAAATCAAGTTTTCACGGGTCCTTGGATGAATAAAAGTATGTTAGGATAGTTAAACATTAAGAGTCAAATCACACGGGTCCTTTTTTTCTTTCTGTATGTTTGTGTTAATGTTTAATGCAACTGATATTACGGGTCCTATATTTTTGTATATGATTGTGGAAAAAAAGCAGACGATAAAAAAAGAAAACTACATTTTTTGTATTCCCTTTTTTGGCAACAAATGCCTTTCTCTTCTTCTGTCTTTCTTTTCTCTGTGACCTCTCTTCTTCTTTCGCTCTCTCTTAAAAGAATAGGGAAACGCCAGACCGCTGCTTTTGTTCGTTTCCTTCTTTTGGATAAGTAAGGGTAAAAACCAAGTCAAAACCAAGCTTCGGCTGTTCGCTTGCATGCAGCGCGCGCATTAGGGATTTAAGTTTTGCTTGCTTAGGTAGGGATTAGCTTTGAAATATGGAGTCTTTGAGGAACTCCATTTTCAACAATAATTTCTAAATAGCATTTAAAAAAAGCAAGAAAAACAACAAATGAAAAAAGGCAAAGAATTCAAATGCCCCAACACCCGAAGGGCTAGGACCAGATGTTAATCGCTGCAAGCGGTGACCCAACGGGTTACCGCAGAAGCGATTTACTGATAAAAACTTTTTATCAATGTTACAGTAACTCATGTTAAGCACGGGTCCACTAGTTACTAAATTGTATAAAAACTACCTTGAACTAAAAAAAACTCGCAAAAATCAGAAAAAAATCTGGGAAATATGAAAAAAATCATGTATACTAAGTCGAACACGTAGAATCCAGGAAAACTATAACCTACCGTCGGAAAATTCATTTAAAAAAGATACAGCCTTCTGAATCTTAAATATCGATTTTCCTTTTATCTCTCTTCTTTTTTGCCGTCATTTCAATCAATACGTCAAACGAAGGCATAAATCTTTTTTTGCGCAAAAAATGGTAAAGGAAAGGCATTTTTTTGTTTCTGCTTTTTTTTACACTGATATGATAAGAGAAAGTGTGATATGTAAAGATAAAAAACATATCAGCAGAAAACGGGCTATCCAGTGATATAAAATTTGTGAAATTTAGTTGAGTGGATCATCGAAATTTCGGAGGTTTTCGAAAAAGCGCATGAAAAATTGCTCTTTTTATGCAAAAATGCATTGTTCTTTTTTGTTTATCTTTTTAAAGTAGTGATATGATAACTGATAAGCTGATAAGAAATGATAAAAAAGATATCAGTAAAAGAAGGGCTATCACGTGATATATAATTTATAGAATTTGGTTTTGTAAAACATGAGAAAAGTGCAAATGTTTGTAAAAATATGAGTTTTTAGTAACAAAAAAATGTTTTTTCGTTGTTAATCTTTTTTATATCGATGTTTACTGATAAGATAAAGTGATAAGGAGTGATAGCAAAAGGTGGAGTAAATGACGGGTAATCATGTGATATAAAATTTATGTAATTTGCTTTTGTAAAACACGAGAAAACTGCAAATGTTTGTGAAAATATGAGTTTTTGGTAGCAAAATATTGTTGATGCGGTGTTTATCTTTTTTATATTACTGATAGCTGATAAGAAAAGTGATAAGGACTGATAGCAAAAGGTGGAGTAAATGACGGGTTATCATGTGATATAAAATTTGTGTGATATGATAACGTAAAACGTTAAATAAATGCAAATGTTTGTAAAAGTTGATTTAAAAATGCAGATATTCACGGGTCCTTGGATCAAGAAAGATAGTTAAATATTTATAGTTAAGTATTAAACATTAAGATGCAGATCCCACGGGTCCTTTTTTCTTACTTTAATGTTTGTGTTAATGTTTAATGCAAATGATATCACGGGTCCTATAGTTTTATATATGATTGTGGAAAAAAAAGCAGACGATAAAAAAAGGGAAACTACAATTTTTGTATTCCTTCTTTGGCAACAAATGCCTTTCTCTTCTTCTCTCTTTCTTTTCTCTGTGACCTCTCTTTTCTTTTGCTCTCTGCTAAAAAGATTGGGAAACGGCAGACCGCTGCTTTCGTTCGTTTCCTTCTTTTGGATAAGTAAGGGTAAAAACCAAGTGAAAACCAAGCTTCGGCTGTTCGCTTGCATGCAGCGCGCGCATTAGGGATTTAAGTTTTGCTTGCATAGGTAGGGATTAGCTTTGAAATATGGAGTCTTTGAGGAACTTCATTTTCAACAACAAATTTTGAATAGCATTTGAAAAAAAGCACAAAAGAGAAACAACTAATTAAAAAAATACTAACAAAACAGTCCAGCAAACCCGAAGGGCTAGGACCAGATGTTAATCGCTGCAAGCGGTGACCCAACGGGTTACCGCAGAAGCGATTTACTGATAAAAACTTTTTATCAATGTTACAGTAACCCATGTTAAGCACGGGTCCACTAGTTACTAAATTGTATAAAAACTACCTTGAACTAAAAAAAACTCGCAAAAATCAGAAAAAAATCTGGGAAATATGAAAAAAATCATGTATACTAAGTCGAACACGTAGAATCCAGGAAAACTATAACCTACCGTCGGAAAATTCATTTAAAAAAGATACAGCCTTCTGAATCTTAAATATCGATTTTCCTTTTATCTCTCTTCTTTTTTGCCGTCATTTCAATCAATACGTCAAACGAAGGCATAAATCTTTTTTTGCGCAAAAAATGGTAAAGGAAAGGCATTTTTTTGTTTCTGCTTTTTTTTACACTGATATGATAAGAGAAAGTGTGATATGTAAAGATAAAAAACATATCAGCAGAAAACGGGCTATCCAGTGATATAAAATTTGTGAAATTTAGTTGAGTGGATCATCGAAATTTCGGAGGTTTTCGAAAAAGCGCATGAAAAATTGCTCTTTTTATGCAAAAATGCATTGTTCTTTTTTGTTTATCTTTTTAAAGTAGTGATATGATAACTGATAAGCTGATAAGAAATGATAAAAAAGATATCAGTAAAAGAAGGGCTATCACGTGATATATAATTTATAGAATTTGGTTTTGTAAAACATGAGAAAAGTGCAAATGTTTGTAAAAATATGAGTTTTTAGTAACAAAAAAATGTTTTTTCGTTGTTAATCTTTTTTATATCGATGTTTACTGATAAGATAAAGTGATAAGGAGTGATAGCAAAAGGTGGAGTAAATGACGGGTAATCATGTGATATAAAATTTATGTAATTTGCTTTTGTAAAACACGAGAAAACTGCAAATGTTTGTGAAAATATGAGTTTTTGGTAGCAAAATATTGTTGATGCGGTGTTTATCTTTTTTATATTACTGATAGCTGATAAGAAAAGTGATAAGGACTGATAGCAAAAGGTGGAGTAAATGACGGGTTATCATGTGATATAAAATTTGTGTGATATGATAACGTAAAACGTTAAATAAATGCAAATGTTTGTAAAAGTTGATTTAAAAATGCAGATATTCACGGGTCCTTGGATCAAGAAAGATAGTTAAATATTTATAGTTAAGTATTAAACATTAAGATGCAGATCCCACGGGTCCTTTTTTCTTACTTTAATGTTTGTGTTAATGTTTAATGCAAATGATATCACGGGTCCTATAGTTTTATATATGATTGTGGAAAAAAAAGCAGACGATAAAAAAAGGGAAACTACAATTTTTGTATTCCTTCTTTGGCAACAAATGCCTTTCTCTTCTTCTCTCTTTCTTTTCTCTGTGACCTCTCTTTTCTTTTGCTCTCTGCTAAAAAGATTGGGAAACGGCAGACCGCTGCTTTCGTTCGTTTCCTTCTTTTGGATAAGTAAGGGTAAAAACCAAGTGAAAACCAAGCTTCGGCTGTTCGCTTGCATGCAGCGCGCGCATTAGGGATTTAAGTTTTGCTTGCATAGGTAGGGATTAGCTTTGAAATATGGAGTCTTTGAGGAACTTCATTTTCAACAACAAATTTTGAATAGCATTTGAAAAAAAGCACAAAAGAGAAACAACTAATTAAAAAAATACTAACAAAACAGTCCAGCAAACCCGAAGGGCTAGGACCAGATGTTAATCGCTGCAAGCGGTGACCCAACGGGTTACCGCAGAAGCGATTTACTGATAAAAACTTTTTATCAATGTTACAGTAACCCATGTTAAGCACGGGTCCACTAGTTATATAACTGTAAAAAAACTATGCTGAACAAAAAAAAATTACAACTCTTTTAAAAAAAATCGCACAAATAAGATCTTCTGCAAAGATATGTAATCGAACACGGGGAATCCGGGAAAATTATTCACTAAGCACAGAAAATTCGGCCTCAGAAGTTGTAGCATTCTGAATGACCAAATATCGATTTCCTTTTCATCTCTCTTCTTTTTTGCCGCGCAAATCAAACGAGGGCATAAATCTTTTTTTGCACAAAAAATGTTAAAGGAAATGCATTTTTTTGTTTCTCCTTTTTTTATCAGCTATCAGTGATTAGAAAAAGTGATATGTAAAGATAAAAAAGGACTCAGAAAAACACGGGCTATCCACTGATATAAAAATTGTGCCGATCCGATGTGTGGAACATGGGAAACTCGACAAAGTTTGAAAAAGTCTATGAAAAAATGAGTTTTTAGTGGCAAAAAAATGTGTTTGCGTTGTTTATCTTTTTTATATCAGCTATAACTGATAAGGAATTGTGATAAGAAGTGATAAAAAAGTGATCGGTAAAAGGAGGGCTGTCGCGTGGCATAAAATTTATGTACTTTGATTTTGTAAAACATGAGAAAAGTGTAAATGTTTGTAAAAGTTAATGAATCAAAGCTTGCTTTTTAGAAAGACTACAAATTTTGTATGATTTAATAAGTTTGCGCAATTTGAATGATGAATCTAGATATGTATATAGAGCTTAATTAAAAAACTTTTAGAACACTAAATTACACGAAACTTTTAGAAATTGTAAATATAAACCTGAGGAACAGATAACACTTTTGGACTCCTATGTACCTCATCAAGAGTCCCAACAATACTTCTAACGCCAAAAAATGACAAAAAACATGGAGAAAAATTCGTGGAAAACGGTAGAAAAACGTAAAAAATTGTGGAAAATCGTGACTATTCGTGGAAAAATTTCCACGATTTTTTACGTTTTTCTACAATTTTTCACAAATTTACAAATTTTTTAAAACTTTTTTCCATCTTTTTGTCATTTTTCGATGTTTGGGGTTCCAGATGGGGTCAAAGTATATAACACTTTTTGATTCATATGTATAGTTTGACCCCATCTAGAGTCTCACAGAAAAACATGGAGAAAAATTCTTGAAAAATCGTGTCACTTTTCGATGTTTGGGATTATGTTTGGGGCTTCAGAGGGTATATAGGGGTCCAAAAGTGATATAAAAATTTGTTCCCTAGATTTTCTAGAAATCTTTTATTGTTTTAATGAATTCTTTTTTTAGTATGTATCAAGAACAAATAAAAGAAATGACAAAAAAACATGGAATTATAATTGTTCATAGTGCTGGAAATTATGGACCTGTTTATTCTTCTGTTAGCCGTAATACTTTTATTTTGCAAAATATCTTTCTTATTGGTGCAATATCAATGAAAAAAGAAGGAGGAGAAGATAATCAAATCAGCTATAAAATTTCACGATATTCATCACGTGGTCCTAATCAATTTGGTGAACGTGGGGTCTGCTTTGTTGCACCTGGAGAAATCAGAATTGAGATGCCAGAATACTACTCTGAAAAAGTTTCGATTCATACTGGAACAAGTTATGCTGCTCCAAATGTTGCAGGTTCAATTGCATGCTTGCTTTCAGCTTTAAAAGCAAATTCTATTAAATATCTTCCAACAACTATTAAATTTGTTCTTTCAAAAACTGCATTTCTACCACCAAAAGGTAATGTGCTAGCTTATGGACATGGAATTATTCAAATTAATGCTGCATTTGAGTTCATAAAACATTCTGATTTTTTAACACAGTATGAATTCCGAAGTTGTAGAGCAAAAATTATGAAAGAAGAAAAGAATGGAATTTTTTTAAAAGTGCGTGAAAATCTGGCTGCCCAAAAGTACTCAATTGAAATTTTGAATAAACCAAAAGGTGATAAAGTTAAACTTCAAGTGACTCCAGGAGCAGAAAAATTTGTTCAATTTTTTGATCTTCAAAATCATACATTTAAAGTTAAACTTGATCCAGCAAAGCTGAAACCTGGAACAATTAATTACGCTGAAATTTATGGATTTAATTCAAATAATTCAATTCATGAAGCTATGTTTCATCTTCCAATTACTGTGCTTCTACCAGAAATAGTTACAAAAGATGACAACTACCGTATCCAGAAGAATATTACAATAAAACCTCATGTTCCATATCGCTTTTTTATTATTGCACCAGAAAAAAGTCGTCAATGCAGTGTTAAAATTACAGCTTTAGAAAAGATTGCGACACAATTATTTTTACGTTTTGCTATTGAAGATGTTCGAATTAATCGAAATGATGCAAAATGGTACGCATTTGATAAAACAAATAAAATTCAAACGCATTATTTAAAAGCTTATTCCGACAAGATTCATGAAATTTCATTAACTTTGCCAAGTTGGACAACTAAAGCTGTGAAATTTGAAGTTGAAATTGATTTCTATGGAATTTATTCTAAGGAAGAAGAACCAAAAAATGAAAATAAAATTATTGAAAAACATGAGAATGTGATAACAATTGTAAATGAGTTGCAGCTTTTTACTGCAGCTTTATCAATAGAATTCAAGAAAATTTCATACAATTTGATTCCAGAATATGCGTCTATTGAAAAAGTGAAAAATATTTGTGATTCTGATTTTACTGAATATTTAAAGTTATTGTATACTTTTGAAAGTTTGTTTTTTTCGTTTTTAAAAGGAGTAACAAAGATAACTAAAAAACAGCTTAGCGAAGATTAGACAAAATGCACAAAAAACTGATGGTAAAATGTTGCAACTAATCCATCTAATTTTCTGTGTTCGATCCCTTTTTGGAGTTCAAAAAAGTCTTTAAAAAGAAAATGTTACCGGAATCTCAGAATTCTAGAGTTGTAGTGTTTAGACGTTAAGGGTTGAAATCAGCTTTATCTTTGTCAATTGGGACGCTTCCCTTAAATTTTCTTTTTAAACCAATCATCTTTTTGTTTAAAGCAATTCTCACTTCGGACAACGATCATAAACTATGACAAGATACAAAAATTGTTTTGTTTTTCTTGTCTGTGCTCTATATTAACAATTTAGAAAGCGCTTTCAAAGATAACAATTTTTAATGATTAAGAAAAAGCAAAATTTTACATAGTTAGGCTTCAGCAACTGTTCAACAACGGCTTTAATAAAAGTAATTTCAGTTTTAAAAGAAACAAAATGCTTTTTCACAATGTATCACAAAGAAAAATTTCCACTTCTTCGAGCACAGATTTTTACAGAATCAAAAAAATTTGTTCTTGGTCTCTTTTCATCTAATGAAAACAACCCTGTATGTTTTTTATTTAAAAATTTTAATGAATTTTTTGTTAGCAAAGATTCATTATTCTTGTTTTTAGAGAATCAATATCCACGTCTTTAATCAAAACATTTTTTAGATAATATTATCACCTGGTAAATATCAAATTATTGCCTATGTTTTTTATTCACCATCTTCAAAAAATGCTGCTGCCCTTCCAGGAATGAAAGAATTACCTTATATACTCTGTGGAATGGAATTTTTTCAAACATTTTCTCCTATGATTTTTGGTGATTCAACAATGATCAAAGAATCCAAATATACCAAAGAAAAATTAATTGAATTTAAAAACAATGAAGAGCATAAAATTTATTTTAAAGAAATTCCATCTGAAAAATTGCCAAGCCCGCTGCCAAAGAATGCAACATTTCATGGTTCATTGAATTTCAGTGATAAAAAAGGCTTTCAACTCAATGTGGATTTTGAACATAAATGTGTCGTCTATCAAAAACAAGCTGTGAATAATAATAACAATGTTGTAAAACAAAAAGAGAATGTTAAACCTTCGAAGAAGAAATCAGCAAAATCCAAAAAAGCAAAGAAACTCGAAATCAAAAATGAAATATCAGAAGAAATTATTCCACTGAAATTTAAAGAAAATTTTGGAATTGAATTAACAAATTTCTTTACCACAATGGAATACAGTAATCCAAGCAACAATGAAAAAGTAGATCAAACAAAAACAAACAATTTAAAGAAAGCTCGAGAATACGTAATTAAAGTATGTGATCTTTTCATCGCAAATGTTGAAAATGGAAATATTCTAAAAGAATTGGCACAAATCAAACATGCACTTACTTTTGAGAATTTAGGAACGGCACTTTTACATTTAAATAAAATTTCTACTAAAAATCAAACAAATCCCGCATTCAAATTTATTGATTTAGCAATTATTGAAGTAAGTTTTTGACATAAATTTTATGTTTGTTATTGATGATGATTTTTAGTTATTGAAACACTTAAAATGTGATCACCTGGTTGAAGCTCATCAGCATACTTTACTTGATCGACATCGAGATTATTATCGCCTACTTTAATACTACAAAAGAAGAAGCAAGCTAGTAAAATTGTTTTCTTATATTTTTGTAGGATTTTATGTATTATCTCATTTTTTTATCAATGCCGTAATAGACTTTATCGTGATATTTAACAATATTAGATCGAAAAGTTGTTTTTACAAACAGAGTTGACCAGAAACACTTTGCTTGAAAAACATAATAAAAGTTACAATGAAAAGATATGTATTAATTGGCTTTTTACATTTAACTGTTGCACTGGTTTTAGAACAAAGAAAATTTAATTTACAATTAAAACAAAAAAGATTTTCTACTTCTTACAGCATTGCTGTGAAATGCCTCGTCTTTTGAATAAACAACTTTTTTGCAAAAAGAAGCTAACTTCTACATCTATCTGCTTTTAAATGAATTTGTCTCATTGTACTGATGATTGCCTATGTAACCCAAAGTAAAGAATTTGATTGAAACCTTTTTTATATTTATCTGATACTGTAGTTCAAAAAACAAAATAAACAGAAACTAGCAAACTGATAACATGTATTATTTCTAATAAAACGTTTTAGGACATTTTTCATGTTTTTGTATATAAAAGTTTTCCATGGGGAAAAGTGATCTGGCGCAAATGTACAAATTTTAAAGAATCTATGCAGCTTTCAAAAAGATAAATGCAAAAATAATAATGTTAATTTGCATGAAAAACAATATTCAATTATGTCATTCACAAGTCAATGAAAATTTTGCAGCAAAAACAACAATCATTTTCATTCATCAACGAGTGCTTTGAACAGTTGGTCAGCAGCTCACTAGTTTCAACAACTTGTTTTTTTCGACTTTTTCAACATTGTAAGTGTTTACAGTTATTACTTGTATTCCCCATTGATTTCTTACATACTTTAGATGCAACAACAGCTTCCATTTGCTGCTAAATGGACAATAACAGAAGGTGAATTGATATCTATGAAAGAATCTGAGAATGGTCGTTTATCATCAACATATGTCACAACTGGATCTGAAATTCAATATTGCTTAAGTATTTTTCCATATGGTAATCGAAAAGAAAATCGTGGACAAGTTTTTGTTTTCTTAGTACTCAAGATTGGAAGTATAAAAGAAGTTGCAGTAAAGTTGTGCACCGTAAAGGTTGAATCTGCTAATAATTTTTCTCGAGAAATTGATCATACCTTCAAAGAATCACGTGGATGGGGAAAATACTTTTGTGATACTGCAGATTTATTTGATTCACGAAAAGGCTTCATTCATGATGGAAAACTTGTACTAAAAATTGATGGCTTGTTTGTATTTAAAGATGATCAAGTTTGTTATAATCCACCTTGTAAGACAAATTTGGGTAATGAATTATGGGCTAATGAAGCAAGTAAAGATTTGCAAATTTTTGTTGATGGAAAAATGATAAAGGTTTGTTTTAGTTACTCTATGAAATATATATAGCATATCACCCTGTACTATTTGAAAATGTGTTTGTGGAATGTTACATCTGCGAGCGGAGTTGTGGTATTTGGTATTGAAATGTAGGGATAAAAATGGCAAAAATGAAAATGTTAGCCTCATCTTCCGGAGGTGCTCATTTTAAAACGTTATGGCCGTTTGAAAGTGAGATCCAGTGGAGAATGAAAAAAATAATGTAAATTTTTGGGGAATAAAAAAATGTGAGTGAAAATGAGTAAAAGAAAATATAAAAACAATTTGCATGAGTTTTTTTATATTGTGTTTGCTTTCAAGGCCCGGCTTTAGCCGGGGCCTTGCTTGTAGCATATATGTTTTTAGATTCACAAACTTATTCTTGCTATTGAATCACCAGTATTTAATGAACTACTTAAATCAAAAAAAGTACAAAAGAATCAACTTATTATTTCTGGTTGTTCTTTTCATATTGTTGAATGGGCATTGAGAGAAATTTATGGGCTTAATTATTCGACGCAAAATGGTACCATCTATGATAATACAATATCGCTCATTGAATTTTATGACAAATTTGGTATTCCTTCTCTTAAAGTTTGTATTCTTTGTTTTATATTCTTATAAATGAAGACTATTAAATTTTAGGATAAATACGTCAATGTTCTTTTGCAACTTAATGGAAAACATGTACCTAAACTTATGTATACTGTTAATGGTTCAACTGTTACAATCAGCTACCCCATTACTTCTTCTTTGGGTGCAAAATTGTGGGCAAATGAAGAAAGTAAAGATTATAAAATAATGGTTGATGGAAAAACTCTACTGGTTTGTATTATACACGTTAAACTCGTGTAAAAATGTTTATATTCTTTTTAGGTCCATGAACTTATACTTGCAACACAATCTCCTAAATTTGCTGCAATGCTTGCCTCAAAATCTGCAGAATCTGTAAAAAATCAAATTGAAATTGATGGTTTCTCATTCTATGTTGTTGAATTGGCTATGAAATGGGTCTACAAAATATGTCATGTTGACAATATTACTATCAATGATGCAATGGCAATTCTTGAATTTTTTTACAAATATGATTTTTTATCTGCCAAGGTTGGTATTTTATAAATTTCTCTTTTGATCAATGCACTCACTATTTGCCTGAATTTTTTAGAATGAGTTTGAAGGATTAGTCATTTGTTATGTTCATGCTGCAAGTGTATGCCATTTAACTAATTGTGCAATGATAACAAATTCAACAAAGCTTCAAAAAAAGTGCATGGAATTTTTGATGAATGCTTATAAATCAAATACACCATTATATGATATTGAAAATCTTGATAAATATGTTGCATTAAAAATTATTCAAAAGTCTGGGCATCGTGTGCTTGATAAAGATGTTGCTTTGATAATGCTTCAAGAATCTAACTATCAAATCATCTATACTCGAAAAGCTGATACTTTAAAGATATGTTCAATTTTAAAATAATTGTAATTTTATTGTATTGTACTGATTTCATATGTAAACAATAACTGAAATAAAGGTGTTTTTTGATATCTTGTGCTAATTTTTTTATCTTTGCCATCAAAGAAGAGCGATGACCGTTAATGTTTAATTTCTCTATTTTACAATATTTTTTTTGTTTATTGTAACGGTTTACAAATACATTCATGCAACAACTTTTCCTGTAACATATTACCGTTCTACGGGCTCACAAGCTTTTGTTCTTTTGAGAAATGCTGTATTTATGAAAAAAACACACAAAGTTGACCTTATTATTATTATTTTTAAATCTAAAATTTGTAGTAATGACGTTTTTATGGCATTTATAAACCGCTATTAACACGACATCTTTTATTTATTTTTTCAAACATTGAAAATGTTAAATGAAAATTTTCAAGTCAAAAACCATAAAATTTCTTTAAAACGTTTAATTAGGTAAGAGATTTATTTGCTATTTTAAGAATTATTTAAATGGGGGTACTGTAATTTTTAATAAATTAGATGTAATGTGTTACAACCCCAAGAATCCATCATTACGCTTGAATGTTATTTTAATTAGAGCAATTCCTGTATTAGCTTAAGAAAAAAGTCTATAAATACCTGGAATCAATCCAAATTAAAGTTAATACAAGAATTGTACTAATGTTGAGTTAACTGAAGTGGCATTGATAGAATTATACTTTTTTTTAAAAGCTACAATTACCATTTTATAACTTTAAGCAGTTTTGCAAAGAAAATCTCTTTCACTAATATCCTCTAATATCTTTCTAGCTATTAATAATCCATAAATATATTACTAATAATTTAACCCCTACAAAATAAAAGTGTAATTTGATACTTACAATCCCTTGAGACAATCATTTGCTTACATCTATTATTGCTTGCTTTATTGTGTTCTTCCTCCTTTTATTTTGACCATGGCAACCATATTAAACAAAGGGAAAAAGAGAGAAAATTTAAACTATAATGAAAAAAAAAACTTTTCGCCAATGCAAAACAGAAAAAAAACTTTTAACTTTTTTTTAACCGCGCAAAAAGGAAAAGTGACTATTTTCTACACAACAGCAACAAAAAGAACACAAAAGAAAAGAAGAAGAAAAAAAGAAGTGAAAGTTTTTTCACTTTCCGTAAGACGTTTTTTTCTTCTGATTTTTTGAAGGAAATAACTATTTTTACTTTAAACGTGCAAATGTCCAAATAAATATAATTTTTTTGTTGTTCCATGCGTCGGTTTCTTTCTCTTTTCTTTGTTGCCCTTTTTTAAACTTAAAATAAAAAAATGTTGCGCACGCTTTCAAGGGTCTTGAAATGATTAGTAGTTGCTGCTACTTGCATACACGCTTTTTTAGTTAAATAAAAAAATTTGAACTTTTGCCATTGTTTAGTTGCTTGCTTTGTGTTCTTCGGGTTAAAACAATACAATACAAGATATTCCTCCCTATAAGGCGATTAAAATAATAATTGTACGTGTGTATTTTTTTATGTATCATTGATTTTAATAAATTTTTAACTTGTTAATGCCAAAAAGTTTTTTTTAGAAGAAGAAGAGACACTTTGTTAAAAGGAAGAGAGAGAGAAAAGCGTTATAAAAAAGAGCTTTTAACGGTTTGCTTCGTTTTTTTCTCTTTCTTGGCGCTTTGCCCAGTTCTTCCCCTCTCTCTCTCCTTCCATATTTTTTTTGGAAAAGTTCCATCAAATGCTTTAACAAAAACTATAAACCCTAAAAAATTAAAAGTTGGAATGTCTTCCAATGACAATAATCCACAACAAGGTAATGCTTTAACTATATCTTTGTTTCATTTTAAGCCCTTTAAATCTAATTTTAGTAAAAGGAGTTGTTGATACACGGGTACGAGATGGTGTTATAAATAATGGATCTAATGACTCACAAATTCACCAAAAAAGTGAGAGAAACATTTCTGTTTTAGCGCTTTAATACCCTTTGCATTTTAAGTTATAGGCGATGAACATATACTTTTAACATCCCAACAGCAACCACAGCAGCAGCAACAACAATTTTATCATCAAGGTCTTCCTGCTGCTCTCCAACAGCAACAACAACAATATACAATGTATCCAAGTGGTGTAACATATTCAATAGATCCGTCACAAGCTGGAGCAACAAATCCTGCTGGAATTGATTATACAATGTTACAACCACAACAAATTTATCAGCTACCAGTTTATTATTCATCTGAGACTTATCATCCTCAACAAGGTTATGAGGTTCGCTATAACCAACATACTCATCCCTTATTAACTCTTTTGTTGGCTATATTATAGGATCCATATCAAACATCCACTTCAACACAATTCCAACAACAACAACCCCCTGGTGGGGTAGCAGGAGCAGCAGCTCCATCACAATATCATCATATTCAAACTGCCCAATTTTCTGGTGATCCTCAACAACAACAACAACAACAAAATTTTATGCAACAAGAAAATAATTCTCAGGGTATTTATCAAAAAGCTAATGCAACAATGTTTGATAATACTGCAGCAAAATATACTGCAGATTGGGTTTCTCGAACTACTCTTATTCCATCTGAAATGAAAGTACCACCCGATCAAGCTGTAGATCTAGTTTCACATGATTCAAAAGTTATTACACCTAAAAATTGGGGTGAAGTAAGTTAATAGCTATGATTCAATAAATTCCCTAATGATAAATCTCTATCTAGGGCTCATATGTTGTTACAGCAGCATCCTCAGTATCAAAGCCAATTGCAAGTGCAACAGTTGATCACCAACAACAACCACTATTAGATCAACAGCTAGCACAAATGGATATTAATATTACATCATTTCCATTTGTTTCTTCACAACTTTCACATCCTCAACAACAACAGCAACCACAATTAGGTGGGGGATATTGGCCTGGGCCATCTCAACAACAACAACAACAGCAGCAACCTCAACAACAAATTTATCGAGATCAAAGAGGTTATAATGCTGTACCAAAGACACAAGGAACATCTTGGGCTGATATAGCTTCAAAAGGAACAAATAGTAACAATAATCAGCAACAACAACAAAGACAACAGTTTGGTCGTGGAGGAAATGGTGGTGGTAGTAATAGTTACAATCAAGATCAACGGGGAAGTCAAAGGTATGCATTTTTATCACCTCAAAAAAGTTAGAGTATATGTAAATCCTTTTTAGTGCTCAGCCAATCGGTCAAGCCCAAATTCGTCATGAAAGATCTTTTACAGGCCCTAAAAATACTTTTAATCAAACTGGTGCAAATAATCCAGGAAGTTTTGTACGAAATGTTAATCGATCATCTGGAAATTTTGGTAGTAATCGAGGAAATGGTGGTAATGGGAATATGTCTCGACCAAATATGAATCGAGGTCCACGTCCCCAACAAAATTCATCATATTCTGCTCCACCGCAACAACAACAACAGCAGTTGCATCAACAATTCCAACAGCAGCAACAACAACAACGAGGCCCACCAATTCCATCGCTACTTGCACAACATCGAACACAAAATTTTCAAAGGAATAATTTTGGTGTTGCTGGTGGACAACCACGTGGTCCAAATAGTAATTTTGGATTTCCAGCTTTTGGTGGTGGTGGTCCTAACCATCAGCAACAACAACAATCACATCAGCAAATGCCTGAATTTAATCCCGGTGGTATGTTCTACATATATACTGTAGCTTTGTGTCTAACTAAATAATTTATAGTACCCCCTCCAGCTCTTCCTACTCAATTTCGACAACCAATGCCGCCAATGATGCCACCATTCCCGCCTCCTCCTTTCAATATGATGAATCCTCAACAACAACAACAATTTTTCCGAGCTTTTATTTCACAAGTTCGTCCTGATGCAATGATTCCACCTGGTCCATATGGATTTGATCAGTATGGTCAAAGATTTTTTGTACGTTTATTTTTACTAAGAAATAGAGGAATATTAGAAGATAGACTTGGATTTAAAACTCTTTTTAGAAAATCCAAAAGGAATGTCTGTTTTAACGGGAACTGATAAAATTTTTATCAAATCTCCTTAAAAATTTTCACACCTCTTCGTTTTTCAGAATCCCGGTTATCCATTTGGTCCACCAGGTGGTCCTGGTGCAGGTCCACCATTTGGACAATTTAATCGATTTCCAAATTTTAATCGTGGTCAACGAAGGGGTGGTCGTGGAGGTGGTGGCCGTTTTCAACAACCCCGACGAAATTATCAAGATCATTCATCATCAAAATATTATTCAAATAATAATAATAATTCTCAACAACAAAAACAGTCAAACCAAGATTCAACAGATACAAAACCACTTGATCCTGAAATGGCAGATTCGGTAAATCGTGGACCAGAATTTGATCGAGATGAAACTAAAACTCCTGAACCTAAAGGTGATACTGAAACAACTGGGTCACCAAATGAAGATAAAAAAGATTCATCCAAAGAAAAAGACAATGATGATACTGATGAAGAAGATGATGAAGAAGAAAGCCATGCATCATCGTCACCAACAAATAAAGCTACAAATACAACAGAAACATCCTAAAATGCATTTTCATTAACAACAATTCCCTACTATTATTACTACTACTAATGTCTTTCTCGAAAAAATTTTGCAGCGTTTTTATATATAAACTTTAGTTTGACTTGAAATGACTTTAGTATTTGTTTTTTATTAATATCTCTAATATATTTTCAATGGACTAGAATCTTAGAATTATTCTTTAGATAAAAAAAATGGTGATCACTTTGGTTGTTATTTTTTTATGTGTGTGTTTTGTTTAACAAAAAAAAGATAAACAAAATGAGGGTAAATCATTTGTGTGATTGAACAAAATCATTGATACCGTAACCTCAAAAAAATTTTATAACAATTTTGCACAAAAAATAATATGTATTGGTTTTGTAAAAAGCTTCAAGGAAAAAAAAGACAACAGAAACTACAGTATATTTTCTTTGGATAAAAATTTTAAAAAATGAAAAAATCAACAAAAACGAGTAATAACATTTAAAAACAGAAAATTCAAACTTTAACAAAAACACATTCAATTTTCAATAATTTGCAAGCTTCTTTTAATCCATCTTCAACACGAGTTTTTTCTTTTGCCTTCCATTCATCCATTATCCAAATACCAATTTCAATAGGTTTTTGTCCAGTTTTTTCTTTAATAACTTTCAAATGTTGTTTTAATAACATTGCCATTAAGAATGTAGGAGATGCGAGTTTTCGAGTTGCATCATAATTGTCAAATTCGAGCAAGATTGGATTTTCAGAATCTTTGGTAATTGTAAAATGCCATTTTTCATCTATTTCAATCTTGTTACTTGGCATTGACATAATTTTAAGAAGATCTAAAATCAGTATCAAATATATTATATATAAATTATACATTTAAAGCATACCACGAATAACAAATGACGGCTTTTCAAGTAAAACTTTTAAAGCATCCTCACAAAATTTCGGTTTCTTTTCATCAAAACTTATAGCAAGTTCTTTTCCATGAAAACCTAAAAACATTACAATAAAAAAAACTGTAGTGCTATTTATAAAGTCGCAACATACCATTCCAGTCATCCATAAATTCATATCGACCATTCTTGCAAATACATATAACCGACATTTCTTTAAAAATACCAATAACAGGAATTTTCTTTTCAAATTTTTGATCAAGATTTTTTGGTAAAGAAATAACTTCTGGATAAATAATTTTTTCATGTTCAATATGAAGAAAATTTTCAATATCAATAGTTACAGTAACCTTTGTTTGATGACAACATTGACATAAGATCTTTGCTTCGACACTTTCTTCTACTTCTAATTCACCATACTAAAAAGATTATTGAAATTCAAACGATGAAAGCTACAGTACCTTATATCCCTTTTTTACAACATTACAAAAATAAACTTACAAATAAAAATGCATAACAATTTGAAAGATAAAAATCTTTTTTATATGGCAAAAGCTCTTCATCTTTTTCCATAAGTAAAATTGGAACAATATTTCCATTAATTGAGGAAAATAAAAAATATGGTCGAATACATCTTGGAATAATATGATATTTGATATGACTTCTATCATCCATCCATTTTAAAAATTCAGAAATAAATCCTTCAGATGCAATTGGAAATTCATTGAATACAGTTAACTTCTTTGATTTTAAAGCAGTTCTTAAAAGTTTCATCATTGCATTACTGCCATCTTTTGATACAATGATAATTTTCTTTGGATTTGCTGAACCAAGAATTTTACCATGAACAACTTTTGAATTTTCTTTTACATCAATGATAATATCTTCTTCACTAAGTTCTTTATATCCATTTGGAGTGTATTCATATACAGTAATACAAACAGTTTCTTTAAAAGCAACAACCATATATACTGTATCACCAGCTTGAAGATTAAGCTTTGCAAAATAAAGCATTACAGAAGCTGTATAATTTTTGATTGAATCAAAATAGCTTTGAATTTTGAGTGAATCAAGTTTTGCTTTAACAGCTTTACAAAACTCCATATTTGTGTCATATCCAACAGAAGTATAACTAAAAATAGTAACATATGCAGTTTTAACATTTTTGAGTAACTTTGGAATATCAGCAACAAATTTCTTTGCATTTTTGTATTCTGTAGGTTTTGATTGTGCAAGAACAGAAATAAAATTAATATCACCATAAATATATGCAGTTTCATGGAATACGGTAAGTGGATTCATTTTCAGTAATGCAGGAAGAAGAGGATTCATGATTGAGAGAGATGTAGCAAGAATTGAAAGCCTAAAAAATAGATTTTTATAAAAGATAATAAATTAGTTTTTAAAACTGTAATAAAATCCAAATCGCGATGAAACTTTCAAATTTTAAAAAACTAAAAAGTAAATTTAGAAAACTTTTTTTTAAAAGATACAAAAACAAAAAAAATAACAAAAATATAAAAAGTGAGAAAATGCCCAAAAAGATTCGAAACAATAGGCGACAAAAATTTTGCTAGGTAATTTGATCAAAAAATTAAAAAAAAAAGATTCGATTACTGTCGAATCGGGTAAACAGATCAAATTTCAGATCAAAAATTTCGATGTTAATCTGTGTTTAATCGGATTAATTGATCAAATGTAATCCGTCAGATCGTATTGGCATAATTGCTCTATTTTTAATTCACAGCTGTTGTTGCAAAACAAGAAAGTAGCAAAAAGAAAAGAAAGAGAGATGAATCTGAGAGTGAATCGTCATCAGAATCTTCAGAAGAAGAAGAAAGCGAATCAGAAGCTGAAGAAGTTGTTAAAGAAGCATCTGGGGATGAAAATGATGGAAGAAGAAATGGAAAAAGAAAAAGAGAAAAGTAAATTTGGGGAATACAAGAATACTGTGGTTAATGCTTAAATTTTCAGGAGCTAAAAAAGAACAACAGCGAAAAGTTAAACGTGATAAAAGAAAGTGGCAAAAAGAACGTAAGCGTGAAAAGAGAGAAAAAGAAGGCAAAAAGAAGAAGAGAAGACGTTCATCATCGCCATCGTCGGCACGATCAGATTCTGAACCAGATTCAAAGAAAGCTAAAGGTCATCCAAAACTTCGACCAGCAATTAAAAAATCTGAAATAAATTCATAAAACATCCAAAATCGATTTCTTACAAAAATAAATACAAATGTTTTAAGCTACAGTAACCTCACGAAGATTACACACAATATATTTACTCCAAATCTTATTGTTAAATTAAAACACTACCACATTTTGTAAATTTACGGAAGCATAATGTCGTATTAATATAATTATTTTTATTTATATATTTGCGACAACAAAATAATTTGTAAACCAAAACAATAATGCAACAGCTTTTTTAAAAATTTTTCAATGTTTTTTTTCAACTCTTTTTGTGTTGTTGGCAAAGTGTCTTTTGACGCCAAGTAAACTTGTTGAACAAAAAAATTTCCAAATCTCTTTTTTTGCTGCTGTTTTTTTCAACAATTTAGTTTTCAGTATTATTCATCCAACAATTTTACATTTAATTATTACTCTATTACTTGTTAAAAATGTCAAGACCCATGCAGCTCCCAGTATCGGAGCTTATTAAACATGCTAAACGAGCTGGTGAAGAAGATCAAGCCACAAAAAAGAAAAGAAATGATTTTCGTGAACAAAAAGAGCTTGAAGAACAACGAAAAGCTGGTACAGCTCCTGCAATGGTTGATATAGAAACTGGAAGGGATATCAATCCACATATTCCAGAATTTATTGAAAAAACTCCATGGTATGTTCCAACTTCTGGTCCAACTTTAAAGGTATGTTTACTTGTTGTAAACTTCTGAGTTTAACAACTGTTGTTTTAGCATCAACGTCCACATGAAGAAAGACAAAAAGAATTTGCTCGTCTAAATGAATGGTATAATAAAGGCACAACAAATAATGTTGCATATAAATTTCGAAAAGGTGCATGTGAAAATTGTGGTGCAATGGGACATAAAAAGCGTGATTGCTTTGAACGACCTCGAAAGATTGGAGCTAAATATACTGAAGAAGATATGGCACCAGATGATTATGTTCAAGTAAGTAGTAACTACATATGTAGATGGGCGATTTTGTCCAATAATGGTCGACCGAAAAGCTGTCCGCTGGGAAGCGCCCAAATTTTCGTCCGAAATGATTTTCTGCATACAATAGACAGTAATTTAGCGGTTTTCAAGAGCTTTAGTTAAATCCAACAACACCTTCAGCAGCTACTGTAACTCAAATTGACTTAAAAACACTTGCCAAATTTTTCCTTGCTTTTTTGTAGCTTTTTTGATTGCTGCTCGACGTTCTGGATTACCTTTTGCTTTCCTTTTGAACTTTTGTGACTTTATATTCAGTCGGGCGAGCTTTCAGCCATGTCCTCCCCGCAAGTTACCACGTTGCTTTTTAATTTCTGCCGTCATCCGCATACCTACAAATTACTTTTACATTTTTAATACATTCCCATTTTTTAGCCAAATCTTTCTCTCAATTATGATGCAAAACGTGATCGATGGAATGGTTTTGATTCTTCAACCTTTGCTGAAACAGTTGTAAAAGAGCATGAAGAAATGGCAGAAATAGCAAAAGTTATTAAAGCTGAAAAGATTAAGAAAGGTGAAATTCAAGTTGATGCGGATGCTACGGAAGAAGGTGCTGAAGAAGCAGCTGCAGATATTGATGATGATAAATATGCTGATGAAATGTCACTTGGACAATCCGTTGATATGGATTCTAGAACTCGAATCACTGTTAGAAATCTACGAATTCGTGAAGATACTGCAAAATATTTATATAATTTAAATGAAAATGGTCCATATTATGATCCAAAATCTCGTTCAATGAGAGAAAATCCTTTCTTGGGTGTTATTGGTAAAGAAGCAGAAGCTGCAAAATTTGCTGGTGAAAATTATGAAAGATATAGTGGTGAAGTTGTTAAATCTCATGAAGCACAATTATTTGCATGGCAAGCTCGTAGCAAAGGTATTGATGTTCATGCTACAGCTGAACCAACAAAACTTGAAATATTACAAAAGAAGTTTAATGAACAACGTGAAACTTTAAAAGATGATAATATGAAAAAGTTGCTTGAAAGTTATGGTGGTGAAGAACATCTTGATGCTCCTGCAAAAGAGCTATTACTTGCTCAAACAGAAAATTATGTTGAATATAATCGAAGAGGAAATATCATTAAAGGTGAACAACGGCCGCTGTTGAAGTCAAAATATGAAGAGGATAAGTAAGTTTGAGATTGTTGATTTGTTGTATTGTAATGTTAGAGTACTGCAGTTTCTATTTTTGTGCTAAATAAATTGATCTTGTACTGTTTGACTTTCCTTTTGCGTTCTGCATTGTGTTTTAAGATGTGATTGATATAACTTGTTTTTTATAACATTATCTTTCTAGATTGATTGGAAATCATACAACTATTTGGGGCTCATATTGGAGAGATGGACAATGGGGTTATCGATGCTGTCATTCATTTATGAAAAATTCATATTGTGTTGGCGAGAAAGGTTATGCAAATGATAAAGAAACTTTTACAAGAACTCTTCCAACAGCTGCAACAGCAAAATCAACACAAATAAAACCAAAACCTGCTGAAGCAATTAAAGAAGCAGAAAAGCCAGATGTTACAGAAGCTGTTGCAAAACAAGAAAGTAGCAAAAAGAAAAGAAAGAAAGATGAATCTGAAAGTGAATCGTCATCAGAATCTTCAGAAGAAGAAAGTGAATCAGAAGCTGAAGAAGTTGTTAAAGAAGCATCTGGGGATGAAGATGATGAAGAAAGAAAAAAGATGATGGAAGAAGAAATGAAAAAAGAAACAGAGAAGAGTAAGTTTTCGGGATTATGGGGTAATATATAAACATTTTTGTAATCGCTTAAATTTTCAGGGGCTAAAAAAGAACAAAAGCAAAAAGTTAAACGTGATAAAAGAAAGCGGCAAAAAGAACGAAAGCGTGAAAAGAAAGAAAGAGAGGGTAAAAAGAAGAAGAGAAGACGTTCATCATCCTCCTCTCCATCATCGTCGGCATCATCAGATTCTGAACCGGAACTAAAGAAAGCAAAAGGTGATCCAGAACTTCGAGCAGCAATCAAAAAAGCTACTAAAGAACGTGAAGCTGGAAAAGCAATGAAAAATATGGTAGGTTTTTTATTCTGACTTTGATTACTGGAGCTACTTGAGTTGTTGTATATTATTGTATATTAGCTGCTGAATCCTGTTGACATTAATAATTAACCACATATACCTTTCAGGATGATCGTGATCGTGCCTATCATTCAAACTATGAAACAAAGAAACTTACTCCTGCAGAACTTGAAGCTTACAATTTAACCCGAATCCATTCGTCTGATCCAATGGCATCACACTTTTCAAAATAAATCTTTTATTTGTATTTATATCTTTTGTTTTGTTTAAATTTTTTGATTGTATTTGGATTGATAAAAAATAAAAGCTTTTCTTTGTAATTTACTTTTGTGTTTGAAAACTACGGTAATGGTTTTTGCCAGTTGTAAGCTTTCTGATGGGATTTACTAAGAATAAATGTATTACTAATGTTTGTAAGCTTGCTATTACATTAGTTCATACTAAATAAACAATTACTTTCTAGATGCTATCAAGTATATTAAAATTAGATGCAAAACTAAGTAGAATATTATTAATGCGAGATGCATTAGTATCACCAACAGTAAGATTTGGATTTCTACTAATTGAATGGGCAGCACATGGAATTCCATGGTTAATTGTATCCGGACTTGGGACGCTATTTGTTATTCGAAAACAATATCCATCCAGGCTGCAATGGAAATGGTGTGTATTGTTATTTGGTGAGCGTTTTATTGTTGTTACACAGATTAGTTGATTAACAAAGTGTGTTTCAGGGATATTGCTGGATTTAGCTGCAGTAGGAATTTTTAAAATTTCATTTCAACGTAATCGTCCACCATATAATGAAGATGATCAGGTTAGACTTTAAAGCATTCAATAGATATACAAAAAATGTTGTTGTTTTAGGTATATGAAGCACCAATAGCAGACAAATTTTCTTTTCCATCAGGACATTCATCAAGAGCCGTAATGTTGACAGTACTTGGGTATGTTGAATATTTTGAGAATATATAGCAAGCTACAGTAACCTTATACATTACATATGATTATTGCAGCTGATGTTTTGTATTAAACCATTTTTAACACGTTTTGTTTTTTAGTCTACATCTATTAACACCTTTAAATTTTCAATCAAAAGTATTATTATATCTTTTTCCGGTGGTTCTTGGTTTTACACGTGTTGCTATGGGACGACATTATTTATTTGATGTTTTAGCAGGTAATATTCTTTATTTATGAACTACAATACTAATGGATGTTTAATTTTAGGTTTTGTTCTCGGGTATTGTGAAGGATTAATTGCTCTTCAGCTTCCACATGAAATACCTTCTCTTTTATCTCGCTATATTCCTATTATTTTTGTTGAATAAATTGAATAAATATTTATTTATTTTTTATTTGGAAGGATTTGATTACAATAATCATGATTGTTAATATCCGAAGAAACACTCATAATACAAAATACATATATGTCTTTCTTTTACTTAAGTACTTATTAATTTTCACAAAAAAAGATATCGCTTGAAGTGTCGGTGATTTAGAAACTATGAGAAAAGCCTTTTCTGAAAAGGTGCAACAAACAAAATTTGCAAAAAGTGCTTCAACATAAACATTGGCTTTTAAAACCGCTAAACTTTTTATCATACTTTGCTTTTATTGCTGGCTATCTTCAGTTAACTTTCATCCATCTTTTTTTGTTGAGTTGAAAGTAGAATAAAAAAAATCAGACAGCTTCTAGGTTTTTTTTGATAGTTTAAAAAATAAAAAGCTAATAGTTTTAATGATTAGCAATATCACCATCTATTGATTCAACTTCGCTATTCTACAGTATACATACAACGCGTAAATAGCTTTATTTTGCTTTTTTATCTATTTTGTAATTTGCATAATTTCATTCAATTATATATTTCTTTTTTAGAGATGTCAAATTTATTCATACACATATTTTTTTTCCGCAAAAAGTTAAAGAAAAAATGTCTGAAGATGAAGATCTAGAAGGACTTGGTGTTAAATCTGGTGCAGTATTAATGTCAAGCAAAACAAAATATGTTATTATTAAACTTCTTGGTGAAGGTGGCTTTGGAGCTGTAAGTTTTTTCTTTAAAATATTTTGGATAAATATAATATCTGGTGATAGGGGGGATATATCGTATTTCTTTCTAAGCACTTTTTTTGTGGGATATTCGTCATCGAGCGAGGCTCACTTTTTATGCCATAGAGGTGCAGATAAAAATGAGTTCTTTTCGAGTGATTGATGCCTTCAATTTTGTGAACTGATGCGATCGTCTCAATCTTTAACTTTATATTTATCTTTTTAGGTTTTTCTTGTACAAGATATGGTTAGCCGAGAACGTGAACGTCCAGCATTTGCATTAAAAGTTGAAAAGAAGTTAGATACTCGTCGACATTCAAAATTAAAAATGGAAATTGCTATTCTCAAAGCTGTAAATTCAACAATCAAACAAGATAAAGCTGGAAAATTTCTTCGACATTTTACAGAAATTGTTGATCGTGCTAAAAAAGATAAATATTTTTTCTTGGTTATGCAACTCGTTGGAAAATCATTGGCTGATTTGAAGTATGAACGTCGAGAACGTGTTCTTTCACTTGGTACTGGAATATCTGTTTCACATCAATGTCTAGAAGCTGTACAATGTTTACATGATGTTGGATATTTGCATCGAGGTAAGCGGGATGGGATTTTATGGTTGTGATAAGAGGATACAAGCTTCTTACAGTACACCAAATTATGTTAACTTTAAATAAAAGTGTAGTACAAACATCTAAGTAAATTCGATAAAGGGATACTGTAAACATGGTGTATTGCCGAGCTGGTCTAATCATTCCTATTGACTCCTGCGAGCTCATATTTTTAAGGATGGGTCATCATTGACAGGAGCATCTTTCGCGCCAAATATTTTGGCATTCGAGAACACTTCGCCAAATGGCTCC
Source organism: Panagrolaimus sp. LJ2400 (assembly GCA_024447215.1). NCBI lineage: Eukaryota > Metazoa > Nematoda > Chromadorea > Rhabditida > Panagrolaimidae > Panagrolaimus > Panagrolaimus sp. LJ2400. The sequence goes on along the minus strand of JAMRYA010000007.1, from coordinate 420,237 downwards.
AAAATTAAATAAAATTTCAAGTGTTTAAGATTATTTTTTTCAAATGACTTCCATTTCTGCATTTTTTAAAGTTAGGCAGCTAGTTTTTTAACAATGGTTTTCAAAAAAGTCTAAATTTTTATAATCCTTGTCAGTTATAGCCTATACAATGTGAAATTTGAATTTGGCGCCGTTTGGCCAAGTATTCTCGAATGCCAATATTTTTGATGCAAAAGATGCTCCTGTCAAAGATGACCATCCCCTGAAAATATGAGCTCTCAGAAATCAAAAGTAACGATTTGCCGTCTAAAACCAACCTAGCAACTTCAGTTTAACCAGTATACTGTAAGAGACTTTTCGCTAATTCATAATTTTTTCTTTTTGAAATAACTTCCAGAACATTCTATCATACTTTTTTACTAACACTATTGTTTTTTTCAGATCTCAAACCTGCAAATTATGCCTGTGGTCTAAAGGATAAAGCACATAATATATATTTATTGGATTTTGGAATCGCTCGGATGTACAAGAAGAAAAATGAAAAAGGTGGAATGGAACTTAAAACTCCAAGAGATTCTGTGCTATTCAAAGGAACAGTAAGATTTGCATCATTAGCATGTCATCGAAATGTTGAAATGGGACCTAAAGATGATTGTGAATCATGGTTTTATCTATTGCTTGATTTACTTGTACCAAAAGGTAAGCATTTATTGTGTGTAAGGGAGGATATATGAGGTCCAATGTTTGGGATATATGATATCCACTTCTAATCCATCTTTCTTTTTAGGACTTCCATGGCGTCGTGAAACTGATAAAGTAATTGTACAAAAGATTAAAGAAGGTGCTCGAAAGAATCCTGAAATGCTTTTCAATAAAATTAAATGTGAAGAAGAATTAACAAAAGTTTTCAATTATTTGAATAATCTTGAATACACGGATACTGTAGATTATGAATATGTTTATCAACTGCTAGATGAAGCAGGAAAAACTTGTCAAGTGGATTTATCTGCACCGTATGAATGGGAGAATCAAGCAACACATCCAATCTCAGCAGCAGCAGCAACTCCAGCTGCAGGTGGACATGATAAAAAGTAAAAAGGTTTTTTTTATTGTAATTGTATTATATTTTTTAATTAAATAAATTTTATTGATTTGCTTATAGCTTTTAATAAAACAAGTTTTATTTTGCAAACTTTAGTGGTTAGAAGCAGATGAGTTTCCTTGTGGGTGTTGATAGTTAAATGTTGGCATTTCTTCTTCTGATACCGTATCTGCCACATGGTAATATGTGGTAGGAAGATAGATTGGAGTAGACTGAGGCTCTTGATATAAAGCTGCTAATGGAGGATATATATTTGGATGGTGTTCAGGAAAACTGCTATTGTTATTGGGATTATAAAGAAATGTATTGATGGATGGAAGAGGATTTTGAGGGACTGTGACACTATGTGTTCCAGGTGGAAATGTTACTAAATGTAAACCACGTTCATCTATGATTTCAACAGTGTGCTGGTAATAAACTTCGGGATTATTTACATCAGTAATCTGCGTTTCTTCTTCCATAATTTCCATTGGTTCTTCCTCATTATTTTGACCATCTTGTTCCATTGCTTCTTCAAAATTTATTTTCTTTTCCTTTTTTGATAATTTTAAATCCTTTTCAGCTTTTCGTTTACCACTTACAACAATTCCTTGTGCTTCAGCTTGATACCATTCTTTGCATTGCTTACAACATCTTGTTTTTACTCTTGATTTCCAAGTTCCAGGTTCATAAAACTTTATAAATGTTCCGCTTTCATATATTTCAAAATCCATTGTCATTAGCTGTTCACAAATTTCTTCTTCCGTTGATTCACTACAATTTGCACAACATTTACAAATGTGTTGCGGCAGATTTTTATATAAAACATTTTTAAAATCATAAAACAGCCGAGTTTTAAAAGTTTTTGATTTTTCTGTAGAAGGATATACGGTATCAGTGATAATTTTGACATTATATAAATCTCTGTTTGGATTTTCCGTTTCACCAGAACGACTTAATTTATAGCATTGTGTAAAATCTGGCTTTGGAAATTCATGGATTCTTTGATAAGGTGATGAGGTAAATGGAGGTGGTAATACAGTTTTTGGAAGAAAAGAAAGGTTTTGCATTTTTGGATTTAACGAAATATTTAACATAAACATCAAATTTGGAGTGTTTCGAGAAATTTGTGGGCAAATATATTCCAAGTTACAGTCAATTGCATCCAGTTGTACTAGTTCTATGTCTTTGATTATGCAAGGTAATAAATTAATATGATTTCCACTTAAATTTAGATATTTTAATTTTCCTTTTTTTGGTAATCTTTTCCATAATCGTTCATCCAAATCAAGCTCCGATGTTTGTTCCATTGTCGCTTCCAAAGCTGAATCCGGCAAATCAGAATCCAAATTTCGGTTAACACAAAATTTATTGTAACTTATATCCAATTTTCTTAATGGTGTAAACGTTTCAAAGTTAGCTGGAAGCGAATGTAAACAATTGTGAGCAATATTGAATTCTAATCCAACTAAAAAGCGACAAATGAAACTGGAAAAGGTTTCGTTGAACATTTACTTACTTATCATGTAACTCCAATCTTCCCACCTAAAAACTTTATTAAACCTTTTTTTAAAATATAAACGTAGCTTACGAAGTTCCAGAATCTTTGTATGCTTTTGCATCGAAATCACAATCAAATTCTCTGATTTGATTAAATGAAACATTGAGGTTTGTTAATTTAATCCATGATTTCATATATCCCATCTGTTCAAGTTTGTTATGTGAAAGGTCAATCTGTCGCAGAGAGTTTGGAAAAAACTCCCATGGAAACGTTTTTAAGTTGTTATTTGATAAATCCAAGACCGTCAAAGCAGACATATCCAAATTAAAGTTGAAATGCTCAATGCGATTTTTAGGTAATAATAAATCTTCTATTGAAATTGGCAAGTCTTTTGTTGGAGCAAACTAAAAAGTTAGAGGCAGTATTTGGTTAAATGTTGAGTTTAAAAATTACTTGATAAAAAGCATTGTTCACTTTTAGAGTTTTTAATCTCGGCAAAGAAGAATTCTTAATTTGCTCCAAATTTTGGATAATCCCAAAACGGAGATTTCTGAGATTTTTACTGAGATTTGTCCATTCGACAACCTAAAAATATTTTTTTATAAAGTTCTCTTAGGAAAATTTTTAAATACCTCTAATGTTGTATCTGTTAGATTTAAGTCATAAAGAGCTGAAAGATGTACGATGCTTCCAGGAATTTTTGTAACACCAGAATTATTTAAATTTAATATTTTAATACTTCCTGGTAAGCAAGTCCATAAAATTCCATATTCTTCTTTCATTTGATTATCCGATAAATTGAAGTCTATTAAATTTATCAAACGATGTAATTGAAATGATGTACAAATTAGTTGATTTTTGGAGAGATTAAGTCGTTCAAGGGAAGTTGAAAGCTTTTCAAATACAATATCTGGAATTTCTGTCAAATTTGCTTGTAGTTTAAAAATTTTTAAATTCTTTAATTTTTCAATGCCATTTGCAAATTGGTTCCATGCTTCATTGCTTGTGTCTGCGATGGTACAATTTAAGATTTCTAGAACAGTGAGTTTTACAGCATCAAACCATTCATTATGAAATTTTGCCATGAATACTAAAAAAACAAAACAATCAGTAATTTTAAATATGGAATCAGTAGTGGTAAAATTTCAACTTCTGGCTTTCATTCACGAACCAGAGACACCATAAAAATCTTATGGAAAAGCATAAAAAGGTTGGCTAAAGTCCTTACTCGATTTAAACGTCATTCCATTCCAATCAGATTTAGTATCAATTTTTTTGCGATGATAATCTTTTTGAGTGTTAATACTGAAAAAAATAATTTTAACAAAATTCATTTTTTATTTTGAAAAACTTACTAGATCCCATTATAATGCCCCTTGTAATATCCCCAATCAATGGGCTTTTTGCTTTTATATCTTGCATTTTCAGCAACGTTATCGATGCTTCCATTTATAGGATCACACAAATCAATGACAGCATCGCGAACAGCTCTTATCGTCTGTTTTAAAGTTTTTTCTGCGCCAGTTCTTTGCAGCTTAATTTTTCGAAATGCGTCTTCTATGGAATGATCTAAAAAATCTTATTATTTAAGAGAAGACGTCAAAAGGGGTAATAAGAGGATAGATGGCTGATCATTTTAATCATGTTCAAAAAACGACATTTTTCCTTTGAACTTTTAAATTAAATGTTTGCAATGCTGGAGCCGTAAGGTGGTGAAGTAACAACACCCTTTTTTAATAGTTTAAATTAAAATTGTTGAATTCCTTACTTGGATTCTTATCACAATATACCTTTATATCTTTCAAATAAGTTTCATAATTTTGATAATCTTCATTTTTCATTTCTTTGACAGGTGTATTTTTTATCTAAACGTCGAAATAAATATGAAAATTTTAGCAATAAAATGTCAAAACAACTACTAACATCTCGAATACGAATTGTTTTTGCTAAAACAACATTTCCAACATTTTCTTTTGAAATATCGAGATCAATGATGAAATTCTTCCAATCAATGTTAATAATTCTTATTGTTCCAGGCTTAAATTTATTGTCTTTTATCATATAATAATATTATCCATAATAAGTAAGTATCAAAAAGATATAAAAGATACCTCCATTCTTATTTCATAATAATTATCATTTCGGCGAAACATAAATAAATAAGTAAATTTTTGGCTGATAATCTCACCGTCATCGTTATAAATTTTATAATTTTCATCAAAAGCGATTTCAATTTCAGTAAGAAGATATTCTTTAAAACTTTGTATTTCTTCTTCCATAAATCGTTCGTAATCTTTTGGATCTGCTCTGATAATTTCCTACAAATTTGACTAATTATTTCAACTAGGATTTTGAGTCTTTGAAGTTATTACTGATTAAAAAGCTTAACCCTTGCAAAAATGGACATTTTTGATTAAATTCAACTGTTATTCCAGATCGAAACAACAAAAAATTTAGCTAGCATATTAAAGTAATACTTACTACTCCAGCATTAATCAAATTTTGATATTCAGTTTCATCATATTCTTTTTGCTCTTCAATAGGCTTTTCAGCAGTGATAGAAGTTAAACAAAAAAATCGCATCTTATAAGAATAAAACTTTTAAAAATTAAAGATTTTTAACTTGCAATCAATTGATTGCTTTAAGTTTTTCATTGAAAAAGAATGATGCACATTTTTTTTTGTTGGTTGTAGTTTGGTCGTCTCTTTTGGAATTGTGATCGAAGAGAAAATGTTTATCATTTAAAAAAACACATAACTCATAACATTATTTACAAAACTTGCTTTTAAATTTAAATTAAGATACACTGAATAAATTAAATAGCCCTACATTTGTACGAGATAATGATTGTAAATATTAAAATTGACCCATGTAAAATTTTTAAGGAGAATAAAGACAGATGACTGTTGTTGCCCATCAAAAAAATAGACATACAATTATAAAAAAGAACAAAGCTTAATGGAAAAAATACATTTTTTTGCTAAAAGCAGTGTGACAAACTACTGCATCAGAATGAATTGTATTTTCAGATAGACAAAATTTCACAAAAAAAGGAAATCACATTTAATATTTTCTTTTAGCTGGCTATAATGTTTGAATTTTTAATATTTTTACAAAGAAATCGCTTTAACACAAACTCGCTTTGGTACAATCACAAAAACCTATAAATGTTATGACTTTTGAAATTTCGAATATCAGGGACTCGGGAGGACAACTAATCAGTAAAAACTAAAATTCGATATTACCATTGCCATTTTTTTGGCAAATAAAAAAACAGATTCGCTTCTCATCAAATTTTTAAAATAAAGCAAAAAGTGCAGTTCAAAGTTCAGAAATGCAGCGGTTTATTTTCAAAAGTATGTGTGTAGTTTTCAGCGAATGAATGAATTACCAGACACAAAATGAACGATAAAAAAGATCACATGCAATTTAAAATGTGTTAAAGACTATTATACTCTTTGACGCAAAAGTTATAAAAGTGAAATTTTGCATATAATTTGTTTTGGCTTTTTTTTAGTTTCTAATCATTTATGATGTAAAAAAATTTTTTATCTTATTCTTTTTCCGTTTGAAGAAGAAAAAAGTAAGTTCAATAAATACATATACTTGTTAAACATCAAAAAAGGAAGAAAATCTAACACATTTTTTTCCATCAAGTATCTTTCCCAAATAATAAACATTGAGATACATTATAGTATCCTGTTTACTCACTTTAACCAATTCGACATAAGCATAAAATTGTTAACTTCACAAGTATAAAATTTATTTTGAACCTTTTAATAGAGAGATAATAATCCAAAAAAAAACAATAGCAACATTTTTTGATACAATTCTTCCAACAAAAAAAACTGGCATCTCTGAAAAAAAGTTTCTTCTGTTGGTTGATCAGACAATTTTTCGAAAATTTTTGTAATTTAAAAAGGGCACAATTTTTTTTATTCACTCGCGCTTGAACTTGCGAGCTTCCATGCAAGAAAAAAAGGTTTCAAAACGAGCGCCACACACCACTCTCACTTGAAAACAGCAAAGTGAGCGAGGGCTTGAAAAAAAAATGTATGTTTCCGCTGTTGCTTTTTTTTATTCAAACGTGCTTTTTTATATCTATTTTGTTTCCTCGTCAACAATATCTCGAGGACCTACATTTTGTTGTTACTTTTTTTCTCTGACATCTTTATCCTAACCTTCTTCAACCAGTCTAAAATTATAATAGCTAAAATATTTTGCATGTCCATAAAAAGTCTTCAATACGATAAGTTAAATCTTTTGTCCAAAATTTTTGCATTGCTTTCTCCTCCAGATAGATATAAACCACTTTTCCAACAGAAACAACATCATCATTTTATATACGTTTACGTGCATGTATTATATATCCGTGTTGCATTTTTATGTGTTGTTGTAACCCTGCTTATCTACTATCTACAGGGTGATTCAAGTATTTTGCGCACTTGGTTTTTGACGAGAAATCGTTACTTTTGACTTATATGAGCTCATATTTTCAGGAATGAGTCATGGGATGGGGGAGCATCTTTTAAGAATAAAATTTTGGCATTTGGGAACACAATGCCAAATGGCGCCAAATTTAAATTTAAATTTGACCTAGCTTAAAATTGACATAGATTATGAAAATCTAGACTCTCCTGCACACAATGGTCGAAAAATCAACCCCCTAGCTTCAAAAATGACCAAATGGCAGCCATTTGAAAATTTGGTCTAAATGAGAAAAACAGTCAGAAAATTTTTTTCTTTGTTTTTGTTATTTTTTTATAAATGCATTTTTTTCAAATGGCTGCATTTCGGTCATTTTTGAAGCTAGAAGGTTGATTTTTCGACTATTGTGTGCAGGAGAGTCTAGATTTTCATAATCTATGTCAATTTTAAGCTAGGTCAAATTTAAATTTAAATTTGGCGCCATTTGGCGTTGTGTTCCCAAATGCCAAAATTTTATTCTTAAATAATGCTCCCCCATCCCATGACTCATTCCTGAAAATATGAGCTCATATAAATCAAAAGTAACGATTTCTCGTCAAAAACCAAGTGCGCAAAATACTTGAATCACCCTGTATATCCATTCTTTTATAGGCTAAAAAAATCGGTGCTTGTTCTTTTTAATTGGGGCAACTTGTATACTGTTCTGTTTACAACCCGCTCTCCTTTGTTAAGTTGATTTTTTTAACAATGTTCAACTTGAATGTAAGTTTTTTCAATGACTTTTTAGGCCTAATATTTTTACTGGCTGTCATACGCTACTAGCATTTTTCATAAAGTTAAACTCAAAGCCTTCAGCCATGCTCTTAAAGATTCAAATTAAGCCCTTGTCCATTTTCAATCCAATAATAAATAATATATATATACTTCATTTTTAGCGTCGTGTTGATAAAATTGATAAACAACAACCATCTACCTGTCATCATCCACGTTATGATTTACGTCCACGTAAAAATCAACGTTCTGATATTCAACATATTTCTATTGCTGGAGCACGCCGTCGTGATAAACCTCCATCACCAACATCTGTACTTCGACGCTTTGGTATGACCACTTATTCATCTTTTCAACTTGGTTCTGGACATTTCAGTAAAGTATATAAAGCTTATCATGCTGATCGTGAAGTATGTGATCTTTTTCAGACAGTATTCCAAATAAATTGCCGCAGCTGTTTTTGATGCCAATTTGCTCGTTTTGCATTTTGTGAACTTTTATTTTTCGGAAAGGGTCATTACTGACTGCAGCACCTTTTGCACATCAAGTTTTGGCATTTGAGAACACTTCGCCAAAGAGCGCCAAATTCAAATTTGATTTTTACCCAGCTTAAAAATGTCACAAGTTACAAAAATTTAGAAATTTAGCAATAGATTCTCTTGATATCCCTGTCATGAAAATATATATGTTGACAGTAAGTAGCGATTTTCGGTCAAAAACCAATTCGGCAATTTATTTTAACGATCTTGTACTTGTTCTCGAACATTCTTATCTACTATAATTTTTTTAGGTTGCTGTTAAAGTTATTAAATTAAATGAAGTTGGTGCAGATATTAAGAAACGTTTTCTTCCACGTGAAAGAGAATGTTGGTCAAAACTTCATCATAGAAATATCTGTGAACTATTTCAAACTATTGCATGTTATGATTTTAATTACCTTTTTATGGTAATGGAATATTGTCACAACGGTGATTTGGTGAGCCCTCTTGCTTGCTTATATGACACATAATCATATGTACATATATGTCTTTCTTTTTATAGCTCACACATATTCAAACAACTGGTCCATTACCTAATGATGTTGGGCGTCGATGGATGCGCGGTCTCCTTGAAGCTGTTAATTATCTTCATAAGCTTCATTATGCACATCGTGATATTAAAGCTGAAAATGTATGTGTTTTTTTATCACTTTGTTGAATGTTAAACAATTTTAGGTTTTAATAAGTCGTCGTAATACTGTAAAATTAGCTGATTTTGGATTTGCTTGTCCTAAACCAACAAATTTTTATTCTCGTACTTTTTGTGGTTCACGAGCTTATTCATCACCTGGTAAGGCATCATTTTGTAATGGATATTGCTTAACCTAAAATATAAAGGTGGTTATATAGCGTATCAAAGTAAGCCAAATGCTTGTTTTGGATTAGAGTATTGCACAAAAATGTATAACATATTTGCTGAATTTTCGTTATTTTTGGATTTTATTTAGAGATTTTTGGGACACTAAAAATAGTTTGATGTTGTTGCTGTTGAAGCATGTCTATATCTACTTTAATTTAAACCTTATTTTCTTTGCAGAACTTATAATCGGTATTCCATATGATGTATACAAGAATGATATTTGGTCACTTGGTGTTTTATGTTTTGTTGCAATGACATCAACAATGCCATTTCGGGAATTACAAAATACTAATAGTAGTGTAATAGTTGAACAGCAACGTCGTCAAGCATATCGCTGGCCACATTATGTTGCTGCAGATTGTCGAGATACAGTTGATACAATGCTTACATTTCAACAAGATAAACGTCCATCCGCAAAACAAACCCGTGCATTACCATTTTTTAATCGTTCTGTTCATTCTACTGCAACTGCTACTAAAACAACAACTACTTTTGCTGCTGCTGCTACTACTACTGTTAGTGAAAAAATTGTTGATGTATTTGATAATGATGCTGATATGGAACTCAATGATTAAAATGGAAGAATGATAGAAGGCTTTTAATGTTGTTGGGTAATTATGATTAAATTAAGGACAATTCTTATTTTTTGTCTGTTTGTATTGTTTCTTTTTGTATTGCATTCTTTATTTGAATTTTTAAAAAAAAAGAAAAAAATAAATTTCTTTCTTGTGTTGGATTACAAAAGGGGTACTGTAGGCGAGGTCAGAAAGACACGTTAATTTTTCACAGAAAATGTTTATGACACAATGAATGAAAAAACTAAAAGATGGACGATGATAATGAATAGGGTGACATCGCACAATTTCAGATATCATAAGGATTTTTAATTATTCTAACTGAATTTTGAATCACAAAAACGATGAGCAAAGAAATAACAAAAATGTAAAAATGAACGAATATTAGAAACGAGCATTTCTACAGTAACCACCAAAAGCTCACTGAGTCGTACACATTTAAAACAGATACAGCATTTGTAGCTCTGTCATAATTTTATAATCATTTCATGTTTAAGCAGATATCTGTCAAAATTACGTTTTTATACAGTACCGTGCAATGAAAAGGCAATTTTTTGTTTTTCTTTATAAAACTTTTTTGAGATGCTATTAAGAAATTCCTTATGAGTCATAAGATAGTACTAGAGTAGGGCTATCAGAAATATGTACTAATTTCAGATAACAAGAAACTTGTGGAAATCAATTTTTTAGAGTTAATAGCAAATTTGATAGCAACATATATTTTGAACGTTATCGTTAGATATTCCGTTTTGACCGGAATTCCGCCCGTTTTTCGCATTTCGTTCTTAATTCCGCTCTGTTGTAAAATTTTCGATTCCGATCAGCCCAGAGATCGTCCCCTATCTTTATTTTTTTCTGAATCTTTCAGTGCAACAAAAAATGAATAAAACATTTCCAAAGCTTTTGATCAAAAATATTTTTTTCAAGCCTTTGATCGACCATAAAAAAGATAAAGAAGGAATCTTTGATTTTTATGACCAAATTTGTTAAATTGTGCTAAAAATGATTCATATAATAAAAAAAACTTAGTATTGTGTAGGCCCTAACACCTACTGATCCCTAATGCGATACCCATGAATCGGCTTTTACATATATCCAAGGAGGAGGCTCACTTTTAACCTGGGTGCCACCCATGGAATTAGTTTTAACCTCGGCTCCAACGAGCACCCAACCACTCAATTTTATAGTGTTTCGTCTCCGGCCGGACTCGAACCTGGGATCTCCAGGCCGAACATCCACCGCGCTACTCCACTATGCCACTGAGCTGGCATATCTGCTTTTTTAAAAAAAAATAAATGCATGAAAGAAACATGTTTTATAATCAAAAAAATGCACAAACAATTGTTGAGTTTATAAACACAATAAAGATAGAAAAAAACAACTACCAGATATTTTCGACAGGTAATTGAAAGATAAACGTTCGTATGTTGCTGATTTTTTGTTTTAGGTAAGCAAAACTTGCAGCAACTGAATAAAAAGCTGACACACATTAAGCATTTTCTTATTCGTAGTAAAAAGAAAAAATGTTAAAAAAAACGCTTTTAAATATTTGATAAAATTTGATGAAAATACGTGTACAAAAGTTTACAGCATTTTAAACAATTTAAAAAAATTAAGTGTTGTTCTTCAAATCAACAAAAGATCAGTGCATTAATGGAGGGTATCAAAATCCAATTATAAAAAATGTGTTTGATTGAGTTTCAAACTGTCATTTTATTAATGTACTTCGTTTAATACAATTCATTTTGCTTGAGCTTAAAAGCACGACAAATTTGAGCCATGATTTTTATTACTAATATAAGAAAGAATTACGAGCCCAAATATATTTTTATCAGCTATTTGTTTCAATTCATCAAACACAAATTGAATGTTTATGTCTTCTTCCAAGAGGAGCTTAATTGTTTATTCCAGCCCTTTAGTTTTTTAGCAAAGAAAACTTATAACTCAATGTTCAATCAATATAAAACATTAAATTTATTTAATTTTTGATTTATTTTATTAACAAGGAAAAAGTGCATTTGTTTTTTTTTTTGAAGAATTTGAGAAATGCTACATTTGTTTTTCAAAAGATGATCATCATACTGTTTATTGTCCTGATAGTGATAGAGGTAAAAGTTTAAATAATTGATAAGGAAATATCCGGAGCTGAAGACAGCACTTTGAGGGGTAGAGGAGCAAAAGCCATTTATACAAAACACAAAAGAAAAAGTCCTGATAAAAAAAAGTGGATGGGTTTTTACATTTTAATTTTTTGTTAAGCTTCTAGATGTTCCCTTATAAAAAACTTTTTTTTTCAGTGTCTAATGTATTTGCACCGAACATTAATCAAAATTTATATTCTCGTTTTTTGGAAATGTTAGAACTTGGAGAAAAATATTCATTAATATTTTCAATCCCAACTATTTTGAATTCAATCACGTTAAAGCCTCTCAAAGTGAAGTATATAAAAAATGCTTGTAGCTTTCCCGAGATTGAACAGTGTTTGAATTCTGATTTGGTTGTATCAGATAGACTTGTAATAAAAATCCAACATTCTAATACAGTGTGCCAGCTAAATATAAAGCCACCTTTAATACTGCTGTATTTTTGTTATTTTTGGGTTTTATTTAGAAATCCTTTGGGATAAAAAAAGTGAAAAAAATTGCCGTTTTTGACAACTCTGAGTGGCTGAATTTTGGAGATGGTTTATCCACATGCCCCAAATCTTGAAAAAATTGATCTTTATGAAACAAATATTGAAATTGCCAATTCATGGCCGGAGGATTTATTGAATCATGCTGAAAATCTAAAACTAATTCGTTTATCACTTCCATCTTTAAATTTTAATATTGAAAGTGTGGCTACTTTACTGAAGGTTTGAAGTGTTTTTTCTATAAAACAAAAAACAATTTAATTTTTTTAGACAACTTGGATAAATAGCATTGATCTCTGGATCACTTATCCTCCAGATAAAAGTTTCAATAAAAAAGTAGTATCAGAAATGATGAAAAATGAATTTTCAAATTATTTTTATCAAGTTACACATGGATATGGAAAAAATCTTAAAGTTACATTGGGACAAACAAATCATGGCGGCTCATTACAAAAGCTTAGATTCTTTTATAAAGTAAATAACTTTTTAACTTACAAACAATATTCGAGAGATAGCTGCGTTTTTAATATCTTTTTTTGCTTCCACTTAAAGACAAACAGATACAAAAAAAGTAAGTAGCTACAAGAAAAGATGGACACGTAGATTGCTTGAAGCAGTCGTTTTTTTGTTATAAGCAATGCGATCGGCTAGTCCGGAAGCACGTATGTGTAGTTTTTTGATAAGCAATCAGAAAAAAGAAGAAAAGAGAAAACCCCTATTATAAATTCTTTTTTCATATTTTTTTGACTTAATGCAAGTGTTTAAATTTTTTATCTATTTTTACAAATAATCACAGCTAGTCGCAATATAAACTTTGTTTTAACAGCTCTCATTAATGTGTTTAATATGAATGTGTTTCAAGTGGAGACTCTGGAGCTGTCACAATATAAATCTTGACATAAAAAATAATTTTGACATTTGTAAACATATTTCATTCCATAATTTTTCGAAATATTACATTTGTTCAGAATATCTTAAACAACCCCAAAAATTAAAATAGTTAGTACAAATAACTTATACTATTTTTCAAGTACTGTTTTTTTAGTTTGAAAAAATAAATAAAAGAACGCACAGCTACTACAGTGCTCCGTAAAAATATAGGGACACCTAAAATATTACAACTGTGGGCTTCCCTGTGGCGGCATAAATTTGCAGGTATTATCAACGTATTAAGGACGTTTAGAAACCACTATGTACGATATTTTAGCCTTTGATCTTTGCCGGTTCTCATTTTAGAGCCAAAACATTAAAAAACGCCTGTTGCAAAAGTATAAGGACGCTTCTTAAAATCCCTAAATTTCTATTAATTTGAGGTAAATGGCATTATATAATAATAAAATATGCTATTTCTAACACATATATCATGATTTTACTCGAAAATATTAAATACGTTTCATTTAACATGGCGTTGAAATCAGCAATTTTAGCCATTTTCGGGTTTTTTGACACGCCGCCTAGCTACGCCAAATGTGGTTAGAAGAAATCTGAATATGCCGTTTAGTAGTCCTTTATATTGTTATTGAATCCCCAAAGTTTCATAGCTCCACGATATCTGGGAGCTTCAGGTTATTTAGTCAAAGTTTGTGGAAAACGTAGTTTTTAAACTTTTTCCCCATTTTTTCCGATTTTTTGTGTTTTCTCACATTCTTTGTTCAAATGAGATGAAGATCCTAGATATCGTGGAGCTATGAAACTTTGGGGATTCAATAACAATATAAAGGACTACTAAACGGCATATTCAGATTTCTTCTAACCACCAGTGTTCTGCTTGCACCCCGATTTTGCCCCGCGCCGGTGCGCCCCGGGGCGCACCGCAGGGGCGAAGTGCGGTGCGAGCGCGCAGATTTTAAAATAGCGGGGCGAAGTGCGGCGCGCAGGGCGAACTTCTTAAGAAAATTTTAAAATTTTGTAATTTTCTTTTAAATTCGATCAAATGGTACATTAGATATTTATTTTATAAACACATAAGCGCAAAAAAAGTGTTATCCTAACATAAAACCGAAAAAATTTGAAGGAAATAATTTGAAACTTTTCAATTTTCGGCGCGAAGTGCGGTGCGCGGGGCGACTTTTCAAAAATCAAAGGGCGCCGTGCGGTGCTCGGGGCGATTTTTAAAAAATGGCGGGGCGAAGTGCGGGGCAGGGGCGGCTAAAAACATGAAAGCAGAACACTGCTAACCACATTTGGCGTAGCTAGGCGGCGTGTCAAAAAACCCGAAAATGGCTAAAATTGCTGATTTCAACGCCATGTTAAATGAAACGTATTTAATATTTTCGAGTAAAATCATGATATATGTGTTAGAAATAGCATATTTTATTATTATATAATGCCATTTACCTCAAATTAATAGAAATTTAGGGATTTTAAGAAGTGTCCTTATACTTTTGCAACAGGCGTTTTTTAATGTTTTGGCTCTAAAATGAGAACCGGCAAAGATCAAAGGCTAAAATATCGTACATAGTGGTTTCTAAACGTCCTTAATACGTTGATAATACCTGCAAATTTATGCCGCCACAGGGAAGCCCACAGTTGTAATATTTTAGGTGTCCCTATACTTTTACGGAGCACTGTACAAGAAAAAATAAAGTCTATTTTAAAATCAAAGTAACAAGCTGCAGTCCAAAACGTGCGTGTGTCAATAAACAAACATAGACGCAAAAGAAGAGAGAAAAAGAGCAACCACATTTCACATGTTTTTTAGTTGACGCTAGTGTTTGAATTTTTTATATTTTTTACAGACTATCACAACTATAATACAAACTATTTTAATAATAACTATAAAAAAAGCAAAAATATTACTTAAATATAAAAAAAACCAAGAGACTCTGGAGGGGCCCTTCTCAATTAAAATGAAAATCTAATATATACATGATCAAAATTTGATGAAATTTAAAAACAGTTTTACATTGTATTAAAAATATAAGCAATGTGAAAAGTAAAGCCAACGATTTATCAAGTTTTCTTTTCTTTCAAAATCTCGTCAACACGATTTTTATAGTTTTAAAAAGTAGCTTTAACATTTGCTTTATTACATAATCTTTCTAGTATAAGTTTAGTTTTGCTTTTCCATAAAATTTTTTAAATAGAAAAATAAATGTTTCCAGTGTAATTGTGTTTTTAGATTTTAAAAAACAAATAGACATACAATTGCAAAAAATCAAAACCTAAAGGAACAAATAAATGTTTGTTAAAACCATTGCGACACTCTATTCCAGCGGTCTGAATTGTTAATGTACTTTCCAGTTAGGCAAACAACGCAAAAAGAAAAGAACTCACATTTATTTTATCTTTTATTGACTATAGCGTTTGAATTTTTTATATTTTTCCAAAAAAATTGCAGCAATACAAGTTTTTTTTCTGAAAAATTATGTAAAAGATGTAAATTTTTTGATCTCTCTTTAATCTAAGTTTGCGGGCGACTCAGGGGGACCATTGATCAGTAAAAAATAAAGTCGGATATCGCTATTGACAATTTCGTAATTTTTTAAAATTAGTTTTGCTTCTCATAGAATCTTTGAAATAAAGTTAAAAGTACAGCCAAGAAATGTACGTCTATCTAAGATTTTTTTGCATCAAAGAATCAATTTGAAAGACAGAAAAGAAAAAAATTACATAACTGCAACAATTTTTTCTTAAAAGCATGGTGTAAACCCGGACGCAAAAACACATTTTATTTTAGGTGAATTTAGCGTTTGGATTTTTCACATTATTTTTTCAGCAGATAATGAAAGTTGCAGTGATAATCGTTTTTTGATGACTACAAAATAATTACAATTTTCATGTTTTATGTTTCCAATTCAAAGGAAAATTGTATTCAGTAAAAGATTAATAACATTAAGATTTGTTGTTGCAAGTTTTAAAAAACATAAGAATAATAAAATTTTCAGAGTAGATCTTTTTATGGATGCCATTAGTACATGAATTAATGAAAATGGTTGTTAAAATCTGATTGTCTTTTTGATTTCTCTTGCTTTTTTTTTAAGACTGACGAAAGGAACAATGCTTTAATTTTATTTAAAAAAAGTTTCAAAAAAATTTCTCACTTTTTAAAAGCTTTTGATATAGATGTTTTCTCCTTTTTTTGCTTGGTTTTTTAAGCATTTGAAGAACAAACAACTGTAAAAAAAGTAAGCAGCTAAAAGCACAAAGAGATAAGAACAGTCTTTTTTTTGTCATAAGCAATGTAGCAAATGGATGCGGTGAACACTATCAAAAAAGAAAAACAGGTAAATCAATTTCATTGTTTTTTAGTTGATGTTAAGTGTTTGAATCTTTAAAACAATTTTTACTAACAATAAAGCTAACATAAAAGCTTTTTTATAGTTATTAAAAACTAAAGATAATATGATATCGTTTAAATCACAAATCATCAGAGACTCTGGGGGACCAGTTTTCAGTATAAAATTAAAAGCGCTTCAGCTATTCATGACACTAATATTTTTTCAACAGAAAATTTAACATAATGGGAAACGCATAACACATTTATACTTAACAAACATATTTTAAACTTCAAAAAACACTGGGACAAACAACTCCAAAGAATAAACAATGATTTGTGACATACTGCAGCAGCAGCTTGATGTGAACTTGTGCTTTTAAAAAGGCAAATGAATCTTTTCAGAAATAAAAAACCATATTTTCACATGTTAGTTGATTTTTGTGTTTGAATCTTTTAAAATTTTTTTCCGACAACGATGTAACAAATAAAGTTTTCAAAAAAAACCATAAAAAATAAAATTTTTTGATTTTGTTTTTAATTATCAATAGCGGCGAAGACTCGGGAGGTCCAATGGTCAGTAAAAAACTTAACCTGACAAAGCAATTTTTTCAGGTGCATATTTTTGTTCAATGTTCAACGAGAAAATAACAAATAAAAAAATAGAAAATTACCATTCAGAGGTTTTTTGTTAAAAGGAATATGATAAGCTGCTGCAATTGTATTACATGGACCGAAACTATCCAAAAAAGAAAGAAAATCACACGTTTTGTGTTTGAATCTTTTATATTTCTTTATAAAACAATTGATGTTGAAATGATATACACGAGTTAAAAAATTGAAAACGTCACAAATTTTTTTTTAATTTGAAAAATAGAAGTGCTTTTTTTTTAATAAAAATTACGGTTTGAATATTTATATTTACCATTTTTGTAATGTAAAATATAACTTCATTTGGTACAAAAAAATCAAACTTCTTCTTACACGCGTGTTTTTTCGTTCATTAGCCTTTGTTAAGAAGCATAATGTTATCAATTCTTTAAAACTTTTAAAAAAATCTGTCGCTTGTCAATAGTTTTTGTTTTTCATGTCTGCTGCACATAAAGTGTCTTTGAATATTTTGTCCATATCAAAAAAGGAAACGATATTAGAAAAAACGTGATATGAAGCAGTTTTGAGTACATGAAAATCAAAAAGAGTACAGTCAGGAGATAGTGGTGCTGGCTACATTATTTAAAATTATATGCGAAAAATATATTTGCAACAGAATCTTTAAAACATGCAATTTTTTTCTCAAAAATAAAGCAGATAAAGATATTAGAAAAAAAGTAAATTGTGAAATTAATAATTTTGTGGCTAGATGGCTCTCGTTTCCTTTGCAATTTTATCAGTTCTTTTTATTTATTCTAGAATGATAAATAGCAACGATTCTTTACTTCCAAAAAACAACGTCATCTAAACTTTCGTTCACACTGTGAAAAGACTAAACTGCATACAACATTAGTTGCTATGCTAACGGTAAAAAAAAGGTTCGTGTCTTTTTACGTGAAAAGGCTTTTTTAGTTTTAGTTCCATTATTAAAAAAAGAGTGCAAAAAAAACGGTTGACACCTCTCTGTTAATCCGTATTTAATGAACGTTGGTAACTTTTATTCGTGTTCTGTTATTTCATAATAAAACATTGGTAATTTTGTCGTAAAAAACTTTAAATAAAAATAAAATATTCTAAAATAAAATGGATTCAGATAAGAATGTTAGTGGTAAAAAATCTTCTAATAAAGGAAGAAGCAGAAGTAGGTCAAAGAAAAAAGAGAGAAAAAATGGTAAGTAAAAATTAATTTGATTGACATCGATAAATACGTAGGTAATATCTAGCTTCAGTTGAAACTTCAAATAAAAAAGAACATGGAATTGAATTTTCTAAAATCGAACAGCTTTTGGAGACAATTGATTCAGTAAATATTGTGGATGTAGCTAAAGTTAGTGTATCATAATTTCTGTGCAAAAATATATTCATTTTTTTCAGGGTGCAGACTTTAGAGCAACGTTAAACAATGTATGGCCCGGAGTTGATAAACAAGCAGTTTTGCTAAAATATATAATAACGACAACAAATGCAGCCAGCCAATTTGATTTGGGTGTTGTTCTTGGAAATGTTATATATAGTACCCTTATTGACGATATTTTTAAAGGAACTGTATCAAAAATACCCTTTTCGGCCAATTTTCAGACAACAATTCATGCTGAATTAGTTAAACATATTACCAAAATTTTGTTGAAGGGATTTGAATCAGTACCTGAAAAAATGAAAGTTGTATACGAACGATTTCAACCATTAATTGGCACCCTCCTGTCATTGCCGGAAGACTTTTTATCAGACGAAATATTACAGGATATAGAAAATTTAAAAACCGAGATAACGGTAATGGCTAAAATCCTTGGAAATATATGTAAATAACTTTTTAACATTTAGAAATTAATTGAAGCAAGCACAGTTGTCAAAACAGAATCGACTAAAACTTCTTCAAAAAACCACTTTAAAGAAAGTGAAGGCCCGCCACCAAATAATTTTCGTCAATTAAGTATTATCCCCACCTCTGAGGATCTTTCTTTTACGAAAGAAATATATTTACGGTCTGCAAAAATTAATGGACCATATGAAAATGATGAACACTATCTCGATGTGCAATTTCGTCTCCTTCGTGAAGATTTAATTCGACCTCTGAGAGAAAAAATTGAAGAATATAAGGAAAATGATTCCAAAAAGTTGAATCATTCTATTTATAAAAATATTAAACTGGAAAGTGGAATATATGAACGAACAGGAGAATTGTTATTTTATGCAAATTTGCAAGTTGGTTTCTTTGATTTAATATTACATTATGTAACCTTATGAATTGTAGTTTAAAAAAAATATGAAACTGGACAAAAAATTTATGTATGGGAACTTAGTTTGCCTATCGTCTGATAACTTTTCAAATTCATTGTTATTTGCAACTATTGAAGACAGAAGTGCATTAAAAGAAAACAAAATTGGTTTAAAACCTCAAAGTTATTTTAATATCAATTTGAAATATTCCATGGTTGAATCACCAACATATTTTGAAGCTTACAGTCATGTCATGAAAGCTTTCCAGGTTCTGCATTATTACGAAAAATATGAACAAAAAGCTTTTCTTTAGGATTTTCCCTTAAATCAACCAATCCCATTTTCTAAATATTTAGTTCATGCTGAAACTGATACACAGCCACCACGTTACATCAAAGACGAATTTGTAAATATTGAATCAATGCTAACGGTATTGGTTTTTTCGGGACATATCTTTTTTACAGTAAATATATATTTTAGGGAGACACAAAAGGTGATGCGAGATTTCTAACAAAAATTTCTGATTTCTCCAAAACGTTTACTCCACTTGATTTTAATATGGATGAAAGTCAATTTGAAGCTTTATCATATGCTTTACAGTCAGATTTAGCAATTATTCAAGGTCCACCAGGAACTGGAAAAACTTTTATTGGGCTACAAATTACTAAATTACTTTTACATAAGAACAATTCATGGAATTCTTCAACAACTCATAAGCCCATACTTGTAGTATGTTACACAAATCATGCTTTAGATCAATTTTTAGAAGGGATAAGTAAATTTCAAAATGATAGAATTGTCCGAATTGGAGGTCAGAGTAAAAACAAGGAACTTGAAAAGTAGGTTCAATCTGTTTTAAGTTTTAGTTTAGAAAGAACGTTTTAGGTTTATGATATATAATCAACGAACTTGGAAAAATCCAACACTTGGCAATGAAAACAAAAAGCTCTCAAAAACAGTTTTTGCTCTACAAAAAAGCATCAGAATTGATCGAAAAATTATTGCAGAACTAAATTCTCGCTTTGCTGATCCATATAATCTTTTTCACGTGCTTAAACCAGCTAAGTTAGCATATTTAAAGTATGTTTAATCTTTCAGAAAAACGCAAATTATTACAGCTAAATTTTAGTAAAAAAATCAATGGTTCTTTAATTAAAAAAATGTCAACATGGTTAACATCTTATCATGAAGTGAACCATTATTTCTTCGACATAGATCTGATCGAAAAGCTTATTAACAGAGGGTTTAAAGAAATTCAAGCAAAAAACGCGCTTTATCGTGCATATGTTAATAAAGATGTGGTAGATGTTGATGCCATTCAATATAAAGTAGAAAATAATGTTTACGAGAATATTTCTGAAACTGAGCTGGAGACAAAAATACAGCATTGGCCAACATTTGAAACAATACAAAAACTGAAAAGATTTGGTAAGTGCTAATCAAAGCCTTCAAAAACATATCTATTAAATTTTGTAGGCTTCCCCAAAAATGCAGCCGCTGAACTTTTGGTGAGCGCAAATAATAATCTTGCCATTATTGAGAAGGAGTTACAGCTGATTCAGTTCGAGAAAAAAGAATCAACAATGGCAAACTACTTTTCTGATATTGAATTGAATGATGATGAAAGTATAAATAGAAGAATTATTGATTCAAAATACTACAAAAATAACAACAAAGCTAAAAAAGAGGCCAAGGTTTATATCACTTAAATTTTTTAAAAAATGCTGTTATTCCTTATTTTAGAATTTCTGGTGCGACGGTATCCGTATTGCTCCGTTTCGTAAATACATAGTTAATTCACCACCAATGGAAGAAACAGAAGCTGAGAGAATTAAAGATATTTGGAAGTTATCACTGCCAAAACGATGGCGACTTTATCAGAGATGGATTTCACAAGCATGTACAAAATATAAGCAAGAATTAAGCACAAAGGAGGAGACATATTTGGAAAAGACAAAGGAACGTCAAAAATTAAATGCAAAGGAAGACATTGAAGTAATGAAAAGCGCAAAAGTTATTGGAATGACGACTACTGGAGCTGCAAAAAATCAAGGTAAACTTTTTTAAACGTTTTTTTTTTGTTAAAAAATGAAACGACTCTTAGATGCTCTAAAAGCAATTCAACCGAGGATAGTAATTGTTGAAGAAGCTGCAGAAGTATTAGAAGCTCATTTGGTTGCAAGTTTAACAACAGGGTGTGAACATCTTATTCTTATTGGGGATCATAAACAACTTCGTCCAAATCCAGAAGTATATGAACTGGCAACAAATTACAACATGAATATATCTTTATTTGAAAGACTAATTAAAAATGGATTCCCATATCGAACTTTGAAGTATCAACATCGAATGTGCCCTGTAAGTTGAATTAAACAATATTTGATTGCAATTGTTTTTAAAGGATATATCAAGTATTCTCATGCCACATTTCTATGATAATTTAAAAGATCATCTATCTGTTTCAACACGAGAGCCAGTAAAAGGAGTAACTCAAAATTTAGCATTTATTACTCATTCATATCCCGAAGAACAAAAATTTAAATCATATAGAAATGATTTTGAAGTAGATTTTTCCTTAAAATTGGCAAAATATTTTATTCAGCAAGGTTACCATGCGACACAGGTATGCTTACCTATTCTTCTTTCAAAGTTTGTAATGACATTCAAAAAACTTTACAGATAACAATTCTTTGCACATATTTGGATCAATTAATAGCTATGAGAAAAAAAGCAATCAGTGTTGCTGGAAATTATCATGAATTTACTATTCAAAATGTTGACAATTATCAAGGCGAAGAAGCAGATATTGTAATTTTGTCATTGGTTCGAAGTGATAATCCTGAGAATACGATTGGATTTTTAAAAGTATGTTTTATAACCAAAAAAGAAGGGCATTAAAGATTATTTTAGGTTTCAAATCGAGTTTGTGTTGCATTATCACGTGCAAAAATGGGGCTTTATGTTATTGGTAACATACATTTCTTAGCCAAATATTCTAAGCTTTGGAAAGATATTCGAGCAAGTGCAGAAAAAGCTAAAATAATTAAGAATAATTTGACTGTAAAATGTCTAAAGCATGACAATCTGCAGGTATGTAATTTGATTTGAAAGCTTTAAAATGATATGTAAATTAAAAAAATATTTAGAAAATTAAAAGCGGTGCAGATTTCGATATTATGTGTGTAGAAGGAGGTTGCAATAAACTATGTAAAACAAAATTAAACTGTGGTCATGTTTGTGACAAAAAGTGTCACAACAGTGATATGGAACATTTGGAACACACTTGTAAAAAGAGATGTATTAGAAAATGCCTACAAGGTCACGCATGCAAAAAGGAATGTTCGCAAGTAAGACAGTGTCTTTCTTTATTAATATTTTGAAATTTTTTAATTATAGGATTGCGGTAACTGTATGGTAAAATTTAATAAAAAACTACCATGTGGCCATACTAAAATAGATTATTGTTATTTATCACCTGAAAATATCCAGTGCAATAAAAAATGTGATAAGTTCCTTCGCTGCAATCATCTATGTAAAGAGTTATGTGGTGCTCCATGTACTCAAAAAGCACAATGTGTGAAAGAAGTGAAAAGACTTATTCCCAAGTGTAAGCATTGGCAAAAAATGAGGTGTTGTGATGATCCTACTATTTTCAAATGTGGAGAAATAGTTCCAAAAGCTTGGCCGCTTTGCAAACATTCTCTTGAAGTTCCATGTCATATCGATGTTACTACAGCACCTTGCCCAAAGCCATGTGAAACAATCCTAGCATGCGACCATATTTGTAAAGGTACATGTGGAAGATGCCGCAATGGTTCGTCAATGTTTTTTAAAATAGGTTGTATAAATTGATAGTTTTAGGTCGTTTTCACATTAAATGCCAAGAAAAATGTAAAAGAATTTTATTTTGTGGACATGAGTGCGGATCAATTTGCTCTAGCGCTTGTCCACCATGTCAAAAATTATGTGAAACAGCATGCTCACACTCTTGTTGTGGAACAAAGCCGGTATGCGAGAAGGAAGTTAGAGAAATTCGATTAGATCCTAACTTAAAAGAACCAACAAGTGGTCGAACTTGCGGGGATCCATGTCCGCCTTGTGCTGAACCTTGTGTGAATAAATGTATTCATCAATCATGTAAATTACTATGTCATGAGACTTGTAACATCAGTCTTTGTGAACAGCCATGTCCAAAACCACTACCTTGCAGTACTGATGGCAATCCGCATTACTGCATTGGGGCATGTGGTGAAGATTGCTTAAACATATGCAAAATTTGCAATCCCGCAGAATACGAAAAATTATTAGTTGACAACTCATTGTACGAACCAGATGAAAATGTAAATTCCTCATTCATTAAGCTTGATTGTGGACACTTTTCCTACACATGGGTATGCTATTTTAAAATTTATTTAATTAATTTAACAAACATTTTATGTAGTTTGTCGACAGAATGATGATAGCAAGTACCGAAGATGGAGAAATAAAAAAAATTTCTTGTTTACAATGTGATAAACCTATATCAAATTCAAAGCGATATACACGTTTTCTTAATCAAAGAGCTGCTATTAAAGAAAAAGTAAGTTGATGTTTAAACTCAAAAAAACATTCTGTTGATTTTTAGATAAAATCACGTCTGCGTGGAATGACTGGTGAAGAAAGAAAACAAAAGCAATCGAAATTTTATGAAAAAATTGAAGAAATATTTCTAACAACAATGTTAGTTTTACAGAATATTTACTTCCTGATTAAAAAAACACTTTTCAGTACATTTTCAGAACAGAAGATGCTGACTGCTTTAAAGGAAAAGATGCGTCAACAAAGTCCAACTTACATGACAAGTTCCTGGTTTACAATGGCTGATAACGTATTGAAGTATGAACATTAATATCTCTGCAATATTTAACTCTAGTATTTATAGAATACTAAGTCAACTTTTTGAACATTATAAGCATGGCATCGAATATCTGCTACACAGAACTTCTCAACAGACACATCTTCCACAACTTAAAAAAATAAAATCAGACTTTCAAATTGCTAATTATTTTGATTTTATCCAAAAAGACTTTAATGAATTGATTTCACGAATTGACCTTAAAAAAATTTCCGATAACTGTTTAACCCAATTCGAGAATGAAACTTCGAGAAATGGATTTTTAGTTGAGGTAAGTCTGCAACTAATTATTTTTGATTAAAACTTAAATTTAGATTTTTAAATATTTGAACTACCTAGAAATTGGCAACAAGGATTTACACCAAAAAGATGTGATAGTCTTGAACGACATGTTTGAACATGTGTTTAGCAACAACGAGTTTAATGAAAGCAATGATGGTAATTTTGTATTTAATTTTGTCATTTAAATAATTACATTTTAAAAATTTAAAGCTAAAATTCATCGACTGTTCAAGACTTTGGTTGAAGCTCATCCATTTACACAATTTGGACTTTCTGAACAAGAAAGAATTGAAATTGTCAAAGCTGCTGATGCAGATATAACAAAATGGGCTAGCTGTCCACAAGGTTATCTTTGTAAAATTATCAACAATTTTAAATACTTTAACTTTTAGGACACGTATACGGTATTGGAAATTGTGGACAAGCTATGGTACAAGCAAATTGTCCGGAATGCGGTTCTATAGTTGGTGGTGAAAATCATCGACTCCGAGAAGATAATGCTGATGCAACAGATGAAATGCGCCATGGATTACCAGAACAAGATATACCGGATCCATTTGTAGTAAGATATCACTAGATATTAACTGTGTTAACTTTTTAAACTTCATTTTCAAACTTGGTAGTAATCTATCTTTTTTAAAAAAGAGAACACATTTGAAGTTTTGTTTTGCAAGATTTTGAAGGACATGATATTTTTTTAATGGCCAAAATTAGGGCTGTCCCAATCCTGTTTTAATATATGTCTTAAATAAAGTTTCTATATGGCATTCAACTGCTCGTCTAAGTTAATTCATGATAGGCCTTCAAAGTTTGATAAATTCTTGCTTTAACTTTTAATTATTTTTTTTTTTAATTTAATTTATTTATTCACTCCAGAAAAGCTGAGTGGGCAAAAAACATAATAAAAAATACAATTAAAAGTAAAAAATAAGAAACATAAAAGTTTACAAAAAGTTTTTAAATGAAAGCAAAAAAGTAATATTTTTAAAACTAAAACAGTCAAACTAGTATTTAAGCCTTCATTAGAAAACACGGTTTAATAAAGATAATAGGGTGGATGTTCTATGACAACAAACAGGGCGCACACGTTATTTGTTGCATTCGAGACACTTTAAAGCCACCAGAGTTAGACACCATCGTATTTAATTAAAGTGAAATAAAAGTTATGACTGAATTAGGATTAAAGTATTACTGTAAATATACAATAAAAACAAAATTTAGTCCAAATTAACAAGAATTTCAGAAAAATTAAGCGATGCAAGATAGTGTCGAAGAGCATTTGAATTACAGTATTCGTGAAGATTAATTTTATATTTGTTGAGAATAGGAGCCATTCTAGTAGAAAAATGAAGATCAGATAATTTATCAGTATGAATTTTTGTTTTAGTCGTATAATGTCCACCATTTCTGGATATTGATGGAAAAAATAATAAATCCAGTCTATCGTTGGGGTGAGTTTTCATCATATCATAAGCAAGCATAATATCGGCAATAATTCTTCTTTGATGAAGAGATATCATTCCATACATTTTTAGTCTTTCAGAATATGGTGGAATTTCCCAATATTTGATTTGTGGATGGTTTCGTTGATATAATGTTCTTGTAAATAATTTTTGAAATTCTTCTAAAGCTTCAATGGATTTCTTTTGAGAAATATTAAATACTGAAGAAGCATATTCATAATTGGGACGAATATAAGTTGTAAAAATATTAATCAGAATTTTAGGATCATTTGTAATAACTTTTTTAAAAATAGAATACATTTTCGCTTTAGCAGTTGCATAAATAGTATCAAAATGAACATCCAAAGTCAAATCATTTTTAATATATACTCCAAGATCACGGGTAACTTCTTTTTGTGTAATAGGAATATCATTAATAGAATAATTGGCATTTGGATTTTTGGGTCCAAATTGTACATGCACTGTTTTAGAAGAATTCATTGACATATTCTTTGAATCACACCATTGCGAAATCAGATTTAAAGCTTTTTGAAGAAGAGTAGGATCAAATTTTTCAATAAAATAAGAGTAATAAAGTTTTAGGTCGTCAGCGAATTTTAAATGTTTGACAAGTTGTTGAAGCTCATCATTATTTAAAATTTTGCTAATTTTCGAGAAAAAAATAATAAAAAATATAGCAGACAATACGCCACCTTGAGGCACACCACTGGTTGCTTCCTTCAAATCAGAGGAGTGTCCATTAGCTTTTACTAAAAATTTGCGATTAGAAAGTAAATAAATTATAAAGTTTAAAAGTTTTCCACCAATTTTCGCCTCTTTCAGTTCCTTTACAAGTTCTAAAATTGGCATTTTATCAAACGCTTTTTCCATGTCGATATAAATTACATCCGTTGTTTTACCAACAGATGTAGCACTTGTTATATCTTCCATGAAGATGATCATTTGCTTTGTAGTTGAACATCCAGTTCTAAACCCATACTGTTCTTTGGGTAAAAATTTAATGTAATTTAAATGTTTCATAAGTTGTTCTTTGATAATTCGTTCCAATGTTTTTAATAAATCACTAATACCAGAAATAGGGCGAAAATTACATACTGAAGTTGGATTAGGAATTTTTGGAATTGGTGTGACATGTGAAATCATAAAGACATCTGGTATATCACATTTGTTAAGCATGTGGTCGAATAAAATTGAAAGAGGAAAAGCAATGGTATGAGCACATTTTTTGAGTATAATTCCAGGAATTCCATCAGGACCAGAAAGATTCTTATTTGAACAATATTTGAGATATTTTTTAACAGATGAATAATTTAATGAAATATTACATAAATATCCATCCATATCATTAACATCAGAAGTATTTTCAATTGGAATCATTGGGTTATACACTGATTGAAAATAAAACAGCAATTTTTCAGATATTTGGTCATTTCTAAATAATAATTCACCATTTTCAATTAAAGTCGGAATAGGTGCAAATTTATTTTTAGTAATTTTCGAAATATAATCATAAAATACTTTTCTTTTTTTTAATAAAATATTTTGTTGTTTTTTGACAAATTTAAGATGATTCTTGAATAATTTTGAACCAACTTTTTGACTCAATTTTGCTTTTGATGAGTCTTTAATAATTTCTAAATAGAATTTCTTCATATCAGATAACATTTGAGGATAATATGAAAATTTCGATATATCCACTTCTTTTTTAGGAATAAATTTTAAATCATATATTCCTTCGAATAACTTTTCCTTAATAATTGTAAATTTTTCATTGGATGATGATTTAGCAGCTAATTCATTCTTCCAATCAACAGATGCTAAATAGTAATTTAACAACTCATACTCACCTTTATTGAAGTCTAGATGAGTAAATTTGGTAGGCTTTGGTTCAGGTGGAGTTAAATTGATATTAAAATGTATAATTCTATGATCCAATTTTGGGAAAAGAATATTTTGAGTATCATCGTCAAGCGGGAATATATTGGATAATAATATGGCATTCAACTGCTCGTCTAAGTTAATTCATGATAGGCCTTCAAAGTTTGATAAATTCTTGCTTTAACTTTTAATTATTTTTCACAAAAACAGAAAAAAGGTTACAAAAAAGTGATATATTTTTAAGACCGTAATTCTCATTTGCAAAGTTCAAAGCCGTTATTTTTTAAAAGAAAGATGACAGTTTCTTTATTACAATTTCTTAAAATTTCATTTCCTTGAATGCTTATGGTAATAGTATAATACATATTTAGAAACGGAATTGCATAAGAGTTTCAAAATTTTATTTAACACATTTTTATTGACAATTTCATTCTGTTTTCCCTTGGATTAAAGTTGTAATTTTGCGTTGCGATTTTAAAAAACAAAATATTCAAAGAAATAATTGACGAAAATGAGAGACAGCTGTGTTTTTTTCTATTTTTTCGTTTCCACCCAAAGACAAACGGCTGCAAAAAATAAGCAGACAAAAAAAAAGGTGGAAAAGCAGTCTTTTTTTGTTATAAGTAATCCGATCGGCTGATGCGGAAACAAGTATGTGTAGTTCTTGATAAACAATCAGGAAAGAAGAAAAGAAGGGAAAGAAAACTCCCGTTTTTAAAATGTCTTTTTTTCAGTTAACGCTAGTGCTTAAATTTTTTATATTTATTTTACAAACAACTGAAACCGCAATATAATTTTGATTTTAACAGCTATAATAAAACAATTATTAATACAGATATCATGACTGTTTTATGAGTATGAATGAACGGAGATTCTGGAGCCGTCACATTACAACTCATTAAGAGCAATTTTGTTTCACTTGATAATTTTTCGAATACAATTTTGCACCGAATATTCTAAGCAAACCCAGAAGCAAAACACATACGTTTTTTGGTTTTGTTTTAGCTTTAAAAAATAAATGAAAAAACATACAGCCGCAAAAAAGCAAAACACACAGAAAAAATGCAGTTTTTGTTAAAAGCAAAAGCAAGCTGCTGAAGGCAGCAGCAGTCTGATGCGTATGTGTAAACAAACACGCAGAGAGTCGCAAGAAAAAGGAAAAAACCACATTTCACATGTTTTTAGTTGACGCTAGTGTTTGAATCTTTTATTTTTTTACAGACAATCGCAGCTTTAATACAAACTATTTTACAAGCAAATGTTAAAAAAGGCACAAATATTACTTTAAAATAAAGTATAAAGGAGACTCAGGGGGTCCTTTGTTCAATAGAAATGAATATCTAACGTCTCCGGGTCCACAGTTTTGTGAAATTTGATAATGGTTTTGCTTTTTATGAAAACTTTTGACCAAAGTAAAAAACAAAATCAACGTTTTATCAAGCCTTTTTTTGTATCAAAGAATATACTAAAAAAAAAGACAAAAAAATGCCGCCATTTTTTTATTAAAAGAAACAAAGTTTGACACATGTGTGTTATTTTCAACACTAACAAACAAACATGGGAGAAAAAAAAGAAAGCCACATTTTTATTGTTTCTCTGGCGCTTTGATTTGAATTTTTTATATTTTTTAAAGAAACAATCAAGGGTACAACATTATTTATTGTTTAACATCGACAAATAGCATGATTTTTTTAATTTAAAAATACAGGTGATTCCGGAAGGGGCTTCATACAGTAAAAATTAATACCAATTTTAATTTTTCATTGACAATTTTAAAAAATTTAGAATTGCTTTTGTACAAAAAGTAGTTTTGCAATTTACATTATTGAATAAATTGCAACCCTCTGCTTTTTTTCTCTATTATTGTTTTTCTATGTTTTTGTTAATAAAAGACAAGGAATATCGTTTTCATATCATTGAAAAGCGTGCTTGCTTTTTAACAATTTTTGTTATTTTTTGTCTGCTGTACAGAGAATGTTTGAATATTTTATATTTTTATAGAAAAGCAATTGACCTAAACTGTTAGCAAAAGTCACCTAGAGAAATTGTGAAGATTAAGATCCCAAAAAAGGAACCTGCATTGGTGACATTGGAGCAGTTTAAATTGCGCATAAAATGATCAGTTTATTGCAAAACAGTTAAAGTAATAAAATTTTACAGATTTTTGATTTTGTTTCCCCAGTAATAATAGTTTAATGTTTTACATCAATAAGCAATTGAAAATGTTTTAATAACATTTTTTTTCATTCTTCATTGAAAATTTACTTTATTTCTTCATAAGTACTACTCAATGTTTAAGTTTTGCATTTTGGCTTTATAAAATAAAAAATTCAAATATTGTTTTGTCGAAAAAGTGTTTTTTGTGCTTCAAAGAAACCCTTAAAAATACAAAGTTTAAAAAAAGAAACAAAAAAATGCACACATTGCTTGCGTTCTTCTGCAGCAACAAACAATCTGCGTGTGTTTTTCAACGGACAAACAAATTGGCTGTTTAGAAAAAAGAAAACAATATTTATTACATTTTTTAGTCCGCTTTAGTGTTTGAATCTTTAATATTTTCTTTCTAAAAGTTAAAGTTTGAAATAAAAATAATTTTTAAAACAAAAATACAAAATACAGATGCCGATACTGTTTTTATAGTCCCCATAGAAGGAGATTCAGGGGGATTTCTCATTAGTAATTTAAACTAACATACTTTTTTTTCTTTTTAGCTTTAATAGTTGAAAACAAAAAAATAAAAACATAAAAAATTTTTAAAGCAAGTGTTTTTTCTTTGGAAGCACTGGGACAAACTACTGCAGTTATACTTGCGTATGTGTAACTATCAATCAAGTAGCAAGCATAGAAACTGAAAAAAAGAAGCACATTAATTCACCAAATGCTTATTTTTAGTAAACACTGACGTTTAATTTTAAATTAATTATTTTTTATGTTTGTAAAAACTGTTTTGTCTATGTATACCTTTAAGCCTTTTTCTTTTTTTTTTAAATTCTTTTTATTGTGTTACTCTTAACCTAGCTACCAAGTGTTTATGGAAAGCCTTGGGGGCATTTGCCTCCTCTGAAATTGACAAAATTTTCTTGAGATTTTGGTGACGTGTGCCAAAGCAGTGGCAAAAAGATCAAAAGCTTTTTTTCCAAAATATGTTTCTGTATACTGCTATGTCATGATGGTGTTTTCTTTAAAATTTTCAATTTTGAACCAATTGAATTTCTGTAAATCTGTTAAAGAAAGATTGGATTTCTTTGGTATTCAACATCATTTTAATGGAGATGTAATTACACTTTTTTCTGAGCTATTAATTACTACATATGTTGCTGCTGGCTTACAAGAACTTGTTTGTTTTATTATGGTTTCCCTTGAAGAAGTTGTCGTATACAAATATGAATATACCAAAGATGGATATAAACAACCCCAAAATGAAACAATCCTAATTGATCTTACACAAAATCCAACGCATATTCGTGAAAAAACTATTGGTACATCAAATCTAAAGAAAATGTTTCTTATTCGAAATGCCGCTGCTTGTCCATTATTAAAGTTTTTGAGAACTGCATTGAAATCAAAGAAACTTATTGTAATTGATCAATGTCAAGATCTTTCCACATATCATATCAATGAGCTATCAAGATGGATATTTGACAAAAGCTTTGTTAAATATCATATTATTCCAACAGCTGCAAGAATTTATTATTTGTGGAATGATTTTGTCGATGATGATAACCATGTTTTACTTGTCAAACTCGAACCTTTCGAAGATTTGCTACCTTTTGAAGAAACTTTTCCCCTCACCAAAAAGAATAATACTACTCTTACTGTAAGTTTTTCATACGATATTCTTAAAAATGACAAAGCTATTGGTAGTACTGTAACTTTTTTTTCAGTATGGTTATGTTGATAAAGACGGAGACAAACGGACAACAATTCAAATGAAAGAAAAATGCCATCGAAATATGGTCACATTTTGTGTTGATGCTGAAAATTTTCTTGAAGTTAAACATGAACCAATTGTTTTTGCTGAACTTATTGATTTACCTAGAAATCTTAATCAAAATTTTGAGAAGAATATTCCTGTAATTGGATTAATGAAAGAAATCTCTGTTATTTGTATTCAAGATGAAAATGGATATAAATTTTTGGATTCTTGGAATGGTATGTTTTGTCGTACAGCAATCCTTCATGTTGTACCATATTGTTTTAGGTATATATGGAAAAGATCTTGTAATCAATTTCGATAAAGATAAGTCAACATTTTGTGATACCAATAATCAAGTTAGATCAATAGATGAAAAACCATATTTTGTTACTAGTATGTTTTATATTACATTTTTATTCATCATTGTTATTCATCATGGTTCTGCCACCAGCTGATGCTAAAGTTGTAGAAGATCTACATCATAATTGTACTCCATATACTATAACTAAAGATGCCGATAATCCAGTTTTGCTTGAATTTACTTATTTTGATGGAAGCAAGAAAGCTGCAACACCTGCATTTCTTTTGGCAATGATTATCAAGGAACAACTCAAAGCAATTAAAAAAGAATGTGGAGAAACACCAGGAGAAGTTGGATTTGCACTTTTGGAAGAATATGATGAAGGTGAACGAAAACGTGTTGAAGATGGGCTTAAAGAATCGTGCAAGTTATTCAGCGAATTTAAAAAAAGTTAATTGTGTTGTTGTTAATGTTTAATTTCTTTGTTATGTTTTTCTTATTCTTTTTATTATGTGTTGACCTTGTTATATTTTATTACTTTAGAACATACTTTTTCTCAAGGTTTTGTTTTATTAAACACATAATATTAACAAATCAAAGTTATACAGTAGGCTTATAGTTTTTAAATCGCATCAAAAAAAATTGTTGAGCAACAAAAAATCTTATGTTTTGTCATACTGTAATATCGACAACAACATATAAAAGTAGACAAATGTCTTGTAATCATTCTATCTTCTTGCAAACAGCGAAATTTCAATCGAACAAACTTTTTTTTAAACTCTTCTTCTCTCAGATACTGTATCAAACAAACGATAACGAAGAAAAAAGTCAAAGCATAAGATTTTTGAACTGCAGCAAAAAAAATTTGCTGAACAACAATAAATTTGTCATACTGTAAGAGGTGATATCGATAACATCAAACAAGCATCCTGTTATCTTTTCATCTTTCAAACAACGAAGATTCAATTTTGAAAATTCTTTTACAAAACTATTCACCTCAGAGATACCGTACACCCTGCTTCCCAAACCTCCCAATTCCAGAACAAATATCCAAAAAACCCAGTAAAAATTATTTAAAATCAACAAACACAAAAATGATGAAAAAAAATTTTTATTGCAAAACAAGCATAATATTTTTACAATATAAAATTATTATTAAATATAAATAATACAAAAGAGGTAAACATATTTATAATTTACCAGCTTTTGCCAGTTGAACTATTGGGTGATCACGGCTATTTGGATCATAAGCCCAATTTTCTTCTTTTTGTTGTTGTGGAGGTGGTGGCGGTGCTGCTGCTTCAATTTTTGATTGTTTTTTCTTTGTGCCAACTTGATTTAGAGGCATTTGAGATGGTCCAGGTGGTGGTACTTCTTCACTGGCAGCAGATTTTGAGACATCACGAATTTTTCGTGCTTTCTTTTTATTTCGACGAGGACGAATTACAAAGATGTATACGAGAACAATTGCAACAACTGCAACACCCAATCTGAAAATGAAAGAAAAATATATTAGATGTAAGATACAGTAAGCCCAATGGTAAGCAAAACGAAAATGTTTGAACACCACTTTGTTTATCTCAAATGCCTCTGGTATATATACATATATATTGTATGACAAAAATGCTATCCAACATTTTAGAACTCATTTAACCCCAAACAACCCAAGAAACTTACAAT
Source organism: Panagrolaimus sp. LJ2400 (assembly GCA_024447215.1). Lineage (NCBI taxonomy): Eukaryota > Metazoa > Nematoda > Chromadorea > Rhabditida > Panagrolaimidae > Panagrolaimus > Panagrolaimus sp. LJ2400. The sequence goes on along the minus strand of JAMRYA010000007.1, from coordinate 386,373 downwards.
ACAACTCCAACAACAATCCACCACCATGGAAAGCTAGCATGTTCAGTTGCAGCAGTAGCAAGAGAAGTATTTGATGTCATTTGTACAGCAACAGTTGTATTTACTGTATAATTTGCAGCTCCAGCAATAGTTGTTGTTGTTGCATTTTCACCATCAAGACCACTTGAACGATCACGCAACACTTCAATACCACGCGCCACATCACCACCAAGAAGAGTAAGATTGGCATATTTGCAGCTTGCAGCAACATCAGATGAAGAAGCAATTTGTAAGACGAGTTGATCACGAGCAACATCTGTTGTATTACTGTAATCACATGTGGAATAACTTTTAAATGTTAAAGGTGTTTCAACTTTAACATATACACGACGTTCAGCAAATAATAAAGTAGGAGAATAGTATGAATCAAGAACAAATTCACCTCCACCAGAAGCACCCATAGCAACTTTAAATCCACCTTGAACCAAATCAATAGCAATTCGACAATCTGCATCAGCATGAAGGTTAACATAAAGTTCAAAACTTGCACCTTGACAACCACGATCAAATTCGAACACAAAAGATGGAACAGGTTGGTCGACGCCAATACGAAGATAGATAGGAGTAGCTTTGTTGGAAGTCAAAACATTAATCTCAACATCACCACCTTCAGTAAACGCAACATTTGCAGGCATTGAGTCATTATTTGCAGTCTTCCACCAGTAACTATCATCATGTCCAGTAAATGTTTCATTGAGCGGAAGCCGAACGGCTGCTTCATTTAATGGAGAATCTTTGATATGCATATATTCTGGCTAAAAATGAAGGTCCATTAGAATGAGTAACATGACTAAAAAAAGAACATACCAAAATCATAAAAACTTGACATTCAGAGGTACCAGAGACTCGCAATTTCATTACACTATTTTCGCCATTATAATGTTGAAAAGACGCTCCAGTTTTAAAGCATTGACCACCCTTTAAAGAAGCAGAATTTCCACTAATTGGTTCAAAAGTATAAGGAGTTTCAGCACCTACAACATTTAAGATTTTTTAATCACATTACCTATGTAACAGCTTACCTCCACATTTTTCAAATAAATATACTATCATTTTATCAACGAGTACCTTTATTTCACCACGAACATATTTCCCAACATTAATCTTAAGCACAAACTTCAAGGTATTTGTTGTATCTTTACATTGTCCACTTGATGGTGAATAAAGTTCAATCCCAGAAGCAAGTCGATTAAATGTTATATCATTAGGAAAAATAAGTTGAAGAGGTTCTTTTAAAACATTAAGAGCAATAAACCTAAATAATATGATGATTATAAATAAAAACAAGAAAAAAATATCAAAGACTTACGTTTTATTATCTTTCACAGCTGTATAAAAACGTCGAGTACCATGATATTCAATAGTTCCAGCATATTGTACAAAAGCAGCAAAAATTACCAAGGAGCATAAAAAAAGAAGTTGTTTCATCTTTTTGGCGTTTACGTCAGCAACAGCAGCACTCGTAGTTGATAGAAGAAGACAAACGATGAGAGAATGAAAGGTTTTTGATTGCAACTTTTTCCTTTTATCGTGTTTCAATGGAGGAATAGAAAAGCGTATTTCATGTAAATTTCGGTAACTAAAAAGAAGGAAAAAATGTTGCAACAACAAATTTAGTAAAATTTGCATAAAGTACTTTTATTTTTGTTACCATTTTTAATTAGCTATGCGAGGTCATAGGTAATTAGGTAATAATTGCATTTTGATAGATACGTGGACAATCTATCAAAATGCAATTGCTGCTGTATATATTTTTATGCTTATTTTTTGTTGTTCCTGTTATTTATGGTAATGATAAAATTGAAAAACTAAAAAAATATTTATCAATAAATCCAGATATTTCAAATTTTGTTCGAGTAATTGAAGGAAGAGAGTAAGTATTTTTATTTTATTTAACTTCCATAAAAACTTTCTTATTTTTAGTACTGCAATATTTCAAGCATTTCAAAGTTTTGAAATTGATATTAAACTTTCTGCGTTTTATGATATGCACTTTTTTTATACTTCTAAATATAATGATACTATGGTAATGATGGGTGAGTTTTACTTATTTTATGTTAGGTCTCCTAACTAGTGTTTTTTTCTCCTGTAGTTCCTCACGGGATTGGATACAGGGACATCCCCGCTCTAGAGCTATGAGAACGGAGATCGCGCTCTCCGTTCTCGTGGCATTTTCATCCCTATGTAATCACCACACTCCGCGATTTTACAAAAACGGGAGGGGAAATTAACAGTGCTTGCTTCTAATTTAGGAGAACCTTGTGACGATGTTCAAACTTTTTTTTCAATGCATTTTGTCATGCCAATAATCAGCGTTTTTTTCAGAATGTGAAAATCAATGTTTCCTAACTTTTAAAACAAATGGTAATGAAAAAATGTATTGCGAAATGGGTTATCAATTTGGTGACTGCTATTGCTACTGTAAGTGACTTTTTTCTCTCATTTTTTAATGACTTAAAGCTAGTATTCACTCTTTAAAAAATCTTATTTTAGCTGTCGAACATCATAGGCGAATTATGTATGGTACGGGTTATATTCCGGATGGATATGGATCTTCTTTCTGGAAATTCGAAGTTTATTTTAAGTTAGCATATTCTTGTCCGTCAATCATTACAACTATCAAAGACAATCAACAAGTTATTCGAGCTCAAATAAATTGTATGGATATTAAATATAAATACAATGACGACGACCCTCGTGGTCGTCCATCTGAAAAATGTATATTTGGAATTTTTTCTTTCAAAGATCCTCATCCATTTTTCAATGTTAAACTTACAAAATCATCATTTCAAGAAACTGATCCATCAAAAGCGTTACTCTATTATCCAGAAGATGTGGAGCAAAAAGCACCAAATTCAAATATTTCTTTTGCCAAAAGTGGATGGCCAAGAATTCAAATTCAACCAAATATTAATAATCAAAGATTTGTTTTGTTGAAACCTGATAAAATTCGAAATTTTCCTGGTTTTATTTTTGATTATGATGATCGGAAATGTAATAATGTGAAGTAAGTTCTCATGTTTTTTAATTGACGGGTTACTGTAGGCGCAACTATATTTATTTAATTATAGCCGATTACAGTAATTTATCTTTACAAAACGGCTGTAACTTTTTTACAATAGCTTTATAGAAGCTATGGTAGATTACAGTAGATCTTGTAACTGCATTTTTAACGGCTACAGTAATCTACAAGGATAGGTTTATACATGATTTTTCATGGGAAATCGTTTGTTCTGATTTATATGAGCTCATGTTTTCAGTGATGCGTTATTACATAAAGGGGCATTTTTTAAAGCTAAAATGTTGGCATTTGGTAACACTTCGCCAAACAGCGCCAAATTTGAATTGTTTTCATTTTTAATTGATCTTAGCTAAACTTGTGATAAATATAACTAATTTGATTCATTATCGTAAAAATGATTTGTTAAAATTTCATTTCTCGATGATGAGATGATTTTCTACTTTATAGAAAATCACATCTTGAAAATTCAATGAGTGCTAAAATTTTATGTTTTAAAGATGTTCCCCCATGACTCGTTCTTGAAAATGCGAGCTAATACAGCTCAAAAGGAACGATTTGTTGTAAAAAACTGCGTGCACAAAATATTCACCAAATCATTGTGTTACCGATAATCTTATCATCATTTTTAATCTGCTTCTTTGTTTCAGATTTAGTATTCGATTTTTTGATAGAGATGATTGTACAATTTATATTGAAACTGTTTATTCAACAACTGTCAACGATCCATTTTTTACAGTATCTGCAATAACTTATGGTGATGATTCTCAAATTAAAATCAAACCTGGATTTCTATCGGATTTTATTATGTATTATAATTCTCCATATATTCGATTTAGTGATCATACTGTGGATGAATTTTATCAACCTGCAGATATGTATTTATGTGAGCATGAAGTTGGTGAAAGATTTGTGATTGAAGTTGCTGAAGCAAGTTTTTTTCAATGCCCTGGATTTGGTTTGATTACGGTAAGCTTTTTGATAAAGAGATGGTTATATATACAAATCTTTTAGGGTCCTGAAATAGTCGTTGAAGTTAAACGTGAAAAAGAAGTTGTGATTACAACAACACCAACTAAAGCGACATTAACTACAACAACAACAGTCAAAAATGTTGAACAAGCTTCTATGAATCCATTAATAATTGCATGTTTAACTATGTATGGTTTTTGTTTTCTAATATTTAACACTTTTTATCTCATCTTTTTTAGTGCACTATTACTCTTCATTGCTGTAATCAACTTTTTTCTTATTCGTCGAAAATGGTTCAAAGAATCTCAAGCAGCAATTTTAATTCTTGATATCTTTTCTGAAAACTGGCAATTTGTTATTCCACCACCTGAATTATTCAAGAATAATAACATTGATGATGAAAATGAAGAGGAAAATGAAAAATAGCAACTTTCAATTCCAATTACTCAATAACTAGCTTTGGGGTTTTTTTAAAATGAAAATGTATTGTATGTTTTTCGTTTAAATAAATTTTTTCATGAATTTGAAATTTGTACATCTGCATTTTAAAGTACATGTAGGAAGAAGCGGTTTAGTAAATTTCGCGATCAAATTCTCATATAAAAACTAAAAGCAGTTGCTTTCAAAGACTTCCATGTTTGTTGTTGTTCAAAGGATAAATCATGATAAAGATGTGCATTGGCAATGTACGAATATTTTCCATATTTATTTTGATAAATGAAAATGCAGGAGAAGTATACTGTAGAAACTCAAACTGGTTATTAAAAAAAATTAAAAACTCACAAACATGTTCGTGAAATGGAGAGACTTCGTTATTTTGCCAAAAAACGCTAAAAACGTCAATTTCGTGTGTCAATAAACAAACATAGACGCAAAAGAAGAGAAAAAAAGAGCAACCACATTTCACATGTTTTTTAGTTGACGCTAGTGTTTGAATTTTTTATATTTTTTACAGACTATCACAACTATACATCGTGTATTTTAATACTTTTTTCAAAAAACGACGTTTTGTTGGACGGCTTTTTTCTCATAAAGTTTAACTTTTACTGTTCATTAAAAAAAAAGATAACATAATCTTGCAAAATTTTGTGCTTTTTCCATGTTTATCCTTATGTTAATTATAACCACATTAGAAAAAAAAGTAAGAGGTAAGAAAATAAAAGAAAAGGATTGAAAAATACTGGAGGAAAAAAAAGGAAAACATTTAAAACATTTCATAGCTAGTGCAGCATAACAAAAAAAATTAACAAAAGGAGGAAGAAATGTTTAAAAGTGGACATAGAAAAAACAGCTTTTGCAAATAAGTTGCAAACAATTTCATTAATTAAAAACTATTGTAGAAGTTAATGATCGAAATAATTATTTTCTGTGATTTTGGTAAATGGTTGCTTTTCAGTGGCACCCAAGATTTTTTCATATAAGATAAAGCTGGATGAAATTTGCCATCTTAAACATTATTATTGTTTTCATCCCGTAATGAGGGCTTGATATCATATTACCGCAATAGTAAAAACTTGTCAGCATAAAAGCTGCATGTTAGTTTTTGTGATTTTTAAATGATTAACATAAAATGTGCAAAAAGTAATTAAGAACTAGTGTTTTCTATTTTCGTAATTATTTTTAGTTTGTTGCTGTATAATCTATCAAATATTCAAAACAAGCTTGCTTCAAAAAATATACATTAAAAAAGAAGAGATACTTTAAAAGTGTCAATGCAAACGTCTCTAAAATCAATGGGGGTTTATCAGCTAATCTCTTTAAATACAGCATTAATTTTGTCATCGAAATATTTTTGTGCATTAGTATGCTAAAAATTTGTGCATTAGGTTTTTCAAGCAGTTTTGAAAAAAGAAACAGATATCTTAACGTAATCTTGCCAATTTTTGAGTCATGTTTATTTATATTTTAAATACAATAAAAAATGAGAAAATAAAAGAAAATGATAAAAACATGTTGGATGACAAAAAGGAAACAATCATAGCTGACATAGCAGTATACAGAAACATATTTTGGAAAAAAAGGTTTTGATCTTTTTGTCACTGCTTTGGCACTTCAATTTTTTATTATAAAAATTGTCAGTAACTTCAATTTATTATAAAAAAAACAAAATTTTTACTGTATGAAGCAAGCCCCTTCCGGAATCACCTGTATTTTTAAATTAAAGAAATCATGCTATTTGTCGATGTTAAACAATAAATAATAAAAATAATATTGTTTCTTTAAAAAATATAAGAAATTCAAATAAATGCAGCAGAGAAATCCATAGGAAACGAAAAAAGTTTTTAAATAAATTTTAAAAATGGATTATGAAGATGAAAAGATTTAATGATGCATAAAATAATTTATTATAATTGTCTTTGTCACAAAAATAATGTAACAAAAAATGTTTAAAAAAATGAAATATTTTAATTTAACTGCTTCTTTTTCTTGAGTTTGGCCAACATTTTTTCTTTCAATTTAAAATAACTGTCCACAATGTGCTTTCTATGTTCTTTGTTAAATATCATATTATTCCAACAGCTGCAAGAATTTATTATTTGTGGAATGACTTTGTCGATGATGATAATCATGTTTTACTTGTCAAACTGGAACCTTTCGAAGATTTGCTACCTTTTGAAGAAACTTTTCCACTTACCAAAAAGAATAATACTACTCTAACTGTAAGTTTTTTATACTGTGCTTTTAGAAACACTAGTAGTACTGTAACTTTTTTTTTCAGTATGGTTATGTTGATAAAGATGGAGACAAACGGACAACAATTAAAATGAAAGAAAAATGTCATCAAAATATGGTCACATTTTGTGTTGATGCTGAAAATTTTCTTGAAGTTAAACATGAACCAATTGTTTTTGCTGAACTTATTGATTCACCAAGAAACCTTAATCATAATTTTGAAAAGAATATTCCTGTAATTGGATTAATGAAAGAGATCTCTGTTATTTATATTCAAGATGAAAATGGGTACAAGTTTTCGGATGCTTGGAATGGTATGTTTTATCCTACAGTAATCCTTCATGTAGTACCATATTGTTTTAGGTATATATGGAAAAGATCTTGTTATCAATTTCGATAAAGATAAGTCAACATTTTGTGATACCAATAATCAAATTAGATCAATAGATGAAAAACCATATTTTGTTACTAGTATGTTTTATATTACATTTTTGTTTACTACATATTTTATAATTTATAGATTTGTTATTCATCATGGCTCTGCCACCTGCTGATGCTAAAGTTGTAGAAGATCTACATCATAATTGTACTCCATATACGATTGCTAAAGATGCCGATAATCCAGTTTTGCTTGAATTTACTTATTTTGATGGAAGCAAGAAAGCTGCAACACCTGCATTTCTTATGGCTATGATTATCAAGGAACAACTCAAAGCAATTAAAAAAGAAATTGGAGAAATACCAGCAGAAATTGGATTTGCACTTTTGGAAGAATATGATGACGATGAACGAAAACGTGTTGAAGATGGACTTAAAGAATCGTGCAAGTTATTGAGCGCATTTAAAAAAATTGATTGCCTTTTTGTTAATGTTTAATTTCTTTGTTGTATGGTTTTTCTTTGTTTTATGATGTTCTGAACTCTTTTATTACTTTACAATACATATTTTTTCAAGCTTTTGTTTTAGCAATCACATAATATTAACAAAAACAAAGCATAATTTTACAGTAAACTTAGAAGCACCATGTTATAAGAAATCGTGCAACAAACGAAGGAAGAATTCGAAGAATAATATATATAGTTTTTAAATCGCATCAAAAAATTGTTGAACAACAAAAAATCTTATGTTTTGTCATACTGTAATATCGATAACAACATATAAAAGTAGACAAATGTCTTGTAATCATTCTATCTTCTTGCAAACAGCGAAATTTCAATCGAACAAACTTTTTTTTAAACTCTTCTTCTCTCAGATACTGTATCAAACAAACGATAACGAAGAAAAAAGTCAAAGCATAAGATTTTTGAACTGCAGCAAAAAAAATTGCTGATCAACAATAAATTTGTCATACTGTAAGAGGTGATATCGATAGCATCAAACAAGCATCCTGTTATCTTTTCATCTTTCAAACAACGAAGATTCAATTTTAAAAATTCTTTTTCAAAACTATTCACCTCAGAGATACCGTACACCCTGCTTCCCAAACCTCCCAATTCCAGAACAAATATCCAAAAAACCCAGTAAAAATTATTTCAAATCAACAAACACAAAAATGATGAAAAAAAATTTTTATTGCAAAACAAGCATAATATTTTTACAATATAAAATTATTATTAAATATAAATATTACAAAAAAAGAGGTAAACATATTTATAATTTACCAGCTTTTGCCAGTTGAACTATTGGGTGATCACGGCTATTTGGATCATAAGCCCAATTTTCTTCATTATTCTGTTGCTGTGGATGTGGCGCTGCTGCTTCAATTTTTGATTGTTTTTTCTTTGTGCCAGCTTGTTTTAGTGGCATTTGAGATGGTCCTGGTGGCGGCACTTCTTCACTGGCAGCAGATTTTGATACATCACGAATTTTTCGTGCTTTCTTTTTATTTCGTCGAGGTCGAATAACAAAGATGTAGACGAGAACAACTGCAGCAATCAAAAGACCAAGCCTGAAAATAAAAGAATGATATTAGATGTTAGACACAGTAACCCCGATGGTAAGCAAAACGAAAATGTTTAAGCAAGGCTTTGTTTATATCACATGCCTCTGGCATATATAAATATATATACTATGATAAAAAAAGCTATCCAACATTTTAAAACTCATTTAACCCCAAACAACCCAAGAAACTTACAATGTAACTCCAACAACAATCCACCACCATGGAAAACCAGCATCTTCAGCTGCAGCAGCAGCATGAGTAGTATTTGTCATTTGTACAGCAACAGTTGTATTTACTGTATCAGTTGGAGCTCCAGCAGTAGTTGTTGTTGTTGCATTTTCACCATCAAGACCACTTGAACGATCACGCAACACTTCAATACCACGCGCAACATCACCACCAAGAAGAGTAAGATTGGCATATTTGCAGCTTGCAGCAATATCAGATGAAGGAGAAATTTGAACAACCAATTGATCACGAGCTACATCACTTGTATTACCATAATCACATGTTGCATAAGATTTGAAAGTTAAAGGTGTATCAACTTTAACATAAATACGACCAGTAGCAAATAATAAAGTAGGAGAATAGTATGAATCAAGAACAAATTCACCTCCACCAGAAGCACCCATAGCAACTTTAAATCCACCTTGAACCAAATCAATAGCAATTCGACAATCTGCATCAGCATGAAGGTTAACATAAAGTTCAAAACTTGCACCTTGACAACCACGATCAAATTCGAACACAAAAGATGGAACAGCTTGGACGAGTCCAGTACGAAGAAAAATAGGAGTAGCTTTGTTGGAAGTCAAAACATTAATCTCAACATCACCACGAGCATTAAACGCAACATTTGAAGGCATTGATTCATTATTTGCATTCAACCACCAATAACTATCATCATGTCCAGCAAATGTTTCATTGAGCGGTAGTCGAGCAGCAGCTTCATTTAATGGAGAATCTTTGATATGCATATAATCTGGCTAAAAAATTGGTAGTTTTAAATATAAGAATAGTAGAGAAAAGAACATACCAAAATCATAAAAACTTGACATTCAGAGGTACCAGAGACTTGTAACTTCATTACACTACTTTGCCCATCATTAGCTTGATACGGTTGAAAATCACCAGCATTACTAAAGCAGCTACCACCTACTAAAGTCGAACCATATTGTTCCAATGATATAGTATCATAACGATCATTGCCTCCATGACCTGAATCAAATCTTATTAAATGTTATATAACGTTAAGCTCATGAAAGTGGTAACAAGAAAATTCATACCGGGACATTTTTCATATAAATATGCTGTTACTTCTTTAGTACCATTATCTTTCATTATTTCACCACGAATATATTTCCCAACATTAATCTCAAGCACAAATTGCAAGGTTGTTGTATCTTCACATTGTCCATTTGATGATGGATAATATAGTTCAATCCCAGAAGCAATTTGATCAAACGTTGAATCTTTAGGAAAAATAATATCAAGCCGATCTTGTAAAAGTGGAAGAGCAATATACCTAAAAAATGTTGTTACTATTACAAACAGCATAAAAAGCATTGTAAGACTTACGTTTTATTATCTTTCACAGCTGTATAAAAACGTCGATTGCCATGGTATTCAACAGTTCCAGCATATTTTCCAAAAGCACCAAAAAGTAGCAAGAAGCAGAAAGAAAGTTGTTGTTTCATCTTTTTGGCGTTCTCGTCAGCAACAGCACTCGTAGTTGATTCAAGATGACAAACGTTGAGAGAATGAAAGGTTTTTGACTGCAACGAATTGCTTTTATTGTGTTTCAGTGGAGGATCAGAAAATCGTATTTTATGTAAATTTCAGTAACAAAAAAGGAAAAGAATGTTAAAAAATTTTGCAGCAGAAGTGATCTATCAAGATGCAATTTTTGTCGTATATATTTTTATGTTTATTTATTGCAGCTACTATTATTTATGGTAACGATAAAATTGAAAAACTAAAAGAACATTTATCGATAGATCCAGATATTTCAAGTATTGTTAGAGTGATAGATGGTAGAGAGTAAGTCTTATCATAATTTTTACATTTATTTCTTTTTATGATTTTTAGTACTGCAATATTTCAAGCATTCGATAAGTATGAAATTGATATTAAACCGTCTGCTTTTAATGATTTGCACATTTTTTATAACCCTGAGCATGATGTTACCACAGGTTATATGAGTGAGTTATATCATCGAAATTTTTTCTTAATTTGTTTTTCTTTCAGAATGTGAAAGTCAATGTTTCATAACTTTTAAAACAAGTGGTGACGATAACAAAATTTATTGTGAAATGGGTTATTATAAGGATTACTGTCATTGTTGTAAGTTACTTTTTTTCTGCTATCTTAGCAACCATGTCACAATCGCATAATTTTTAGCTGCTATAAAAAGTTATTACTTTCATTACAAAGTGGGTGCCGATGGACATCAATTTTGCCCAAGCAATTTTTCAGATCTTTTTTCGCGTCCAGGTTGTCCTCCACTTCAGCTTATTACAAATAACAAAGATAATCAACAAGTTATTCGTGCTCAAATCCATTGTTTGGATGTTAAGTATAAATATATTAATCTTAAGCTTTCACCAGAAAAATGTATATTTGGAATTTTTTCTTTCAAAGATCCTCATCCATTTTTCAATGTTAAACTTACAAAATCATCATTTCAAGAAACTGATCCATCAAAAGCGTTACTCTATTATCCAGAAGATGTGGAACAAAAAGCTCCAAACTCAAATATTTCTTGTGCCAAAAGTGGATGGCCAAGAATTCAAATTCAACCAAACATTAATAATCAAAGATTTGTTTTGTTGAAACCTGATAAAATTCGAAATTTTCCTGGTTTTATTTTTGATTATGATGATCGGAAATGTAATAATGTGAAGTAAGTTTTGAAGTTCTTTTTAGTGATGGGTTACTGTAGGCGCAACTATATTTATTTAATTATAGCCGATTACAGTAATTTATCTTAACAAAACGGCTGTAACTTTTTTACAATAGCTTTATAGAAGCTATGATAGATTACAGTAGATCTTGTAACTGCATTTTTAACGGCTACAGTAATCTACAAGGATAGGTTTATACATGATTTTTCATGGGAAATCGTTTGTTCTGATTTATATGAGCTCATGTTTTCAGTGATGCGTTATTACATAAAGGGACATCTTTTAAAGCTAACATTTTGGCATTTGGTAACACTTCGCCAAACAGCGCCAGATTGTTTTCATTTTTAATTGATCAAAGCTAAAATTGTGCTAAATATAACTAATTTGATTCATTATCGTAAAAATGATTTGTTAAAATTTCATTTCTCGATGATTTTCTACTTTATAGAAAATCACATCTTGAAAATTCAATGAGTGCTAAAATTTTATGTTTTAAAGATGTTCCCCCATGACTCGTTCTTGAAACTGCGAGCTGATACAGCTCAAAAGGAACAATTTGTTGTAAAAAACTGCGTGCACAAAATATTTAAATTACTATGTAACCGTAATCTCATTATTTTAATCTCCTTCTTTTTTTCAGATTTAGTATTCGATTTTTTGATAGAGATGATTGTACAATTTATATTGAAACTGTTTATTCAACAACTGTCAACGATCCATTTTTTACAGCATCTGCAGTAACTTATGGTGATGATTCTCAAATTAAAATCAAACCGGGATTTCTATCTGATTTTATTATGTATTACAATTCTCCATATATTCGATTTAGTGATCATACTGTGAATGAATTTTATCAACCTGCAGATATGTATTTATGTGAGCATGAAGTTGGTGAAAGATTTGTTATTGAAGTTGTTGAAGCAAGTTTTTATCAATGCCCTGGATTTGGTTTGATTACGGTAGGTTGTTTGATAAAAAGATGGTTATATATGCAAAGCTTTTAGGGTCCTGAAGTAGTCGTTGTAGTTCCGAGAGAATTATGGATTACAACAACACCAACTAAAGCGCCATTAACTACAACAACAACAGTCAAAAATGTTGAACAAGCTTCTATGAATCCATTAATAATTGCATGTTTAACTATGTATGATTTTTGTTATAACATTCATCTTCTTTTATCTCATCTTTTTTAGTGCACTATTACTCTTCATTGCTGTAATCAACTTTTTTCTTATTCGTCGAAAATGGTTTAAAGAATCTCGAGCAGTAATTTTAATCCTTGATATCTTTTCTGAACATTGGCAATTTATCATTCCACCATCTGAACCAATCAAGAAGAATAACAATGATGATGAAAATGAACAAGAAAATGAAAAAGAGCAACATTCAACTGCAATTACTCAATAATCAGCTTTAGGGGGGGGGGGGGGGTTTTAAAATAAAAATGTAATGCATGTTTTTAGTTTAAATAAACTTTTTTAAAAAATTGAAATTTGTACATTTGTATTTTAAAGTACATCTAGGAATGAGCGGTGGTAAACTTTTCGGTCAAATTCTCATATAAAAACTAAAAGTACTTCATCCAATTGTTTTCAAAGACTTCCATGTTTTTTGATCGTTAAAGGATAAAGCATTTTGATCTAAGGAAAATCGAAATATTATTCCGTTTATATTTGATATCTCTGAAACGACATGGCTGCAATTGACCATCGAATGTGTTCGACTGAAGGATGGCATGGCTTTCAAAAATTAACTGTAGTGTTCAGTAGAAGATGCAACAAATCAATTTAAGTTGATAGGTGTGACACTATCTATTTTTATGAAAATATTTTAGGTATATCACAACTACCGTAACCTCTCTAATAGAAGCATTTTCTAAAAGAAGCGCACACTGACTATTATAAGCGCAAAAAAATGTTGATTTGTAAAATAGATGGGCTTGAATTATACATATACGGTAAAACATTTTCAAAGGAAAATGAATTATTTTTAATTAATTAAGTTAAAAGAAATGATAAGCGTTAAAGATGTCAGTATAAATGTATACATATAACCTTCAACTCCAATTACTCAATAATCAGCTCTAGTAGGTATTTATTATAAATAAGAAATAAATAAATTTTTTTCTGCAAAATAGCTCGAAAAAAATTAACCCCTTTTTATAAGGGAATGTCCAGAAATCACGTGATTCGAATATAGGGGAGGGGAGGGATAAGTCAAAAGACCACCGTGATATAAAAATCGGCATGAGAGCAAAGCAAAAATGATCACCAAGAGGGAGAGAGGGGTTAAAAAAATACGAAAAAAAGGTCATGTGATTTTTTGACACTCCCTGACAGAATTAATACTGTTTATAAAGAGATTAGTTGATAAAACGCCATTGATTTAGACACTTTTATGTTGACACTTTCAAAGTGTTTTTCTCTTTTTTAATATATATTTTTTTGAAACTAGCTTGTTTTGAATATTTGATAGATTATATAGCAACAAACTAAAAGTAATTAAGAAATTAGAAAACACTGATTTTTTAATTATTTTATGTTAATCATTCAAAAATCAGAGAAGCTAACATGCATATTTTGTGTTGGTCAGTTGCTATTCCTTTAATATGATATCAAGCCCTCATTACGGAATGAAAACAATAATAATGTTTAAGATTATTCGTGTGAATATCAGCAGGCTATATCTAATATGAAAAAAACTTGGGCGTCACAAGAAGAACAATCATTTTTTAAGATCACAGAAAAATAATTTTTACGATCATTGACTTCAACAATTATGTTTAATTAATGACTTTTTTGCAACTTTTATCGTTTGCAAAAGCTGTTTTTTTTTCTATGTGCATTTTTAAACATTCGAGCTCGCTCGTCATTATCCTCCTTTTGTTGAAATCTTTTTTTTTCATTATGTTGCAATTAAGCACGCTAAGAAATGCTTAAAATGCTTTCCCTTTTTTCTCCACTTTTCGAAAATATTTTCTTTATAGGTGTTTTACATTTTCTCTTTTTTTTCTGAACTCTTATTTTTCTAATGTGTTTAAAATATGAATAAAAACATGAAGCAAGCTCAAGATTTTGCAAGATTATGTTATCTATTTCTTTTTGACAGATTTAATACTGTTTATAAAGAGATTAGTTGATAAAACTCCATTGATTTAGACACCTTTGCATTGACACTTTCAAGTATTTTGCCTTTTTACATTTTTTAAAGCAACTGTTTTTGAATATTTTACATATTTTTCTACAACAAGCTAAAAGTAATTAGGAAATTAGACAACACTAATTTTCTAATTATTTTTAATCACCTTAAAGCCAGGAAAATTAGCATAAATCCTTTATGCTTGCTAATTTTTACTATTGCCTTAATTTGGTATCAACACCACATTATGGATTAAAAACGATAATAATGTTTAAGATTTGTTTGATTATGATAATGTCGGTAATAATTTTATAGTAATTAAAATCTAAAGCACGTTTATTTAGATATTTTCACGTTTTCGAAACAAATATTCATTTTAAACTCACTTTTTTAAACATTTTTTTGACCATGAAAAATTTTGAAAAAGAAAAAGGAAATACATAAAAATGTATCCAATATTTGATCATCCTTTTATCACCACCTTTTTTCATCTCAACAAAACAAAGATTTAAAAGCCAGTAAAATTCCAACACATTTTTTTCATCATTATCTGCTAAAAAACTATTTTGACGCAAAAATAGAGTTGTTGGAAAAAAAGCAAGCATTCAGTTTTTGAAAGACGAACTCGAATAAAAAAGATTCATCATTTCTTTTTGTTGTGAGTTGTTTACGCTCTCAAAAAACACGTGTAGTTTTTCGCTTTGTTATTTTTTTCACATTTCATTCAAAAGAGCATGTCAATACTTTTTTTTTGCAAAACACATTTTGAATATTTAAGTCCATTACGAACACAATGCTTATATGTAACATAAATGCAAATCACTTGGTTAGACTTGTTAATAGAATCTTTATAAAAAGCATGCGATTGGAGAACTGTAAAGGGCGCCATTAGCGAATGTTGATGTTTAAAAGCTCTTGACAATAATAATTCTATTTTTTTTAACCTTTTTCAATATTAATTAAAGTACTGTTGCAATTTTAATTTTACAGAAGTTTAATTTGTATAATACAGTACAATCACACATTTGTATTGTTTATTATTCCATTTCACAAACTAATACAGTTGTTTAACGCTGTAAAAATTTCACCAAGGTAACATTCATTTAGAAAAACTGTATTAAATCAAAAAATATTTTTGCCATTTTTGAAGGTAGCCTTTGCAGTACTGTTTTAAGCACTACATTACATTCCGTTTATAAGAATAAGTTTAAACTTTTGCTTTCTTTCAAAAACATTATTCATCAAAGCAAAAACAATTTGTTCTTGCGTCGCCAAGGAACATTTTTTTCTGACACATTTTTTCCGTCTGTTTTTCTCTAAAAAGTTGGGACAAAAAATGCACTTCTGCTCATTTTTTCTTGGAAGAGGTCATTGATTATTAAACTGCATTTGAGATTGTGATCAGTTTTTCTTCTTTTAACTGGTTTGTCTTTTTTGAAAAAAAAGTTTGTATTCTGTTTAAACATGGTTAGTTTAAGACTTTAAAAGCATAGATATTCTTTAATAATCAAATTTTAGGCTGAAGGATCTCCAAGGTTGTTGATTATTGATAAAAACAGAAAGCTGATTGATTTCAGAAATTGTAAAATTAGAATTAATAAAATCTCAAAGAAGTTTGTTGTTAAAAGCAAAGGTTTGTGCTTTTGTGTTAGTTTTTAATTTTGTCAAATTTTTATCGGGAGAAAAATTTGCTATCTTTCTTTTTTTGCAACTTTTTTTGAGACAGAAAAGTGATCAAATGAGTGTCTGCACAGGCCTTTCTTGCAATAACAACAGGAATTTTTTAGGTTCAAAGAAACTTTCAATATCGTTTAAAAGAAAATTTATTTATTTAAGAGTAAGTTAATTTTTTGTCTAATTAGATTTATTATACGTCTTTTTAGAATATTCTATGCATTCTCAGTTCTACAAATGATACGAACTATTATTTCTTATTTTTGCAAAATGAAGAAGTCTGTAACAAAATTTTGGATGCTATTCAAAAAAATGGCGTAAGTTACTTGGAAACTACCAATTATTAAAAGTCATAATGAGGAAAATATAGGATGTTGATGCACATGGTCGTTACCGACATCGAAAGCTAATTGAAAAAATTTTGAGAATTGCTAGAGTTAAAACAAAGTTGCTAAAAGAGGTTTATGAAATTGAAGTTGATGAAAATGGTGAGCTGGTTTTACGGTGAGTTATTTTGAGATCGGCTAGTAAAAAAATGGTTTAAAACTGAAACTTTTTAGAAATGATACTCGAAAACGAAAAAGAAATGTTACTGTTAATGATTCAGATAACAGTATTGATGATGAACTTAATCCGTAAGTTTTTAATTAAAGTAAAAAAGGTAATAAATTTTTGTGTTGTAGTCCAGCATCAAAAAAATCAAAATTATTCAACAACAATTACGCAATGATGAAAGAAATCTATGAAGTTCCATATTTCCAAAAAGTTATGGCTGATAGAAAAGGTACTCAAAAACCGCGATTATTAATATTCCCAAATGATGCCAAAACCTATCACTTTGAATATTATTGGTCAAAGCAATATCAATGCTTTCAATGCTGTGATTGCGGAAAACGAGCTGATATTCAGAAAGACAAAAATGAAAAAGAATTTGTAAAAACTCCAGCAGCAAAGCATTACTGTAGATTACGAAAATACGATGCCGCAAAGTATACTGTAGAGTATTCAACACGAATTGTTGAAAAGCCAAATTTCAAAGTCATCAAATATACTCAAAAAGGAATTACAACTTCAAAGCTATTTATTTTTGATCCAACAAATAAAAGCCTTTGTCGAAAATATCATTGGGATATTGATAATGACTATTATCTTTGTAGTGGTTGTAATTTAAAAGCAGCACAACGAATTTACGCAAAACTTTGTAAAAATCAAGATGGAGACGAATATTTAATGTTAAGCAAAAATGAGCATATCTGCGATTTACATGAATATAATATTGATAAATACAAGAATGATATTATTGTAAAGAAACCAATGTATGAACATGTTGAACAGACATTATATGGTGTAAAAAGAAAGTATTTGCTGGTTTTTATTGATAAGTTAAAAAAGTATTGCTACAAATTTTCATATGAACATGGATATCAACTAATTTGTTGCAGATGTACAAAAAAGAATTTATATATTCAGGCTTATGTTTTGACAGATAGCGATGGAAATGAATATGTATCAATCAAAGATAAGAAACATATTTGTGAACCTTTTGAATACAAACCCGCTGATTATACTGGTAATCAAATTATCAGTCAATTTGGATATCGATTGATAAAAAGATATTGGAAAGCAAAATTTGTTGAAAAGCTTGCCGTTTTTGATCCAGCCGATAGCAGTCTCTGCTATGAATTAACACTACAAAAAAGTAATAAAAGCAATTCTTTCAAATGTAATGAATGTCATCATAAACATAAAGGCTCAGTTTTTGCATGGATTATTAATGCTGGAAAAGAAAATGAACATGTTGAATTGAGCAAAACCCCACACAAATGCTCTCCTATCAAATTTGAAGATCCAGCTTTATCTATTGTGAACTGCCCAAATTTCAAAGTTATCAAAAGTGTTAAAAAAGGCTCGTCAAAAAAGTCAAAAGATCATTTACTCATTTATTCATCAAAAGATAAAAAACTCTGCTATCGATACTTCTACAGTGTTACAACGAAATGCTTCACTTGCCTTGGATGTGATTATCATAGAAAGCAAATTAGCGCAAAAATACTCAAAAATGAAAATGGTGAAGATTTTGTTCAACTTGGTGAATGTAAACATGTTTGTGAGCCAGAATTTGAAAAAGAAGTGATAAAGAAAATATCAAATTTTTACAATATTTTCAAATAAGCTGCCATTTTTAATATTCATTGTACCGAAAGAATTGTGTTCTTAGGTTTTCAATTTTTGTTGTTTTAAACTTTTTTGATTTTTTTATGTTGTAGTACATGGTAGTTGAACATATTAAATGACAGAGACATCTTCCACATATAAATTTTTGCCATGTTTTTATGAGATTAAAAAAATGCCCCATTCTTGTGATGACACACATACACACAAAACCATGATTGATTGTTGCTATCTTAATTTTTTCAACGCATAAACGTCTCTCTACTTGCAAAACCAAGTACAGGAAAAACTATTTTTTTTGCAAAATTCAATTTAAAAGTTTTCATTATAATTGTTCACTTTTTTCATGCGTTACTATCCGTTCATGGCAGATCAGAAAAAAAGACCTTTCTGTAAATGTGATGGTAACAGCAGAAGATTTTCACGTATGTGTTTAACCTCAAAAGTGATCTCATTCTATGTCACAACATATTTATGCTCAATTATTGTTATATTGCAATATATTTATATAACTAAAAAATCCTATGAAATTGAAAGAAATCATAAAAATATTATTAGATACCGACTTTGTCTGATGAAATTTATTATTATCATTTAAAAGATGGTGAAAATTTGAGGCTTCAGTTAGAACAAATAAATGAAGTAAGTTAGAGATAGTCAAAGAAAAAATATTTTTGCCAATGTGAAAAAAATTTTTAATATGTTCTAAATATACAAATTTTTAGCAAGATATGAAAAGATGGATAAATACAAAACCAAGGCTCTATTATGCCGTAAAGAAATTCAAAAACGACTTTGATATAAAAGACCCATGTACGCTTGAAACTATATATAAATTATTTATGATTCTTGAAAGTCAAATATTTTATGTTCGATTATCGGCTATTACAGTAATCGCTATTCTCTTGTTATTTATCTGGATAATGTCACACAAAAAACCATCACCCAATAAATACAAAATCTTTTTCATATCAATTATTCCATGGTACAGTTCAGCAGGATTTTGTATTGGATCTTTTTGTAGAATTTGCAGTATTATAAACCACATCTTGTATGGTGTAAAAGAAGTGAAATTTTCCCTCAGATGTAAATTATATTCTTTTGTAATTTGTGAAAACAATTTTACATAAATTTCTATACGTATATGTAACAACTGATTAAAACAACAATAAATTTCTTGTATTTTACTCATTTTCTCAACATTGTTAAAATTGAAATTTTAAAAAAAATAAATATCGATTATCGAAGTCTCGATTGACAAAAACATTAAAGAAACTATTCGCCAGATATTCGGACATTTATGTACCTCTTTTAACACCCAAAGGATTAACTGTGTAGCGATTGTTAGATCTGTGTCTTTATGATATTCCCAATGATGAAAAAATCGAATGAAATGTGCCTTTTCTTTTTGGCTGATTTTTATAAAAGATTTTACGAAAATTCAAATGATTTGTAAAACACTTGCAACTGAAATCAATTTTAATCCATTGTAAAAATATTAAATAAATATTATAGTCAAAAAAAGGCTTATGGATGAAACTACATACAAAAAGTAAAAATTTTTAAAAACAAAAATCTTTTAAATTGTTTGAACAGCCATAATTTATGTATTTTTTAAAAAAGAACAATGACAAAAAATTAAAACAATGAAAAACTATTTTGTTTAACCGGGATTACATTAAATGTGACCTTGTAAAAAATGTTGGAAAAACTTCAGCATAAAAGTGGATGCAAATCTATCCATTTTTTATATTATAAAGTCAGAAGAAATTTTCTGACATTAGAATTCAACATTGTTGGAGGTAGCAGCAAAAATGAAGGGAATGTTAGTGATATTTTGTGTGATTTTTGTTCATTTTCTTTATGGCAGTGCAGCACCAGTAAGTTTATGGTTATTGTTATATGATTTCGCTTATCAGTGAGGGCACTAAGTGAATCCGGAGTTAAGTCCTCATGTTTTGCCCAGCTATACGTTCATGAAGGCTTAACTTCTGATTCACCAGAAGACCTCTATAGTAAGATTTGACTGTAGAGGTATTCAGGTGGCGCAAAAGTTTAATAAAGAATATATTTGCAGCAAAGTCGAACTGAAAATGGTTATACCTTAAGCTATGAAAATCTTGATACATCTGTTCCACAAAGTACTTTTCAAGCATACGTTGATATGTTTTTTGCAGTTTATCCAAAGCAATGCGCAAAATATAACCCAAATTGTACAAAACAAATGGCATTAATCACCAACGCATCATATGATGGAGCTGCATTTAATAGTGCATCAAAGATTACTGTTGGTGGTAATTATGCTAAAGCAAATCCAAATGACATTGAAATGATTGCACATGAAACTTTTCACTCTGTTCAAGCATATCCTTCTCAAAATGGAGTTCCACTTTGGATTACAGAAGGACTTGCAAATTATGTTGGGAATGAATTCTCTCCTAGTCATGCAAGTTTAGGAAAATATCGATCTGGTGAACATTATACACAAGGTTATGGAGCTGCAGCAAAATTCTTTGCATATCTTGAAAACCGATTTCCCGGAATTGTTAAATCTCTTGACGCAACTATGCGAAATGGCCAGCAAAGTAGCGGACAATTTTTTTTAACCTCAACCGGATTTACAGTTGATCAGCTCTGGGATGCTTACGTACAAGCTAATGCTGTGGTATGCTCGGCTGGAAATGGAATTACAACATGGAATAATGCAGCAAGAGATTTTGTTCTTCAACTCATGAATGATAAAAGATCACAAATTGCAAATGGAACTTTTACAATGTCAAATGGAGCCATAGCACCTGCAGCAAAGAATATGAACAAGCTTACATACAGCTGTGAATATGAAGAAGTTGCACAAGGATATGTTAGTAGCTGTAACAGCAATTACGATGCTAGTTATGGATTTGGATTTACACTTGGATTTCCATGGGTTGTTAATTCTATTAGTAAGTAATTTTTTAAAAGTCAAAAATATAGCTTTATCTTTCTTGCGCTTTCAGATGATGCCTTCACAACTGGCGTTCCGTATTTCTTTGGATTAACTGTTGCTAATCAAAATGGTAATGCAATGCTTACCCAAGGTGATGGCCATTTTGCATATGATAATGCATCAACAATTGGATGTGGATTCACTACAAGTCCATGTGATACAAATGTTAAAACTCTAATTTTTTGTATTGTTGGTCCTATTTCGCCTGCATCATCGCCAGTTTATACCATTGGAAACAAATGTACAGCAAATTCTCAATGCACAAGACCTGATAATCCATTTTGTGATATTCCTTCTGGTCTTTGTACCAGAGCTCCCACAACAACATCAACTACTACCACTACAACTACCACAACAACAAAACCTCCAACAACCACTTCAACTACTACAATAGCACCTACAACTCAATCATATACTGGTTGCTCAACAGGTAATGGAATTACGACATGGAATAATGCTGCAAGAGAATATGCACTTCAACTCATGAATGACAAAAGATCTCAAATAGCAAATGGTACTTTTACAATGTCAAATGGAGCTTTAGCGCCTCCAGCAAAAAATATGAACAAGCTTACATACAGCTGTGAATTCGAAAATGCTGCTCAAAACTTTGTGAATACCTGTAACAATAGTTACCTCCTCAACAATGCATTTGGATTTACGCTTGGATTTCCATGGGTTGTTAGTTCTATTAGTAAGAAAGGCAGTTAAAGTTTTAATATAGCTACATCTTTCATTCTTTTTCAGATGATGCCCTCACAATAGGCGTTCCATATTACTTTGGATTTACAGTTTCTAATCAAAATGGTAGCGCAATGCTTGCTGATGGAACTGTTCATTTTGCCTATGATAATGCAAAAAGTGTTGGATGTGGATTCACTACTACTCCATGTAGCTCAGATATAAAAACTGCACTTTTCTGTTTTGTTGGTCCCATTAAGCTTGTAACTTCACCTGTCTATACCATTGGAAGCAAATGTACAGCAACTTCCCAATGTACTAAACCTGATGCTCCTACTTGTGACATTCCCTCGGGCCTTTGTGTAACTACACCATCTACACCAACAACAACAACACCTGCCCCAATTCCAATCACTTTAACATTTTATGATGATTTACTTTTTAAAGGTGAAACAAAGACATGGACAGGTTCAGGAAATTCATGTAATAACTTTTTGTCTGATACCTTTAATGACCGAGTTGAATCTGTTAATACTGGAAATGGTTGTGTTATGCTTTATGAACATCGTGATTGCATAGGTGAATCTGTAAAATTGGATCCTACATGTGGACTTGCACAAAGATGTTGCCCCTATCATAGTTCATTGGCACAAGACTGTAAGAATTTTGTCAATAGAGCATCTTCACATAAATTGTGTTGATTAAATTTATTATTTTGTTTTGGATATTTTTTTAATATTTAAACATCAATAAAAGTCATTTATCAAGCATTAAAAAAATTTTGTTGAATAAATATTTATTCTTGCAATCGCAGTGTATTTTAAAGAATGATAACTTCCTTGTAGCTTTTATTATGGTAAAAGCTAATATATTTTAAATCTAATATAAACATTTCATTTTGTGATTTAAAAAAATGTTTATATTAGTTAAAGCCATCACTTTCAAAATTAAATATTTTTTTATACAAAAATGTATGCATTAATGTTATTTATATCCAAAAATGAAATTTTTCAACAAGGGAAATATACATCTGTTTGTCCCTCGCACAACTTCGATTCAAAGTGTTATTTTACAACTCGATAATACTAACGCTATGTAATTTGAAATCTTCTATCTTTTTTGCTTACTTGGTTTTTGATAAACGTACATGAATTACGAAGGCTTTTTTGGAATTACTGTAATCATATTTTTTTATCCCTGTCATTAAAAATTGATAGAAAGCGTTACTGTGGCTTTGTCACCTCCGTCCATGGAAACAAAGCTTTCACTAAAAATTGAATAAGAACTTCATCTTTTTTTTTAAAACCGGCGCCGTTTTTGGCATTACATGTTTTTCTGCCAAAGGAAAAATACGCGCGTTTTTCTAGAGCAGCTTTTTGATCTTTGATTTTTTTAGCATTATCCGTTTTTATCCGCTTGCATTTAGTTGTTCGTGTCTTCTACTGCATTTCTAAATTTCTATTATTTTTTTAGTTCCTCATTTATTAACAACAAAGATGTCATCATCTGCTTCTCCATCAAAAGAAGGAATGATCTTTCCAACTCGAGAAGAATTCCTTGAATCATGTAAACGTCAAACTGCATTATCTCTTCCAAAACCAATTATTAACTATATTCTCAAGAACCCACCCTCTGCAAAGTTCTATCAAAAGATTATTCAATGTTCCAAGGAATTTTATCTTGAAAATCCAATCTTGGTTTTTCCTACTTTGGAATATAAAGTTGAATGTGGTGGTGATGAAGGATGGCAATATTGTACAAAAAAGAAATGTAGCTATTTCTGTGACCATAAAGTATTTGAAATGGAAGAACTTCAAGCAAAGATTTGGATTACTGAAGACCTTACAATTCTTGATACTTTTACAAATGGCATTCAAGAACTTCTTCCAAAGCTATATAAATGTGATGCAACACGTTTTTATTGGGTTGGTGTTGATATTGGATGTTCTGATTTGAAACGTATCTCTTCATCTGTTAAAGATTGTTATATGAAATATTGCTCTGTAAATAATGATGAAAGTGGTGAAATTGTTCCACTTGAAGAACTTGTTGAAATTTTTTCTAATGCTAAAGACTTTTCTACGTATGTTTTTTGTTTATTAGCTCTATATCATAGTGTTTTCTTTTATAGGGAACGTTCTCATAACGATGGAGTCAATAATTACAAAAAGCTTGTTGATGCATGTTCAGCAATTAAGAATATTGGATTTTATAATCTTGATGATGAATTTGATGTTGATACTTTTGCTAATTTACTTGAAGTAAGTTCATTGTATTAATTGTGACATTGCCTTTTTATGTACTATCTTTTTTTAGGAAACAAATTGTCCATCACATATTCGATACATGAAAGAATCAGACGAACAATTATCTTCTTGGAATAATGGCTATTCTGATTCAAGCGATGAAGAAGAAGATGATGATATGAGTGAATTTGATTATGATATGAATGATGACAACAGTGATATGGATGACAATGATGGAATGAGTGATGATGATGAAGATGATGTTGAAATGGATGAAGATTCAACAGATGACGAATAAAATAAAACCTTGTTGTTTTATAAAGATGACTTTTTTGTGATAGTTTTTAATTTTCTGTACTATTACGTTGTTGTTTTTTCTTTCTTTATATTGTTATTACGCTCTTTGATGAGACATGTGAAATAAATTTTATCTTTTTAATTCAATAATCCCCCCTTTGCTAATTGAGAATGTGTTTGTTTGTCTGTGAAATATGCAACATATTTTTGACATATGTTGTTTGGTATTGATAGAATGGGAATACGATGAGGATAATGAAAATGAGGTAACTGTTCACCGGAACGTCCCGGAAAATGATGATTAGGGCCTTTGAATGTGAGATCCAAAAAAGAATGAAAAAGTTGATGCAAATTTTTGGGGAATAAAAAAATGTGAGTGAAAATGAAAAGAAAATGACAGATGTTCAAAAAAATGGTAACAGCAGTTAATTTGAATAAACATGTTTGAATGATTTGTAAAAAATATATTTTATTTATACTTTTCAACTTTTGTTGAACCGCGTTGTCTTTGACTTCACGGAATATATAAATTTTGGATTGACACAAAGTTGTCTTTTGGCACTTTGTTGTATTGTTCTTCGCTCGAAAGAGTTGCATGTTGCCCGAAAGGGTTGGAGACTGCTCTTCCACGGGGACGCCTGTGGAGAGTGGTCATTCTTTGGTTATTTATTGGGAAGGGACGCCTTCAAATTCTTATGGATCGGTTTCTGCGGGGACGCCTGTTGAAGCAACGGTCAATACTTGGGAAGGGACGCCTTCAAAAACTTTTGGATCGGTTTCTGCGGGGACGCCTGTTGAAGCAACGGTCATTAAAAGGGAAGGGACGCCTTCAATTAAAACATGTCATTCTATTGGTGGCTTATCTGTTGGGACGCTGCAGATAAGTGAATTTAATATGGGAGGGACGCCTCCAAATACTGTTGGTTTTTGTCATAATTTTTTAAATAAATTTGTTTTTCTATTAATGTTTGGATATTTATTAAATTTTTTTAAAAATATAATTTGTACAAAATTGATTGATGTTATAAATTTTATGTTAATGCATTTTTCTTTGAATTTTTCAAAAACTGGTGTTGCAAATAAAAATCATCGTAAAAGTTGTCACACAAGAAGAATTGGTGGTGGTAAAAGAGGTGACAATGGAGACTACATTGAACCAACTTATAGCCATCTGCAAAATAATCGTAATCTTTTGTTGTTCTCTGAAGGACTACATAACAATATCCTTGATTTATATTTAGATGACAATCAAGTCAATGGCTTAATTTGCGGTGTTGCTGCTTTTGTTGGACGAAAGGGTATTAGGAAGGTTGCAGTATTGCCATCAATTTTTTGTACAGTGCTTGCACATGATAGTACTGCTGATCCCGTAACATATATGGAAGTATATAAAGAGGGTTATGACATTCTTTTAGCACCTATTGTAACAGGATATCATTGGTATCTTGCTGCTTTTTATGTACATGAAAAAGTTGTTGTTGTTTATGACAGTTTACATAATCCTGTTCCCCCTATTTTTACACTTTTAAAATCTTCTGTTGAATCAGCTTTAAATATTCATTTTACACAACAAAATAAAAATGATACTGTAAATGTACAAGCAAACGGATACGATTGTGGGGTACATTGTTTTGGAAATGCAGAAGAAATATGTTTTCATGGTAAATGTAGACTTTTAGTCCCTTATTATTCAGAAGCTCAAAGAGCACGTGCACGAGAAATTTTGAGGAAATTGAAGGATAAAGAAATAGAAGATGAATGGGTTCGTGCTGTTGAAAATCCATCTGACTTTGTTAATTTAAACAGACCAACAAATCATGTTCAAGATAATGGTATACCTACAACAAAAAAAGAAAATAATGTTGATAAAAATACTTTAATAAAAGAAGATGATGATGAATGTAAAGTTGTGTTTAATAGAAAATCACTTAAAAATGAAAAAATGGATGTTTCTTTTGAAGCAAATGAAATTGTTAAAAATATTGATAAAATTATGATTGATGAAAAGCAAAAGGATACTGTAAAAGATATTTCAGATAAAATAAAGGGTGAAGATAACAAAATTAAACTTAAAAATGGAATAAAAAGAAAGACAGGTGATTTTGATGTTTTAACAAATGCTAAAAAAGCAAAAGTTGATGAAAATTTTGATGATGAAGTGCCAATGGATATTGATGAAAAAGAGCCATTATCTGTCGAAGAAGAAAAAAAACTTAAAAAAGAATTAAAAGAAACATTTGTTGATTACTGTAATCGGAAAAGGATAAAAAAAGATAAAAAGGCAAGATCAGATTTTAATTCAACAAAGACGTTTTTAAGCAAAAAATTGGAAGATAATGAAAAGCTCAAAGGTGAAAATATTAAAAATAAAGGTAAAGTAAATAATTTCGAAAGACTGGAAATCGAAAAACAAGAAATGTTATCAATAGAAGAAGAAACAAAATTGCAAAATGAGGCAACAGAAACTTATGCACAATTTTGTCGACGCTTGAAAATTTCTACAAAAACATCGAGAAATAAATATAATGCAGCCAAAAAAAGTGCTCAAGAAATTTTATCTGAAAATGAAAGGAAAAAAGAATATATAAAACAAAAGTGGGCATCTATGACTGATGTAGATAAAAATGAGCGTAATGAAATCCAAAAGTTATCTAACGAAGAAAAGTCACAGAAATCATTACAATATGCTAAAAATAGAAAAGCTGATAATGAAGCTACAAAAAGGTTAACACAAACTGAAGAAGAAAAAAATGACAGGTTGCTAAAAGATGCAGAATTTAAACAAAAAATTCGTGAAAATGAAACAGATGAAGAACGACAAAATAGATTAAAAAAAATTGCAGAATCAATGCAAAATCTCAGATATAATGAAACTAAAGAAGAGACATCACAAAGATTAAATACTGTAAAAAATCAAATGGCGCTTAATCGTACAATTACTAAGCTCGAAAAGCAGGAAAAGTTAAAAAAGGAACGAGAAGAAAGAATTGAAAATTTAAAAAATATTTTACCGTTTATTGTCAGAAAAGGAGCAGATGTTCAAAATGTGAAACCATTTAAATTGGGAAAGAGAGATATAATATGTAAAGGTTGTGGAGCTAAACATTACCGTACTGAAAAAGTACAAAAAGATGGTACATTTACAAGCTGTTGCAAACAAGGAAAAATAAAGATGGATGCATCAGTTGCTGATTATCCACAAAATTTAAAACAATTAATGACTAAAACGCATGAAAATCAGAAATATGTAAAAGTTTTTGATGTAAACAAAAGGACGATAAATTCGAGTTTGAGCTGTGCTCATATGTATGCCAAAAATGTTAATTTAGCACCTGGAGTACCGTACCTCAAAATCCAAGGAAAAGTATTGCATAAAATGCCACGGACATATTTGCCATCAAATAATAATGCAACTTTTGGAGGGCAAAATTATATCGTTGATAGTGCTGAAGCAACAATGGCAAGAGTACAAGCTGGGGTTAAGAATAATATAAAGCTAAATGAAGATCTAATGAAAGAATTGGACGAAACAATCAGAGAAAATAATATTTTTGCAAAATCTTATACAATGTTAAAAGAAACAATGGATAAACAAAAAGCTAATGAAGAAGAAACAGGAGAAAAGTCTCATGAATTAAGATTAGTTTTTAAAGGTAAACCAAATGCAAAAAGAAATTATGATAGAGTTGAAGCTGAAAATGAGATTGCTTTGGTATATACACCTGGACCTGATGGTGAAATTCCACGTGATGATATCGTAATATATGATAAACATGATGGTAATAACACATATGAAGTTTTGCCAGAATGGGATCCTCGAGTTGAACCCTTGAGCTACACACTTTTTTATCCAAATGGAAAAGGCACTTTTTATGATAGACAATTCTGTGATCCGGATGATCCAAAATCAGGAAAATTAACAGAACGAGAATACTATGCTTTTAAAATTAGTGAAAGAGATGAAGAAATTTATGGATTTAATCCAATTTTACATGGGGGAAAACTTTTTCTACAGTATCTATGTGATGCATGGGCAAAAGTTGAAGGAGATAGATTACGGTATTTAAATATGAATCAAAAAAAGCTTAAAGTTGCAAGCTACAAAGATGTTCAAGAGCATTTAGAAAAACAGGCACAGAAGATAGGAAAAGCTCCCGGTAGTGTTAAAATTTTGCCAAGTACATTTTATGGTGGTCCAAGATATCTACGTGAACTATGCTCTGATGCTATTAGTATGGTTGATGAATATGGAAAACCTACAGCAATGATAACCATGACAGTAAATCCTGAAGACGAAGATATTATAAATAACTTATATGAAAATCAAAAAGCATGGGAGAGGCCAGATGTAATTAATAGTTGCTTTTATCAAAAATTACATGAACTAATAAGGGTTATTGAAAAGGAGCAAATTTTTGGCCCTGTTGTAAGCTCAGTAGTTGTAATTGAATTTCAAAAGCGAGGACTTCCCCACTGTCATTGCGCTTTCACATTTAAAGAAAAATGGGATACAAAAGAAAAAGTTGATGCATATATTAGAGCATTTTTGCCACCACTAACACAGGAAGAAGCAGACGAATGTGGAGAAGTTTTCGATGAAGAATATTTGGCTTTTGTAAAAAAATTTATGATTCATACTCCCTGTGGAATACATAATCCTAATGCCCCTTGCATGGTTAACGGCAAATGCAAACGTAATTTTCCAAGGTGTTTCTCAGAAGATACTGTAATGGATGACAATGGATTTACACGTCCAAGGCGTCCAGATAATGGAAGATCTTTTATAATGAAAGTAAAAGGGAATGATGTTGAAGTGGATAATCGATGGGTAGTTCCTCATAATCCATATCTTTTAAAATATATGAGAAGTCATATAAACGTTGAGGCAATAAATTCAATTGCTACAGTTTTCTATGTTTTTAAATATATGTTCAAAGGGGATGATAAAGCATTTGTTGAAATGAATGAATTCATAGATAATGAAATTGTTAAAGCATTAAACTATAATGAAATAAAAAGCTATGAAGATTTTAGATATATTAGTGCTACAGAAGCTCATTGGCGACTATCTGATTATTGGCTATATAAGTTGAGTCACTCTGTTGACAGATTACCCGTACATCTCGAAAATGAGCAAAATTTATACATGGGTGAAGATGCCGATGATCAAGATATGCAAAAAGCAAAAGATAAGGATACAAAGCTGATGGCATTTTTTGAAGTTAACAAAAAGCGTAATGAAGAAATCGCTAAAGCTAAAGAAACAATTGTAAAATTAAGAGCTGCAGGTAAACCTGTAAATCATCTTGCATTACCGGAAAAAATTTTATTTAATAAAATTGGTATCGATCATGTTTGGGATGGAAAAAATGCTAAATGGAATCCAAGACAAAAAACAACAAAGCCAAAACTATGTCGATTATACAATGTTAATCCTAAAAGAACTAATTGTTTTTATCTCAGAAGATTACTTATGGCAGTTCCAGGTCCAACTTCATTTGAAGATCTTAGAACCGTTAATGGTGTACTATATCCAACTAATCGGGAAGCCTGTGTAGCATTAGGGTTAGTTGTTAATGATAAACTCTATGAAGATACCTTATTTGAAGCATTAAATCATACAACTCCTAATCAATTCAGATATCTTTTTGCTCGGCTTTTGGCTCATTGTGATCTTGGAAATCCACTTGAATTATTTGATAAATTTGAAGATCACTTAATTAAAGATTTACTTAAAAAATGGCAAAAAGATGATGCCAAAAAAGTATCATGGAGAAAAATCGTCAAAAGTATGCTAAATCAAGATAAGCATTTATCTGATTACCCTGAACTTGAAGCTTACATGAATGAAATAGGCTATGAAAATGAAGATACAATTGATTTAAAAACTTTGTATGCTGAAGGTGAAGCTAATTTTTATGTCATGAATGATGAACAGAAAGAAGTAGTTAATCCCGTAATGGAAAGATTAGAAAAAAAAGAA
This sequence comes from Panagrolaimus sp. LJ2400, assembly GCA_024447215.1. NCBI lineage: Eukaryota > Metazoa > Nematoda > Chromadorea > Rhabditida > Panagrolaimidae > Panagrolaimus > Panagrolaimus sp. LJ2400. The sequence continues at coordinate 355,648 of JAMRYA010000007.1, read as the reverse complement.
CAAAGAAGTGGCTATTTTTACGTTGACGGTATTGGAGGATCAGGAAAGAGTTACACTTTTAGTACAATTAGAAAATTAGCAATGGGAAAAAGCTTTAAAGTTGTCATCATGGCATGGAGTGGAATTGCTGCATCACTTTATCCCATGGGAAGGACGTGCCATAATGCTTTTAAACTTGAATTCCCTTTCGAAAATGACAGTAACAGCGGGGTAAATCCAACTTCACCTCATGGAAAAATGCTTGAAGAAGCAGATATAATTATTTGGGACGAATTTCCAATGGCACCTAAACGAGCTCTAGAAGTTGTTGATAGTAAACTTAAAGAAATTATGGATAATGATATTCCTGGAGGTGGAAAAGTTATACTTTGTGGAGGGGATTTCCGTCAATGTGCTCCTATTGTCGAAAATGGTACTGTAGAAGAAATTATTGGAACATCTGTTTGCTGTTCCTCAATTTGGAAACATTTTCAAAAATTCAAACTAACAGAAAATAAAAGGGCATTACCGAATGAAAATGAATTTAAAACTTGGTTAGTTAAAGTTGGGGATGGTGTTTTGGGTGAAAATCCAAATGAAATAGAAATCCCAGAACAATGTCGAAGTAAAGGAGATATTATTGAAGAAATTTTCGGAGATGTAATGGAAGACTATGATCCAGCTACAGTAATGAAGCGAGCTATTTTGGCAACTTGGAATGAAGATGTCGATGCCTTAAATGAACAAGTTTTGGATCTCTTAGATGAAGAAACTGAAATTACATATCATGCCCAAGATGTTTATCATTATGGGGATGAAATGTTACAAAGTGTCGGAGAAATTCATCAAAATTATAAAACTAAAAATATCAAAGGTCTGCCAAGTTACAGATTACGCCTCAGAAAAAATGCAATTGTAATGCTCATTCGAAATCTTTCAATTGAAGATGGACTATGTAATGGTACTCGATTAGTAATAACAAATCTATTAAAACATAATTTGGTTGTCAAAAAAATTAACATTGATGGAACATTAAGCGAAGATATCTTAATTCCAAGGATAAGTCTAACTGCTAAACATGGTGTTGTTGATGTAACAAGACATCAATTTCCAGTTAAACTCGGTTTTTGTATGACTATAAATAAAAGTCAAGGCCAAACTATGGATAAAGTAGGTGTCGTTTTGAAGCATGAATGTTTTTCTCATGGTCAACTTTATGTTGCATTTTCTCGGGTACGCTCATTTGAAGGTTTAAAGGTTGTAACTACAGAAGAAAAGACAACAACTGCAAATATCGTTTACAAAAAGCTTTTAGAACTAGGTAGGAAATAATTGAAAAGAAAAGTTAAATTATCTTATTTTATATTAACATTGAAGCATGCATATATGAAGTAATCAAATGGCCGGCCCCCGCCATTAAACAACAGGGGACCCGTCCGAGGTTGACCACGGTGCAGATTTAGTGGACGGGCATAAGGCTTTTTAAGCCGACTAAGAGTCAACCAAATTTCAGATACGGTAGAAAACAGTAAGAAGAATGGGAAAATGAAAGATAAGAAAAGAAATAGAAATAACACAAAAGGTTACTGTAAGATACTATGAAGAACAGATGAAAAAGATAAACGAAAAAGAATAAAGATGAAAAGAAGCAATGCTCACACTTAAAAATCAAATACTTACATATAAAAAGAAATACTTCTCCGGTTTAAGGCGCGTCCGGAAGTTGCAAGCCTCTTCACCCTGTTTAAAAAGAGTGGTTCGATGTATATATATATATATATAAATTTTTCCCAATGTTTAAAATCTAATATTCATTTGATCTAAAGAGATATAATGCCTACCTGTTCAGCTACATCTAAAATATATGTGTTATAAAATAAATAATAAAAAAATAAGAATTGACGGGGATTGAAGCATGTTATTTTCTTAGTGGTCGGGGCGCGTGCTGGAGTTTTAATTGGATAAAAAAAGTCCCGGTACGCGCTCTAACCACAAAGAAAAACACATTTTAACCCCGTACAACCCTGATAAGGAGAGAAAAATAAAAGGGGAAAAAGCGCTTTCTCCAATGACTTTTCTCTAACAAATTCGCCGAATTTTGGTAAATTTTTTAGTACTATTTCAATTCTAACAAGCACACTGATGTAGAAGGTTTAAAAAAATCTTAAAGATCTGTGTTTTTATTAAATTTCAAATAATACTAAAAAAAATATCAAAATTTCGAAGAAATTGTAACCCTTTGAAAAAATTTTTCTTTTGCTTGAAAATATTAATGCTGATATTCGTGTTAAGAATTTTTGAACGCAAATTTATCTTACAAATTTCAGAGAGGCATACGGTATTTGGGTACTTATATCTTTTTGACAAAAATAATTACAAATTCGAAAAAATAAAATTTTATAAATAAAATTATTATAATATGATAACAAAATATATTTCACCAAAATGGTGAACCCCAGTTGCAGGGTAGGTATGTAACTTTTTTAGGAATCCTGAAAACAACATCAAAGTATGTTTTTTTAGTATTTCTTTTAGATGTTTTCCATTTTGCCTAATTGAGAATGTGTCTGTTTGTTTGTGGGTTGTCACATCTATGAAAAATGTATGCTTATTTGGTATTGAAATGTTGAGATAAAAATGGCAATAATGAAAATGTTTGCCTCATCTTCCGGAGGTGGCCATTTTGAAAAGTTATGGCCATTTGAAAGTGAGATCCAAAAAAGAATGAAAATGTTGATGCAAATTTTTGGGGAATAAAAAATGTGAGTGAAAATGAAAGGAAATGAATGGTGAAAAAAGAATGCAAAGAGAGGGAAAGATTAGCATAAGATTGCAATCATTTTATCATTCAATGGAAAAAATGGAGTAAAGGTTAAAAGTACTGATAAAATGTGCTACCTGGCGACCGCAGGTCGCCCTTTGTTAAAGCAGTGACGTTTACATGTGGTCATGATTTTTTATGCAAAATCTAAAGATGAAAGATTTATGAAATTGAAAAGCTATAAAATGAGTTTTCCTAAGATCTATGGTAGATGTCATGCTCAGAGCCTTAAATCCAATACGAAGTATTATATAAATGAAACAAATAAGATGACTTTAAAATGAAATATGGCTTTCTTCGACGACCGCAGGTCGTCGAAGAAAGCTTACATTTTAGTTTGACCGTTAAAAAAGTGATGAAAAATATAATAAAGGAAGAAATAGAAATGAAACATTTAAATAAAGAATGTGTAATAATCATAATAGCTGTAAAAAATTTTATAAAACCTTTGTAAGCTTTTGTAAAACTTTGTAAATCCCTATGTTTATCCTTTTGCAATTTTGAGTATTTGCATAAAAATGTGGAAATTGGGGAATGCTAAATGTAAAAATTAATAGCTAAAAAAATTGATAAACCCTATGTAACTTTTTGACAAGAAATTTGTAAATCCCATTGTTTATTCCTTTGCTAACAAGAACCCGCTTTAGCGGGTTCGACCCTTGTCCTTTTTTGCTAATTGAGAATGTGTTTGTTTGTCTGTCTGTTACATCATGAAATGGACATGTTGTGTTTGGTATTAAAATGTTGGAAATGTAATGAGGATAATGAACTGAATAGTGCCGTCTTCCGGAGGCGCCCGGAAAGTAGTGTTTAGAGCCTTTGAAAGTGAGATCCAAAAAAGAATGAAAAACTTAATGCAAATTTTTGTGAGTGAAAATGAAAGAAAATGAATGTTGGAAAAAGAATGCGATGGACGAAGAATGCAAAAGATTTGCATGAGATTGTTGTCATTTTTGTCTTTCATTGCAAAACGACGGAGGAAAAAAGAGGTTGTTGAATTGAAAAGTTATGGAAAAAAGATGCTGCAAATTTTAGATGAGATTTTTGAAATGATAAAAAAATATGAATCTTTCTAAAAATGTTATGTCAGAGACTGTTCTTTTTTTTTTATTAAAAGTCTAATATATGTACCATTAAAATAAATTAAAATATTGCCACCTGGCGACCGCAGGTCGCCAGGTGGCAATATTATTATGCATAAAGATAAAAGATTTGTGAGATTAAAAAGCTATAAAATGAATTTTTCCAAGATCAACTATGTTACATGCTACATATGCTCAGAGCCTTAAATCCAATAAGAAAAAATATTATGTAAATTTGTCGCATGAAACAAAAATAATGGCTTTCTTCGACGACCGCAGGTCGTCGAAGAAAGCAGTTAATCGTGACTTGAAAACGATAATTGCAGTTTTTAACATAATAAATTTGTAATGTTTCTGCATTATAGTTTGACCGTTTAAAGAGTGATAAAAAAAATAAAGCAAGAAATTGAAATGAAGCATTTAAATGAAGAATGTGTGACAATTATTTAGGCTGTGCAAAAAGCTGATATAGCACTCTGTTATCAAACACTGATGTTAGATGAAAAATTATGGATCTTTAGGTATTAAAAATTAAAGTAGGATGGTAATTTTTATTGAATGAATTAAATGAGAATGAAAAAAAGATAACGAGGATTTGCATAGAAGTGTGCAAAGTGATGACTGCTGATGCAGATGTAAAATATATACTGATAAAACCTTTGTAAATGTTTATTCAAAACGTTGTAATTCCCTATGCTTTTCCTTTGCTTACAAGAACCCGCTTTAGCGGGTTCGACCCTTGTCCTTCCTATAAATAGAGAGTGTTAGTTTTTTCGTCAGTTACATCTCAAAATAAAGTATCCTTATTTGGTATTGATAGATAGATAAAAAAATGGCGATAACGAAATGGATATTTGCTAAGTCCGGAGGTGCCCATTTGGAAAAGTTATGGCCGCTCAAAGTCGAGATCCAAAAGAGAATGAAAAAGTTAATGCAAATTTGTCGAGAATAAAGAAATGTCAATGGAAATGAAAATGAATGTTGAAAAGAGAATGCAAAAGATGGCAAGCCAATCATCATTTCTACAAAAGGAATGACTGCAGTGTCTTTGCATTTTCGGTGGAGACAGTTAAAAGATCCTGGCACCTCATAGGATCCTTTGTGTTATTCTATTGGTTTTGAAAAAGGTCTTCTCACGTGCCAGTAGGATCTTTTTTAGGATATTTACTGCTGCTATTGTTTTTTATGAGATGCGATGTGTTTCAGAGGTGAAATAGAGAGATCCTGACCTTTTTGAGGGGTCAAATGAACCATTAGAACCTGACATGAGTCTTTTAATGTAATGCATGAAGGTAAAGGTAAAAAAAAAGTAATAAGATGAAGGCAGAACGAAAAGCAGGATAGCGGTGGGGTAAAAAGCTGACCAAGAAAGAAATAACAGAATATGTATATAAGCTATAAGTAGTGCGGGTGAAGAAGGACTGGGTTAAAAGGGGAAGGGGTTGTTAACAAAGTGGATGGCAAAGATCCTGTCACTTTTTGCGGGTTTTATGAGGAATCAGAAGGATAATTAAGATCTGATGTGTGTTATGTGGGTGTCAAGATTAGGGTCCGATTCCGCTATAAATGTTAAGGTAAGATCCTCGAATGTTTATTACCTTTTTTAAGCTTAATGTAAAATATAGAATGAGAAAATGAGCTAGACATAATAATAAATTAATGCAACGTGGAGATATCTTGGTAACCGCCCCGGAGGGGCGGGTTACCCCTAGTTTAATGCTTACAGCAAAACAACAAATTAATGAAGTAACTTTTTTCGTTACAGCTAGAATTAACGTTAAAACATCGCTATTCAATGGATGAGTCACGATATTTTTAAGTATAAAAATCTTCTATTGAAAAGCTACAATATTCTCTTTCTAAATATAATAATGTTTTAAATATTAGTGTAGTATGGATACTGTAACCAACAAATTTGACTATTTATTCAAGTAAACCATATTTTTAACATGTCAATTTAAAAAAAGTTTTTACGAATGACCAAACGTAAATAAATATAATTACATTAGTTTTATTCGGGTTACGGTAGTAAACACTTTGTTGCAACGTTGCTTAAATTTTGCATTTATAAATTTTTAAATTGCATTGCAAAATCTACAGTAATTTCATCATTAGAAAAATAAGGTATACAATTATAGCATTATAAATACCGTACCCAAAAACATCAAACATAAGATTTAACAGAAAAGTAATTTTATTAAAACAGCTTTACAAAAAATAAATTACGATAAATACAAAAAGAAATATTTCAAGAAATTTAATATAGTTTGATGTTCCATGATTTGCTGATATTAATGCTTGAGGCTTGTTATGTAAATGAGAAGAACCAGAAATATGTGAGTCACCAGGTTTAGGATCATCTTCTTGCTTACGAGGTTTTTGATAATCACAAAGTTCATCAGAATCTCCATCAATATTATCATAGAATGGCTTGATAAGCTCTGGATTAATTTTGAGCTAAAAAATGAATATTATAAACAGAATCTTTGAAAGAAAAAAAAACTTACAAAAATATCAAAGTAGCGTTCCGAATATAATCCTGTACTTGCAGAAACAATAACATTTTCATCAGCATAAAAAAATTTGCCAGGATGTTCTTCCAATTTCTTAATCAGATCATTTGAAATAACATTTTCACATGCAATTTTGATATCTTCTATACATCCAACACCACCTTTAATAAGTCTACCATCTGATGTACACATGAATGAGATTGATGGATCACATTCCTTTGTTTTGCTTGATCGTTGTTTTACTTCTTCTTCTAATAAATGCTTTAAATAGAACGAATCAACATTAAAAATTCAAACAAACTTGATTTAAATTGTCGTCCAGATTTACACCATGCTGTTGTTTTAAAACCAAATAATTTAATATGAGAAGATAACTTCAGACGTGGCTGTTCATACCAAGGCATAAAACATTCATTTGATCCAGAAGCTTTCTTTACCCAACCAAATTCTTTTTCAATTGCAGAATTATTTGTTTTCTAAAGTAGTGATAATTATTATTATATTCGTCAAGTTGATAGATTTTTGTAATTGCAAAACCTAAGAGATATTGACAATAGTGATAAAAAGGTTAAAGCCTTCTTTGATTATCATTATGACCTTCCATGTCACGGACAAGTTCATGTTGCGGCTGTTAAGCCGAGAAATTTTGAATGGCCCTTGTTCCTAAAAAAACAACCTACCATTTGTTCTACAGCTTCTCTAGCACATTCATTTGTATCATTGCATGAAAGATAAATCAAAGCCGAATCATAATATTGATAATTTGAACCCTTCATTCTAAGAATATCTTTTGTTTGATAACCAGTAAATTTGCAATTGTTGGCAAAATCTTCAAAACATCCATATCCTTCTTTAACGTTATAAATAATAGAATCGTGATCGATTATACGACCTTTAAAATCAGAATGTCCAAGTTCAATACATTTATAATAGATACATTTTCCATTACATCGTTTTATTGTTGTATTAAAGAAATTTAAAAATGCATAAATTGTATAAGATATATCTCTGTTAAATCCTCACCTCCATAATATGCGTGATCATAACAAACTTCACCAGAATCGCAATCAAGAATAACGTTTTCGTCTTGAAGTTGTGGTTTAACAGTAGTGGATTTATAATCTTTAGCACAAGTACCATTATAATTTTCATCAATATTATCATAAAATGGTTTGACAAGTTCTGCATTGAGCTTAAGCTGAAAAAAAGTTTTTTTACTCAAGAATTAGTTGGAATACTGTAGCTCCACACTTAAGAAAAACTAAAAACCAAATTTATTTGTTACAACCATTTTTGGCAGTAAGAAATTTTCCCCCAAAGTTAATATTTTGATTACTGTTCCTTCTTTCTTTGCAAAATTAAAAACAACTTACATAAGTTTCAAACGGTTTAGCTTTTAAGATACTGTAACCTTCATCAGATGACATAAATATAACATTTTTATCGGCATAAAAAATATTCTTCTCTTCTCCATTCAGTAAAGCTCGTTGTCCAAATGTAAGAGTACTGTAACAATCTCTTTTAAAGTCATTAAAAGTTCCACTTCCACCAGTAATTGTCTTTCCATCGACAGTACATACATATGAAACACATGCATCTACTCCACCAAGCTGAGAAGGTAAATATTTTGGTCTTGTCCATAGATTTTCTTTTGCTAAAAGCGATTAATTAAATGCAGTAATATTAAACTAAAAATACAAACTATTTGAAAATTTTGTTTCAGATTTACACCAACTTTTTGCATTACATCGAAGTGCGAAATTCAAATCACGTAGAAATGATCGAGGGCATTCACGAGAACCATAAGAAGGAATACCTTGATAACCAAAATCTTCTTTGATGGAAGCATTTACCGCAATCTAGAAAAAGAAACGTCGTTGTATTTTTTTTAAAGAAAACGTTGCTTACCATTTTTACCATCGTTTCTTTAGCACACCCATCTTTGTTATTGCATGAAACATAAATTAATTTTTCATCATGAGATTTGTAATTTGGACCATTCTTTTTAATGATATCTTTTGTTTGATAACCAGTAAATGTACAAGCATTAACAAAATCATTGAAGCATCCATAACCTTCTTTAACATTGAATAATCCATCAAGTTCTTCAATAATCAAACATTTGTAATAAACACAAAAATCATTACATTTCTTTGTGGCGGTGGTAAAATTCGCTAAAATAGTATTTATAAAGATTGGAAATAGAAATAACAAAACATACGAGTACGAAGTCGATAATCATAACAAACTTCACCATATTCACATGCACCAGTGAATGTTGTTTGAACAGGAAATGCGGTAGTAGAAGGAGAAGAAACATGCGTTGAAGCAGAAGAACTAGAAGTTAATATAGAAGATGCTTCTGCGGTTGTCAAAGCAGATGTCGATGGGGAAGGAGAAGCAGATGTTGGAGTTTCTTTTGTTGTTGAAGGTGGAATCGTTGTTGTTGTTTCAAATGGTGGCAATTGCGTTGTTGTTATTGGAATAATTGGCTAAATGTGTACAAGATGTAAGTGCTAGATATATAACAGGATAAACGTACAGTAATAATATCATCACAATTTCCATCAACATTTATTTGAACATTTTCAAGGAATTTAGTAACGACATAAGAGTTGACGTTTATCTAAAAACAATCAAAATATATATTATATTATAGTTAGAAGCAATGCAGCTGAGACAAATAAATGCCACAAAAAAATAAAAGAAATTCCTAACCATATCTGGGATATCAAAGAATTGACAATAATCACGATTACTGCAAGAAAAAACAGCCAAATTTTTATCATAATAAAATGCATTTTTGATATTCTTCTTCAGCTTTACTTCAACATCCGAATTCAGTACATCCTTACAAGCAGCATAGAAATCATCATAACAACCCCAACCAGTTTTAATTGTTTTTCCATCGGAAGTGCAATGATAAAAAAGACATGCATCACATTGTTTTTGATTGTATGGTCCAGAATTTGCAAGTATAGGCTCTAAAAATTATATTAGATTAAAAGTAAAACTACAAAAAGTTAAAACAAACCAAATATAAAATGTTTTCCTGCATGGCATTCTTGTCGTTCATAACAATTAAGACGAGAAAGGATTGGTTTTGGAGAATTGTCATAATCACAGGATTTTGGTTCATTTGAATTTAACATAAATGGACGATATCGAAAATTGCTCTCAATTTCTGGATATTTTTCTATCTAAAAATGATTGATTTTGTAAAAACACACAAACATCAGCATTTTCCAAGAGCGCTGATGCTTGTGTTTTTAAACAGAAAGCGCTCTTATTATTACAGTGACCCCTCTGTATTACTTAGCGCTCATTAAATATTCTCTTGTAAATCAAAAATGATCAGAAAAAAGTATGATAGCAGCAACATAAAAACAACAAAAATTGATTAATTCACTATGACAGTTACAGTAATCAAAAGATAAAAGTTTTATTTGTGTTGTTATTATCACTCTTTAAAATCAAGCAGCAGATTCAGGTTAGAACAATAAAAAAATTAAAAAAAAAAGTGTACTAACAAAAGCTTGTTTGATGGGATTTAAAAAATACAGAACCCAAGTACTATTTAACACTAATAACATAAATTCACCTCGTGATCCGAAACTCGTGTAAAAAACCTTACCAAAGTTTTATAAGCACTTGTAGCACATTCATCTCTATCTTTGCATGAAACATAAACATTCGATGAATCAGCACAAAAGTAGTCTTTGATATTATTCTTGATTTCAGCAGGAGTATATTTACATGCATTAACAAAATCATCGTGACATCCAGCACCTTCCATTATTTTATAATTACCAACTTGACATTTGAAATAGACACAAGCATCATCACATGTTTTTTGAGAGAAATTATCTGTAACAAATTATTAACGATGATGGTAGAGATTAAATATGCTTACTCGTAACATTCCGAAAATCTTCAGGATAACAGCTTCCACCATATTCACAATTTAAGGAAGCAGTAAGAATTGGAAAAATAAAGAGCAGCCAAAATGGTAAAAGCTTCATTGAATCATCAGCATGACAAAATTTGAAAAAGAAACGACTGTATCAGTTTGATTATTAAAAATTTACATTACGTTTTACATGCCGGCCAAAAAAGAGCACTAGCCTTAATTTTATTATTGCTTTTAGTTTGAATATTTTATTGGACATCGATTTGGTAAGCTCCTGCTGTTGATTTTTAAATTAAAATGTTTAAAACATATTTTATTTATTTTTGTTTGGAATTAAACAAAACAATTTTAAAGTCATTTTTTCACAAAAATAAAAACCAGTATTATATAATAGACATTAACACATTACGGTAGAATATAATTAACATCAACGAAATTAACATCTTTTACATCATACAAGATGTAGTTTATAATACTGCAAATTCTGCAAAAAGATCCAATACAAAATCCTGCTGCACTGTACCATGGAAAAATTGATATGAAAATAATTTTGAATTTATTTGGTGATGGTTTTTTGTGTAACATTATCCATAGAAAAAATAAGAGAATTAGGATTACTGCAAAAGCCGATAATCGAACATAAAATATTTCATTTTCAAGAATCATAACGTTTTTTAGCATTCGCAAAATTAATATTTGTTTAATATTGTGTAACTTACTTTCTCAATTCGGTTTAACTCTTGCTTCAAATTCTCACCATCTTTTAAATGATAATAATAGATTTCATCAAGACAAAATCGGTAATTTATAACATATAATGGATAATTTCTTTCAATTTCATAAGATTTTCTAGTTAAATAAATATATTGCAATATAACAATAATTGAACATAAATATGTTGCGACATAGAATGAGATCACTTTTGAGGTTAAACACATACGCGAAAATCTTCTGCTGTTATCATCACATTTACAAAAAGTTCTTTTTTTTAAATATGTCATGAACATAGAATTATAATTTCTCTTTCTTCCAAAAACGTTCTGCATGGAAAAAGAATAATATTATACTAAAAAATTTTATTCACAACATTCGTTTATCTTGCATAAGATTTTGCAAGTAGAAATGTGCCATCCGACGCACACCTCATGCAGTTGAAAATACATGCACTCAAAGACAATGTGTGTGTACAGCTGACTAATGATTGTTTTTTATACAATACTGATGTGCTATTATTTTAACCCAACATTAAAATTCTAGCACTTAGTGATGGAAAAAGTAATTGTTCTTATAAAATAATAAAATTGTAATCTCGTGATAAAAAACTGTGTAAAATTATGTCAATATGCACAAATTATTGATTTACATTGCGATATAAAACATTAACTTATTTAAATGATGATATAGGTAATACTTATTCTTCGTACAAAGTTCAAGCAATAGGATCCTCAATAGTAGGTTCTTCTTTTCCGGTAATACTTACATCAGCAGTTTGTTGACCATGTTTAACTTCTTCATTTTCAGGTTTTGCATTAGCAGCTTTTTCGTTTGTTGCATCATGTTTTGGAGTAACATCTGTTGATCTTTTTGTTTTAATAACTTTTTTGGCATCATCGGAGGTATCACGTGTCATCTTTGCTGTCTCTTCAATCACGGTTTTTGGTGCGGTAGCTTTATTCGGTTCTAAAAAACAGTTGTGTCAAAGATGGCAGTAATAAAAAATTCAGAGGAAACCGCCCTCGAACTTTTGTTTCTAGCGGTAAAAGATCAAAGGGTTGTGACCAATTTAGTAGACCACTCATTTCTTCTAAGTCATTACGAAAATTCAAAAAATGAACTACTTGCTACAGTTAAGACACTTTTTTAAAAACAATATTATATATACACTTTCTATGTTTCTACTTTTTATACTTACCAATGGTTGCAACATTTTCAGCAGTCGAAGCACGAGCACCAGCATTACCTTCTTCAGCACCAATTTGTTGAACATTAACATTTTCTGCTGCAGCATCGTACTGTGCGCCTCTTGTTTCAGGTGTATTAAGTTTCTAAACAGAGTATTCGGCATTAAAAACTAATCTCATTCCAAGATTTTCAATTTAAAAAATGCAATCATTGCCGAAAATAGAGCACAAAAAACGTTTCACTTGTCGAAGTCGTTACCTCCTTTTCGTCAGTGAATAAATTAAACAAACCTTCCATAAACGAAATAAATGTTCAACAAAACTTATTTCTAAACCAATTGAACCGCAAAAAACTGAAATAGCTGTTCGAAACTTAAAATTGCAATTATTATCACGAGCATGCTTTTCATAATATGTTGAAGCACCAATAATTGCCAAAGTGAGAAAACCTTGTAATAAAGTCAACAGCCAACAATTTTTAACTTTCAGAGATGCAAAAAAAGCAAAAAGCAAAAATACTGAATAGCAACATATCGGTATAACATAATGAACTTCAGTAGTTGCTAATAGAGTAAAATGCAATTGTCCACCAACTTGAAGAATGAAAGAACAAATAATAAAGCATTTACGTAATTTTTCTTTTTGTTTTGACATCTTGATTGAAGCTACCTGAAAAACAACGTTTTATCAGAACCTTGTAAACTTAAAATTAGTATTGTTTAGGCCCTGACATCTACTAATCCCTAATTCCTTATTGCGATACCCCTGAGTCGACTTTACAAACATCCTAAGGAGGGCTCACGTTTAACCTTGGTGCCATCCATGGAATTTGTTTCGGATCCACCGAGCACCAATCACTCAAATTTCACAGTGGTAGCCTGCTTGCAGGCGCACCTGTGCCTCGAACCTGGGATCACCAGGTCGACCATTGACGGCATGAGCTTGTAAGTAACCACCATAAAGTAAAACAAAAAAAGTAACATATGTAAACTTTTCTAACTTACAATGATGCTAATCACAGCCATAAATACAGCATATAACAGAGTTGGCCATTCATATATAAATTCAATGTAACATTTAGTATCTTCGACATGTTCTTTATAATTCAATTTATCCTGGTGATCACATTGCTTGCCTATAATATCAAATAAGAAAGAGTTAATAATCAAATGTGAATTCATCAAAAAGTGTTAAAATTCTTGCTTTAAATTTAAAAGAATCAATGCCGTTGTTGAGCAGGCAAACTGCAACAAAGTAACAACGTTTAAGCTTTTCTGAAAAAAGCTCTCTGCTTTGCAAAAATTAAACAAAATTCAGAACAGCCGGTGCTTTTTAACCTTACCATGAGGACACTTGCTTGTTGATGGAAAATTAAATACTGGAAGAAAATCTACCATAGCTAATTCAATCTGAGTTCCATTGTTTGATAGAGCCACAGTAGGAATGGATAAAAATGTTTCAAGTCCTGAAGAGCCAATTACAACTTTTGTCATATCACATTCTTTTATAATCACGGAAATATCGATAATGTAATAATATCTTTTATCAAGCATCTGTTTTTTGAAAACACATTCTTTGCCTAAAATTAACAATTTGTACATAGATCAAATGTTTTGCTTACTTTGAAAATTTGAAACACAATTTAGTCCATCAAAACATATATGAGCATTACTTTTACAATTCATTTCAGGCTGATTGCTTAATAATTTCGTTTTGAAGCAGATGCACGTTTTCTTTTCATGACGATAGCTAAAAAATGCGATAAAATCTGTATCCTATTTTCACAAACACTGGGGGTGAAGGGGGTGAAAACCAGTGTCGACTCAGATTCGGGGTCGAAGTCCACACTTTTGAAAAATCAAAGGCAAACATGCCACTTTATAAAAAAATATCGACTAGAGTCGGAGTCAGTCGTGCATAATACTGTGAAAAACCTCAAAGGTTCATATCACACTATATATGGACAGCTTCATTTGCTGTTTATTGCAGCCAAAAACATTGTAAAAACCCTACCTATATTCAGATGTTACATCGATCTTCAAGATAAATTTAACAGCATCATCAACAAATTCAGGGGTAATCTTTTCCAATGTGTAATCAATTTCTTTCGTTCCCACAGTGCTAACAATATTTGGTAAGATTTCTTTTTCAATTAAACTTGAGGCTCCACAGGTAATGATAATAATAAGACAAAAGTAACCGACAAAATTCTTCATTTTTGTGCAGTACTGTGCAATGAAAAAACTTTTATAAAATTAATATGTTTTTTATTTTTACTGTTTCATTCTTCCAAATTTGAATAAACATAATTTCTTCAACTTTGAAAAATTACTGTACATAATTTGTTATATTTCTGATGGAAAAAGATACACTTTTTTAAGGTTTCAGAAATGAAATAAAGTCTTAGCTTAGTGTGAATACGTTTTTAATGTCAAAAAATTATAAAAGAATTTCTTCAAATAAAGGTTTGAATCAGAATGTTTTAAAAGATTGCAACATTTATTTTCGCAGTTGTTCGTCAAAGCAATTTTTGCATATAGTAGCTATAACCCTCACATTAGATGTCAAGATACTTCCAACAAGTTTCATATTGTTACAATGAAGATCGATTTATGTATAAAATTTGTATTGTATTGATTTTTAAAACCTAGAGTAATCTTTGCTTTAAGCATTATATTATCAAATTATTTTGTTACAATAGCTTGAATATTACCGCTACAAAATTTTGAAATCAAATTTATTATTTATTTATTGACACATTTTAATTAAAAACACAGTTACAAAAAACAAATTACAATAAACCCAAAAAGAAATATTTCAAGAAGTTTAAAAGAGTTTGATGTTCCATGATTTGCTGCTACTAATGCTTGAGGTTTGTAAATTGACGTAGAAGAATCAACAGATTTGTTTACCTCTTTATGAGGTTTTTGATATTTACAAAGTTCATCAGAATCTCCATCAATATTATCATAGAATGGTTGAATAAGCGCTGGATTAATTTTGAGCTAAAAAATTAATTATACAAACACAATTTTTGAAAAATTAAAAGAAAATTAACTTACAAACATATCAAAATACCGTTCAGAATCGCCTCCTGTACTGACAGAAACAATATTATATTTGTCAGCATAAAAAAATTATATTAATAAAAATGGAAAGTAAAATATAGAAAACCATACGAGTAAGAAATCGATAATCGTAACAAACTTCACCATATTCACATGCACCAGTGAATGTTGTTTGAACAGGTTCTAATGGAAATGTGGTGGTGGAAGGAGCAGCAGATGTTGATAATGCTTCTGTGGTTGTTGGAGCAGATGTGGAGGAAGGAATAACAGATGTTGACGATGTTTTTGTTGGAGAAATTGTTGATGAGGAAGAAAAAACCGATGATGATGAGACTACTGCAGTTGTTGTTGAAGGAATTATTGGCTAAATGTGTGCAAGATGTTAATGCTAGAGATATAAGACGATAAACAAACAGTAATAATATCATCACACTTGTTTGAACATTTTCAAGGAATTTAGTAACGACATAAGAATTAACATTTATCTAAAAACAAGTATTAATTAATATGAGTTGTAGCTGATTCTGCAGCAATAAAATAGATTCAATGCAGCGATGAATATATAAATTATATATTGATATAACTAAAAGAAAAACTACCAACCACTTCAGGGATATCAAAGAATTGACAATAATCACGATTACTGCAAGTAAAAACAGCCAAATTTTTATCATAAAAAAATGCATTTTTGATATTCTTCTTCAGCTTTACTTCAACATCAGAATTCACGACATCCTTACACGCAGCATAAAAATCATCATAACAACCCCAGCCAGTTTTAATTGTTTTTCCATCGGAAGTGCAATGATAAAAAAGACCTGCATCACATTGTTTTTGATTGTATGGTCCAGAATTGGCAAGTATTGGTTCTAAAAATTATATATACGTTAACAGTAAAGTTGTAAAAAGTTAAAACAAACCAAATATAAAATGTTTTCCTGCATGGCATTCTTGTCGTTCATAACAATTTAAAATTGGAAGAATTGGTTTTGGAGAATTGTCGTATTCACAGGATTTTGGTTCATTTGAATTTAACATAAATGGACGATATCGAAAATTGCTCTCAATTTCTGGATATTTTTCTATCTAAAAATGATTGATTTTGTAAAAACACACAAGCATCAGCATTTGCCAAGAATGGAAAGTTTGAAAAGTTTTGGAAAAAATTCTTTGACAGAAATTATTATTTTTCATTAACACAACGACAGTATACAAATGAAATCCAAATTTTTACCTTTTTTGTTACTCTTAAAAAAACATGAACAAAACAAAATAAATTAAATACCAACTTTTTCTATCAGATGTTTTTTAAAACTACAGTAACCCAATTGTTGTATTATCATGTGCTTATATATTCCTTTGCAAAATACAAAACGGATAAAAATAGCATCGACAGCATCTGTAAATTAAGAGCAAAAATTGGTTATGACCAATTTACTATTACAGTTATAGCAATCAAAAGATATCTTATTCATTTTTGCTGTCACTGCAGTGATCATGTTTTTGTTATTTTAAAAAATACAGTACCCTTGTACTGTTTAACACTCATACCATAAATTAATCTCATGATACGAGACTCGTGTAAAAAACCTTACCAAATTTCTGTAAGCATTTATAGCACATTCATCTCCATCTGTGCAGGAAACATAAACATTCAATGAATCAGCACAAAAGTAGTCTTTGATATTATTCTTGATTTCAGCAGGAGTATATTTACATGCATTAACAAAATCATCGTGACATCCAGCACCTTCCATTATTTTATAATTACCAACTTGACATTTGAAATAGACACAAGCATCATCACATGTTTTTTGAGAGAAATTATCTGTAACAAATTATTAACGATGTATCAGTTTGATTATTAAAAATTTACATTATGTTTTACATGCCGTCAAAAAAAGAGCACTAGCCTTAATTTTATTATTGCTTTTCGTTTGAATATTTTATTGGACATCGATTTGGTAAGCTCCTGCTGTTGATTTTTAAATTAAAATGTTTAAAACATATTTTATTTATTTTTGTTTGGAATTAAACAAAACAATTTTAAAGTCATTTTTTCACAAAAATAAAAACCAGTATTATATAATAGACATTAACACATTACGGTAGAATATAATTAACATCAACGAAATTAACATCTTTTACATCATACAAGATGTAGTTTATAATACTGCAAATTCTGCAAAAAGATCCAATACAAAATCCTGCTGCACTGTACCATGGAAAAATTGATATGAAAATAATTTTGAATTTATTTGGTGATGGTTTTTTGTGTGACATTATCCATAGAAAAAATAAAAGAATTAGGATTACTGCAAAAGCCGATAATCGAACATAAAATATTTCATTTTCAAGAATCATAAATAATTTATATATAGTTTCAAGCGTACATTGGTTTTTAATATTTAAGTTATTTTTAAATTTATTTACGGCGTAATATAGTCTTGGTTTTGTATTTATCCATCTTTTCATATCTTGCTAAAAATTTATTATATTTTTTGGGAACACAAACGTTTTTTAGCATTCGCAAAATTAATATTTGTTTAATATTGTGTAACTTACTTTCTCAATTCGGTTTAACTCTTGCTTCAAATTCTCACCATCTTTTAAATGATAATAATAGATTTCATCAAGACAAAATCGGTAATTTATAACATATAATGGATAATTTCTTTCAATTTCATAAGATTTTCTAGTTAAATAAATATATTGCAATATAACAATAATTGAACATAAATATGTTGCGACATAGAATGAGATCACTTTTGAGGTTAAACACATACGCGAAAATCTTCTGCTGTTATCATCACATTTACAAAAAGTTCTTTTTTTTAAATATGTCATGAACATAGAATTATAATTTCTCTTTCTTCCAAAAACGTTCTGCATGGAAAAAGAATAATATTATACTAAAAAATTTTATTCACAACATTCGTTTATCTTGCATGAAATTTTGCAAGTAGAAATGTGCCATCCGACGCACACCTCATGCAGTTGAAAATACATACATTCAAAGACAATGTGTGTGTACAGCTGACTAATGATTGTTTTTTATACAATACTGATGTGCTATTATTTTAACCCAACATTAAAATTCTAGCACTTAGTGATGGAAAAAGTAATTGTTCTTATAAATAGGGACCGTCACTTCCTTTTTTTGCACAAAAAAGAGAGATAAAAAATGTCCGTTTTTTTTTCAAGCAGCCGTTTTTTGACGTTTTTGAGTCCTAGTGGCAAGTAGGCGCGACTCCCGTGCAAAGGAAAGAAAAAAGAGAGAGGATCGAGTCGCGGCCGCGGCCAAAAAAAACATTGTTGATGCATGTTTCTTACGTAAAATAAAAAAAAACAAATGGGCAAATTGTATATTAAATAATTACTCCCAAAATTATATTTATTTTAATAAAAATCTATTTTAATTTTAAAATGTCATATTTTTGTATACGTTTTTTATAAAAAAATTAAATGTTTTTTACTTTTTTATTGTAAAATTTACAGAAGGTTTATTTTTAAACGATAAAAAAATTTCATTTTTATTAACGAAATGCATTTTGTGGCTTAAAAAATGACGTGATGTTTATCAAAAAAGACACTAAAAAAGCGATAACTAAGCTTTGCTTTTACTATATTTTTTCATAAATTGTCGAAAGTCTAGACATTTTAAAAAAAGGCGTAACGAAATTTTTGATTAAATTTTTTTTTGACAAATTCAGTGTGATATTTCGCTTTCTCTATTATTCTTTCTCTATTACTGTATGTCCAATGGTTTAACGTTTATAAATAATTATAAGATGACTACGAAGAAATTGGGCGTTCGCTTATCAGAAAATGAACAGCCCCTTGGGGACTATGGCTTTCCTACCGATGATAACAATCAGTATCGAAATCTTAATTTAAATTAAGGATATAAAAGTTCAAATTTGGATACAGAAAAAAGTATTTCAAACATTTTTATCAAAAATAGCTTTGGTAAGATTTTATTTTTTAAAAGGGTGTTTCAATGGTAAAAGCATTGCAGATAATGTTGGCTTAAATAACAGTAAATATTCAAATAATAATTTTATTTCATCAAATAATTTTAAACATGGCAAAATCATCAACATTATTAAATGAATATGGGAAAACGCGACAAGATTTAGAAAAAAATTCTAAAAATTCAAATATGAGCTCAAGCACTTTGAGGTTTGTTCTTGTGATATTTAAAATGGTAGTTGATATCTTTTAACATTGATTATAGTCTCCATATTTGTGCATATGAAAATTCTTTTGATGCGACAGGTGTTGATAAAAATGTTAATTCGCCAGATGTACGACAACAGGTACTATTTTGAAAAAGTTGTAACATACTGATTTTCAATCAGGAATTTTTAGAAAGGTTTTGGGGAAAAAACAAAAATCTTTAAAAATATTTTAACCTCATCTCCTGTGTTAGAAATGTTTGAAATTCCTCGACAAATGGAAAATAATTCAGTCAGCAAACCGGAAATCATGAATTTTAAGGCATCGCAAAAATTATTAAATCCAAATGAAACAAATTATGATGAGAAGAGTTAGTGATATTAAAATTAAAATTAAAAATTTAAAAATAAAAATTAAATTTTTAGAACAAGGAGCAACATCACAGGCAAAACGATCTTCTTCTTCTACAACATCTGTTAATTTTGATGAACCAGCAGAAAAAAGACGTAACATTGGCCATGATTCATCTGTTCCAATAAGCTCAAATGCAACAAAAAATGAAAGTGTTCAAGATTTTTTTCTAAATGCTAATAAACGGTTGACTCAAATGGCAACAACTCAAAAATCAACCACATCCAACAATAAGCTTAAAACTTCATCACATTTACAAAAAAATCCTCCACATACACCTGTAACTGGGAGCATTATAAATGATACTCCTACTTTTACAGAAGAATGCCAAACAGATGTTAATCAACAAGATTTGGAAGAATGGAAAAAAGCTTTTGAAGAACGGACAAAGCTTAAAGATAAACTTCAACGTGTATATGATGATAAGCGAAATTTACAACTACGCTTTAACAGATTAGCCAAGAAAAAAACCAACTTTAACAGAACCAACAAGTTTCATATTGTTACAATGAAGATCGATTTATGTATAAAGTTTGTATTGTATTGATTTTTAAAACCTAGAGTAATCTTTGCTATGAGTATTATATTATCAAATTATTTTGTTACAATAGCTTGAATATTACCGCTACAAAATTTTGAAATCAAATTTATTATTTATTTATTGACACATTTTAATTAAAAACACAGTTACAAAAAACAAATTACAATAAACCCAAAAAGAAATATTTCATGAAGTTTAATAGATGTTCGTGTTCCATGATTTGCTGCTACTAATGCTTGAGGTTTGTAAATTGACGTAGAAGAATCAACAGATTTGTTTACCTCTTTATGAGGTTTTTGATATTTACAAAGTTCATCAGAATCTCCATCAATATTATCATAGAATGGTTTAATAAGTTCTGGATTAATTTTGAGCTAAAAAAGTTTCTTCAACACATTTATTTTAAACAAAATTAACTTACAAAAATATCAAAATACCGTTCTGAATCTCTGCTTGTACTTGCAGAAACAATAACATTTTCATCAGCATAAAAAAGTTTGCCAGGATTTCCTTCCAATTTCTTAATCAAATCATTTGATATGATATTTTCACATGCAATTTTGATATCTTCTATACAGCCAATACCACCTTTAATAAGTCTACCATCTGATGTACACATAAATGAGATTGATGGATCACAATTCTTAGTTTTGCTTGATCGTTCTTTTACTTCTTCATCTAAAAAACATGCTTTAAATAGAAAAGAAGCACTTCAGAAAATGAACAAACTTGATTTAAATTGTCTTCCAGATTTGCACCATGCTGTTGTTTTAAAACCATCAGAATCATGACGATAACGTTCAAAGTCTGGCCAAAAACATGTATTACTTCCAAAAGATTTCTTTTCCCAACCAAATCCTTTTTCAATTGCAGAATTATTTGTTTTCTAAAGTGGTAATTTATTATTACATTTATTCATTTGACGAATTTTCAGAATTCTGAAATCCATGAGATATTGATGATCATGGTTTTCTCTTTCAAGTTGTTGTAAAAAGAACGCCAAATAATTAAATTTATCTCAATGAGAAACCCCTGTCCTTGAATGATCTACGTGCATGTAACAACAATGTATTCAGCACGTATTCAATAACGACCAAGTTTCATGAAAAACTAACTACAAAAGAAACATACCATTTGTACAACAGCTTCTCTAGCACATTCATTTGTGTTATTACATGAGAGATAAATCAAAGCAGAATCATGATATTGATAATTTGAGCCACCATTCTTCATCTTGTCCTTTGTTTGATAACCAGTAAATTTGCAATTGTTAGCAAAATCATCAAAGCACCCATACCCTTCTTTAACATAAAATCTAATATTATCGAGAGAAGTAGAAGATTTATTAAAAAAAGAATATCCCAGTTCAATACATTTATAATAAACACATTTTCCATTACATTGTTTTGCAGTTGTATTAAAGAAATCTAAAAATGCATAAACTATATAAGATTTGTCTCTATTAAATGTTTACCTCCACGAAATCTGTAATCATAACAAACTTCACCAGAATCACAACTAAAGATAGCATTCTCATCTTGAGGTTGTGGTTTAACAGTAGTGGATTTATAATCTTTAGCACAAGTACCATTATAATTTTCATCAATATTATCATAAAATGGTTTGACAAGTTCTGCATTAAGCTTGAGCTGAAAAAAGTTTTGTAAATTTTACTAAAGCAAAAAAAGGACTACTGTAACACCACATAGAAGAAAAAATAACAGTAACAGCTTTGTTGAAAAATCAAAACTTTTATGTTGCTATTACTTTTGAGAGAAACAGATTTTTTCTATGCAAAATTAAAAACAACTTACATATGTTTCAAACGGTTTAACTTCAAGGATACCATAACCATCATCAGATGACATAAAAATAACATTTTTATCAGCATAAAAAATATTCTTCTCTTTTCCATTCAGTAAAGCTCGTTGTCCAAATGTAAGAGTACTGTAACAATCTCTTTTAAAGTCATTATATGTTCCACTTCCACCAATGATTGTCTTCCCATCTATAGTACACATATACGATACACATGCCTCTACTCCACCAAATTTAGACGGTAAATACTTTGGCCTTGTCCAGAGATGTTCATTAGCTAAAAGCGATTAATTAAATGCAGTAATATTAAACTAAAAATACAAACTATTTGAAAATTCTGTTCCAGATTTACACCAACTTTTTGCATTACATCGAAGTGCGAAATTCAAATCACGTAGAAATGATCGAGGGCATTCACGAGAACCATAAGAAGGAATACCTTGATAACCTAAATGTTCTTTGATGGAAGCATTTACGGCAATCTAGAAAAAGAAATCTTGATCTATTTTTTTTAAAGAAAACGTTGCTTACCATTTTTACCATCGTTTCTTTAGCACACCCATCTTTGTTATTGCATGAAACATAAATTAATTTTTCATCATGAGACTGATAATTTGGACCCTTCATTCTAATTTTATCCTTTGTTTGATAACCAGTAAATGTACAAGCATTAACAAAATCATTGAAGCATCCATAACCTTCTTTAACATTGAATAATCCATCAAGTTCTCCAATAATCAAACATTTGTAATAAACACAAAAATCATTACATTTCTTTGTGGCGGTGGTAAAATTCGCTAAAATAGTATTTATAAAGATTGGAAATAGAAATAACAGAACATACGAGTACGAAGTCGATAATCATAACAAACTTCACCATATTCACATGCACCAGTGAATGTTGTTTGAACAGGAAATGCGGTAGTAGAAGGAGAAGAAACATGCGTTGAAGCAGAAAAACTAGAAGTTAATATAGAAGATGCTTCTGCGGTTGTCAAAGCAGATGTCGATGGGGAAGGAGAAGCAGATGTTGGAGTTTCTTTTGTTGTTAAAGGTGGAATCGATGTTGTTGTTTCAAATGGTGGCAATTGCGTTGTTGTTATTGGAATAATTGGCTAAATGTGTACAAGATGTAAGTGCTAGATATATAACAGGATAAACGTACAGTAATAATATCATCACAATTTCCATCAACATTTATTTGAACATTTTCAAGGAATTTAGTAACGACATAAGAGTTGACGTTTATCTAAAAACAATCAAAATATATATTATAGTTAGAAGCAATGCAGCTGAGACAAATAAATGCCACAAAAAAATAAAAAAAGTACGAACCATTTCAGGGATATCAAAGAATTGACAATAATCACGATTACTGCAAGTAAAAACAGCCAAATTTCTATCATAATAAAAAGCTTCTTTGATATCTTTCTTCAGCTTTACTTCGACATCAGAATTCACGACATCCTTACAAGCAGCATAAAAGTCAACATAACAACCCCAGCCAGTTTTAATTGTTTTTCCATCGGAAGTGCAATGATAAAAAAGACATGCATCACATTGTTTTTGATTGTATGGTCCAGAATTGGCAAGTATTGGTTCTGAAAATTATATATACGTTAACAGTAAAGTTGTAAAAAGTTAAAACAAACCAAATAGAAAATGTTTTCCTGCATGACATTCTTGTCGTTCATAGCAATTAAGAATTGGAAGAATAGGTTTCGGAGAGTTGTCGTATTCACAGGAATTTGGTTCATTTGAATTTAACATAAATGGACGATATCGAAAATTGCTCTCAATTTCTGGATATTTTTCTATCTGAATATTGATTGATTGATTTTGTAAAAACACACAAGCATCACCATTTGCCAAGAAGGGAAAGTTTGAAACGTCTTGGAAAAATTTCATTACTAGCAAAATGACAGTATACAAATAACATACAAATGTTTAGCTTTTCTATTACTCTTAAAAAACAAACGAACAAAACAAAACAAATAAAACACTTACTATTTGTATTACATGTTTTTTTAAAATTACAGTAACCCAATTATTGTATTATCTCGTGCTCATATATTCTTTAGAAAAATAATAAAAAGGACAAAAATAAATTTGCTAGTATCTGCAAAAACGGCAAAAATTGGCTATGATCAATTTACTACTACAGTTACAGTAATCAAAAGATATCTTTTTCATTTTTGTTGTTACTCTGTAAAGCCATGCCAAAAGAAAAGCAAAAAAATAAGACAATAACTACACCATTGATCATGTTTCAGTTAATTTAAAAAATACAGTACCCCTGTACTGTTTAGCACTCAATACATAAATATCCCTCTTGCAAAAACTTTACCAAATTTTTATAAGCATTTGTAGCACAATTATTCCCATCTTTGCATGAAACATAAACATTCGATGAATCAACATAAAAATAATCTTTGATATTATTCTTGATTTCAGCAGGAGTATGTTTACATGCATTAACAAAATCTTCATGACATCCACCACCTTCCATTATTTTATAATTACCAACTTGACACTTGAAATAAACGCAAGCATCATCACATGTTTTTTGAGAGAAATTATCTGTAATATTAATATAATATCAAAAGTGGGCGGATATTAAGGGTTAAATGTGCTTACCTGTAACATTTCGAAAATTTTCAATATAACAACTTCCACCATATTCACAATTTAAGGAAGCAGTAAGAACTGGAAAAATCAATAGCAACAAAAACAGTAAAAATTTCATTGTCGCAAACAGCAAGCGGCAACGTGATACAAAAAAAGATGACAAACAAAAGGATTAAAAAGATAGTGCTTACAAAATTTGCATGAAAAAAATTGTCGCTTTCATTTTTTCAACCCTCAGAAAACAGTCTTATACTTTGAAAAGCTGGCAATTCGAGCTCATTCATCTTCGTTTTTTCATTCTGCTGCTGCCGCAATGAAGTGTGTTCAAGTTTTGCTGTTTGTTTTTGCTTTCTTCATCTTTCCAACTTTCATCAATGCTGCAAAATTAAAATGTCAAAAAGCTGGTGAATGTCATGTAAAAAAAACTGAAGGTATGTTACTTTTTTAAATTACAGTATCTCTTATTGCTCTACAAATGAATATTTTTTTAGGACTTGTGGATGTTAATATTGATGGCACTGAATGTGAAGATGCTTGTGTATATTATAAATGTGTTGTACCTGATCGTATGATTGTTGAAGGTGCAGGATGCTATGCTGATTTTGATGATAATTGTGATTATACAAGAACTGAAACAATGGATAAAGTTTCTAAGAATATCAAAAATTTTACATTTGCTGATAAGACTGTAATGATTGCTACATGTAGTGATAAAGATAATTGCGCAAAAGATGCTTTCTCTAAAATGGCTGTAAGTTATTTATAAATATGTTTTTCAATAAATAGATGCTCATATTTCAGTCAGCTGATGACTCAAAAGCTCAAAAACAATTTGCTACATCTTTAGATGAAACTATTTTTAGTACTATTAGTAAGTTCTTACTGTATGTGTTATGAAAAATATTTAATTTATTAAATTTTTCTAGAACGGTCATCCTGTAATTCTGGAAGAACTCGTGCATATAATGCTACTATTGAAAAACGTTTTAAAGATAAAGTTGAATGTTCATCACGACAATGGTGTGAAACTGGAAAAAATTATAAATTTGATTATTTGGGTATGCATATTAATTTTTATGGGTTTTGGTGATTGGTTTTCAGTTGGGTTTGATTTTAAATCCAAGGATTTGAACCCCGGTTGCTGCTGCAACTTTGCAATGCAGCCACCAAATCCATATTTTGTTTTGATCCAGTTTTTATAAAATCACTCTATAATCATTAACTTTTTTTAGGTCATGATATTTTAACACGTGGAATCAAAATGTGTGATGCATGTATCTATTATCGTTGTACAGCAGATGGTGGAAAAAATATTATGGGAGGATTTGGATGTTATGATGAATTTGATCAAGTTTGTACAGCTGTTCCAGATGATGTTAAACGAAGTATTAAAGAAAATATTAAAGCTTCTTTTCATTTTGATGATACATATGTTGTTGCAACTTGTAGTAACAAAGATCAATGCTTAACTCATACATATGCTTCTGACAAATTAATTGAATATCACCGATATGTAAGTTGTTTCTATGTTGGGAGATGTGTGTCTTTATTCTTTAACAAGAATGACAGTAATTCGAACATTCAGTTTTTCATGTTATATTTTCAAAAGCATTTATGTACTTTAATATATGTGCTTAATACTTTATTATTTTTAGATGGATGTTCACCCTTTTGCTAAAATTAAAGCTGATAATATTACTGGTGGAACTTGTGAACCACCTATTATTAATACAGTTGTAAGTTTTTTTTGTTTTTTTTGTAACAGATTTTATGTTTCTGAAAGCTTTTAGGTTCCTGTAGGAGCTGCTTCAGTTCTATCATCTCTTCAAATTAATATTTGGATGCTTATTGGATTTATCTTTGCTGGATTTTATTACCGTATGCCATGAAATGTGTGAAATAATTTAATTGAATTTCTGTGTATATTTTTATGTGAATTAAATGTATGATGATTTGTAATAAATATTCTTTTACAAAGAGGGAGATTTTTTTGGGAAACTTTTGCTTTGTCTAATAGTATGCTACGAAAATTTATTCAAATATACATGAAAAAATTAGTTCATAGTATTGTATTACATTACAGTAGTTCAGTGGTAGGAAACATTTTTGGAACCATTATACTATTCTTGGAAAATATAAAATAAAACTCTCTGTAAGCTTTTCGAGTTGACGAACTACAAATATTTTTTTTATTACTACAAAACGTGTATAAAAATTTGTATACCTTAAAATGAGTAATGACATGCTTCCACTCCAAGCAAAAATGTCATTTAAAAACGGTAATGCTGTATTAAAGAATGCCGTTAAAGAAGTATTTGATGAAAAAAACATTCGATTAGCATTATATGAAACTCGGAATAATTGTGCTGTGAAGATTACAAGGGAAACATCTGAAAAATAAAAGAAAGGTAAGAAAAATGTTTCTACAAGGTCGTTCAAGTATAAATTCAAATTGCTTTTTTAAGGGCAAATCGCTCCTTTGAGTTTCTGTGAGCTCACATTTTTAGGGAATTTAGAAAAAGAGTGGAGCAATTTGTTCACAGAATAATGAATTCTGTGAACAAATTGCTCTTAATGTTCACAGAATGCATTAGGAGCAATTTGTTGCCAAAAAACACTTTTCTTGAATCTCCCTTTAAAAACTGTTCCCATTTTAAAGAAACCAACATACACAACAAATTTCTTTCATTAATATTGAAAGCTGATTTATGTTGTTTTCGAATAAAAAATTTGATAAAAGCTAAAATATTAAAAATAGCCGCAAAACAAGTTGTTGAAAAATTTGTAAATGTTGATATTGCATTATTTACAACTGTTACATCTCTGTCAACAAAGACAACATTGACACTACTGTCTTCAGCGGCAAAGACAAAGTTTGCAGATTCATTGATTCTTCGAAGAATTAAATGTATAGCTATTCCAATAATAATTAACATGTACCACTGATGCTTCCAAAGGCTTGCATTCTTAAGCGGGAACCAAATTAGCGTAAAACGATTCAATGCCAAAAATAAATGACCAAAAAATTGTGACATACTCAAAAAATTTAGGATTATTGAGGTCCATGTTGCTGTGTAGGAATTGTCTAATAAATATTGCGTAACAAAAGGAATTAAAGATATTTTCTGGTAGAATGCCGTCTGAAAGAATCATTTTATCAATGTATGTTTCCTCTTTTTATAATATTTTGTTATTATCCAAACTTACAGCAACAAATGACAAAATATCTGCAATCAAAATCATCCTAAATATCTCAAAAAATGGTCCTTTAAAAGTAATTTTTCTTTTCGCAATCATCAATATAAGCACAGATAAATGAAATAAATACAATATTATTTCAATAATCAGATAAATAAAAACATAGATACTTAAAGCCATGCTTAGTGAACCTTTAAAAATGACTTTTAAAAAAAAGAAATAAAAAAGCCACACTACAAATTGACATAAAAATTATTACTGAGAAAAACACGAAAGTAATTAATTAATTACGACAGCACTGGAAACACTCAACATAAAAGTGAGAGTTTTTTTAAACAAAGCCTTCTTGTTTTGAAAAACAATAATTTTTTTTATACACAAATAATTAATTTCGTTTTATTGTTGTCACATTACTTCCTGAATACAAAACATGATGCTTTAATATAGCTTAGATTATCGTAAAAATAGGACATGTGAAAATATTGACAATGATTTACAGTTTTACGACCCATCTCTTAAATGTAATAACTAGAGTCATTACTTTTAAAGCTGACATTTTTTATTATATGTCTCATTTTTATTTAGATACTAAATGACGTATTTTTAAGATTACAAAAAAATTTTTTAACCAGATGACTTTTCAAAAGTTAACAGTATTCACGTAAAAAAGAATTTTAAGCGTTTGCCGTTTTGTAATTTAAATTAAGTAATAACAAGTACTATTTCTGATCAATCCATTTTGATGGCACATGGAATAGTATGTATTACTAAAATTCATTCACATAGTGATAAAACATGCGTAGAAAATTCTACGGCATTTTAAAAATTTCTAAAACATCCTCAAGCGGAGTAATTTCTCCAGTTTCATCTTCAACACAAACATATATCAAATAGCAATCTTGAACAAACGAAGAATGTTTGCATATAATATAAGGATAAAATTGTTTCTATTTTATTATTATGTACAAAAACATTAATAAATTATTAAGAAATTATGAGATACATTGTATTGTATGTATTTACAAGATAATATGATGAATGTTGTCCGTCATCTACTTTTTTAAGATACCGGCAATTCCGAGACCAAGAAGGCCCTTTCCTCCTTTGTTTCCTCCTCCCAAAAGTCCACCAAGAAGTCCTCCATCATCTCCTCCAAGAACACCTCCGAGAACACCACCGAGAAGACCATCAAGAAGTTTATTGACAACGCCATTTTCTCCTAAAAGACTTCCCAAAAGTCCATCTTTAAGAAGGCCATCTAATTGTAAAAGACCATCCAAATTGAGGAGATCATCTAAGTTAAGGGCAGATAAAAGTTCACAAAGAAGTCTATCAAGATCTGCTAAAAGTTGTTTAACGAGTTGATCAACATTTTTCAATAAATTGGATAATAAATTTCCAATGGCTTGATCTTCTTCCAATAATGTCAAAACATCATTTTGGACGATATCCTATAAATAATTTTATAATTAATATTTTTATATTTTATGTACAAAAAACTTACACCAAGTTTTTCAATGAGTTGTCCAGCTTCAGGTGAGATATCATAACCAATATTTTTTAAGGTTGTGAAGGTTGCATCAACTTTGCCTTCAACATCTTCAACAATTGATTGATATAATTGTTGTAATTTAATTGGTTTTCCCTTGATCCAGTCATCGACAGTTTGGAGAATTTCAGATTTGGTCATATTTTCATTTTTGAGAAGACCAACCAATTCATCCAATTCTTCAGTGTTGAGAGATGGAATTAAGCGTTGAAGAATTGCAATAACCTTTTCAAGAAGGGTACGAACAAGGGTAATGAGATCTCCAACAACTCCATCAATACCAGCATTTAATGGCAGATCCTTAAGAACACCCAATAATTTTCCATCTACTACACTAGATAATAAGTTGCAAGCGTTGATGCCGCTGCCGCCACCACCATTTGGTTTTGGTGAGACTCCACCGCCACCAAGAAGAGGAAGTGCAAAAACACTTGTGGATAGTAGAAAAGCAAACAGTATAACAGATTTGCTAAACATTTTTAAATTGTTGCTGTTGTATCAAATGGAACAATTATTGTTGTTAAATGATGATGCTGGAATGAAAGTTTTCATCTCACTTATATACTCACTTTTAATGATTATAGAACACAATTTTTGATCAAAATCCTAAAAAAACATTGATGATCAAGCTTAAAAAATGTTTTTGAAAATTTTGAATTAATTTAAAAAAAGTTTTGACATTTTGCACAAATACTACTACATTGTTATTCAAATCCCTCCGCTTTGCTGTTTTGAAAAAAAACAAAAAAATATGAAATAATTGACCAAATAACAGCTTAACACACATGCTACATTATATTTTTACATGAGATGATAAAAAATGAAAAATACGCATCATTGCTGTTATCTTCAATTTGTAAAATGTATATTTATTTATTTGCCTTGCTTCAAAAGAAGCAAAGCGTTCCAAAATTTATTTTATTTTTTGCCGAAGCAAATAATATTTACCTTTAACTTGGGTAATTAACCAACGATAAAATGGTGATCCTATTATTTATTCCAAATCAAAAAAATAACTCTCAACGAGTTGGATCCTTTCCTTTTTTTGTCTAGAGAAGCAAAGAAAGAAAAGAAAAAGAAGAAACAAAAAAAGAAAGCAACTCCTTCTTTCAAAAAAAAGCAAACCAAAAAAATGATGATGACAAAAAAAGAGCAAACATTTTTTTAACACAAAAAAAATTACTGTTACAGTATTTGTAATAATTAATTAATTAATTTTATTTTATTTATTGCTTTTTTCCTTTTTTTTAACTGCAATTTTTCCTACTCCTCCAAAAATCACTTCTTTTTCAATGCATTTTTTTACTTTCTTTTCTTCTTTCATTTTCTCCCTTTTCATGTCTGTCAAAAAAGAAGTGCTTTTGTCGCTTGGGGTCATACCACAGTGAAAACACGCCATCCCGTCCGATCTGGCCAGTTAAGCACTGTTGGGCTCGATTAGTACTTGGATGGGAGACCTCCTGGGAATCTCGAGTGCTCCAAGCTTTTTGATATTTTTTAAATAAATTTTGTAATAATAATTGCTGTAATTGATGCTGTGTGTACTTTTATGTTTTAAAAAATGTTTGCAAATGAAAAAAAAAGAAGAAAAAAAAGGATAAAATTGTTTCTATTTTATTATTATGTACAAAAACATTAATAAATTATTAAGAAATTATGAGATACATTGTATTGTATGTATTTACAAGATAATATGATGAATGTTGTCCGTCATCTACTTTTTTAAGATACCGGCAATTCCGAGACCAAGAAGGCCCTTTCCTCCTTTGTTTCCTCCTCCCAAAAGTCCACCAAGAAGTCCTCCATCATCTCCTCCAAGAACACCTCCGAGAACACCACCGAGAAGACCATCAAGAAGTTTATTGACAACGCCATTTTCTCCTAAAAGACTTCCCAAAAGTCCATCTTTAAGAAGGCCATCTAATTGTAAAAGACCATCCAAATTGAGGAGATCATCTAAGTTAAGGGCAGATAAAAGTTCACAAAGAAGTCTATCAAGATCTGCTAAAAGTTGTTTAACGAGTTGATCAACATTTTTCAATAAATTGGATAATAAATTTCCAATGGCTTGATCTTCTTCCAATAATGTCAAAACATCATTTTGGACGATATCCTATAAATAATTTTATAATTAATATTTTTATATTTTATGTACAAAAAACTTACACCAAGTTTTTCAATGAGTTGTCCAGCTTCAGGTGAGATATCATAACCAATATTTTTTAAGGTTGTGAAGGTTGCATCAACTTTGCCTTCAACATCTTCAACAATTGATTGATATAATTGTTGTAATTTAATTGGTTTTCCCTTGATCCAGTCATCGACAGTTTGGAGAATTTCAGATTTGGTCATATTTTCATTTTTGAGAAGACCAACCAATTCATCCAATTCTTCAGTGTTGAGAGATGGAATTAAGCGTTGAAGAATTGCAATAACCTTTTCAAGAAGGGTACGAACAAGGGTAATGAGATCTCCAACAACTCCATCAATACCAGCATTTAATGGCAGATCCTTAAGAACACCCAATAATTTTCCATCTACTACACTAGATAATAAGTTGCAAGCGTTGATGCCGCTGCCGCCACCACCATTTGGTTTTGGTGAGACTCCACCGCCACCAAGAAGAGGAAGTGCAAAAACACTTGTGGATAGTAGAAAAGCAAACAGTATAACAGATTTGCTAAACATTTTTAAATTGTTGCTGTTGTATCAAATGGAACAATTATTGTTGTTAAATGATGATGCTGGAATGAAAGTTTTCATCTCACTTATATACTCACTTTTAATGATTATAGAACACAATTTTTGATCAAAATCCTAAAAAAACATTGATGATCAAGCTTAAAAAATGTTTTTGAAAATTTTGAATTAATTTAAAAAAAGTTTTGAAAAAAAAACAAAAAAAAATGAAATAATTGACCAAATAACAGCTTAACACACATGCTACATTATATTTTTACATGAGATGATAAAAAATGAAAAATACGCATCATTGTTGTTATCTTCAATTTGTAAAATGTATATTTATTTATTTGCCTTGCTTCAAAAGAAGCAAAGCGTTCCAAAATTTATTTTATTTTTTGCCGAAGCAAATAATATTTACCTTTAACTTGGGTAATTAACCAACGATAAAATGGTGATCCTATTATTTATTCCAAATCAAAAAAATAACTCTCAACGAGTTGGATCCTTTCCTTTTTTTTGTCTAGAGAAGCAAAGAAAGAAAAGAAAAAGAAGAAACAAAAAAAGAAAGCAACTCCTTCTTTCAAAAAAAAGCAAACCAAAAAAATGATGATGACAAAAAAAGAGCAAACATTTTTTTAACACAAAAAAAATTACTGTTACAGTATTTGTAATAATTAATTAATTAATTTTATTTTATTTATTGCTTTTTTCCTTTTTTTTAACTGCAATTTTTCCTCCTCCTCCAAAAATCACTTCTTTTTCAATGCATTTTTTTACTTTCTTTTCTTCTTTCATTTTCTCCCTTTTCATGTCTGTCAAAAAAGAAGTGCTTTTGTCGCTTGGGGTCATACCACAGTGAAAACACGCCATCCCGTCCGATCTGGCCAGTTAAGCACTGTTGGGCTCGATTAGTACTTGGATGGGAGACCTCCTGGGAATCTCGAGTGCTCCAAGCTTTTTGATATTTTTTAAATAAATTTTGTAATAATAATTGCTGTAATTGATGCTGTGTGTACTTTTATGTTTTAAAAAATGTTTGCAAATGAAAAAAAAAGAAGAAAAAAAAGGATAAAATTGTTTCTATTTTATTATTATGTACAAAAACATTAATAAATTATTAAGAAATTATGAGATACATTGTATTGTATGTATTTACAAGATAATATGATGAATGTTGTCCGTCATCTACTTTTTTAAGATACCGGCAATTCCGAGACCAAGAAGGCCCTTTCCTCCTTTGTTTCCTCCTCCCAAAAGTCCACCAAGAAGTCCTCCATCATCTCCTCCAAGAACACCTCCGAGAACACCACCGAGAAGACCATCAAGAAGTTTATTGACAACGCCATTTTCTCCTAAAAGACTTCCCAAAAGTCCATCTTTAAGAAGGCCATCTAATTGTAAAAGACCATCCAAATTGAGGAGATCATCTAAGTTAAGGGCAGATAAAAGTTCACAAAGAAGTCTATCAAGATCTGCTAAAAGTTGTTTAACGAGTTGATCAACATTTTTCAATAAATTGGATAATAAATTTCCAATGGCTTGATCTTCTTCCAATAATGTCAAAACATCATTTTGGACGATATCCTATAAATAATTTTATAATTAATATTTTTATATTTTATGTACAAAAAACTTACACCAAGTTTTTCAATGAGTTGTCCAGCTTCAGGTGAGATATCATAACCAATATTTTTTAAGGTTGTGAAGGTTGCATCAACTTTGCCTTCAACATCTTCAACAATTGATTGATATAATTGTTGTAATTTAATTGGTTTTCCCTTGATCCAGTCATCGACAGTTTGGAGAATTTCAGATTTGGTCATATTTTCATTTTTGAGAAGACCAACCAATTCATCCAATTCTTCAGTGTTGAGAGATGGAATTAAGCGTTGAAGAATTGCAATAACCTTTTCAAGAAGGGTACGAACAAGGGTAATGAGATCTCCAACAACTCCATCAATACCAGCATTTAATGGCAAATCCTTAAGAACACCCAATAATTTTCCATCTACTACACTAGATAATAAGTTGCAAGCGTTGATGCCGCTGCCGCCACCACCATTTGGTTTTGGTGAAACTCCACCGCCACCAAGAAGAGGAAGTGCAAAAACACTTGTGGATAGTAGAAAAGCAAACAGTATAACAGATTTGCTAAACATTTTTAAATTGTTGCTGTTGTATCAAATGGAACAATTATTGTTGTTAAATGATGATGCTGGAATGAAAGTTTTCATCTCACTTATATACTCACTTTTAATGATTATAGAACACAATTTTTGATCAAAATCCTAAAAAAACATTGATGATCAAGCTTAAAAAATGTTTTTGAAAATTTTGAATTAATTTAAAAAAAGTTTTGAAAAAAAAACAAAAAAAAATGAAATAATTGACCAAATAACAGCTTAACACACATGCTACATTATATTTTTACATGAGATGATAAAAAATGAAAAATACGCATCATTGTTGTTATCTTCAATTTGTAAAATGTATATTTATTTATTTGCCTTGCTTCAAAAGAAGCAAAGCGTTCCAAAATTTATTTTATTTTTTGCCGAAGCAAATAATATTTACCTTTAACTTGGGTAATTAACCAACGATAAAATGGTGATCCTATTATTTATTCCAAATCAAAAAAATAACTCTCAACGAGTTGGATCCTTTCCTTTTTTTTGTCTAGAGAAGCAAAGAAAGAAAAGAAAAAGAAGAAACAAAAAAAGAAAGCAACTCCTTCTTTCAAAAAAAAGCAAACCAAAAAAATGATGATGACAAAAAAAGAGCAAACATTTTTTTAACACAAAAAAAATTACTGTTACAGTATTTGTAATAATTAATTAATTAATTTTATTTTATTTATTGCTTTTTTCCTTTTTTTTAACTGCAATTTTTCCTCCTCCTCCAAAAATCACTTCTTTTTCAATGCATTTTTTTACTTTCTTTTCTTCTTTCATTTTCTCCCTTTTCATGTCTGTCAAAAAAGAAGTGCTTTTGTCGCTTGGGGTCATACCACAGTGAAAACACGCCATCCCGTCCGATCTGGCCAGTTAAGCACTGTTGGGCTCGATTAGTACTTGGATGGGAGACCTCCTGGGAATCTCGAGTGCTCCAAGCTTTTTGATATTTTTTAAATAAACTTTGTAATAATTAATTAATTAATTAATTAATTTTATTTTATTTATTGCTTTTTTTCCTTTTTTTAACTGCAATTTTTCCTCCTCCTCCAAAAATCACTTCTTTTTCAATGCATTTTTTTACTTTCTTTTCTTCTTTCATTTTCTCCCTTTTCATGTCTGTCAAAAAAGAAGTGCTTTTGTCGCTTGGGGTCATACCACAGTGAAAACACGCCATCCCGTCCGATCTGGCCAGTTAAGCACTGTTGGGCTCGATTAGTACTTGGATGGGAGACCTCCTGGGAATCTCGAGTGCTCCAAGCTTTTTGATATTTTTTAAATAAATTTTGTAATAATAATTGCTGTAATTGATGCTGTGTGTACTTTTATGTTTTAAAAAATGTTTGCAAATGAAAAAAAAAGAAGAAAAAAAAGGATAAAATTGTTTCTATTTTATTATTATGTACAAAAACATTAATAAATTATTAAGAAATTATGAGATACATTGTATTGTATGTATTTACAAGATAATATGATGAATGTTGTCCGTCATCTACTTTTTTAAGATACCGGCAATTCCGAGACCAAGAAGGCCCTTTCCTCCTTTGTTTCCTCCTCCCAAAAGTCCACCAAGAAGTCCTCCATCATCTCCTCCAAGAACACCTCCGAGAACACCACCGAGAAGACCATCAAGAAGTTTATTGACAACGCCATTTTCTCCTAAAAGACTTCCCAAAAGTCCATCTTTAAGAAGGCCATCTAATTGTAAAAGACCATCCAAATTGAGGAGATCATCTAAGTTAAGGGCAGATAAAAGTTCACAAAGAAGTCTATCAAGATCTGCTAAAAGTTGTTTAACGAGTTGATCAACATTTTTCAATAAATTGGATAATAAATTTCCAATGGCTTGATCTTCTTCCAATAATGTCAAAACATCATTTTGGACGATATCCTATAAATAATTTTATAATTAATATTTTTATATTTTATGTACAAAAAACTTACACCAAGTTTTTCAATGAGTTGTCCAGCTTCAGGTGAGATATCATAACCAATATTTTTTAAGGTTGTGAAGGTTGCATCAACTTTGCCTTCAACATCTTCAACAATTGATTGATATAATTGTTGTAATTTAATTGGTTTTCCCTTGATCCAGTCATCGACAGTTTGGAGAATTTCAGATTTGGTCATATTTTCATTTTTGAGAAGACCAACCAATTCATCCAATTCTTCAGTGTTGAGAGATGGAATTAAGCGTTGAAGAATTGCAATAACCTTTTCAAGAAGGGTACGAACAAGGGTAATGAGATCTCCAACAACTCCATCAATACCAGCATTTAATGGCAGATCCTTAAGAACACCCAATAATTTTCCATCTACTACACTAGATAATAAGTTGCAAGCGTTGATGCCGCTGCCGCCACCACCATTTGGTTTTGGTGAGACTCCACCGCCACCAAGAAGAGGAAGTGCAAAAACACTTGTGGATAGTAGAAAAGCAAACAGTATAACAGATTTGCTAAACATTTTTAAATTGTTGCTGTTGTATCAAATGGAACAATTATTGTTGTTAAATGATGATGCTGGAATGAAAGTTTTCATCTCACTTATATACTCACTTTTAATGATTATAGAACACAATTTTTGATCAAAATCCTAAAAAAACATTGATGATCAAGCTTAAAAAATGTTTTTGAAAATTTTGAATTAATTTAAAAAAAGTTTTGACATTTTGCACAAATACTACTACATTGTTATTCAAATCCCTCCGCTTTGCTGTTTTGAAAAAAAAACAAAAAAAAATGAAATAATTGACCAAATAACAGCTTAACACACATGCTACATTATATTTTTACATGAGATGATAAAAAATGAAAAATACGCATCATTGTTGTTATCTTCAATTTGTAAAATGTATATTTATTTATTTGCCTTGCTTCAAAAGAAGCAAAGCGTTCCAAAATTTATTTTATTTTTTGCCGAAGCAAATAATATTTACCTTTAACTTGGGTAATTAACCAACGATAAAATGGTGATCCTATTATTTATTCCAAATCAAAAAAATAACTCTCAACGAGTTGGATCCTTTCCTTTTTTTTGTCTAGAGAAGCAAAGAAAGAAAAGAAAAAGAAGAAACAAAAAAAGAAAGCAACTCCTTCTTTCAAAAAAAAGCAAACCAAAAAAATGATGATGACAAAAAAGAGCAAACATTTTTTTAACACAAAAAAAATTACTGTTACAGTATTTGTAATAATTAATTAATTAATTTTATTTTATTTATTGCTTTTTTCCTTTTTTTTAACTGCAATTTTTCCTCCTCCTCCAAAAATCACTTCTTTTTCAATGCATTTTTTTACTTTCTTTTCTTCTTTCATTTTCTCCCTTTTCATGTCTGTCAAAAAAGAAGTGCTTTTGTCGCTTGGGGTCATACCACAGTGAAAACACGCCATCCCGTCCGATCTGGCCAGTTAAGCACTGTTGGGCTCGATTAGTACTTGGATGGGAGACCTCCTGGGAATCTCGAGTGCTCCAAGCTTTTTGATATTTTTTAAATAAATTTTGTAATAATAATTGCTGTAATTGATGCTGTGTGTACTTTTATGTTTTAAAAAATGTTTGCAAATGAAAAAAAAAGAAGAAAAAAAAGGATAAAATTGTTTCTATTTTATTATTATGTACAAAAACATTAATAAATTATTAAGAAATTATGAGATACATTGTATTGTATGTATTTACAAGATAATATGATGAATGTTGTCCGTCATCTACTTTTTTAAGATACCGGCAATTCCGAGACCAAGAAGGCCCTTTCCTCCTTTGTTTCCTCCTCCCAAAAGTCCACCAAGAAGTCCTCCATCATCTCCTCCAAGAACACCTCCGAGAACACCACCGAGAAGACCATCAAGAAGTTTATTGACAACGCCATTTTCTCCTAAAAGACTTCCCAAAAGTCCATCTTTAAGAAGGCCATCTAATTGTAAAAGACCATCCAAATTGAGGAGATCATCTAAGTTAAGGGCAGATAAAAGTTCACAAAGAAGTCTATCAAGATCTGCTAAAAGTTGTTTAACGAGTTGATCAACATTTTTCAATAAATTGGATAATAAATTTCCAATGGCTTGATCTTCTTCCAATAATGTCAAAACATCATTTTGGACGATATCCTATAAATAATTTTATAATTAATATTTTTATATTTTATGTACAAAAAACTTACACCAAGTTTTTCAATGAGTTGTCCAGCTTCAGGTGAGATATCATAACCAATATTTTTTAAGGTTGTGAAGGTTGCATCAACTTTGCCTTCAACATCTTCAACAATTGATTGATATAATTGTTGTAATTTAATTGGTTTTCCCTTGATCCAGTCATCGACAGTTTGGAGAATTTCAGATTTGGTCATATTTTCATTTTTGAGAAGACCAACCAATTCATCCAATTCTTCAGTGTTGAGAGATGGAATTAAGCGTTGAAGAATTGCAATAACCTTTTCAAGAAGGGTACGAACAAGGGTAATGAGATCTCCAACAACTCCATCAATACCAGCATTTAATGGCAGATCCTTAAGAACACCCAATAATTTTCCATCTACTACACTAGATAATAAGTTGCAAGCGTTGATGCCGCTGCCGCCACCACCATTTGGTTTTGGTGAGACTCCACCGCCACCAAGAAGAGGAAGTGCAAAAACACTTGTGGATAGTAGAAAAGCAAACAGTATAACAGATTTGCTAAACATTTTTAAATTGTTGCTGTTGTATCAAATGGAACAATTATTGTTGTTAAATGATGATGCTGGAATGAAAGTTTTCATCTCACTTATATACTCACTTTTAATGATTATAGAACACAATTTTTGATCAAAATCCTAAAAAAACATTGATGATCAAGCTTAAAAAATGTTTTTGAAAATTTTGAATTAATTTAAAAAAAGTTTTGAAAAAAAAACAAAAAAAAATGAAATAATTGACCAAATAACAGCTTAACACACATGCTACATTATATTTTTACATGAGATGATAAAAAATGAAAAATACGCATCATTGTTGTTATCTTCAATTTGTAAAATGTATATTTATTTATTTGCCTTGCTTCAAAAGAAGCAAAGCGTTCCAAAATTTATTTTATTTTTTGCCGAAGCAAATAATATTTACCTTTAACTTGGGTAATTAACCAACGATAAAATGGTGATCCTATTATTTATTCCAAATCAAAAAAATAACTCTCAACGAGTTGGATCCTTTCCTTTTTTTTGTCTAGAGAAGCAAAGAAAGAAAAGAAAAAGAAGAAACAAAAAAAGAAAGCAACTCCTTCTTTCAAAAAAAAGCAAACCAAAAAAATGATGATGACAAAAAAAGAGCAAACATTTTTTTAACACAAAAAAAATTACTGTTACAGTATTTGTAATAATTAATTAATTAATTTTATTTTATTTATTGCTTTTTTCCTTTTTTTTAACTGCAATTTTTCCTCCTCCTCCAAAAATCACTTCTTTTTCAATGCATTTTTTTACTTTCTTTTCTTCTTTCATTTTCTCCCTTTTCATGTCTGTCAAAAAAGAAGTGCTTTTGTCGCTTGGGGTCATACCACAGTGAAAACACGCCATCCCGTCCGATCTGGCCAGTTAAGCACTGTTGGGCTCGATTAGTACTTGGATGGGAGACCTCCTGGGAATCTCGAGTGCTCCAAGCTTTTTGATATTTTTTAAATAAATTTTGTAATAATAATTGCTGTAATTGATGCTGTGTGTACTTTTATGTTTTAAAAAATGTTTGCAAATGAAAAAAAAAGAAGAAAAAAAAGGATAAAATTGTTTCTATTTTATTATTATGTACAAAAACATTAATAAATTATTAAGAAATTATGAGATACATTGTATTGTATGTATTTACAAGATAATATGATGAATGTTGTCCGTCATCTACTTTTTTAAGATACCGGCAATTCCGAGACCAAGAAGGCCCTTTCCTCCTTTGTTTCCTCCTCCCAAAAGTCCACCAAGAAGTCCTCCATCATCTCCTCCAAGAACACCTCCGAGAACACCACCGAGAAGACCATCAAGAAGTTTATTGACAACGCCATTTTCTCCTAAAAGACTTCCCAAAAGTCCATCTTTAAGAAGGCCATCTAATTGTAAAAGACCATCCAAATTGAGGAGATCATCTAAGTTAAGGGCAGATAAAAGTTCACAAAGAAGTCTATCAAGATCTGCTAAAAGTTGTTTAACGAGTTGATCAACATTTTTCAATAAATTGGATAATAAATTTCCAATGGCTTGATCTTCTTCCAATAATGTCAAAACATCATTTTGGACGATATCCTATAAATAATTTTATAATTAATATTTTTATATTTTATGTACAAAAAACTTACACCAAGTTTTTCAATGAGTTGTCCAGCTTCAGGTGAGATATCATAACCAATATTTTTTAAGGTTGTGAAGGTTGCATCAACTTTGCCTTCAACATCTTCAACAATTGATTGATATAATTGTTGTAATTTAATTGGTTTTCCCTTGATCCAGTCATCGACAGTTTGGAGAATTTCAGATTTGGTCATATTTTCATTTTTGAGAAGACCAACCAATTCATCCAATTCTTCAGTGTTGAGAGATGGAATTAAGCGTTGAAGAATTGCAATAACCTTTTCAAGAAGGGTACGAACAAGGGTAATGAGATCTCCAACAACTCCATCAATACCAGCATTTAATGGCAGATCCTTAAGAACACCCAATAATTTTCCATCTACTACACTAGATAATAAGTTGCAAGCGTTGATGCCGCTGCCGCCACCACCATTTGGTTTTGGTGAGACTCCACCGCCACCAAGAAGAGGAAGTGCAAAAACACTTGTGGATAGTAGAAAAGCAAACAGTATAACAGATTTGCTAAACATTTTTAAATTGTTGCTGTTGTATCAAATGGAACAATTATTGTAGGCCCTTTCCTCCTTTGTTTCCTCCTCCCAAAAGTCCACCAAGAAGTCCTCCATCATCTCCTCCAAGAACACCTCCGAGAACACCACCGAGAAGACCATCAAGAAGTTTATTGACAACGCCATTTTCTCCTAAAAGACTTCCCAAAAGTCCATCTTTAAGAAGGCCATCTAATTGTAAAAGACCATCCATTGGAAATTTATTATCCAATTTATTGAAAAATGTTGATCAATGTTAAATGATGATGCTGGAATGAAAGTTTTCATCTCACTTATATACTCACTTTTAATGATTATAGAACACAATTTTTGATCAAAATCCTAAAAAAACATTGATGATCAAGCTTAAAAAATGTTTTTGAAAATTTTGAATTAATTTAAAAAAAGTTTTGACATTTTGCACAAAT
Source organism: Panagrolaimus sp. LJ2400 (assembly GCA_024447215.1). Taxonomy (NCBI): domain Eukaryota; kingdom Metazoa; phylum Nematoda; class Chromadorea; order Rhabditida; family Panagrolaimidae; genus Panagrolaimus; species Panagrolaimus sp. LJ2400. The sequence continues at coordinate 313,914 of JAMRYA010000007.1, read as the reverse complement.
ACTACTACATTGTTATTCAAATCCCTCCGCTTTGCTGTTTTGAAAAAAAACAAAAAAATATGAAATAATTGACCAAATAACAGCTTAACACACATGCTACATTATATTTTTACATGAGATGATAAAAAATGAAAAATACGCATCATTGCTGTTATCTTCAATTTGTAAAATGTATATTTATTTATTTGCCTTGCTTCAAAAGAAGCAAAGCGTTCCAAAATTTATTTTATTTTTTGCCGAAGCAAATAATATTTACCTTTAACTTGGGTAATTAACCAACGATAAAATGGTGATCCTATTATTTATTCCAAATCAAAAAAATAACTCTCAACGAGTTGGATCCTTTCCTTTTTTTGTCTAGAGAAGCAAAGAAAGAAAAGAAAAAGAAGAAACAAAAAAAGAAAGCAACTCCTTCTTTCAAAAAAAAGCAAACCAAAAAAATGATGATGACAAAAAAAGAGCAAACATTTTTTTAAATGTTTGCTCTTTTTTCGCTTGGGGTCATACCGCAGTGAACGGTCGGTTTTTTATTTCTCTCTCTAGATTTTATTGATGCTGAATTATATATATTTTTTGCCAGGTAGCTTTGTTTTTTATACAAAATCTATGCAAATTTTTTCCTTTTTAACATCTTTTTATTAACCTTAATTAAATCTTACTTTTTCTTTTAATCTAAAACTTTTAAATCGTCGATATCGCCAACAGCGGTATCGACGATTTTACCTTAATTTGTTAAAAAAGTTAATTTTTGTATAGTTTTTTTCGGGGTTTTTTTTTCGGGTGTGGGTTTTTGTTTTTAGCTTCAATTTTCAACATCATCATTTATTATCGTTACTATTATTATTATTACTTTTACTTCTACTACAACTGCATATTATTCTTATTGATTATTAATTGGACAACGGTTTGTGCATCCGTCCTTCTTTCTCTTCTTTTTGCATTCGGTTTGTAAATTTCTCTTTGCTTGCATTGAGTCTTTTGCAAATCGATACAGCTAAATTAGGAAAAGTCGGATAAAGCACAAATCGATTTAATGGCTTCACAAGTTATAGTCCCAGATACCGAAAGATTTAGCGTTGAAGATGGAATCTTGGCTGTCCAGGTCCCTCTCGCTCGCCTTTTTGGATGCAGCTTGTGCAATGTTAAAGATTTTCGTTGCATGGGTACTTTTTCATCAGGCGAGCTTGGGACAAAGACGGTAATCAAGCATTATTTGCAAGTCCACCATATCAAAGATATTACTGTGGAATTATCTTGCAGATTTTGCACCTGGTTACCGCCTACTGGAACACATCAGCCAAGAAAATTCCTGAATCAACATGTTGCTACCGTACACCCTGGCTTTTTAGTTCAGGATCGGGAACCACTAGAATTTAAATGCCCTTATGAAGGTTGCAATGAGGAATTCCCGATTAAGCAAAGCCTTGCTTCTCATATTCCAAAGCATACCCGAGGGGCAAAAGGTGTTAAAACTGTGATAAGAAAAATTATTCCATCTGCACATGATAAAAATGAAAAAGCAAAAACTGCAAATTTATTTTCAACACAAAATGGTATTCAAAGTCAATCTTCAACTATTTCAAATGTTAGTACTATTCCACCATCAACATCATCAATATCAAAGTCATCAACTTCAAAATCAAAAACAAATGGTATTGTTTCATCAACAACATCAAGACCAACAACAAGATCTCAAAAAAGTGCTACACAAATTTCAACAAAAAGTGATGTTTCATATATAAATATTTCTTCATCTTCACACGGTACAGCCAAAGCATCATCGCCTTCATCCTCTACTATCGATCAAAGAAGAGATCGCAGCTTGGATATATCTACGCTTGCACAGCAAGATCGTCCACAGCAGATCCATCTAGATCGATTGAAGAATGATGAATGGATTGATGATGTTATTATCACTACTGTTTTACGCGAGTTAATAGAAAGTGATAATAAACTGCTGTTTGTTGATCCTATAGTTTGGAGGGTTAACCGCTCTTTTACGAGCTGGACTGCTGCTAGACGACAATTGTCGTCAAAGCTACCTACAGTACCATTTCACTCCAAAACTTGGGAAATAGCATTTATGCCTGTAAATATCAGAAATACTCATTGGACTTTAGCCGTTTTAAACAAAACAAGTAAAGTCTGCAAGTATTATGATACCTTGGCATATAGCTATACAGCAAAAGTGAAGAGAAATAATATTGAATATGTGAAACCAAAGCTTTTAGAAATTTGTAAACTTTTACTTGGATCTGATTGCATCTTCCAAATTGCAAATTCTGCTTGCTTCGTTAAACAAAGAGGGGGCGTTAATTGTGGTCCTCTTTCTTTAATGTTAGCAATTCGGATCTCTAAAGAGGAAACTCTTTGGATTTCTGAAAAAGCAGTAAGCGATTGGAGACAGCAAACATATCTCCATTTATCAGGTGAAGAGGAAGATACATTAGATGATTCTGGTACTGCTACAGCAATGGAGCCAACTAAGGATCATCCAGTATCTCCCAAAACTGCAAATCTTGTTGGTGCAAATACTACTGCGACTTCTTGTTTTTCAAGTCCTACAGTATCCCAACATGCAAGTAGTCCACAGTTGATGGATATTAAAACGCCTAAAAAGCTTTTTGATATTCCTGATACACCACAACCTGATAAGAAAAGTATTAAAAAACCTGATGTAAAAGTAAATTCTGGTAAAACAAAAAACTCTGCAAAGGGTAAAGTTACTCCAAAATTGAACACAACATTATGGCTATTAAATGCTTTGGAGTTATGGAAAGAGAAGGGTGAAAGCTGGCCATATTTTGAAGAAATTTGCAAAGCATACACAAAAATCATCAAATTTCAAGCAAAAGATAGCATCAATGCAGCTCGATCGGTTACTGATTCAATGACCATCGCCTTGCAGCAAATTGATCTTTCTTCAAGATCAGTTGCAACGCAAACAGATGGTCGAAGATTTCAACCACGAGCAAAGAAAAATGATGAAAAAGATGAACAACCTTTATGGATTTTATATAATATGAATAAGAAAGCTGCTGTAGAAAAAATTCTCAATCCACCATCATCTCAATGCGAAGTATCAATTAAAGAAATTGAAAGACATTTCAAGAAGATCAACAAGAAAGTGGATGTCAATATGAATGCTTTGAAAGATTTATTATCTGTTTTGGAAGAAATGCCACCAATTCCCATAGAATCTTTTCCCAAAAAAATTACTGCAGAAGAAGTTCTTGAAGTTTTGCGAAAATCTTCTCCCTCATCACCAGGGTCTGATCGCGTTAGCTATAAAGAACTTCTTCAAGCTGATCCAAATGGTACTGCTTTAGCTGCCATTTTTTCAATCTGTTGGGAAAGAGAAAAGGTTCCAGGGAATTGGAAATCTGCTGATACTATTCTTATTTATAAGAATGGTGATGCCAAAGATTTGTCAAACTGGCGTCCAATTTCTTTGCAATTGACCATTTACAAAGTATATTCCTCGATTATTGCTCAAAGACTTTCAACGTCCACAAAGCTGTTAAGCTGGGAACAGAAAGGATTTGTCAATAGACCTGGATGCCAGGAGAATATCCAAATTGTTAAAGAAGCAATTTCTGTTGCAAAACGAGATCATCGTTCTTTAACATTAGCTTTTCTGGATTTTGGAAATGCCTTTGGATCTCTGCCGCATATTGTATTGGTTGAAACAGCAAAAGAAATGGGACTTCCAGATAAAATGGTTAATATTCTGAAGGATATGTATTCTGCTGCTTATATGACAGTTAAGACAAAAATGGGTAAAACCACAGAAATCCCAGTTGAGGCTGGTGTTTTTCAAGGTAATCCATTATCGCCTTTACTGTTTAATATGGGCCTGGAATTATTTATTCGTGCATTTATTAGACAACATCAACGTGATGGATTTTATACAGCTGAAACATTTACATCGCTCGCTGGTTATGCAGATGATTTGGCATTGTTAGCAGGATCGGCATCAAATATGTCGAAAATGTTGCATACCGCTGAATCATTGGCCAGAACCATCGGGCTTCCATTCAAAGCTAGAAAATGTTGCATTTTAGCACTTGAAGGCGGCAAAATTGCAGCACCTGAGTACCTGCTTTGTGGGGAAAAGTTGAAAGTTTTAAAGAAGGATGAAACTGCAAAATATCTCGGCGTGGATGTGGGTTACAACATTCGGGGTGATCCACGGAAACGCATAATCGAAACAACCAAAGATTTGGTTAAGATTCGAGATTCTGAGCTAATGCCTTCTCAAAAACTTGATGCAATAAATGTCTTTCTTGTGCCAAGATTTGCATACATTATGCAAAATTCAACACCGGAAATCAAAGACTTGGCAGAAATGGATCGAGCAATAGCTTTTGCAGTGAAAAAGATCTGTCGTCTTCCTGTTTTTGGACCATCCTTATGTTACCTTTATTGCCCAATTTCATTGGGTGGTTTAGGGATTGCCAATTGTGTTGACGAATATTTGTTACAGATTTTTTCTACAACATTTAAAAGTCTCACAAATCGCGATCCAATAATGAAAGAATTTTGTATAAACAGAATAAAAAGATTAGCAAAAATATGGTGTGGATTAGAAGCAACTCCAGAAATATGTGCCAACTATCTCAACAATCAACGACCAAATGATATGGATGAATTCAAATATTATCAATATTCTCATATGGATACGTACTCAAGATTCAAAATTGCTGTGGCCAACCTACAAAAGCGTGGTTTTATGTTTGAATCATCTTTCGATGATGGGTATAGCTATTCACTAAAAGTCCAATCTCCATCCGGTGAAACTTTTAACTTTAAAAGTGGAACAAAGATGAAGATTTTTAAGACTTTAAGAAAAGCCCTTGCACAAACGTATCATACTCGCCTTGTAAATGAATATCCCGATCAAGGACGTCTGATGACGGATGTAAGTTTATCAAAACTTACAAATCAATACGTCCGAGATGGAAGATATGTCAATGTTGGAAATTTTCGTTTTGTTCATAGAGCCAGATTAAATTTGTTACCATTGGGTGGAACTCCTATGGGCCAACATCTTTCTATTCCAGAAACATGCCGTAGGTGTCATAGCTCAAAAGAAACATTAAATCATGTGCTAACTATGTGCCCGAGTAATCATGGACTTAAAACGAATCGTCATAATGCTGTACTTGATGAAATTGTAACAACTGCTATTAAAGTCAAAACAAGAAAGGGAAAACAAATCCTTCGGGAACCCCGTTTAGTACTGTCTGATAATAGCATTGCAATTCCTGATATTGTACTTCTCGACACAATTGCTAAAACAGCATCAATCATCGATATATCATGTCCTCATGAAGGTGGTCAAAATATGGAAAAAGCATTCGAAACGAAAAGAAAGAAATATGCAGATCTTGAAAAACGTTATCGATCAAATGGATACACTCCAGCATCTTATCCTATCATTATTGGAACACTTGGAACATGGATGCCTGAATCTGAAGCTGCTCTTGATGCACTAGAAATTCCACCAACAAGAAGAAATGCTCTCATTCGAAGATGCCTCAAAATTTGCTTGGAGAAATCAAGAAAGATGTATTCCAATCATGTCTATAATCCAAATGCCCATGGACTGGTTGAAGTCAAAAAATAATATAGCTGTCTTATTAGAAGTCTCATCGTGCAACAACTTTCAAGCGTGTATTACCTCAACGACCTTTTTCTTTATGAAGTTATTCTTTCTGGTAGTCGTCATATGAACTATTTCAGTAAAAATTTTAAACTGTTAGCTTATTATTTTTTGCAGCTTTTTTATTTAACAAACTGCCGAATTCATTTCAATACTGTAACTAAAATTGTACAATTTAACCATTGTCCATTGCCTATGTATTGTTTGTTTTCAATGTTTATCGCTCAAATAAACTTTTATATACTTGGATGGGAGACCTCCTGGGAATCTCGAGTGCTCCAAGCTTTTTGATATTTTTTAAATAAATTTTGTAATAATAATTGCTGTAATTGATGCTGTGTGTACTTTTATGTTTTAAAAAATGTTTGCAAATGAAAAAAAAAGAAGAAAAAAAAGGATAAAATTGTTTCTATTTTATTATTATGTACAAAAACATTAATAAATTATTAAGAAATTATGAGATACATTGTATTGTATGTATTTACAAGATAATATGATGAATGTTGTCCGTCATCTACTTTTTTAAGATACCGGCAATTCCGAGACCAAGAAGGCCCTTTCCTCCTTTGTTTCCTCCTCCCAAAAGTCCACCAAGAAGTCCTCCATCATCTCCTCCAAGAACACCTCCGAGAACACCACCGAGAAGACCATCAAGAAGTTTATTGACAACGCCATTTTCTCCTAAAAGACTTCCCAAAAGTCCATCTTTAAGAAGGCCATCTAATTGTAAAAGACCATCCAAATTGAGGAGATCATCTAAGTTAAGGGCAGATAAAAGTTCACAAAGAAGTCTATCAAGATCTGCTAAAAGTTGTTTAACGAGTTGATCAACATTTTTCAATAAATTGGATAATAAATTTCCAATGGCTTGATCTTCTTCCAATAATGTCAAAACATCATTTTGGACGATATAAAACGCTGACTTTAAAAATATTTCAGAGAAACAAGAAAAAACGAAAAAAATAATGATTTTTACTCTAAGAAAAACGACTTAATTTTTTATAACATTTTCCTCATTTTTAATAACCATGAGGATTTTCTGTAAAATAATTACTTGATTTTTTTAGTCAATTTTTGAGGAAATTTTAACACAAACTGCAATTTTTTCCTCAAATCAAATTTTGACATTTTTCAAAAATTGAGGAAAATTTTTTTTTCCTCAAGTTGAGGAGATTTTTTTTTTCCTCAAGTTGAGGAGATTTTTTTTCTCCTCAATTTTTCCTTGAGGAGGATTCGAACTTTGTACTTTTTTCTTTTCCTTGTACGAGAAACTAACGTCAAACCAGCTGAGCTATAGAGCCAATCATAGTCAAGCGATGAAAATGAAGGAAGTAAAAAAGACGTTCTCTTTTGTTGTCGCGCTTGCTTCTGTGTTGCTTTTCTTTGTTATTTTTTGTGGCAAAAATATTACTTCTTATATTTTTGTTAATAATAAATTACTAGTAATAGATAATTAAATAAATATTAATATAAAATATAGTAATTTTATAAAAATGTTGTTATTTCATTGTCATCAAAAACGGAACATTTTTAGTTATCAGATGTGCTATTTTTACTGCTGAAGAATATGTAATTGTCTATTACAGCTGGAAAGCTTGAAGTTATTTAAAAAATTTCTTTATTAAAAACTTTCTATTATTACAACATACATGCACTAATATATCAGTAACAATAATAACAACAAATTACTATATTTTATATTAATATTTATTTAATTATCTATTACTAGTAATTTATTATTAACAAAAATATAAGAAGTAATATTTTTGCCACAAAAAATAACAAAGAAAAGCAACACAGAAGCAAGCGCGACAACAAAAGAGAACGTCTTTTTTACTTCCTTCATTTTCATCGCTTGACTATGATTGGCTCTATAGCTCAGCTGGTTTGACGTTAGTTTCTCGTACAAGGAAAAGAAAAAAGTACAAAGTTCGAATCCTCCTCAAGGAAAAATTGAGGAGAAAAAAAATCTCCTCAACTTGAGGAAAAAAAAAATCTCCTCAACTTGAGGAAAAAAAAATTTTCCTCAACTTGAGGAAAAAAAAATTTTCCTCAATTTTTGAAAAATGTCAAAATTTGATTTGAGGAAAAAATTGCAGTTTGTGTTAAAATTTCCTCAAAAAAGTTAAAAACTAAAAATAATCCAAAAAATTGTAATAATTCCTCTTAAAAAATTTGAAGAGGTATTTTTGACAAAAAATATATTTTTTTATTTTAAAGAGGAAAAATCCCTATTTTTATCGTTTTTTCTTGTTTCTATAAAATATTATTAAAGTCAGCGTTTTATATCCTATAAATAATTTTATAATTAATATTTTTATATTTTATGTACAAAAAACTTACACCAAGTTTTTCAATGAGTTGTCCAGCTTCAGGTGAAATATCATAACCAATATTTTTTAAGGTTGTGAAGGTTGCACCAACTTTGCCTTCAACATCTTCAACAATTGATTGATATAATTGTTGTAATTTAATTGGTTTTCCCTTGATCCAGTCATCGACAGTTTGGAGAATTTCAGATTTGGTCATATTTTCATTTTTGAGAAGACCAACCAATTCATCCAATTCTTCAGTGTTGAGAGATGGAATTAAGCGTTGAAGAATTGCAATAACCTTTTCAAGAAGGGTACGAACAAGGGTAATGAGATCTCCAACAACTCCATCAATACCAGCATTTAATGGCAAATCCTTAAGAACACCCAATAATTTTCCATCTACTACACTAGATAATAAGTTGCAAGCGTTGATGCCGCTGCCGCCACCACCATTTGGTTTTGGTGAGACTCCACCGCCACCAAGAAGAGGAAGTGCAAAAACACTTGTGGATAGTAGAAAAGCAAACAGTATAACAGATTTGCTAAACATTTTTAAATTGTTGCTGTTGTATCAAATGGAACAATTATTGTTGTTAAATGATGATGCTGGAATGAAAGTTTTCATCTCACTTATATACTCACTTTTAATGATTATAGAACACAATTTTTGATCAAAATCCTAAAAAAACATTGATGATCAAGCTTAAAAAATGTTTTTGAAAATTTTGAATTAATTTAAAAAAAGTTTTGACATTTTGCACAAATACTACTACATTGTTATTCAAATCCCTCCGCTTTGCTGTTTTGAAAAAAAACAAAAAAATATGAAATAATTGACCAAATAACAGCTTAACACACATGCTACATTATATTTTTACATGAGATGATAAAAAATGAAAAATACGCATCATTGCTGTTATCTTCAATTTGTAAAATGTATATTTATTTATTTGCCTTGCTTCAAAAGAAGCAAAGCGTTCCAAAATTTATTTTATTTTTTGCCGAAGCAAATAATATTTACCTTTTACTTGGGTAATTAACCAACGATAAAATGGTGATCCTATTATTTATTCCAAATCAAAAAAATAACTCTCAACGAGTTGGATCCTTTCCTTTTTTTGTCTAGAGAAGCAAAGAAAGAAAAGAAAAAGAAGAAACAAAAAAAGAAAGCAACTCCTTCTTTCAAAAAAAAGCAAACCAAAAAAATGATGATGACAAAAAAAGAGCAAACATTTTTTTAACACAAAAAAAATTACTGTTACAGTATTTGTAATAATTAATTAATTTTATTTTATTTATTGCTTTTTTTCCTTTTTTTAACTGCAATTTTTCCTCCTCCTCCAAAAATCACTTCTTTTTCAATGCATTTTTTTACTTTCTTTTCTTCTTTCATTTTCTCCCTTTTCATGTCTGTCAAAAAAGAAGTGCTTTTGTCGCTTGCACGGCGTGGTAATGTTTTCTTAGCGCGAAAGAACTCCCTTTCAAATTTTTTAAGCAAAAAATTGATAATTTACAGAAACTTTAAGATACAGAATCCGCTAATAAATAATCATTTTTCATAATTTTTTTTACAACAACGCTGAAGCCAGCCTTAGTCTACCACGTAGAGTTGTTAGATAGCATCAGCGTTAAATATATAAAGCGTATGCTTGGTTTGAAACATGGTGCTAAAATCGGTGGATTCTGATGCTATTTGCATCATGCCTCTGTGGAATGTTTTTTAAATCGCGTTTTTATATTTTAATAATGTGCTTATGACATTTTTAAAGGATTTCAATTAGAGTTTTTCGAGAAAATGTTTTTAGTTCGCTTGTTTTAGCTCATTTTCTACAAGAATCGTCATCAAAGAGAAAAAAGCAGCCTAAAGAAGTCGTGCTACTTGAATAAAATACAAAATGGATATTCAACTTTATCATAAAATGTTTCATTTATCTCAGCTACAACTTCCATCAATGATTTTTGGTCCATCTGAATGTCTTCAAACTAAGCACTAATACATCTAACTTCATCATGGTCAAATACATCATTATTTTTATTGTTCTTCTTGGTATTAGTCTTTCTGTTGCAAATTCGTCTGGTAATATTGATGTACCTGGTGATACAAGAGGAAATGGATTATCATCATCATCATTAAATGAAACATCAGGTGGAAATCAAACTTGTAAATTCAATTCTGTCTGTTATTCTTATGGTGGAAGAAGTGAAGGTGGAAAATACCTGGGAATATTCGTTGGTAAATGTAATTGCAATGCATGTCTCAATTTTATCACATATATGAAGATGATTCTGCTTGTGGTGGTCTTAAAGGTTCTTGTAATTCTACTACATCTCGTTCCGACTGTATTGAAGGTAAGAGAATTTCTTCCTTAATTATATATGTGTGATATATTTGGTGCAATTTTTAGGTTATAAGGCAAATCGTTTTGCACTTTTCACTGATGCTATCTCTAAGCTTTGCAATTCTAAAGAATGCTCTGGTAATAATGGCGATGAATGCTTTGGTCTTCTATGTAATTCTGGCCGATGTTTGTGCTAAACTAATATATAATCTGTTTGATTCTAATATGTATGTTTAATTATTATTTTACCATTTTTATAACTTGCAATAAATTATTATTTATATGTATTATCGTTCACGTCTTAATTATAGTATCAAAGTATTTTTGGGAGATATTTTTTGATCTTCGCAAGGAGAGAGGTTACGGTAATTGATACATGTGTATTATGTTTTAAACTAAAAATCCATAATATCTTTTGAATTAACATTATTGTTTCATTAATTTATAGACTGCCATTAATATTAAACACTAAAAATAGATTCAGCTGTACAAAAACCATCAAATTAAGCTATAGAAATGAACAACTTGCTGACATCTTTTGTTTGCGATATTTATAGTAACTGAGACGAGAAAACGTAAATTATCTCTAATTGAATAGATAAAAAATTAACTGGAGATTATTATAAAAATATAAAAAGAAAAAATGAGTAGAGATCTTTTACGGCATGCTTCAACGAAGCTCGAAGTTCAGAAGTATTAGAACGCACATGATTTTGTTACGCACAGATCTGATCGCAACTAGCGCCATTTGGCAAAAGCTATATATGTAATAGTAGGGAATTAGTTGCTGGATGTAAGACGCCTTCGGATAAAACATTTTTTTTGTACTATAAAAAAACGAGAAAAACCGTGTTTCTTGCTCATAGATAAAAAAGATATTGAAAAATCTAAGATTTGTGCTCATAGACAAACGAAAAGATGTTCAGCTCAAAATTTTAGCGATTTTTTGAAATTGATGCTCATACCATTTTGTAATGAGCATAAAATAACAAAATTGAAGAATTTTTTTTGTTGAACTTTTTTAAACAAATTATCAAATTTGGAATGTTTTTTCTTGACAAGAAACTACCGTAATTTGTCAAATAAATTTTTTGAGCAAATTTCCAAGTGTTGGAATTTTGCTATTTTTTACACGCTATTTTTTTGAGCAAATTTCCATGTGTTGGAATTTTGCTATTTTTTTCTTAAACATTTTTCAAAAATAAATTTTTTGGATTCGAACCAGCAACATCTGGTTTCATGTTCGACAGCGCAACCGCTAAGCCAAACGCTCTTGCAAAACAAAGTTCAAAAAAAAGTTATAAGCTAGAAAAGAAAAAGGCGCGCGCTTTTTTTCTTTTCTCTTGTGTTGCGCGCGCTCAACAATTTTGCTGAAAAACGTACCTTTGTTAATTTTGGAACCCATAGTAATAAGCTTCCAAAGGCACCAAATAATGTGTAACATTTATTTGCTGAACAATTATCCAATTGTATTGCTATATTTGAGGGAATAACTGAGCAATGACTGATTGTGAAGAACAATTGGGAAATAACAGCATTTGATCTTGCCCCTGATATTTGGTCAATATTCCAGTAGCAGTGCAATTGATGATCAGTATCAGCAGCTAAATAATTAAATTATATGGAAAAAATTTTACTAATCTTACATTTTTTGTGAACAACAGCCATATTTAGACTGCACATCATTCGTAAAGGATCAACGAGTCTTTTTGTTGCATCATTTAATAAATGTGGAAATTTCGTTTTATGTTTTGACATTCCGTCATGAGCAAGTGATAAAAGCAAATTGCCTTCTTCTAATGAAACAAATTTTCGAATGTAATAATCTCTTCTGTCATTCAAAATATTTTTTCGATGATTTTTTAGATGTTTTCTTGCTTCTGCTCGTTTTGATGCTGGAAGTCTTGGATTTGCTTTTGCAATTTTTAGTTGAACACAAGTGTGACATTTTGTAAAAGAATTTGCCTAAAAATTTTGATTATTAGTTCATAAAAATTTAAAAATAGAGAATACTTTATGTATGTGAATTGTTTTATCCATTTTTTTGAATGCTTTTGTTGCGTTAGCTTTTGATTTTTCATTGAGGGATGCATGAGTCATACAGTCACTAAAATTTTCATCTATTATTTATAAAACGATATTATATATCTCTTACGTTTTTGTCATCCCAGATGGCATCAAAAATCCTGTTCCACTTGGATGGGGCTCAGCCACCGTATCGATGGCATTAATTAATTTTACAAAATTAACTGTACTTTTTGTACGTTCAAAACCTCCTCCCGTATTTCCATGGGGAAGTGCTTGCTTGATCTTTTGCATAATCAAATTTATAAAATTATCAAATCGTTCTTTTGGAATAATATATAATCGACGAAAAAATTCTTCACAAATTGAAATTCCATTGGCTTTTGGTAAAAAATTTCCATCAACAATACAAATTTCTACTAGTTTGAATTGAAATTGATTGACGGCATTATAAATACTATCATTGTCTGAGCATGTTGTTGGAATAAGTTGATGAGCTTTCATAACAAATTCACTACAAAATTTAATTTTTATTTATATCAGCTTTAGAAGACAAAATACTCACGCTGTAAATTTGAAATTGCAGTAACTGCCGCAACAAATTTTTGATAATATTTCAGTAGTTGTAGCTGGTTTTGTACTATTTGGTAATAATTTAAGATGTGATTGATATTGAATATAAACTTCATGAATTGTAGCTTTTTTTAGAAAATCCACTTTTGTTTGTGCTTCTTCCAAATATGTTTCTATTGAGCTTTTAAATGCAACACTTTCTTCATCTTCTTTATTTTCAACAGCAGTTGATAGCTTTGGTAAGTCACTAATTGAAAAATAATCATTATTAGTACTATTAATTGAATCTGACATCTGAAAATTGGAATATAACAAAATAAAAAAAGTCGAAAAGACAGTAGTGTTTATAAATTACAGACTCAAAAAATTTATCTTCCAAAATTTCAAGCCAATGACTCATGCCGCTTGCTCCAAGTCTAAAATATCAATCAATTGAATGATGGAAAAAGTCATTTGTCTGTGAAGTGACCCAATTAAAAAAGTCCCATTTTCCGTCCAAATATTTTCTTAAATTTTTGCAAACATATTATATCCGAAAAATTAATTTTTATAACAATACTGAATTGCTGAAACCTAAATTTTGTAAATCAGCGATGTCGGATGCTGATTCTTCTTTAGAAGTTTCTGCTGTACTTGAAGATGAAGAAGATGAAAATTCAGAAGTGTCAATTGCAAAATGGAATCTGGGAAAATGGCATCAACAAAAAACAGGTAAGCTTTATTCAAATTTTATATAGAAATAACAACATTGGTTTAGGAAAATCAAATATTATACATTTTGTTTTGGAGAATACTGAAATTGGTGAAACACAAGATTTGCCTGTTGCTCGGTTAGAATGGGATTTAGAAGATTTAAATCTAACTCTAACCAAGGAAAAAAAGAAAGTAAAGTTGATTGGATTTGATGTTGATGTTAAAATGATTACAGTTGAGACGAATAATTTTTCGATTCAAAATATCATTTTTTTTCAGATTGTGACAGATATTTCATATAATGGTCCATCTTCTCAATTATTACAGCTTCGAAATTTCGATACAAATGAAAATGTGGAAAATCCAACATTCGAAGAATTATTTGCATTTATTAAAAATTATCATTTTCAAATTGAAGGTTGTTTCAATAATTAATATATTTTCTAAGTTTTTCAATAATCTAAAACTTTGCATTTTTTAGAAACTCAACCATCTTCTTCTATAACCACTCCTAAAACAGATAGCAAAACCAAAAAAAGAAAACAAAAAGATTCTGAAAAAGATGGTGAAAAGGGTTCTGAAACAAAAAAGCCAAGAAATGCAACTGTGAAAGAATCTTCTGTATCTGAAATTTACAAAGATGTTTTGACTGATTTAGATTCCAAAATTTCAAAAGAACAGCATCCAAAATTTAATACTAAAACATTATCATTGGAAGTATTACAACCAAATTTTACTTTTAGAACAATATCAAAAGCTAATGTTGATTATTTCGTCGATTTAAAGAAAAAAGGAACATTTAACCCTGGTTACCCATTACTTGTCAATAAAATGAAAAATTCTGGAGAATATATAATTTTTGATGGAAATTGTCGTTTTGAAGCGACAAATGAACATAACAAAGAAGCCGATAGACCAGTTATGACCGTAATTTGCAATGTTTATGAAGATTTAAGTTTTGAACAAATGTTATTAGTGAGAAATGAAGCAAGTGAACAATCACCGAATTTTAAACAAACAATTTTACAAATGGTAAGCGATTTATATTTTTACATTTTTTGATTTTAGTTTTTAGACTAAAAATGTTTCAAAAATTATGGCCGAACGTAAAATTTCACTTCCAACAACAGCAAAAGATCAAGTGAAACTATTTGAAAAATTAATGCAAACTTATTTTCGGAATCGTTATTATCCAGTTTGCACAGATTTGCTTAGATTGCCATCAGAAATATTAGATGCCATTTATGAAACATGTTGCAATGATACCTTAATTGAACATTTACCTCTTCCATCAACATTTTGGAGCGCTTTTGCTACTGCTGCCAAGAAAGATCCAATAAAAGCATTAGAATATTTAGCTACTCTCAAATCAGAAGATGATACAAAAAAAGTTCAAAAGGTTTTATATAAACAAAAAATAGAATATTAACTCCTTTTTTAGAAACTAAATGAAATTGAACTCAATTTGTTAAATTATCTGAGCAAAAGAGCTGAACATACATATGAAACAGAAGATGAAGCAATCAAAAAATTATCTGATGGAAGAATTGTTTGCAAAGATGTTTTTGTTAAAGTTCTCCATAAAACAAAGTTTGTCTTTAGAGTAAAATTAAAATTAATTATTTAACTTTTCAAGCTTCTATCATAACAAAAGTCGTGGATCAGGAAAAAATTTTTGGGAAAATACTGCAAAAAAGATTAAAGATGAGTTGGACAAATATTTACTTTACAAAAATGCAAAATACATTGAAGAAGTTGATGAAACATTGCTTTCAAAACAAAATTTGATTATTACTGAAAATCCAACGGTTTGATTATTGTTTTCATTAAAATATTTATTTTTACTAAATATTTCAGAAATCTTTTCTTGAACTTCTAGAAAAATGTTATACAAATTATGTCATTATAATTATTGCTCTTCGTAATGAAGAAGCACCAAAATTAATAAATGTTCTACCAACTGCAGAATTTGATATCCGTGTTGAAGGATTAATAACAATTGGTTTGTTCGATAATTCGTTGGTTTTTTAACTCCTTTTTTTAGACCAGCCATTTACTTCAATACCTCGGAATACTGTAAATGCTGCACTTTATATACCAAATGCTCCAGAAACAAATAAGATGAGATTTTTCTCAGAATTAGTTATTGAAAAGAAATGTAAACTAGCATCCACCATCGATTTATATGATTCACATGAATTGGCAAAACTTGTTGAAGAATCCAATAGAGCTTTAATTCATTGTTCATCATTAAAAAGTAAGCTTAAATAAAAAATTTCATATCATAATCTTGTATTTTGTAATTTGTGTTTTAGTTGCCACTCACTTTCTGTCAAATTTGAAACATTTTAAAATGGTATATGTCACTGGAGATAAACGTCACAAGGATCTTGCTGAAACATTGTCTAAAACGAATATTGCAAATGAAACTAACGAAACAACCCTTAATTTAGATAGCACTTTGGAAGCAGAAGAAACATTACAAGATGCTGAAGAATCAATAATTCAAATATAAAAATGCAACAAAAATGTTTTTCAAATGTTTGTTTTTTGTAAAAAAAAATATAAATTTATTGAATATTCCATTTTAATTTTCAAACAAAAAAGTTAAAAAAAATTAAGCAAAAAAAGTTTTATCTTTTTCTTTCCTTTTGTTGCATGTTGGTGACCTATTTCTTTTTTTGTGTTGAGCGCGCGCAACACAAGAGAAAAGAAAAAAAGCGCGCGCCTTTTTCTTTTCTAGCTTATAACTTTTTTTTGAACTTTGTTTTGCAAGAGCGTTTGGCTTAGCGGTTGCGCTGTCGAACATGAAACCAGATGTTGCTGGTTCGAATCCAAAAAATTTATTTTTGAAAAATGTTTAAGAAAAAAATAGCAAAATTCCAACACATGGAAATTTGCTCAAAAAAATAGCGTGTAAAAAATAGCAAAATTCCAACACTTGGAAATTTGCTCAAAAAATTTATTTGACAAATTACGGTAGTTTCTTGTCAAGAAAAAACATTCCAAATTTGATAATTTGTTTAAAAAAGTTCAACAAAAAAAATTCTTCAATTTTGTTATTTTATGCTCATTACAAAATGGTATGAGCATCAATTTCAAAAAATCGCTAAAATTTTCATTGGAAAAAATTGAGCTAAAATTCTGATTTTTATCGTTTTTTTATAGCACAAAAAAAATGTTTTATCCGAAAGCGTCTTATGTCAAGACAAAAAAGAGAAAGTTTAAAAAACTAATTTTAGCAGTAATTTTTGGTAAAATCTGTAATTATTTTTTATTGTTAAAAAAATAAGAAAACTTTAAATTCCTTTTCTGTGCGAGAGTTCATATTGCATAGTTACCACGCCGTGCGCTTGGGGTCATACCACAGTGAAAACACGCCATCCCGTCCGATCTGGCCAGTTAAGCACTGTTGGGCTCGATTAGTACTTGGATGGGAGACCTCCTGGGAATCTCGAGTGCTCCAAGCTTTTTGATATTTTTTAAATAAATTTTGTAATAATAATTGCTGTAATTGATGCTGTGTGTACTTTTATGTTTTAAAAAATGTTTGCAAATGAAAAAAAAAAGAAGAAAAAAAAGGATAAAATTGTTTCTATTTTATTATTATGTACAAAAACATTAATAAATTATTAAGAAATTATGAGATACATTGTATTGTATGTATTTACAAGATAATATGATGAATGTTGTCCGTCATCTACTTTTTTAAGATACCGGCAATTCCGAGACCAAGAAGGCCCTTTCCTCCTTTGTTTCCTCCTCCCAAAAGTCCACCAAGAAGTCCTCCATCATCTCCTCCAAGAACACCTCCGAGAACACCACCGAGAAGACCATCAAGAAGTTTATTGACAACGCCATTTTCTCCTAAAAGACTTCCCAAAAGTCCATCTTTAAGAAGGCCATCTAATTGTAAAAGACCATCCAAATTGAGGAGATCATCTAAGTTAAGGGCAGATAAAAGTTCACAAAGAAGTCTATCAAGATCTGCTAAAAGTTGTTTAACGAGTTGATCAACATTTTTCAATAAATTGGATAATAAATTTCCAATGGCTTGATCTTCTTCCAATAATGTCAAAACATCATTTTGGACGATATCCTATAAATAATTTTATAATTAATATTTTTATATTTTATGTACAAAAAACTTACACCAAGTTTTTCAATGAGTTGTCCAGCTTCAGGTGAAATATCATAACCAATATTTTTTAAGGTTGTGAAGGTTGCATCAACTTTGCCTTCAACATCTTCAACAATTGATTGATATAATTGTTGTAATTTAATTGGTTTTCCCTTGATCCAGTCATCGACAGTTTGGAGAATTTCAGATTTGGTCATATTTTCATTTTTGAGAAGACCAACCAATTCATCCAATTCTTCAGTGTTGAGAGATGGAATTAAGCGTTGAAGAATTGCAATAACCTTTTCAAGAAGGGTACGAACAAGGGTAATGAGATCTCCAACAACTCCATCAATACCAGCATTTAATGGCAAATCCTTAAGAACACCCAATAATTTTCCATCTACTACACTAGATAATAAGTTGCAAGCGTTGATGCCGCTGCCGCCACCACCATTTGGTTTTGGTGAGACTCCACCGCCACCAAGAAGAGGAAGTGCAAAAACACTTGTGGATAGTAGAAAAGCAAACAGTATAACAGATTTGCTAAACATTTTTAAATTGTTGCTGTTGTATCAAATGGAACAATTATTGTTGTTAAATGATGATGCTGGAATGAAAGTTTTCATCTCACTTATATACTCACTTTTAATGATTATAGAACACAATTTTTGATCAAAATCCTAAAAAAACATTGATGATCAAGCTTAAAAAATGTTTTTGAAAATTTTGAATTAATTTAAAAAAAGTTTTGACATTTTGCACAAATACTACTACATTGTTATTCAAATCCCTCCGCTTTGCTGTTTTGAAAAAAAACAAAAAAATATGAAATAATTGACCAAATAACAGCTTAACACACATGCTACATTATATTTTTACATGAGATGATAAAAAATGAAAAATACGCATCATTGCTGTTATCTTCAATTTGTAAAATGTATATTTATTTATTTGCCTTGCTTCAAAAGAAGCAAAGCGTTCCAAAATTTATTTTATTTTTTGCCGAAGCAAATAATATTTACCTTTTACTTGGGTAATTAACCAACGATAAAATGGTGATCCTATTATTTATTCCAAATCAAAAAAATAACTCTCAACGAGTTGGATCCTTTCCTTTTTTTGTCTAGAGAAGCAAAGAAAGAAAAGAAAAAGAAGAAACAAAAAAAGAAAGCAACTCCTTCTTTCAAAAAAAAGCAAACCAAAAAAATGATGATGACAAAAAAAGAGCAAACATTTTTTTAACACAAAAAAAATTACTGTTACAGTATTTGTAATAATTAATTAATTAATTAATTAATTAATTAATTAATTAATTTTATTTTATTTATTGCTTTTTTTCCTTTTTTTAACTGCAATTTTTCCTCCTCCTCCAAAAATCACTTCTTTTTCAATGCATTTTTTTACTTTCTTTTCTTCTTTCATTTTCTCCCTTTTCATGTCTGTCAAAAAAGAAGTGCTTTTGTCGCTTGGGGTCATACCACAGTGAAAACACGCCATCCCGTCCGATCTGGCCAGTTAAGCACTGTTGGGCTCGATTAGTACTTGGATGGGAGACCTCCTGGGAATCTCGAGTGCTCCAAGCTTTTTGATATTTTTTAAATAAATTTTGTAATAATAATTGCTGTAATTGATGCTGTGTGTACTTTTATGTTGTAAAAAATGTTTGCAAATGAAAAAAAAAGAAGAAAAAAAAGGATAAAATTGTTTCTATTTTATTATTATGTACAAAAACATTAATAAATTATTAAGAAATTATTACTGAAAGATTCACTGTTGAAGATGGAATCTTGGCTGTCCAGGTCCCTCTCGCTCCCCTTTTTGGATGCAGCTTGTGCAATGTTAAAGAATTTCGTTGCATGGGTACTTTTTCATCAGGCGAGCTTGGGACAAAGACGGTAATCAAGCATTATTTGCAAGTCCACCAAATAAAAGTTATTACTGTGGAATTATCTTGCAGATTTTGCACCTGGTTACCGCCTACTGGTACACATCAGCCAAGAAAATTCCTGAATCAACATGTGGCTACCGTACACCCTGGCTTTTTAGTTCAGGATCGGGAACCACTAGAATTTAAATGTCCTTATGAAGGTTGCAATGAGGAATTCCCGATTAAGCAAAGCCTTGCTTCTCATATTCCAAAGCATACCCGAGGGGTAAAAGGTGTTAAAACTGAGATAAGAAAAATAGTTCCATCTGCACATGACAAAAATGAAAAAGCAAAACATGCAAATTTATTTTTACCTCAAAGTGCAAATCAAAGTCAATCATCAGTTATTTCAAATGCAACACAATTATCAACTTCATCAAAATCAAAGCCATCAACTTCAAATTCAACAACAACTCAATCATCAAGATCATCAAGGCCAACAACACGATCTCAAAAAAGTGCTGCACAAATTTCAAACAAAAGTGATATTTCATATATTCATATTCCTTCTTCCTCACAAAATACAGCCAAAGCATCATCGCTTTCATCCTCTAATATTGATCAAAGAAGAGATCACGGCTTGGATATATCTACGCTTGCACAGCAAGATCGTCCACAGCAGATCCATCTAGATCGATTGAAGAATGATGAATGGATAGATGACGTTATTATCACTACTGTTTTACGCGAGTTAATAGAAAGTGATAATAAACTGCTGTTTGTTGATCCTATAGTTTGGAGGGTTAATCGCTCTTTTACGAGTTGGACTGCTGCTAGACGACAATTGTCATCAAAGCTACCTACAGTACCATTTCACTCCAAAACTTGGGAAATAGCATTTATGCCTGTCAATATCAGAAATACTCATTGGACTTTAGCCGTTTTAAACAAAACAAGTAAAGTCTGCAAGTATTATGATACTTTGGCATATAGCTATACAGCAAAAGTGAAGAGAAATAATATTGAATATGTGAAACCAAAGCTTTTAGAAATTTGTAAACTTTTACTTGGATCTGATTGCATCTTCCAAATTGCGAATTCTGCTTGCTTCGTTAAACAGAGAGGGGGCGTCAATTGCGGCCCCCTTTCATTAATGTTAGCCATTCGGATTTCTAAAGGGGAAACTCTTTGGATTTCTGAAAAAGCAGTTAGCGATTGGAGACAGCAAACATATCTCCATTTATCAGGTGAAGAGGAAGATACATTAGATGATTCTGGTACTGCTACAGCAATGGAGCCAACTAAGGATCATCCAGTATCTCCCAAAACTGCAAAGCTTGTTAAATCAGATACTACTGTGACTTCTTGTTTTACAAGTCCAACAGTATCACAACAAGTAAGCGGGCAACAGTTGATGGATATTAAAACGCCTAAAAAACTTTTTGATATTCCTGATACACCAAAACCTGATAAGAAAAGTATTAAGAAGCCTGATGTAAAAGTAAATTCTGGTAAAACAAAAAACTCTGCAAAGGGTAAAGTTACACCAAAATTGAACACAACATTATGGCTTTTAAATGCTTTGGAGTTGTGGAAAGAAAAAGGTGAAAGCTGGCCATATTTTGAAGAAATTTGTAAAGCATACACGAAAATCATCAAGTTTCAATCCAAAGATAGCATTAATGCAGCTCGATCGGTTGCTGATTCAATGACCATCACCTTGCAGCAAATTGATCTAACTTCAAGATCAATTGCAACGCAAACAGATGGTCGAAGATTTCAACCCCGAGCAAAGAAAAAAGATGAAAAAGATGATCAACCATTATGGATTTTATATAATATGAATAAGAAAGCTGCTGTTGAAAAGATTTTGAATCCACCATCAAGTCAATGTGATATTTCAATTAAAGAAATAGAACGTCATTTTAAGAAAATCAACAAGAAAGTGGATGTCAACACAAATGCTTTAAAAGATTTATTAACTGTTTTGGAAGATATGCCACCAATTCCCATCGAATCTTTTCCACAAAAAATCACTGCAGAAGAAGTTCTTGAAGTTTTGCGTAAATCTTCTCCCTCATCACCAGGGTCTGATCGCGTTAGCTACAAAGAACTTCTTCAAGCTGATCCAAATGGTACTGCTTTAGCTGCCATCTTCTCAATTTGTTGGGAAAGGGAAAAGGTTCCAGGGAATTGGAAATCAGCTGATACTATTCTTATTTATAAGAATGGTGATGCCAAAGATTTGTCAAACTGGCGTCCAATTTCTTTGCAATTAACCATATACAAAGTATATTCCTCGATTATTGCTCAAAGACTTTCAACGTCCACAAAGCTGTTAAGCTGGGAACAGAAAGGATTTGTCAATAGACCTGGATGCCAAGAGAATATCCAAATTGTTAAAGAAGCCATCGCTGTTGCAAAACGAGATCATCGCTCTTTAACATTAGCTTTTCTGGATTTTGGAAATGCCTTTGGATCTCTGCAGCATATTGTATTGGTTGAAACAGCAAAGGAAATGGGACTTCCAGATAAAATGGTTAATATTCTGAAGGATATGTATTCTGCTGCTTATATGACAGTAAAGACAAAAATGGGTAAAACCACAGAAATCCCAGTTGAGGCTGGTGTTTTTCAAGGTAATCCTTTATCGCCTTTACTGTTTAATATGGGCCTGGAATTATTTATTCGTGCATTTATTAAACAACATCAACGTGATGGATTTTATACAGCTGAAACATTTACATCGCTCGCTGGTTATGCAGATGATTTGGCATTGTTAGCAGGATCGGCATCAAATATGTCGAAAATGTTACATACCGCTGAATCATTGGCCAAAACCATCGGGCTTCCATTCAAAGCTAGAAAATGTTGCATTTTAGCACTTGAAGGCGGCAAAATTGTATCACCTGAGTACCTGCTTTGTGGGGAAAAGTTGAAAGTTTTAAAAAAGGATCAAACAGCAAGATATCTCGGCGTGGATGTGGGTTACAACATTCGGGGTGATCCACGGAAGCGCATAATCGAAACAACCAAAGATTTGGTTAAGATTCGAGATTCTGAGCTAATGCCTTCACAAAAACTGGATGCAATAAATGTCTTTCTTGTGCCAAGATTTGCATACATTATGCAAAATTCAACACCGGAAATCAAAGACTTGGCAGAAATGGATCGAGCAATAGCTTTTGCAGTGAAAAAGATTTGTCGTCTTCCAGTTTTTGGACCATCATTATGTTACCTTTATTGCCCGATTCCATTGGGTGGTTTAGGGATTGCCAATTGTGTAGACGAATATTTGTTACAGATTATATCTACAACATTTAAAAGTCTCACAAATCGCGATCCAATAATGAAAGAATTTTGTATAAAGAGAATAAAAAGATTAGCAAAAATTTGGTGTGGACTTGAAGCAACTCCAGAAATATGTGCCAACTATCTCAACAATCAACGACCAAATGATATGGATGAATTCAAATATTATCAATATTCTCATATGGATACTTATTCAAGATTCAAAATTGCTGTCTCCAACTTACAAAAGCGAGGTTTTATGTTTGAATCATCTTTCGATGATGGGTATAGCTATTCACTAAAAGTCCAATCTCCATCCGGTGAAACTTTTAACTTTAAAAGTGGAACCAAGATGAAGATTTTTAAGACTTTAAGAAAAGCCCTTGCACAAACGTATCATACTCGCCTTGTAAATGAATATCCCGATCAAGGACGTCTGATGACTGATGTAAGTTTATCAAAACTTACAAATCAATACGTCCGAGATGGAAGATATGTCAATGTTGGAAACTTTCGTTTTGTTCATAGAGCCCGATTAAATTTGTTACCACTGGGTGGAACTCCTATGGGCCAACATCTTTCTATTCCAGAAACATGCCGTAGGTGTCATAGCTCAAAAGAAACATTAAATCATGTGCTAACTATGTGCCCGAGTAATCATGGACTTAAAACAAATCGTCATAATGCTGTACTTGATGAAATTGTAACAACTGCTATTAAAGTCAAAACAAGAAAGGGAAAACAAATCCTTCGGGAACCCCGTTTAGTACTGTCTGATAATAGCATTGCAATTCCTGATATTATACTTCTCGACACAATTGCTAAAACATCATCAATCATCGATATATCATGTCCTCATGAAGGTGGTCAAAATATGGAAGCAGCATTCGAAGCCAAAAGAAAGAAATATGCAGTTCTTGAACAACGCTATCGATCAAATGGATACACTCCAGCATCTTATCCTATCATTATTGGAACACTTGGAACATGGATGCCTGAATCTGAAGCTGCACTTGATAAACTTGAAATTCCACCAACAAGAAGAAATGCTCTCATCCGAAGATGCCTCAAAATTTGCCTGGAGAAATCAAGAAAAATGTATTCCAATCATGTCTACAATCCAAATCAACATGGACTGATTGAAGTCAAAAAAGAATAAAGCTATCTTATGTGAAGTCTCATCGTGCATCAATTTCAACGCGTGTATTACCTCAACAACCTTTTTCCTTTTAAAGTCATTCTTTCTGGTAGTCGTCAAATGAACTATTTCAGTAAAAATTTTAAACTGTTAGCTTTTTATTTTTTGTAGTCTTTTTTATTTAAAAAACTGCCGAATTCATTTCAATACTGTTACTAAAATTGTACAATTTAACCATTGTCCATTGCCTATGTATTGTTTGTTTTCAATGTTTATCGCTCAAATAAACTTTTATATACTTGGATGGGAGACCTCCTGGGAATCTCGAGTGCTCCAAGCTTTTTGATATTTTTTAAATAAATTTTGTAATAATAATTGCTGTAATTGATGCTGTGTGTACTTTTATGTTTTAAAAAATGTTTGCAAATGAAAAAAAAAGAAGAAAAAAAAGGATAAAATTGTTTCTATTTTATTATTATGTACAAAAACATTAATAAATTATTAAGAAATTATGAGATACATTGTGTTGTATGTATTTACAAGATAATATGATGAATGTTGTCCGTCATCTACTTTTTTAAGATACCGGCAATTCCGAGACCAAGAAGGCCCTTTCCTCCTTTGTTTCCTCCTCCCAAAAGTCCACCAAGAAGTCCTCCATCATCTCCTCCAAGAACACCTCCAAGAACACCACCGAGAATACCATCAAGAAGTTTATTGACAACGCCATTTTCTCCTAAAAGACTTCCCAAAAGTCCATCTTTAAGAAGGCCATCTAATTGTAAAAGACCATCCAAATTGAGGAGATCATCTAAGTTAAGGGCAGATAAAAGTTCACAAAGAAGTCTATCAAGATCTGCTAAAAGTTGTTTAACGAGTTGATCAACATTTTTCAATAAATTGGATAATAAATTTCCAATGGCTTGATCTTCTTCCAATAATGTCAAAACATCATTTTGGACGATATCCTATAAATAATTTTATAATTAATAATATTTTTATATTTTATGTACAAAAAACTTACACCAAGTTTTTCAATGAGTTGTCCAGCTTCAGGTGAGATGTCATAACCAATATTTTTTAAGGTTGTGAAGGTTGCATCAACTTTGCCTTCAACATCTTCAACAATTGATTGATATAATTGTTGTAATTTAATTGGTTTTCCCTTGATCCAGTCATCGACAGTTTGGAGAATTTCAGATTTGGTCATATTTTCATTTTTGAGAAGACCAACCAATTCATCCAATTCTTCAGTGTTGAGAGATGGAATTAAGCGTTGAAGAATTGCAATAACCTTTTCAAGAAGGGTACGAACAAGGGTAATGAGATCTCCAACAACTCCATCAATACCAGCATTTAATGGCAAATCCTTAAGAACACCCAATAATTTTCCATCTACTACACTAGATAATAAGTTGCAAGCGTTGATGCCGCTGCCGCCACCACCATTTGGTTTTGGTGAAACTCCACCGCCACCAAGAAGAGGAAGTGCAAAAACACTTGTGGATAGTAGAAAAGCAAACAGTATAACAGATTTGCTAAACATTTTTAAATTGTTGCTGTTGTATCAAATGGAACAATTATTGTTGTTAAATGATGATGCTGGAATGAAAGTTTTCATCTCACTTATATACTCACTTTTAATGATTATAGAACACAATTTTTGATCAAAATCCTAAAAAAACATTGATGATCAAGCTTAAAAAATGTTTTTGAAAATTTTGAATTAATTTAAAAAAAGTTTTGACATTTTGCACAAATACTACTACATTGTTATTCAAATCCCTCCGCTTTGCTGTTTTGAAAAAAAACAAAAAAATATGAAATAATTGACCAAATAACAGCTTAACACACATGCTACATTATATTTTTACATGAGATGATAAAAAATGAAAAATACGCATCATTGCTGTTATCTTCAATTTGTAAAATGTATATTTATTTATTTGCCTTGCTTCAAAAGAAGCAAAGCGTTCCAAAATTTATTTTATTTTTTGCCGAAGCAAATAATATTTACCTTTAACTTGGGTAATTAACCAACGATAAAATGGTGATCCTATTATTTATTCCAAATCAAAAAAATAACTCTCAACGAGTTGGATCCTTTCCTTTTTTTGTCTAGAGAAGCAAAGAAAGAAAAGAAAAAGAAGAAACAAAAAAAGAAAGCAACTCCTTCTTTCAAAAAAAAGCAAACCAAAAAAATGATGATGACAAAAAAAGAGCAAACATTTTTTTAACACAAAAAAAATTACTGTTACAGTATTTGTAATAATTAATTAATTAATTAATTAATTAATTAATTAATTAATTAATTTTATTTTATTTATTGCTTTTTTTCCTTTTTTTAACTGCAATTTTTCCTCCTCCTCCAAAAATCACTTCTTTTTCAATGCATTTTTTTACTTTCTTTTCTTCTTTCATTTTCTCCCTTTTCATGTCTGTCAAAAAAGAAGTGCTTTTGTCGCTTGGGGTCATACCACAGTGAAAACACGCCATCCCGTCCGATCTGGCCAGTTAAGCACTGTTGGGCTCGATTAGTACTTGGATGGGAGACCTCCTGGGAATCTCGAGTGCTCCAAGCTTTTTGATATTTTTTAAATAAATTTTGTAATAATAATTGCTGTAATTGATGCTGTGTGTACTTTTATGTTTTAAAAAATGTTTGCAAATGAAAAAAAAAGAAGAAAAAAAAGGATAAAATTGTTTCTATTTTATTATTATGTACAAAAACATTAATAAATTATTAAGAAATTATGAGATACATTGTGTTGTATGTATTTACAAGATAATATGATGAATGTTGTCCGTCATCTACTTTTTTAAGATACCGGCAATTCCGAGACCAAGAAGGCCCTTTCCTCCTTTGTTTCCTCCTCCCAAAAGTCCACCAAGAAGTCCTCCATCATCTCCTCCAAGAACACCTCCGAGAACACCACCGAGAAGACCATCAAGAAGTTTATTGACAACGCCATTTTCTCCTAAAAGACTTCCCAAAAGTCCATCTTTAAGAAGGCCATCTAATTGTAAAAGACCATCCAAATTGAGGAGATCATCTAAGTTAAGGGCAGATAAAAGTTCACAAAGAAGTCTATCAAGATCTGCTAAAAGTTGTTTAACGAGTTGATCAACATTTTTCAATAAATTGGATAATAAATTTCCAATGGCTTGATCTTCTTCCAATAATGTCAAAACATCATTTTGGACGATATCCTATAAATAATTTTATAATTAATAATATTTTTATATTTTATGTACAAAAAACTTACACCAAGTTTTTCAATGAGTTGTCCAGCTTCAGGTGAGATGTCATAACCAATATTTTTTAAGGTTGTGAAGGTTGCATCAACTTTGCCTTCAACATCTTCAACAATTGATTGATATAATTGTTGTAATTTAATTGGTTTTCCCTTGATCCAGTCATCGACAGTTTGGAGAATTTCAGATTTGGTCATATTTTCATTTTTGAGAAGACCAACCAATTCATCCAATTCTTCAGTGTTGAGAGATGGAATTAAGCGTTGAAGAATTGCAATAACCTTTTCAAGAAGGGTACGAACAAGGGTAATGAGATCTCCAACAACTTCATCAATACCAGCATTTAATGGCAAATCCTTAAGAACACCCAATAATTTTCCATCTACTACACTAGATAATAAGTTGCAAGCGTTGATGCCGCTGCCGCCACCACCATTTGGTTTTGGTGAAACTCCACCGCCACCAAGAAGAGGAAGTGCAAAAACACTTGTGGATAGTAGAAAAGCAAACAGTATAACAGATTTGCTAAACATTTTTAAATTGTTGCTGTTGTATCAAATGGAACAATTATTGTTGTTAAATGATGATGCTGGAATGAAAGTTTTCATCTCACTTATATACTCACTTTTAATGATTATAGAACACAATTTTTGATCAAAATCCTAAAAAAACATTGATGATCAAGCTTAAAAAATGTTTTTGAAAATTTTGAATTAATTTAAAAAAAGTTTTGACATTTTGCACAAATACTACTACATTGTTATTCAAATCCCTCCGCTTTGCTGTTTTGAAAAAAAACAAAAAAATATGAAATAATTGACCAAATAACAGCTTAACACACATGCTACATTATATTTTTACATGAGATAATAAAAAATGAAAAATACGCATCATTGCTGTTATCTTCAATTTGTAAAATGTATATTTATTTATTTGCCTTGCTTCAAAAGAAGCAAAGCGTTCCAAAATTTATTTTATTTTTTGCCGAAGCAAATAATATTTACCTTTAACTTGGGTAATTAACCAACGATAAAATGGTGATCCTATTATTTATTCCAAATCAAAAAAATAACTCTCAACGAGTTGGATCCTTTCCTTTTTTTGTCTAGAGAAGCAAAGAAAGAAAAGAAAAAGAAGAAACAAAAAAAGAAAGCAACTCCTTCTTTCAAAAAAAAGCAAACCAAAAAAATGATGATGACAAAAAAAGAGCAAACATTTTTTTAACACAAAAAAAATTACTGTTACAGTATTTGTAATAATTAATTAATTAATTAATTAATTAATTTTATTTTATTTATTGCTTTTTTTCCTTTTTTTAACTGCAATTTTTCCTCCTCCTCCAAAAATCACTTCTTTTTCAATGCATTTTTTTACTTTCTTTTCTTCTTTCATTTTCTCCCTTTTCATGTCTGTCAAAAAAGAAGTGCTTTTGTCGCTTGGGGTCATACCACAGTGAAAACACGCCATCCCGTCCGATCTGGCCAGTTAAGCACTGTTGGGCTCGATTAGTACTTGGATGGGAGACCTCCTGGGAATCTCGAGTGCTCCAAGCTTTTTGATATTTTTTAAATAAATTTTGTAATAATAATTGCTGTAATTGATGCTGTGTGTACTTTTATGTTTTAAAAAATGTTTGCAAATGAAAAAAAAAGAAGAAAAAAAAGGATAAAATTGTTTCTATTTTATTATTATGTACAAAAACATTAATAAATTATTAAGAAATTATGAGATACATTGTGTTGTATGTATTTACAAGATAATATGATGAATGTTGTCCGTCATCTACTTTTTTAAGATACCGGCAATTCCGAGACCAAGAAGGCCCTTTCCTCCTTTGTTTCCTCCTCCCAAAAGTCCACCAAGAAGTCCTCCATCATCTCCTCCAAGAACACCTCCAAGAACACCACCGAGAATACCATCAAGAAGTTTATTGACAACGCCATTTTCTCCTAAAAGACTTCCCAAAAGTCCATCTTTAAGAAGGCCATCTAATTGTAAAAGACCATCCAAATTGAGGAGATCATCTAAGTTAAGGGCAGATAAAAGTTCACAAAGAAGTCTATCAAGATCTGCTAAAAGTTGTTTAACGAGTTGATCAACATTTTTCAATAAATTGGATAATAAATTTCCAATGGCTTGATCTTCTTCCAATAATGTCAAAACATCATTTTGGACGATATCCTATAAATAATTTTATAATTAATAATATTTTTATATTTTATGTACAAAAAACTTACACCAAGTTTTTCAATGAGTTGTCCAGCTTCAGGTGAGATGTCATAACCAATATTTTTTAAGGTTGTGAAGGTTGCATCAACTTTGCCTTCAACATCTTCAACAATTGATTGATATAATTGTTGTAATTTAATTGGTTTTCCCTTGATCCAGTCATCGACAGTTTGGAGAATTTCAGATTTGGTCATATTTTCATTTTTGAGAAGACCAACCAATTCATCCAATTCTTCAGTGTTGAGAGATGGAATTAAGCGTTGAAGAATTGCAATAACCTTTTCAAGAAGGGTACGAACAAGGGTAATGAGATCTCCAACAACTCCATCAATACCAGCATTTAATGGCAAATCCTTAAGAACACCCAATAATTTTCCATCTACTACACTAGATAATAAGTTGCAAGCGTTGATGCCGCTGCCGCCACCACCATTTGGTTTTGGTGAAACTCCACCGCCACCAAGAAGAGGAAGTGCAAAAACACTTGTGGATAGTAGAAAAGCAAACAGTATAACAGATTTGCTAAACATTTTTAAATTGTTGCTGTTGTATCAAATGGAACAATTATTGTTGTTAAATGATGATGCTGGAATGAAAGTTTTCATCTCACTTATATACTCACTTTTAATGATTATAGAACACAATTTTTGATCAAAATCCTAAAAAAACATTGATGATCAAGCTTAAAAAATGTTTTTGAAAATTTTGAATTAATTTAAAAAAAGTTTTGACATTTTGCACAAATACTACTACATTGTTATTCAAATCCCTCCGCTTTGCTGTTTTGAAAAAAAACAAAAAAATATGAAATAATTGACCAAATAACAGCTTAACACACATGCTACATTATATTTTTACATGAGATAATAAAAAATGAAAAATACGCATCATTGCTGTTATCTTCAATTTGTAAAATGTATATTTATTTATTTGCCTTGCTTCAAAAGAAGCAAAGCGTTCCAAAATTTATTTTATTTTTTGCCGAAGCAAATAATATTTACCTTTAACTTGGGTAATTAACCAACGATAAAATGGTGATCCTATTATTTATTCCAAATCAAAAAAATAACTCTCAACGAGTTGGATCCTTTCCTTTTTTTGTCTAGAGAAGCAAAGAAAGAAAAGAAAAAGAAGAAACAAAAAAAGAAAGCAACTCCTTCTTTCAAAAAAAAGCAAACCAAAAAAATGATGATGACAAAAAAAGAGCAAACATTTTTTTAACACAAAAAAAATTACTGTTACAGTATTTGTAATAATTAATTAATTAATTAATTAATTAATTAATTAATTTTATTTTATTTATTGCTTTTTTTCCTTTTTTTAACTGCAATTTTTCCTCCTCCTCCAAAAATCACTTCTTTTTCAATGCATTTTTTTACTTTCTTTTCTAAGTGGGTTGTTTGTGTTGCACATGGTTTTTTAACATTCATGCGCCGTTAAAGAGGAAAAGAAAATAAGAGATATAATAGAGTAAAGTTCACTGTGTTGCGTGTTCTTATATCTTAAGTTTAACACGTATTTTTCTCATTTTCAAGAAATATGCTCAATTCCTTGCTATTTTTTTCACCTTTCTGTCTTGCATCTTGAATGATAAAATTTGGAGGTTTAATGATCGTTTTGTCCCATTGTTCAGGTATATGTACAAAACGACATTTTACCAAAATTTTGAAGCTTGTTAAACTTGTCAAATATTTTTCACTTAATTGAGCATAAAACGAACACCATACAAACAAGCAGATAAAATTCTGCCAAGTTAAAGATTTTTGACAAAATTAATTTGGGCTACTATAATTAGAAAAGTGACAAGTAATATCCATTGACATAAACATCGTCGAAAAAGTTGTGTATAACAAAATAGTCTACATTCCATATTAATTTTTGATAGAAGATTTAGCAGTTTTAGGGGCGGAATTACTTGTGGAGTTAAAACGAATAATGGTGTTAAAGCTAATTTGCTTTAACTTTAACACCATTTTTTGATTTTTATTGAAAAATTTCAAACTATTTGTAATCCGAGTGTCGCAAAGGGTGTCACATTTTGAATTCTGAAAAATTTTGGCATTATGGAAAGATAAATGAGGGAAGATATAAATAAGAAAATAACATATTTACGACGTTTTAAGAAAATCTTTCAAATTTTAGTTTTATTTTAAAAAATTAAGATATAGGGCGCTTTTGTGCCTTCCGTTGCTCGAAATTTACAATGTTTTTTTTTATTTTTGCCGAATACTTCAAAGAACTGCCGCCGCACAATTTGTTTTTGTATAAGGCGATGCCATCTGTGTATTACACTCCTTAAAGTTATGTAAGGAAATCAATAAATCAATATCTTTGATGATATTATAACAGCATCCTTTTATTGACGATGAACAAAAAAACACATTAAAAAAGAGAAGAAGTTTAACAGTCTTTTTTTGCTGTTTTTATGAAAAAGCTTTTCTTTGCTAAAAATATTTTTTTTATTTACGAAAAATTTCTTTTTTGTACTGAAAAGCAATGGAAGGACGTTTACTTGAAGATGTTTTAATAGTCATACTTCATTTTATTTATAATTATGGAAAGTATATTTATTATGTTTTTGTTGCAATTATTGCGCTAACTATGGCTTTTATACCATTTGAAGAGCCACTTTCAATCATTGCCTCAAATATTGCTGCATAGGATGTTGATTCATGGCAAGAGCTACTTTTAACATTTAGAATATTCTCTTTAAGATATTTTTCTTATTGGCTTCCATCGCTATGGATAAAACAACGAAACTTAATTTACTTTTTTATTAGTTTTTCAAAGCTTCAATGTATTTTTTTTTCAATGTACATTTTTAGCACCAGAAAAAGTTTATTTTGAATGGAAAAACAGAAACTGGAAAGTGCTAATTCTTCGTGGACTTATTTATCTCTTTGCGACATATTTTTTTCCAAATACATTTGAAATTATCAAATATTATCTTCTTTCATTATTTCTTAGAGCGTTATATGATCATTACAAGCACTTTTATTGTTCATATGACACAAGCTTCAACTTTCATTCTCTTCCATTTCCAATTCAACAAGATTTTATGAAGTTCAAACACCGGTTATGAAATTATGAAAACTCGAATATTAAATGCATATTTTAATCGAGCAATGATCTCATATTACAAAGAATTACCTGTTGATAGATTATATTTGAGAAATGCTGCAACGTGTCATAAGCTGCATTATAATTTTGCATATCAAACACATCAACAACAATTACAACAACCATATATGCCTATTTTGACACTTTGCTGCAGCACTCATGTAAAATGTAAATGCCCCATTTTGCTGTTAAAAAAAGAAAAAATTATTCATGCAATTTACGCAAAATTTTTATCAAAAGGAAGTTTTTCAACTTTTATTCCACGTTTTGATTATTCAAACGTAAAACTTTTGGTTTTGCTAATATGTGATTTAAGTGCTAACGATTTCGCGATGATCTCTCAAATGAAGTTAAATTCAATTATTTTATCTTTAGATTATGATGAGATGACGTTTGACGATAAAATGATTGATGTTTTGCCTGCAATTATTGGTATTCCACATTTGAGATAATTTTCACTCAAATTCTGAGGGGAACTTTTTTTTTCCGGCTTTTATGCAAATTTTTCATTTCTTTTGCTCATGTGCTAATAAAATGCCCTCTTCAAATTGCCACTATTCAGATAACTCAAACTTTTTCTTACTAAATCTTCAAATTACATACTTCAACAAGTCACCGTTTATAAAGTTTAAATTCTTTTTAGAGTTCATTATACAGTCGAACCTCGTTATAGTGCGGTTCAAGGGACCGTGATAAAACCGCACTATAGAGAGGTCCGCAGTATAACGAGGTTCAATGTTTTTGGCTATTTTTTTAAAAAATGTTTATTATTAAATCAACTAACATAAGCAATAACATATATAAACCACATTTATGACAAAAATTGATCAATTGTTGCTTGAACAGCATTCTTCCTTTGTTCTTGATATAAAACTTCTTCGAAATAATTACAACATTCTATAGCTTTTGGATCACTAATATTTTCTTCTACATATCTTCGAAGAGCATCAAATCCGTGATAAGCGTCTTTTCGTGTCATAGGTGGCAATGGTGTATCTTCAATTATTTCATCATCACTAACGGCTTCTTCTTGAGCATTCTCACGAGCTGCTTCGGCAATTTCTTCCAAAGACAAATTATCATTTGTTATCAAATCACTATCAACATTCAAATAATCGACATAGGTAATGCTTTCATCAATTTCTTCTTGAGCACGAAGTTCTTCCCATAACCGAACAATATCTTCTTCTTCAGAATTAGTTGTTTCAACTATCTAAAAAACAAGAAATTAAAGTAAAAAATATATACTAGTATTACCTCGCAAGAGAATCCAGCCTTTCTGAAACAGTTATGCAAAGTTTCTTGTTTAACTTGTTTCCATGCTTGGTGAAGTAAATTTATGGCATTAAGCAAATTGATTTCATAAATGGTTTTATTTTCTAAAGCAGCAATTCGTCGACGAAGCACAAGCTTTCGATAATGTACTTTTAAATTTTTGATAATTCCTTGATCCATAGGTTGGATTTCAGCAGTCGCATTCGGTAAAAAAAATTGTAAATTAATATTTGAGAGCTTTACTTTAGGATGTGCGGAGCAATTATCAATGAAAAGAAGAATCTTTCTTTTTTGTTGGATGAGTTTATTATCCCATTTTTTTAACCACTTTTCGAAAATAACTCCTAAAATACAGTAATCATCACGATGAAAATGAAATGGGAAATATACCTGTCATCCATGCCTTCTTATTAGCATCATATTGCAATGGAATTTTAGCATTTTTAAAACAACGTGGTTTTAAAGATTTCCCAATGACAAGCAAAGGTAACTTTTCAGTGCCACTCATGTTTGAACCGACAAGAACCGTGATTCTGTCTTTGCTAAGTTTACCATTGGTGCATTTATCACCTTTGAACGTCATTGTTTTACTGGGTAGAACTTTCCAGAATAAACCAGTTTCATCAACATTAAAAACATCGTCTTCACTATATTCAGATAACAAAGGTAACAAAATATTTGAACGATAATCACCAACGGCTGTAACATCAACTGCACCAGCTTCACCTTGAGCTTCTTTAAATACTATTCCATGTCGCTTCTTGAAATTTTCAAGCCATCCATTACTAGCCACAAATTCATTGACATTAAGCAATATAGCCAAAGCAGCAGCTTTCTCCTAAAAAATAGCAATGAAAACTTAGCGTTAGTCATAAATTACATACCTTTAGCAATGGCCCATCTACAGAGACATTTTGACTTCTAACCTGTTTTAACCACAAAATCATAGCCTTTTCTAATTCAGGATATTGAGCACCTCTCATTTTACTATTCTTTCCATTTGCACCTTCATTTAAAGCTTGTGTAATTCGTTTTTTATTTTTAATCATCGCTCTAATTGTTGATTCTGGACAATTGTATTCTTTTGATAATTCTGCTATCTTTCTTTTTTTTGATTCTTCGATAATTTTTTGCTTTTCAGCTAAAGTATATGTATGTCGTTTTCGTTTTTGCGGATTAGAATCCATTTTATAACAAAATTGTTGTAATTTTTTTTAAAAAAAGAAAAGAAATTTAAAGGATCTAACAAAGTTTTTTTTTCTTCGCACTTTCGAAATGCATTGTTCTTTTTTTGCACCATGTTTGGCAGACAAAGAAAGTCGCGTCGAAAGTTTTACAGATGTTTACCTGCAAACATATTGAAAACAGTGTGAAAAACATTGAAGACAAATTAAAAAAAATGTAAAGCAATATAACGAGGTCAATTTCCCTTATAATTTTTCGAAGGGACCGCACAAAAACCGCACTATAGAGAGGTTTGCATTATAACAAGGTGCATTATAACGAAGTCTGTATTAAGTCATTTCCTTAAGACATTTGCCGGGACCGCACAAAAACCGCAGTATAGAGAGGTTCGCACTATAACGAGGCGCACTATAACGAGGTTCGACTGTATTGGTGAATGTATAAATCCTGATGAAGTTGAAATTTATCTTGTCAAATGGGTACTAGAAAATGGCTATGTTCAATCCTTAGCTTTTACTACAGAATTTCCTGAACAATCAATCACCTTCAAAAGTTCATTGGATATTAATATATTTGAAGTTCCTGATAATTAAGAAGATTACGTACATGGAAATTTTTAAACTAGTCGAAAAATGCATAACTTTTTTTTATGTTTTGAATTAAAAGTCTTCATTGCTTGGGATGGAACAAATCTTCAATGTTTTTTTACTTGTTTTATATTTTACAGAAGAAATAACATGTTACATCAAAATGTATGAAAGAAATTCTATCCACTGTCGAAATTTTTATTTATGTGTGGCAATGGAAACGATAAAACAGAGTGTGACACATTTAATGATAGCCTTCGAAAACAATGACCTTTTAAGCCAGAATGATGTTAGATTCTTGTTGGTAAATTATTAATATTAATCAAAAAAATTGTTATTATATGCCAATGTTTTCTGGAACCAGGTTTTTTGCTAGTCACTTCAGATATAGCAAATACGTGTATGTTATGGGGGAACACAATTCTGTTTACTAAGAATTTTAGCTGGGAAGGTGCAAACACTAATTTGTTGTTATCAAATGTTGGAGTAATTAAAATTCGCGTCTGGCGTCAAATTAATTGCATATCTGAACAATAAATAGAATGAAAATATTTATTTACTACAAAAACAATCACTGTACGTACAACTATGCCTAGAATAAGAGCTAAACGTATTCTCTGAGAGTTTGCCATCAAGTATGTTTTTAATGAAACTGTGCGTCTGTCTCTCACATGAAAAACCTAATGAAAAAACAGCAGGACATTTGGCTTTTTTAACTTGCAAATACCCAAAAATTTATTGATCACTCAAAATCAGTTTTTCTGTTTTGTTGTAATTTATTTGGCACATTTAAAACCAAAATTTAATTATGAGTGATAATCATCAAATTTATACCTTTAGTTCACCACGTCGTCAAGTTTTATCATTCCCACCAGATGTTATTTCCTATATAATCAATAATCCACCTGGACTTGAAAAACTTCAACAAACATGTAAATATTTTTTCTCAAAACTCAATGTGCTAATTATAAAGCATTATGGATATTTAAAGGATGGCATTTTATCTATTGATGACTATAAAAAACGCCAAAGACTGGAAGTCAAAGTTGCAGTTAAGAAGACAAATGCTAGGTTTTGGTTTGTTAATGAACTGATTATTTCATGTCGATTACCACAAAATTTTGCTCAAATTTATCGCTGCTCTGTTTGCAGCCTTACAATAGAAGGTATTGTTTTATCGCTAACAGAATTTGAAATCCTTACATCAGAAAATAGAGTAAAAGAATTACAGTTTTATGATTCGTATATTCGTTATTATGATCCCACACATGTTACGCTTGATGTTGTACTTCAAAGGCTACCGAATGTTGAAGATCTTTGTTATCGAAATAGAAATGAAATTTTTTTATCAACAACTCTTCAGAAAATGGCACAAAGTTCCATTTGTAGTAAGCTAAAAGATTGTGTACTTTTTATTATTCAAATTTGTCCTAATTTTGATCCATATTTATTTTGTCAATTTTTTGTGCAACATCCAACATGCTCCTTCAGAATTTATATCAAAAATCAACAATGTTATGAAATAAAAAGAAGCATAGAAGCAGCATTGGCACAGACTAATAACAGTATAGATGTTACAGTTTGTGCTAGTTTAAACTAAAAAACTGAACTTATTGTTTTTTTAAATTTAAATTGTTTGATGTGATTTTTAAAATCTTAAAAATGGCAATGTTGTATTCTGCATTTTGTTTCTTCTTGACTCAATAAAAATGAATGTCTATTTCAATTAAACATTTTCTGTCAAAGTGCACATTATGAAGTTACTGTAATTTTTAACTGCTTAATTTTGCAATAAGTTAACACTAAAATACAAGTTTTCTTTTTATATTTAAAGATGCATGAGCCATTAAAAAGTTATGTTTGACTAACAGAACGAACATTGCTACTTATAATTGTTCTCATTTTGGAAACAGTGAATCTGAAGAAAACAATTACATAAACGTCTGCCAGTGACCGCTTAAATTTTTAGTGTTGAATATTTCATGCTGATGTATTAAATAAAATGCACTTGCTTCATTACGTAATTATTTTTTTAAAAACAACTTGAGTATAAAAAATAACAATGGCATGCACAAAAAAAAATTTTTACTCCTTTGTTCCTCCAACTTTTATTTAATGCTCTCATATTATTTATTTTAAGCATAAGCTTACTCATGCAGTTTTGAAAGTTTAATATTCTAAGTCTATTCCTTTTGTTATTTCCAAATTAGTTGCGTTTTTAATTGCTTGAGGCAATTATATGTGTTGTGAAACCTTCCTTGATTATTCCAAGGTTTGATAATAGCTTCACGAGTGCCGCAATTTTAAATGGGAAAGCTCTAATTAATTAAAAATATATAAGTTGTCAAAGCATATAAAAAATATGAAAACGTTGGCAGTCATGTTTAAATAAATGTAATGTCAGCGTTAATCTCGCTTAATGCACATTTTACAATTTGTGTTCCGCGTTAAAGCGCGATACTTATTTTCATATAAAATTGTTTCTAAGGAATAATTTTATACTATTTATTATTAATTAATCAAAGTATAAAAAGACTGCGCTCCACAGTATTTTTTGTTTTTATTAATTATAATATATACAAACCGAAAAATTACCGAAAAATAAAGTGGAATCTTTACTCCAAGGTGGACTTGAACCACCGACCCTCTGATTTCCGGTCAGATGCTCTACCTACTGAGCTATTGGACCACGATTCCTTTTTGAGAAAATTTGACATATCATCACATGAATGACGGACCTCATATTAAGTGATCTCATTACAATCATGCTAGATAAGTTTATAAATTATAATATATACAAACCGAAAAATTACCGAAAAATAAAGTGGAATCTTTACTCCAAGGTGGACTTGAACCACCGACCCTCTGATTTCCGGTCAGATGCTCTACCTACTGAGCTATTGGACCACGATTCCTTTTTGAGAAAATTTGACATATCATCACATGAATGACGGACCTCATATTAAGTGATCTCATTACAATCATGCTAGATAAGTTTATAAATTATAATATATACAAACCGAAAAATTACCGAAAAATAAAGTGGAATCTTTACTCCAAGGTGGACTTGAACCACCGACCCTCTGATTTCCGGTCAGATGCTCTACCTACTGAGCTATTGGACCACGATTCCTTTTTGAGAAAATTTGACATATCATCACATGAATGACGGACCTCATATTAAGTGATCTCATTACAATCATGCTAGATAAGTTTATAAATTATAATATATACAAACCGAAAAATTACCGAAAAATAAAGTGGAATCTTTACTCCAAGGTGGACTTGAACCACCGACCCTCTGATTTCCGGTCAGATGCTCTACCTACTGAGCTATTGGACCACGATTCCTTTTTGAGAAAATTTGACATATCATCACATGAATGACGGACCTCATTTTTATTTA
The DNA here is from genome assembly GCA_024447215.1 of Panagrolaimus sp. LJ2400. Classification (NCBI taxonomy): domain Eukaryota; kingdom Metazoa; phylum Nematoda; class Chromadorea; order Rhabditida; family Panagrolaimidae; genus Panagrolaimus; species Panagrolaimus sp. LJ2400. Next base: position 274,828 of record JAMRYA010000007.1, on the reverse strand, counting down.
ACATATGAGATCTTCAAAAAATTGTTAAACTGCATATTACTCAATGATGGCAATAGAGTATATTTTATTTGATTTTTTCTTGTTTCGATTGTATTTTCAATAGCATTGCATATTTTTGTTACAATAATAATAAATTTTATGAAGTGAAATTTGATTGAAATACATCTTTGACTAATTAGTCTTTTCATTTATTAAAAATCGAAACATTTTTTTACAAATGCAAAAAAAATTAACTAGGTTCAGCTAGTCCAACTAAATTATTTTCAAAAAATTCAGTTTCATCATAATGTGGAATGATATATGGATATGCGGCAAGCTGAATCATGTATTCAAAAGATGTTTCCTCATTAGAACGTGTATAATCTGTATCCAAGTTTGTATTTTTAAACGTAATCCAAAACTCTGATTCATGTTTCCGTGGCCAAAACTTTTTTGACTGACCAAGCTGAACATCCTGTTTTTTCGTCCATGATGAAGAGGCATTATTTTTCATAAATTTCCATAAACAAATAATATCCAGAAATGGAGGAGAAACCATTAAGTCAAGTAAAAAACGTTGTAGCTTTACTTTATTTTCTAGGGCATTCAGTTTCATAATTGTTTCAGGAGTAGTAATTTCATTTTCATTCTTGTAAATGAATTCCCTTAAATATGGTAATTTCTCGTAGATTTGAAACCATGTGCATTTTTCGTTTTGTTTGCTGTCATAAATTGTAACATCACACAAAAAAAGCTTTTCCAGTTTTTCTGATGCCACTAACATTTTAAATTCTGTTTTATTTAAACTCAGATTCCAAAATTTAATTTTTTTTAAAGAAATTTTACAAATTTTTGTCGGTAACAACACTTCCATTATATCCGCATTCCAGATCACGCATCAACCAAAAAGTAGCATTCTGTGGAAGTTTATTCATTCGAAGCATTGGCTCCAAAGGTTTACTCCCAGATCGCCAATATTTTTTTCTTATTCCAAAAGGACTTTCTTCATATTCATTTTTGTAATGGAATATATCAACAATAAGAATCTTTCGTCTTGAAAAAAAATATTTGCATGTTTTTTGAAGTTTTTCAATCACTTTTGAAGATTGTGTATTATCAGCAACATAAAGCACGTACTTATAAGGTATTGAAAAACGTTGTAACTGAGCATTGTGGAATTTACAAATAGGTATTTGTGATCCTATAAATGGTGTTTGCGACTTTTAAACAATTAAAGGCACATACTTGATTTTTTCATAAAAAGCGATAAAAAATTGTAATATACACTTTGACAGGAATGTGAAAGAGCTCCTCTTAAAAAATAAACTGTTAACGTAAATATTAAAAGTGTAATAATAATGCTATATGGGCTTTTAAATAAAGACAGTAAGGACATCAGCAACATTGTATGAGGGGTTCAAGGAAAACAATAAACACAAAAAATGGGATGAGATTTTCCTTGAAACGTCGTTTAGTGGCAGCAAAGGCAATGAATGAAAGGATTTTTCCAAGACAGTTAAAAAACCATTGCTCTTTTATAAGATCTACTAAATATTTATGCATGGCACTGATGTATTCTTATATATATAAACGTTATTGTGACCTCGAATTTTTTTTAAATCAATAATAAAACGCCACCCTCTAATCTTTTGTCACTCTTCATAGTTGTTTTGTGCCAGTTTTTGTTGTATAAATGTGACAAATAAAATTGCATCAGGTATTATAAAAAAATAAGTTTTGGAACTGTAAAATTGTTGACGAACACCGTAGCGTCAAAAAGTACTTGACGAATTTGACATTCCGCTTTAGTTGTTTGAATTGATTAAAATTACTCAACTTGTGGTTAACTTGGTACAAACACGGTATATTCTTTGATATACTATTTAGAAATGGCATTACTCTTATCGTTTGCAAATAAAAAATGTCTTTTTTAATATAACGTTTCTCGTCAAAGTTTACATTGTGAAGTTACTGTAGTTCCAAATTGCTTAATTTTGCAATAAGGTAACATTAAAATACAAGTTTTTATATAATTAAAAATGCATGTGTCATTGAAAAGATATGATTAGTTAACAGAACGGACTTGGCTGGCTAATTATAATTGTTCTCATTTTCGAAACAATGAAGCTGAAGAAAATAATTACATAAACGCCTGCCAGTGACATCTTAAATTTTTTTATTGTTGAATATTTCATTGCTGATGTATTAAATAAAATACACTTACTTTATTATGTAATTATTTTTTAGACAAACTAGAGTATAAAAAATAACAATGGCATTCACAAAAGATGTGTTAAAAATTTACTCTTTTGTTCCTCTGTTATTTTTTTAAGCATAAGCTCACTCATGCATTTTTGAAAGTTCAATATTCTGTCTATTCCTTTTGTTATTTCTAAATCAGTTGCGTTTTTAACTACTTGAGACAATGCAGTATATTTTGAAACCTTCTAGTTTCCAATTGCACCAGACGTACACTTTAATTATTATAACGTTTGTTAATAGCTTGTACTTATTTATTAATCATGAGTGCAGCCCTTTTTAATTAAAAAACTGTAATTTAATAATTTGAAAAAATATAAGTAAACGAAGCATATAAAAATATGAGAGCAGCCATTTTTAAATTAATGTAAAATCATCACAAATTTTGTTTTTACCGCATTTTATAATTTGTGTTCCGCATTTAAATACGATAATTATTAACATATAAAATTGTTTCTAGTTAATAATCTTAAAAAATAATTTGTTAAATTAATTCTATAAAAAACCGTGTGCTTGACAGTATATTTGCTTCTTATTTTTCTAAAGCTTATTTAAAATTTCAGCTTCTCAAAAGTTCGCTAAACCGCATATTCCTCAATGATGGCAGTAGATGTTATTGTTTTGGCAGTTAGTATTCCGTTATGGCTGTTTCAAATAACTATGATGTATTTTTTGATATTCAAAGGTTCCAAGAAACTCAAGGAATACAGAAGTGGATTTTATATTATTTTTATAGTTTTGGGATGTATGGATTGCATGTATTTCTCAGTTGTAAGTTTACTATTACCAGATTTTGACGATCAATTTTTTATGAAAAAATGTTAAAAAAAGCCTTTTGGGTTCACCCAGATAAGACGTCATGCAACGATTGGAAGTAAAGATGGTAGCCATATATGATGCCGCTTTGAAGTTGCGGCAAAAGATCAAAGGAAAAAAAGGTCTCTGCATGACGTCACATCAGGATGAATCCTTTTCAACCAAAATGACACAGCATCTACATCTCAGAGATGAATGCAATAAGAGTGTAAAATTAGCAAAAAACCTGAAAAAAAAACTAATGTCGTTAAAAATTGGAATGTTTGTTTAAAAAAAGTAATTTGCAATTATTTTCAGAGGTTGCTAGGAGTTTATTCAATAAATTATGGAATTTTTGTATCATTTTTTCAATCTGACGTTGGAATTTTATTCATTATTATTGTAAGCAAATTTTCACCATTTTGTTTAAATTTTGAATATTTTGCTCATGCTTTACTGTCCTTTAATCGATATACAACATTCTGCTGGATACATTCACATAAAAAAGTACAGTCTTTTATTAGCTTTAAATATGCTGTTTCAAAGATAAAGTTTAGATCTGGAATGGAAAACCTTTGCTCGTCATCATAATTTTACTCTTTTTCTTTGCATTTCTATCTGTTGCTCATCGAATTTTTAGTCCTGCTGTAGGTGATGTTACTCGACTTGTTGCTGTTTATGATACAAATGCGGCAGCCATTTCTGTTCTTTCTGGGTTTATTGTTTCTGGTATTTCAACATTCTTAGAGCTAATATTTGAGTTACTAACCTGCTATAAGATTTATGCTCTTCGACAATCTACACAAAACAATTTATTAAAGAATAAACCACAAGAAATTAGGCTTTTCAGTAAGTTTTTTATATTACAGTAGCTAGGTGATCATAAACAAGAAGCTGAATTGATACCAATTAATTTAATTTGTGTCACTTATAGACTTTTTATTAAACAGTAATCACATATACAGTATTCTTTTTTTTTATTAAACCAAAAAATCTATTCAAGGTTATTAAACAACCGAAATTAGCAACATTCAATGTTTTTGACATTTTTAACCCTTAATTTCTTCAAATTAAGTTATCTTTTTAGCGGGCTAATATCGGCTAATTAGCCGGCTAAAATAGACGCCCAAGCCCTAAAAGACTCACAAAAAATGATTTTAAAAAATACCTGATACAATCAGAAAGAAAAAATTAAGGGCGCTTTGGTTGTTGTCACCAAGGCTTGGAAGTTGAGTCAAAATAGGCCGCAGTCAGTCAACACAACAGCCCATTTGTTGGACGCGATCTGTTGGCAACAACTTTTTTCTTTTTCTGTTGTGTGCAGCCGGACGCACAACACAAAAGTTGGCTGCGAGGCTGTTGGCCGCAACAAAAAAAAAGTTTTGCTTGATCACTAAATTGTTGTGGCCGATCACTTTTGTCTGTCAGCTGCGTGTGTCTCTCTCTTTTTTAGAGAGGAAAAAGCATTCTTTTTTCTTCAAAAAAGTGATCAACCGCAACAGTTTAGTGATCAAGCAAAACTTTTTTTTGTTGCGGCCAACAAACGAAAAAAAAATGTGATGGCCAGCAGGGATGTGCGGAATTCCGTTTCCGTTTTTACGGAAATTCCGTGCTTTTTTCCACTTCCGTTTCCATTTCCGTTTCCGTAAAAAAGTGGACGGAAATTCCGTTAAAAGCTTGTGTCTTTAAAAAGACAAGAACTGACTTTTCCCTTTGAAGAAAGCAGCTCTTTTGCGGTTTTTTTGCGCGCCAAAATAGCAAATGAAAAAAGAAGAGTGTAGTTGATTATGAGTGTGTGTTTTTTGGCGCCAAAAAGCAACTAAAGCTCATAAAGTTGTTTACGTTTTATTCTTCGAAAAACAAATCTTTATCAAATTTAAATCCGTGTTACTTTGAATTAACAATGTCGAAGCGAAAAAAGGGCTCTATTTTTGCTCCATCCATGTTATAAACATCATAAAAAGCCTTTAAGCAAAGCGATGAAAGATATATATATTGAACAACTTTTGGAAGAAATATGTAGCACAGAAAAGGATGTTGAACCTCACGTCCTGTATTTTTCAAACTCCGCGCTTGTAGAAATTGCTGGAAAAAGAAGCAATCAATCGCTTCGAAAACCAAGAACAATGGTTTTTTTTATTCTTTTTTTGCTAGAATTTGCTAGAACAAGCAAAAAAATAGCAAAAGACAATAGAAATAAACCTTTTTTTGGTTTTCGAAGCGATTGATTGCTTCTTTTTCCAGCAATTTCTACAAGCGCGGAGTTTGAAAAATACAGGACGTGACCTGTTATGAGCCTTCCATCAAAACAACAAGCGGAAGTTGCAACTGTTTCATCTTGCTTTTTGGATAAACTAAATGATAGTGGAGAAGAAGTACCAGAATCAGAAGAACTTAAAACAAAAAAGCAAATTATACGTGGACAACTTGAAGATTATTTTAAAGAACCAGTAATCCCATTCAAAGCATCAGCTGCAAGTTACTGGAAAAAGAATCAAGGACGCTTTTGGTATGTTGCTGCATTATATAAGAAATATGGAACAGCGCCGGCAACTAGTGCAGAAGTTGAAAGACTATTTAGCCTTGCTGGTAATATTGTAACTGATTTGCGAAAGCGCCTTACTGATGATAAAGTAGAAAAACTTTTATTTCTTAATGCAAATTTTTCTTTGTTAGATGTTTAATTGTTATTTTTCTTTGATTGTTTTTTGAATGTTATTGTTTTTCTTGAAAGAAAATAAATAAATTGTTATTCGACTATAAATGAAAAAATTTTCCGTTTCCGTTTCCGTTTTTACGGAATTTCCGTATATTTTTGGGCTTCCGTTTCCGTTTCCGCTTTCCGTTAAAAAAGTTTTGTTCCGTTCCGTTTTCCGTTCCGTTAACGAAAACGACTTCCGCACATCCCTGATGGCCAGTCAACAAAAAAAGAAAAACTGTTGTGGCTGATCCTGTCGCTTGCAACAAAAGTTGTGCGCAACATTTTTTTTTGTGTTGCGTGTGATCGTTAGTCGGTCATTTCCAAGCCTTGGTGTCACATAAACATTCCTTTTCAGTTTATCTTACAATTTGCTTCATCTTGCATCTTATTCTCACGTTGTATTACGTATTTTATTATTTAAATTCTTTAAAATACGTTAGCAAAGAAGTATTTGATGTCAGCAAAGATGTTGTAGATATTACGCGTGCACTATTTACTAACTCAAATTCTTTGTTATTATTTTTAATCAGGTATGAAAATTTGTGTTTTTTTATGTATTTCATTATAATAAGCTTTTTTTAGCAATTATGTCAGAAAAGAATATTTAATATTTTACAAAATTATTCCTGGCAAAAAACCAATCGTAACAAAGACAACTGCCTTTACAACTACAGTAAGAATTACATAAATTTTGAATAGTATTTTGTTAACTGTATTTTATGAGATATGTTATTTTAATTATGGTTATTATTTTTATAAGTGCACAATTTGTCCAAAGAATCATAATTGTGTTATAAATTGTAAATACTATATTTAATTAGAAAAATAAAGAGAAAAATAAAAATAAGGAAATATTTTCTTATGCTTCATTGTAATCAGCAACAAATTACTCAGCTTAGGACATAAAGTACAATATGAAAAAAACTAAATTTCAAATCTAAAAATATGTTTGTCTGTTACTTTACATTATATAAGCTGTATCAATCAGATTAAATATTAGGCAAAAAATTTATTACAAAAAAAAAACCAATATTCAAAAGTATATTTTAAAAGAATGAAAATGAGCAAAAACTGGTGTAAGCTTTAAAGCATATAACACAATCATTAAAAAATGCATCAAAATGGACACCAGTTTTATCTAACAAAAATTCAAAATAGTACATTAAACAATAACTTAAAAAGGCTAAACAATGTTTTTAACCAGTTAAATACGCTTTGCTTCTTCTTGAATCCAGTGTTTATCTCGAAGACTCATTAATTCCAAAATTTTTATTCCAACTTTTCCGGAAACTTTCGTCAATTGATTTTCCAGACGCTTGATATGAACATCTAAATCAGCATTTCGTTGAATTCGACCAATATCTTTCATAAATTCTACAACATTTTCATACATCACTTCATTGCCAGTTGTTTCAGCATTTTGTAATAAAGCAGTAATTAAGCATTCACAAATTTTGAAGTTTATAAAGTTGTTTTTGAATAAATCTGTTGCAAGCCTATAAAAAAGATAGTAAAAAGTTAAACTTAAGGAAAGAAAAACCATACTTTAAAGTACCAAAAAGTTGTTTATGCATGGTATCCTTTAACAACTTGTCCTTTTCTTCATCTTCTTCTTTTTGCAGATCTTCGTTATTTTTGTCAGGGCTATTTTCAATCATTGTATTTTTGTCAATGATAGCATGGATCTTAATTAGTACGCCCATATGAATTTGAGCTTTAAAATTATCTTTTTCCATAGCATTTTCAATTTCTGATGAAGCAATAAATAAAGCAGCAAAGAAATGGGCAAGAGACGGCTTTTGAAAAAGTCTATTAAAAATTTCATCAATAATTGGTGAAAGCTTTTCCCAATCTTTCCAAATAACAGTTTTTATCATTTCTTTAAAAATATCTAATGAAGTAGTCTAGAATGCTCAGTAGAAAAACTGGTAAAAAATTAAAAAAAAATACCTTCGACTTTGTTGCAGCAATTACATTATTAGACTTGTATTGTGTGTATCTGAAAATACAGTTTGAGGCAATATATAGTTTTTTTTATATCTAGAACTGGAAACAAGCCGATGATGGCAAAAAATTAAAGGCTGTTTTCCCACAAAAACTTATTTTGCTGCATCACATTGTTTTTAGTAGAGCCTAGACAATATGGAAATAAAAAAGTAAAACTTACGCAATAGAAAAAGGTTGTTGAAACCACGGATTTTGCATACATTTTTCAATCAATGTTAAGACTTCTGCACATTCTTTACCGTCACTTGTGATCAGAATATTGCGAAAAGAAGCAAACATATTTTCAAAAAATGGTACAAGAGTGTTATCATGAATATTCGTTTTAATCCAATTTTCACGAAACTACAATGTTTTTCGCAAGTTCTTTTTTTCTGAATCAAAAAAAGTAACATACTTGAGCATTTTCATTGAAATATACTTCTAGAAATGCAATAAAATCAAATTTTTTCATTGTTACAGAAGCTGCTGTTGAGTGAGGCAATTTTGCAATTGCTTCTTGTTGAAAAGTAGCGTTTGAAGACAAAGTTTTATTGTGCTGCAAATGTTGGCGTAAGTAAGAAAAAATAGGAAACGCGTTTTAAAAACTTACACTACTTTTTTGTTGATTTTTGAGTACAATTTTTACTTCTTCAATATCGACTTTTGTATTTTCAATTTTTTTAAAATCCATTTCATTAATCTAAAAATTTGACAACAAAAATTTTCTTATTGAAAAAATAAGGAATTCTCTTACGGCTTTTAAAAGTTGATCAACTACTTCATTTGTTTGTTTTGATTCATGATTTTCAGCTTTAAAATTTTCAACGCTTTCTTTTTCCTGAAAAAGATTTTTAGAGCTACAATACTTTATAAGTATTTATTTATTTACCTTATTCATCTGGGAAATAACAACAACAGATAGAAAAAAAGTTCTTTTTCGAAATCAATAAAAGATTATTTTCACCAGCTCGAGTTTATTGTTTCGTTGAAAAAATGATATTGTTTAGGTGGACTTTGAAGACACTGCAAAAATAAGTTATATGATAGCTAAAAGAAAACCAAAAAAGTTCCAAGTTGGAAGAGAAATATAAATCGAAGAGAAAATCGTTGGTATCAAACACTGACGGCATTTTTTTTTGCCATCGTTATTTGAAGGTCATGTGCCGTTTTTGACATTGAAGAAAAAAAAACAATTGATGACTGTCCACTTGATTTGAAGTCCTTCATTTTTGCGTAGTGCTTTACACTGCAAAACTTATTAGATTTTATCGCTTTTTTAGCATTTTTTGTTAGTCAAGTGACGAAAAACTGAATATCTGACATAACGCGCTCATGAGAAAATAAATTTGTTAAACAGTTTTTTAAAAAACAATAATTCGTTGTTTGATTAAAAGATGAACTCAGAAAGTATTCCCAGCTATAAATATTTCATGCTTTCAAACTACTCGTTAAAGCTGAGATATTACTGTTGTAAAGTTAAAAGAACAACAATAAAACATAACTTTTATCAACAAAAATTATTGTTATATGAAGAAGACAAAACAACAAAAATTAAACATTTTTTAATTGAAATCTTTTTGATTCACTGTTGTTATTCTTTCTTTCGAATGTCACAGTCAAATTTTGACATGACAAAAAAGATTCATCAGGAACAAAATAATTTGAAAGTTTTTCTGTAACCATTTTGAAAGCTTCATTTTTGTAAAAAGGTCCTTGTTGTGAAATTTGTATGTAAAGATAAATATCAGCAGCTTTTCTTTTCATCATATACTTTGCAAGACTTTCAACATCAAAATCAAATTCTGGAATTGTCAAAGTCAGACATTTCAGCTTCGAATCAAGTCGAAGCAAGTCATCAGGCCATGAATCAGTAGAGACGATGTTTGTTTGATGAATATCGACATCCTCTAAATTTGGACCTTTTTCAAGGATTTGACGAAATTCTAAGTTTGGACAAAATTTTACTTCTCTACATTGAAGAACTTTTGTCTTTGAAGATAGCAGTTGTAAGAATACACTTGTCGAAAATGTTGAGCGTTGAAAATCCAAATGTTGAAATCGAAATATCATTGAATTTGAGATTATTGAATCGTGTGATGGCAAGTTCAACATCTTCTTGGTGCTTATAGTATTGTTATCAGCAATTAATTTATCTGCCACAATTAAATCCGAATTTAGCATTGCATCAATGTTTGACCATTGAATAGTGTCATTTTCTATGATTTTGAGAGGCATCGGTTTAATTAAATCCAAAATAGACGGAAATGAAAAATATAATATATACTTTTCATCAAATGTTAATAATCGCACAAAACGGAAAAGTAAATTTGGGTCGATATTTGGTGGGAACATCTTTGGTGCTAAAAATACCATTGCTTAGGTACAAAAGATATGAGCTTTTGGGATAAAATGCAAGCACCTTCACTGATATACGAAAAAACATACCTGTAAATCTTTCTAAGCAATAAACAGTATGATGACCTTTTGAAAAGCAAATATAACATTTTCTATTTCTTTGACAATTTTCACATGAACGAAAAGTACTATTTTCTTCGCAAATTGTTAAACACGTTCGACAACAATTTTTTGTGTCAAGAAAATTCCAGCGAGTGCTATTAGTAAAATGAATATCACAATTATGTGAAACATGATAATTGCTATCACAAAAGAAACAAGACATTTTTTGTTGCCAAAACAGGTAGCCACAAAAACACTAATGAAATGTAACAAAGCAATAAAATTGCAATGACAAATGTTTTATTTTAATTTTAGATCAATAAAAGCATCAACAGGGGGAGGTGGCAGAGAATTAAGAGTCAGTTAATGGCATTGTCCTTTAATTGGGTGGTCAAAAGGATACTATGGTTGTGTGTACTGAAAAATTTCCAGAAAAAATGCAGGTTTTTATATTTTTTGTTCAGTGAAAGCGACAACAGTGTGCATCGAAAAATTTCCTTGTCTGTCGAGAATTGTCAACGACAAATCTCGAATTTTTGCTTTTTTATTTCAACTGAAAGAAAAGCAATCTTTTTTATTGTAAAAACATCCGTTTTCTTATCTTTTTTCTTTTCCATCACTTTTAATATAAAAGCGATGGTTTTTTACATTTTTTCACTTACTCAATCGTTTGTCATCTTTGATAAAGCCAAACAGCCCCGGCCGGGAGCTAAATAAATATGTGATAAAACCCAACTCAATTTCCCACAAGTACAGACGTTTTGATATTGTCCATGACAAGACTTAATCGAGGTGTATAAAAAGAATGTCGGGAATACATAACATTTATTTACAAAACATTTTTTTTATGAAAAAGGGACAATAAAAAACAATTAAACATTTTTTAATTGAAATCTTTTTGATTCACTGTTGTTATTCTTTCTTTCAAATGTCACAGTCAAATTTTGGCAAGACGAAAAAGATTCATCAGGAACAAAGTAATTTGAAAGTTTTTCTGTAATCATTTTGAAAGCTTCATTTTTGTAAAAAGGTCCTTGTTGCGGAACTTTTATGTAAAGATAAATATCAGCTGCTTTTCTTTTCACCATATACGTTGCAAGACTTTTAACATCAAAGTTAAATTCTGGGATTGATAAAGTAAGGCATTTCAGCTTTGAATCAAATCGAAGCAAATCATTAGGCCATGCATCAGTTGAAGTAATATTTGTTTGATGAATTTCAATATCTTCTAGATTTGGGCACTTTTCAAGAATTTCATCAAATTCTAATTTTGGATAAAATTTCACTGATCTGCATTGAAGAATTTTTGTTTTTGGTGATAACAATTGCAAAAACTCACGAGAAGCAAAAGATGAGCGTTGAAAATCCAAATGTTGAAATCGAAAAACCATGGAATTAGGAATTCTAATAGACGACAAATTTAACGTCTTCTTGAGGCTAACAGTATTATTATCAGCGCATAATTTATCTGCCACAATTAAATCCGAATTCATCATTGCATCAATGTCTGACCAATAAGTAATTTCGTTTTCCGTGACTTTGAGAGGCTTCGGCTTAATCAGATCCAAAAAAGATGGAAATGAAAAATATAAGAGATATTTTTCTTCAAAAGTCAGCATCCTCAAAAAACTGGAAAATAAATTTGTGTTGATTTTAGGGAGGAACATCTTTGGTGCTAAAATAAAAACATGGTTCAAATAAATAATAAATTATTAAAATGCAAGCTATTTTAAGACATTCAAAAAAACATACCTGTTAGCCTATCTGGACAATATACTGTATGATGACCTCTTGAAAAGCAAATATAACATTTTCGATTAATTTGACATTTATCACATACATGAAAATTCCCATTTCCTTCAAAGGTTGTCAAGCACATTCGACAACAATTTTTAGTGGCAAGGATATTCCAACGAGCTTTATGAGTAACATATATATCACAATATTGTGAAACATGATAATTGCTATCACAGAAGAAACAAGACATTGTTTGTTTCCAAAATAGGTAGCCACAAAATACTAATGAAATGTTGTAACAAAGCAACAAAAAGGCAATGACGAATGTTTTATATTTTGGTCAATAAAAGCATCAACAGTGGGACAGATCATCAATAGTCAGTTAACGGCATTGTCCTTTAATTTGGGGGACAAACCGATACTACTGCTGTGTGCACTAAAAATGTTCCAGTCTACAAAAAAAGTCTTGTCCACGGCAAGACTTAATGGAGGTGTACAAAAGGAATGTCGAAGGTACATATGCGTATCCACAGGATGCGAAAAAACAAATGCATTTTCGTCGTTTTTTAATAAAATAATGATTTCGAAAAATGTAAAAATATCTTAAAATTTTTCAATTTTTCAAATATAAATTTACAGAAAAATTAGCCATTACTAAAGTTAAAAGGTAAGTTTACCACCGCGCAACCCTGAAACTCTTGGTAATTTTTTGTGTAATAAAAGTTAAATCTGTGTAAAACAAGAAATGCGTTTTTTCTCTTTTCAAATAAATTTTTTTGACATAAATAACAAATGCAAGAAAAAACCTCTTTTTTCATGATAAACATTTAGGCTGTCTGTATATCTTGATATATGCGATTTGAAATTTTCCCGCCGACTACCAAAGGTAGCAAAGGATTTACTTACTATGACTTTTATCGCCTGCTAATTATAGTGTAATAGCAAAATGCTACTAAAATTCTGAAATGGCGAACGGGCAGCTAGTACTTGGGCGGTTTTCATCCCTTACTATGAGCTGTCGATCCCCGCTATTTTCGAAGAAATCCATAGATGACATCTCGTAACGGTCCCTTGTTAGAGAGACAAAGCTACAAAAATTGTAAATTATAATGCAGAAGTATGTTATAAAAAAGTGTGAATTAACATTTTGTGAAGATATGCACTTCCTCAATTTGTAAAGCAATTCAATGTCAGAAGATCCAACAAAGTCAAAAGCGTGAATACAAAACTTTTATTAACATAACTTGTTTTCTATTAAAAAAGAAACAACAAAAAATAATTAAACATTTTTTAATTGAAATCTTTTTGATTCACTGTTGTTATTCTTTCTTTCAAATGTCACAGTCAAATTTTGACATGACAAAAAAGATTCATCAGGAACAAAATAATTTGAAAGTTTTTCTGTCACCATTTTGAAAGTTTCATTCTTGTAAAAAGGTCCCGACTGCAAAGTTTTTATGTAGAGATAAATATCAGCAGCTTTTCTTTTCATCATATACTTTGCGAGGCTTTCAACATCAAAGTGAAATTCAGGGATTGATAAAGTAAGACATTTCAGCTTTGAATCAAGTCGAAGCAGGTCATTTGGCCATGAATCAGTAGAGACGATGTTTGTTTGATGAATTTCGACATCTACAAGATTTGGACCTTTTTCAAGGATTTCAGGAAAACTTAATTCTGGATAAAATTTTACGATTCCACATCGAACCATTTTTGTTTTTGGTGATAGCAGTTGTAAAAATTCATTTGAATTAAATGATGACCGTTGAATATTCAAATGTCGAAAATGAAATATCACCATGCTATTTAAAGATGAAATTCCAATACTTTTTGTAGGCAAAGTTATTGAAGTTTTCGGTAATTGTATTTTAGTGTTGTCAATGCTAAATTTATTTGCTACAACTACATCAGAATCCATAATTGAGGCAACACCAGAAAAATGATAATCGTAGTATTGTGCAATTTTTAAAGGTTTAGGATTGATTAATTCCAAAAAGATTGGGAATGAAAATAGTAATATGCATTTTTCTTCAAATGTCAAAATTTTTAAAAAACGAGAAAAGAGATCGTGATTGATATTCGGTGGAAATATTTGTGATTCTAAAAAGAAAATGTCAGGAAAAAGTTTTGGAGAAGTTTATCTTGTATTTTTTAACTATGAATTTATGGAATTGATGATTTTTTTAAAAACCTTACCTGTAAATCTTTCTAAACAATAAACAGTATGATGACCCCTTGAAAAGCAAATATAACATTTTTGATTTCTTTGGCAATTTTCACATATTTGAAAATTACCATTTCCTTCAAAGGTTGTTAAGCACATTCGACAACAATTTTTTGTAGCAAGAAAATCCCAACGTGCTTTATTAGTAACATGAATATCACAATTATGAGAAACATGCTCAGTACTTTCACAGAAGAAACAAGACATTGTCTAAAAGAGTTGAGGAAAACTAAAAAAAAACAAGAAAAAATGCTGAAGAAAAAAATAACAAAAAACCAAGAAAGACGGCAAAATTTTTATTTTTTGATCGATGGAAGCAACAATGGTTGCTCAAAAAATCAATATTCTGTTTATAAAAATGTACTTTGATAGAGTTGGACAATGGTCAAAAAAAACACATACATACCGGCGGTCATGACATTGTGGTATGCGCGTGTCATAAAAAGATTCATACATACATGTATATGTGAGCGTTTAAGTTATTGTTTTTATTTCATTTATAGTCATAGCAAAATGTTTTAGCAATGTTGCAAGAAAAAGGTAACGATAAGTTAAAAAAACTGAGTCTTCAATAAGAAGTGCAATGAATTTATGAGCTATCAGAATCTACAATATTTGAGCTTTCGCTTAATTCTGAATCTTCAATATTTGAACTCATGTCATAGTCGTCATTTATTGAGTCTTCACTCATTTCTGTATCCTCTTCACTGCTTGAATCTTCACTGAAATAACCATTGGGATTTTGATCAGGTTTTAAAGGCTTCCACTATGTAAGAGTATTATCAGATTTTCGTTGATAATAAATTATTGTTTCACATTTAGTTTCCTAAAACAAAAAATTACGTATGACTCAAAAAAAGGTTAATCATTTAAAAAGCAAATCTTTTTTTCACGCTCTTTAGCAAAAATGAATTCAATCACATACTTCAAGTAATTTAACAAACATATCAACATCGAATTCATCACATAAATCATTTAAGCCAATCGATTTAAATGTGGAACAAATATTGACAAGTTTATTATAGTCCTTGATATCATTACCATGGCTACTAAAAAGTTAAATGTAATCAATAAATCGTTCACGACAAAAACATTTCAATAATGTTATCAATATAGAGTGCCAAAAAAGGATCTGTTTTTTGCTGGAAATTTTTCATTGTTTTGTAACTTATTAAACTTTTATTATCAGAGTGGCAAGTACTTTTTATGTCTATGATAATCTTGTTCAAATTGAAAAAAAGGAAAGCTAATTAAATCAAAACCAGATCATTTTTTGGAGCAATAAAAACTGTTATTTACTTTATAAACGTATCAGCAGTTAAAAAAATTTCCATAACATCTTCAAGTGGCATTTGTTCTCCATTTCCATCAATAACAGAGACATAATTCATATGCACTTCCTTAGCACATTTTGAAATAATTCTTAAATCAACATCTGTCATTTCAGTACAATATAAGCTTAAATTTGTTGCATCACATTGATCTACTTTAGGAATCAAATTTTTAATTCCATTTGTTCCGGTATTTCCAATTCTGAGCTTTTCTGTAATCCATACTTTACAAATAAGACTGTTTACAGAACAAACTTTGTAATCAGCAAAAAAGCAGCAGTTGTTTTTTAATGAATAATGCCAAGTATCTTCATTATTTGCTGACGAAAAACTATGATCTAATTCACGAATAATTAGAATTGGATATTTGATGAAGAATAGCTTGCAGCAACGAATAAGTTTTTGATAGAGTTTTTGAGAGCTGGGGTTTTTGAGGACATAATCAATAATGGTGTTTCGAAATGTTAAAGATTGAGGTTGATATGTGTCAAAAAATTGTTGTCGTGTTGGAAATAATTTTCCTTCTCTCTTTGGTTCGTTAGCACGTGATGACATGTTTGTACTCGTTAGCTGTAAAAATATTTTAATCGATAAGAAAAATATACACCACAAAAAAGAACCAGGTAAATTTTTTCTTGTAAAATTTCACTTTTTTTAAAAAATTCAATGCAAAATTTTACAAAGAAAAAAGTAATCTGCAGTTTTTGCAAAAACACACCTTAAAAATCAATCTTCTTTTTTCGTGGCTTATGATTCATAGGAGTGGAGAACTCCTCTTTTCCGTCTTTAATTTTAAATGCACCTTTTTAAGCTTCCCAAAACTCTTATCAGCTTCTACTGCCAATGTCTACTTTGACCTCTTCTGTACGTATAAAAATTCAAAAAATCTCATAACATTTTTTTGTTGTAAATTTTTATAAACAACAATGTTTTGTTATATTGCTTTTATTGTTTTGTTGATTTTTACTAGCGTGAATGGATATTGCCCTCCAGGAAGTTATGAATGGCAAACAAGTTGTTTCTTTTTTGAAACAACTGCAATTGGATATTCAACCGCTGAAATGAGCTGTGTTTCAATGGGTGGACATTTAGCTTCTGTTCATGATGCATTTTTAAATTCTTTGTTAACTCGTAAGTGGCTTGATTATAACAATTTCAATAAAGATGAAAATTAGGAAGGGGTAAGTCATAGCAGTATTTGTTATCTTTGGCGACAATAGAAAAAGATCAAAAGCGTACACGCTTTAACAGTAGCTTATTATTCCCCCAAAATCATTCATAGATAGGCTCTTAATCCAAAACGTATTTTTCAGAACAAGCTTTAGCTTACTTCAATGGAAGCACAGAATTTTGGATTGGTATGAATAATTTTCAAACAATGGGAAATAATTGGTATTGGACAGATGGAAGTGGCTTTAATTTTTATGATTGGTCTTCAAGCTATCCACAAAATTTACAAACTCAAAATTGTGTGGTCATTACAACGGCAGATGGAAAATGGAAAAATAAAGATTGCTTTCAAGCAAAACCTTATGTGTGTGCAGTAAATAGCTCAAGTATGACGCAACCACCTGCTACATATCCTTGTTCAGGATCATTTGTTTATTATGAACCTACAAATGCTTGTTATGGCGTTTATTCACATCAAGAAGATCAAAAATGGTCTAATGCTGAAAGCTATTGTGAATCATTTAATGGACATTTAGTATCTGTTCATAGCTATGAAGAATTTAGACTTATTGCAGGTAAGGGTTATCATTTGTTTGGATATTTCCAGGGTTAAGCTTTTACTTGCGGGTATCAAAATTTGCATTGCTCTCTTTAGAGTTCTCTAATTAATTTTTGTGTGTCATTTACAGCTTTTTCGTCTTACGGGAAATACGCTCCCTGGTCTGGTCTTTTTACAAATGATGGCGGAAGAACTTGGCAATGGTCTGATCGAACCCCCGCAGATTATCTCCCATGGCAACCAGGATATCCATCTGGTTCAGGACCTTGTGCAGCATTATCACATATTGGTTTAATAAATGCAGATTGCAATCAAGAACAACCCGCAATTTGTAAAATTCAATTATAAATGTTTAAAGCTTTTTATATTATTGTTTCTCAAAATAAAAGTAAAGTAATAGTTTAATATTGTTTACGATTTTAATTATTAAAAAAACTTGTTACGTCAACTGATCAAAAACTTTTATGCGAAAAAACAAAATCCATAACAAGAAAAAAGTTAATCGCTGTCATTAATGTCATGTCAACTTCATTTCATTTTGAATCTGTACAAAATTGTTATGGACGTGTTGGAACACATCTTTTATCAGGAAGCGCAGGTAGAATATCTGGAGTTCTGCAATAAATCCCTAATTTGGAGGTCTGCCATTAAATGAGTACAGATAAATGAGGACAAGTATATGCACCTTATTTATTGATTATTGTTCCTTCGTTTTTTTACAAACTTTTTGCTTTATTCTTATAAACATTGGCTGCCACATAAGGGTAGTAAAAATTATTTCTCTCCTGCCAAAAAATTTTTTCCAACTGGAACTTCCAAGAATCTATTGCATTTTTTTAAATTCTTCTTGTTGCCTTTTTGATTACAATGCTATTTGAGTTTGACAGATGTCATTTTTCCGAAAAGTAAGTGTTTCATGCCTCAAAAAAACTGTTATTGAGAGATATAAGAATATTAAGGATACAAAAAATATCAAAAACTAATTTATCTATCAACGATATCCGCATCTTTCATATTTAAAGCTTTTTTGTTTCAACTTTTTCTCATCATTTATGATTAATAGTTTGGCGAAAAACTTTAGTGTTACGTATTTCTTAATGTTATTTTTTTAGTGTTATTATTTTCTTTGTGGAACGCCAGTTGAAGAAATTATTGAAAAACCATTCGTTCCTCCAAAAATGATATATTTAAAAGATATGATACCACAACAATTTCCGCTTCCAAAACCCATTATGTGGCATTTATTAAAACATGCAGATGTAAAAAATAAAAGAAAATTACAACAAACTTGCCGATATCTTTATTTAAAGTTGCATTATCTTATTATTGATATTGTATCTATTCATCTATATAAAGCAATAAAAATCACAGATTTTTCCATCAACTTTCCAGATAAACAAATTGAATTCATGCAACAAAATTTATATGTGGTTGAAAAATTATATATTAGTTCCAGATACAGCCTTATACCATTGTTATCAAAACTTGTCAAATGTGATTTTTATGAACTTCATCTATTTTGTAGAATTACAATATCTGAATTTAAATTTCTCACGGAACGTGGAAATCTTGAAATCCTACACCTTAAGAGTTTTGTTTATAATCCCGATGGCACAAAAGTTTCATTGGAAGATATACTTGCATGTATCCCAAATGTTTATCATTTTGCGACGTAAACATTATGTTATTATTTTAAAAATGCAACTTTTTGTTTCAGATGTCTATGTCCTGTTATTATTACACCAGAAACAACGAGAAGGCTGTTCATGCTAAAAAGAAATGCTAAATTTAAATATTTGTGTTTGGGTGATAGCAAAGGATTTTTTGATCCACATCTTTTTAATGATTATATCAAAGTAATTCAGTGTCAATTACAATTAGCCCTAATAACTTTCTGCGTATTTAGGTAATGTTCGATTTTGAAGACAAATCAATTGGTTTGCGAGGGATCAAATTGTACGACAGACATAATTATTTTCATCTGCAACAGTTATATGAATTAGTGAAACCTTGGAGAGAAAATTCCTACTTGTGTGAAGTGCTTCATTGTTTGACTATACGTTAGACTGATATACTGAAGGTGTCACTATCGTGAAACGAAAAATAAAGTTTTTATTTTTTGACAATAAAATATGCTTAATTTGAAACACTTTTAACAATACAATAATCTTCATCAATAATTTGAAACAATAAAGTTATAACTTCATTGTTTTCATGATTACTACAATCCTGATTATTCCAATTCCCGTATTTGACAAGTTTGTCTTCAATAAATATTCCAATTCGACATTCAAGTAATCGTGAAATCATTTCCCATAATTCTGGAGTGAGATATTCTGCAAGAATTGTTTCTTTAATTATATCTGATTCAGGAGTTAATGTTGTAAAATCAATTCCACCAAAAAATTCTAAAATTGCTTGCATTGAAATCAAAAAAGGGATGACAAAACAAACCCAACGTTTGAAAGTTTTCCATAAAATATTTATAAATTACATCTTTAATTTCATTATTTTCATGCCCAGATAATATAAAAGATAATGCCCGAAATCCAGAATACTTTCCTTCACTCAAATATTGAACCAAATTTGGCTTTGAATTTTCAGTGATATAAATAACATTAACATATGCCCAAAATTGATATGCATTTTGATGATAAATTAAATTCAGTTTTTGGCATGCACTTTTTAGCCATCGAGCAGATGGATGATTGAACTCATGGAAATATTGATTGACTGGGAAGGGTCTTGAAGGTGGAATAATTACTTCACCACTGACTGGATCACTAAAAGTTATAGTCATTATGCAAATTTAGTTTGAAAACTTTTAAAAATGTTTAGCTTACATTTCAAGTATATCATCATCAGCGGTATTTGCTTGATGCAATTGTACAAGAAATGCTAAATATTCATTTTGAAATTTTATTCTTTGCATAATTGGAGATAACTGTGTTATATCTTCTTCAGGTGTTTGCAGATTTTGTTCATTTGGTGCTATTTCTGCATTTGCATGTGCTTCTGCTTCATCTATGTAAAAGTCACTGATAATAATAGGTTCAGTAATGACACATTCTTCTTTAAATTTTTGATTATTAATATATGGTTCTTCATCATCATCATCATGATCAATTATAATTATTTCAATTGGACTGAAAAGCTTTTTATTAGATGGTTCAACAAATTCGAATCGAGCCATCACAGTTATAGCTGTCAATAAGGCTGAGTGCTATATAATATCTACTTTTTTTGGTATATTTTCAAAAAAACTTTTTGAAGAACGATATTCAAACAAAAGTTTAGAGCAATTGACTGTGTTTTAAATAGTGTTTTTTAAAACATTTTGGGCAACAAAATAGGCACTGAAGGAATTTGCGTGGGAAGCACATACATCATTAATTTTCAAAAATGAAAAAATTGTTGGGGAGGGAGCACAATTGAAGCGAAACTGAAGGCGCAAAAATCGAAGATAGAAATCGGACATTGTCAAAGCTTATATTGTCGCGTTAAAGGAACAAAAAAGGGGCAAACATTGCAAGTTTTATAAAATAAAAACTTACGACGAATCACTTGTTTCTCTTTTAATTAATTCCCTGGTATTCGGTGATTTTAAACGAGGTGAAAATTGTCTTCTCCAATGTTTCTTAAACTTTTTTTCCTTAAGATTTTCCAATCTTCTTTCAGCTACAGTTCTTTGAATTGGAAAACAATTATCAAGATGAAATTCTGGAGCATAAAAATAATTGCCATGAATTTTTCCTTGTATTCTTTTTTGGCTACTTCGACATCGAATACAATCATATTTATCACGAGTTTTTGAATATTCTTTTACAAAGCTTGGATCATTTTCTTCTGGAACAATTAATCGACTTGCAGGTATTCCATTTTGATTGCAGCCAGTTATGATTTGGTCAAGAGGGACTAGTCGAAATCTTCGATTTTTATTTTTTGTTCCACGAAGATTTTTATGGGATTTGGGAGTGGATGGAAGTGCTTCAGCTAAATGTCTGAAAAAATGATTTCATCAACTTTTGAGTTAGAAAATGAAAGAAAGTTACTCTACAAGTTGATAGTCATCATTAATGTAGTTCGATGAAGATTGAGAACTATGGTTCCTAAAACATTTGGGTTTGCTTAACAAGTCTTATATAAAAACAATAAAAAACCTTTGAACTCCATTAATTCTTGCATTTGAATGGCTTTGTACTAAAGACGATGAACTTTCATTAGTGTTCATTTCAGAGAAATCCCATCCATAACTAAAATTTTAAGCATTAACCAAAAATGAAATAAAAAGCTAAAAAACTCACTCCATTTCTTACATTAATTTATTAAAATTGCTATACAATAACAAATAAATACAATTTCTACCCGCTTTTCTTTTTACCCTTCTTTAAAAAACACCTCCCAGTTTCATAGACATTAAAAAAAATGCGTTGGAAAAAGTTAAAATAAAATTTTTAAAAAAATCAATGAACAAAAAAAGGGAACATTGCTTGCGTCCTCTTTTTTCTTTCTCTCAAAAAATTGCATTCATAAAAACTAGCTGTCAGTGTTGAAAAAAAAAGAAAAGAGAAAGAGAGAGACAAACGTGTTTTTTTTTTCGTTTCAATTTTTTGTGGTTTTCAGTTTGCAGTTTTTTAAAAAAATGGTTGCATCTTTTTGGTGGGTAACAAAAAACAAGCAAAAAATGAAACAAAATAAAAGTAAAAAAGCTTTTTTTGTGGACACAGACAGCAGAATTTTCACTAAAAATATCAAATGTAAGAGAAAAATTGTTAAAAAATAATATGCTATTGGTGGACGTGAAAAAGGAATGATGTTTTATTATCAATAAAACATGCAACAACGCATGATATCAAAAAAATTTTTAATTCAAAATAATAATGCAACAAAAAATTTAACAAAGAAAACATTTAAATGAATTCACAAGCATGATCAACTTTATTTAATTCAACGCAGTTTCAACCATTTACATCTTGAAAGACTCTTGCAGTAACACGTGATTTTCTTTCATTTCAATTATCTACTGTTTTTTTTTCATTTTTGAAACAAAATAAAAGTGAATTTTATTGAGGAATAGTGTTCATTCCCCGTTCCGTTCCCGGCGGGAAGAGATTTCAAGCCCGGCCAGGGTTTGAGTCGGGCCGGGCGGGCTTAAACTTTGCGGGCTCAGGCCCGGGCGGGCCGGGCCGTGAAAAAATGGGCCCGCTCCACCCTTATTGTAGCTACCTTTTTATTTCTTAACTATTCATTAATGAGCAGTATATTCCTCCCGAACTTTTTTAAAAATTAAAAAATGTTTCAATCATTATTGATAATGTAAAAAACACGAACTTTTTTATGAAATGTTTTATAGCTATCTTCTTTTTTTGAACAAAATATTCAAAGACACAGTTGTTGAAAATTTATATTGATGATGCCATAATTTTTCCTTTTTATAAGTGGGAAGCAAAAGATAAATGCGTTTCTTTATATTAATACGACAAAAAGCGCTGCTTTTTTTCTTCTGCTTTAAAATATGTTTTTTAAAATTGATTTACACATTGCTTTTAATAGCCAAAAGAAATGTTTAAAAATGAAGTAGACTTTCTTTAAATTGCCAAATGCATCAAATCTAATTAGATATTTTTCAAGTAAAACAAAATTTATTCAACAAAAAACTATCACAAGCAAAAATAAGATTTCAATCAAATTTTCTGTAATTCACAGACATGTTCAGTTTTATTTAATTCAACGTAATCTTGACCATTTTCGTCTTGAAAAACTTTTGCAGTAACACCTTTGTTTTTGTACTTGCATGGTAGACTGTAATAGCACTTTTTTGCTTTTGCATAACAATAAACATATCCCATACTTTTGTTTTTCGGACTGATAACTGCGAGTCTTTTTAAATGCATCTGACGATAAACAATTTCAAATAATTTAAAATCAGGCAATTTGATAATTCTAGCAAAGAAAATTTTATGAAAAGCTAACACAATGATAATGAGAAAGGAAAAATAAAAATTTGACTATTATACATATATTTTACTTCCATATATGCTTCAAGATGATCAGCAAGATTTTATTTTGGAGACACCTGCTTCACGTGCTTCAGCATGCTGACGAACTTGTTCAACTTCATCACAAAACTGCAAAAAATTTTTAAGGGAACACTTCTAAAATATGATCATTTAAAATCAAAATGTAATTTAATCCCTTTAATTTTTTTCTTTTCAAACTTTTTCCCATTGTTTATATTATTTAAAAATTGAAATGAAGTTGTTTTTAATTTTATCTTATTTTTTGGGAATTACTTTTGCTGAAATTAATTATTTAAAGCTTGGTAAAGAAAGATTAAGTGATTCAATTAAAAATAATGAAAGAATTAAGAAACATGTTGATCTTGAAGTTTTTACCAATATGACTAAATTTAGTAACTCTGAAAAAAATGAAGATGAAAATGACGGAATCATGAATGTTTGTGAGAAACTTCGACAAAAACGGTTGGAACTTTAAGAGAAACATTTTTAGACGGCTATATTTTGCATAGTCTTTAATATATTGCAAGCTTCTGCTTTTTTGACTAGGTTTTTAGGTATACATGTAGGGTGGCTAAAATAAAACTAAAATGACTAGGTTCATCACAAGCTTCTTCATTTTACCTTTTGAGGCTCATATTTCCAAGGAAAGATCTTCTCAGAGACAAGCAATAAAAAAACAACAGATTTCGAAGTAGCTCCCTTTGGGGAATGGTACCCTTGAAATATGAATTGGGGAAAAATCAAAGGCAGAAGTTAAAATAATAAAATTTGAAATTATTATTTTAAGTTCTTCCATTCTAACCACCAATATTTTTTTAATAATAAGTTTCGTTAACAGCATATTGTTGCCTGAATAAGGATTTTCTGAAATCTAGCCATCTAAAACATTTTTTTCTTAAAGTATGACACCGATGCGAGATCCTGGTATAAAAAATTGATAAACATTAAAAATAGCCATATTCTAAAAGTTTAGGAGAAATTTGTGAATGTCTTAATGATTATTTCGTCAACTGCGGAAATGGAATGTTAAAAGATTTGAATGTGAAAGCAATGAAAGAAAATTTTATTGCAAAAGAGGTTCAGATATTTTATGGATCTTACAGAAGCTTTTCGATTTTAGAAAAGGTATGTCCTTTTTTAATTAATGAACATTTAAAAAGCGGGAACTTATTGTTACTGGTCAACAATTATAATTTTAACTTCTTTTAGGGCAGAATTTTTCCATTTAACGCAGACACGATTGAACGCCTATCGTTTTATTTCACAGAAGTTCAAGGAATTGAAAATGGAGCATTTGACAACTTTACCACTTTAAAAACATTGGAATTTAGTAGTGCTGGATTTACAAAAATTGATGAAAATGTTTTAACAGAAAAAATTGGGGCAACGCTTGTAAAATTTGTGTTTACTCATAAAAATTTATCATCATTTAATCCTTTGATGTTTAAATATTTAATAAACTTGGAAGAGCTAGATCTACATGGAAATGAATTTGTTAGAATTGAGCAACAATTCCCTAAAAGCTTATCAAAGCTGAAGATATTGAATATGGACTGGTGTAAAATATCATCTATAAAGGAAAATGTTTTTGACAATTTGAGGTAAGATATACTTATCTTGATCCGCTCTGAAAAAACAGGATTCAAATTAGAGCTGTTATGTAACGAAAAAAAGCTACACTTGTGTCAAACAGAATTATAGTAACTGCCATATTTAAACATTTCGTTTTTAGGCTTTTTACATTTTTGTTTCAAGATCACTGAATACCAATGTTTTCCAAAAAAAAGATAAATGATAAGTAGCAATTTTTTTTGAACACCAAACAATTTTTTTGCAAAAATGTGAATCAAAAATTTTATTTAAGTTCTTTTTTTCTCGAAATCAAACACTTACTTTCAGAGACTTGGAGCACCTCTCTTTGGCCTTCAACAATCTCTCATCCATTCCTGTTGCAATAAAAGCACTTATTAATCTCAAAATTATAAATTTGGACGGGCATTCCATGGAAAAAGTTGAGAAAAACAGTTTTGCAGAAAATTCAAAGCTGGAAAAACTTTCTATGGCTTTAAGCAGAAGTTTGAAAACTATTGAAAATTGTGCGTTTTGTAAACTGCCAAATCTGAAAAGCATTAGTTTCAAAAGAAGCAATTTGGCATACATTCATGAAAATGCTTTTGGTGCTATTAGCAATGGCTTCGCACCGGACATTAAAGAATTTATAACTGAAAGCTGCAATATAAGTGTTTTGCCTGAAAATCTTTTGAACTGGAAAAGCGTTGAGAAGCTTTCAATCACGTTAAATCCATATGCATGTAATTGTTCAATGGCATGGTTATTCAAAGACTTGATGTCAAATTATTCAGTTCTTGAAAGTCGACTTGCTGAAGAACATATGTCATTTGAATTTAATCATCTTAACTACAAACACCGATTAGGATGTTTGCAACCACCTTTCACAGCCACTACCACGTCAAATCATACACATCCAATGAAAATGGAAGAAATTTTTTCAACATGTAATTCTTCTTATAGCTTTAATCTTGTATGAATTTCCATTACGTTTGTTGTAATATCTGTTATTCTAATTTGTTTTTTTTAGAAATCGACGGCGGTTGGTAAATTGTTACCGTAATTTTATTGATGATGTTTAAAAATGGAATCTTTCTGTAATTTACAATATACTAATAAATTTATAAATTTTGTCGTGGTTCATTGAAATTTTGGCAGTCTTGTTTTATTTTTGAGCCTTAATAAATTATCATATCTTATCTTTACAAACAATCTTTAAAACAAATCAATTTGATAAAAAATTTAATAATGCAAATGACTGAAATTTGACTTTGATTAACATCTTGAAAAATAAAACCACATTTATTTTTGCATTTTCAAACTTTGATTAGCCAATAAACAGCTGTCATCATTGTTGCAAAGAAGTAAACCGATACATTTCTTTTTTTTTCTTCTGCAAACATTATCTTTTTTTAATTTGTTTATTTTTCAAAAAAAAAGTTGAAATGAAGCTGTTGTGTTTAATTTTATTTCCATTTTTGGCAGTTATTTTTGCTGAAATTAGTGTTTTCAAGCTTGATAACGATAGAATTAATGATCCAATAACATTTACTGAAAGAATTAAGAAACATGTTGATCTCGAAGTTTTTACAAACATGACTGAATTTAATAATACTAAAAGAAATGATGATGAAACAAATGAAATTATGAATGTTTGTGAAAAACAATTTCGACAAAAACGGTCTAAAATTATTTTTGATGGCTATATTTAGAAAAATCTTTTCGCGGACTGCATTCTACTGTTTTTTACTATTTATGACAAAAGCTAATAATTTAAGCTTTTCTAAATTAATACTGAGCACCACCTGCATGTGTTGAGCCCCCCCCCCCCCCCCCCCCGATTATGTTAATATATTCGCCAATTATACAGATACTTAACGGTAAAGTGTTAGCTGCTTAAATGTTCTCTTTCATGTATTTGTGCTACACGTTTGTAACTAAAGTAACTGACAATTTAATATTACCTCATCTTTTACATTTTTTCTTAAACAAAATTACATATTTGACGCCAAGTAGTGAAAAAAATTTTAATATCTGAGTGTTAATTCAAAAAAGCGTTTCCACAAAAGATTTTTCCTTAAAGTAGCCATCAAAAAGTACAACTTTTGGTACACGGCAACAAGAACCTGGTAAGATCAAAATTCATTCAAATATAAAAATATGACATAGCAAAAATTTAGGAGAAATTTGTAAATGTATTGAACATGCCTTTGTCAGCTGTGAATACGGAATGCTAAATGATTTGAATGTTAAAGCAGTAAAAGAAAATCATGTTGCAATAGATGTGTGGATATATTATGGCAATTTTTCAGTTTTGGAAAAGGCATATATTTTATGATAATGAACATTTAAAAAAAACTGTTTTCCGTTGTATCATCAATAATTGTTTTAGGGCAAAATATTTCCATTAAACGCAGCAACTATTGAATGGTTATTATTTGTGGACGCAAAAATTCAACAAATTGAAGATGGAGCCTTTGATAATTTCACCTCTTTAAAATATTTAAATTTTAGAGGTTCTGGATTTACAAAAATGGATGAAAATGTTTTGACAGAGAAGCTTGGAACCACGCTTATACAATTTGAATTTTGTAATAAAAATTTAACAAAATTTAATCCTTCAATGTTCATAAATTTGGTGAATTTGGAAGAACTTGATTTACATGGAAATGAATTCATTAAAATTGAGCAGCAGTTCCCTGAAAGTTTATCAAAGCTGAAGATGTTAAATTTGGAACACTGTCAAATTACTTATATGAAAGAAAACGTTTTTGATAATTTGAGGTAAGCATAGTATGTATAGCGATCTAATTCGCGCAGGATAGATCAGATAATTGCAAAAAGTTCATTCACGTTCGGACTTTCTCGAAGTTATAAACTTGCTTTTAGGAATTTGGAACATCTTTCTTTGGGCTACAATAACTTCTCATCCATTCCAGCTGCAATCAAAAAACTTTCAACTCTCAGAATTTTTAGTTTTAATGGGAACCACATAGAGACAATTGAAAAAAATAGTATTGCTGAAAATGCAAAGTTGGAAAAAATTTCGATGGCACAAAGCAGAAATTTGAAAGCCGTCAAAGATTGTGCATTTTGTAAATTGCAAAATCTGAAAGACATCAGTTTTAAAAGAAGCAAAAATTTGACATTCATTCATGAAAATGCATTCGGAGCTGTTAGCAATGGTTTTACCCCAGATATTGAAATGTTTGTTATTGAAAGCTGCAATATAAGTGTTTTGCCTGAAAAACTTTTGGATTGGAAAAACGTAAAAACGCTTTCAATCACACTGAATCCCTATGCTTGTAATTGCTCAATGGCATGGTTATTTAAAGATTTATTATCAAATAATTCTGTTTTCGACAATAGTATTAAACCAGAATATATTACAGCGGGATATAATTATATTGATTACAAATACACCTTAGGATGCTTACAACCAACATCTCCTTCAACCCTTATTACATTCAATCATACACATACAATGGAAGAAATTTTTTCATCTTGTATAATCGAATAACTTTTATTTTTTTTGTATTTCTATTGCTTTTATTAGTATTTATGCAAATCTTCAACGTTTAGGGCATAACTACCGTAATTTTAATGATGGCCTAATTTTATTCGGTTTTTATGTTAATAATATTTTTTATTGAAAACTATACAACATTATTCTTTTTGCCATCACATTATTTTTTTGACAGTTTTTCTTTGTCTCAACAAAAGTTTATAATTTATCAAAAGCTTCAATAAATAACCTCTCTCTCATGTACTATACAAATTATGCGATATTTATAACTCACAAACTTTTTTGAACAACGATTTTTACAAACAAACAATACGATTAAACAAGTTTTTGTAATTTACAAACATGTTCATTTTCATTCATTTCAACATAATTTTAACCATTAATTTCAACATAACCATAGTCTTTCTTGTTTTACATCGATAGCATATGTAGCAGGGATGTGCGAAAGTATTTCATCATATTTTTCAAACGGCTATAACGGCGCGCGTATTAATAATGAATTAATTTTTTTGATAATCGAATAGATTGGCCAAAATGGTAGGAGCAATCAAGTCTTCATTTTTTTTCATGATAATTTTTTTTGCCACTTTCGCGCCACTTTCGTTTGAGACGCGAAAGTGGAAAAAGTGACGAAAGTAGACCCTTTTTTCTGGGGAAAAAGGTTTATTTAAACGAAAATTCCGTACAGCATTGGTCAAATACTCGAGGAATTAATGTTTTTTAAAAGAAAAATGATTTTATCTCAATGGCCACTTTCGCGATTTTACTTTTGCACATCCCTGATATGTAGTTTCATCTATCTCTTTGATAAGTAAATACAAACCCAAAATTTTTATTTTCTGAACCATAAATTGCCAATTTTTTTTGTTATTCGTAAACACTACTTCTGTAAGAACTTGATTGGTTTGCATTTATGTGGTTTTGAAGAAAGTTCAACGCATTCTTCATTTTTTTCGTTTTTGAAAATTTTTGTATAGACATGAGTTGTGTGAACAGATTGACATGGAGAACATTTGAACAATTCTTTGCGCTCTATCAAAGTATAATCAAAGCATTCAGTTCTTTCATTATTCGTAAACACTACCAACTGTTGAATAATTTTACCCTTTAATTTCTTTTTCAAAAATTGATAATATTGAGAGATTATGTTAATTACAAAGCAAATAAGCGATAAAACGAAGATATTTGTTTTTAAAGAAAGCTATTAATATATGTTGTGCAACATCAAAGTTAATTTAAATCGTTTCATTTAAGTTTACTACGATATACGGTGGTTCAGAAATCTCTGTCTTTTTTTTAATGTCTTGATCAGTGTACTCCCGCTCCCACTTTTATCGCTTCCGCTCCGCTTCCGCTCCGCTTCCGCTCCGCTTCCGCTCCGCTTCCGCTTCTTCAAAATGAATCGCTCCCGCTTCCGCTTCGCTTCTCCGCTTCTCGGAATCGCTTCCGCTTCCGAAGCGCTTCCGGGAGCGCTTCCATTTTAAACCGCTTCCGCTCCGCTTCTTGCTATTTTTTAAAGAAATCTGTTATTATAAAAATCAAAAATTAAATTTTATTAGGTAATTTTAGAGAAAAAGTAGAAAGACAACCAAGGGTATTCATTTCTAAGCCTTTTTATGAGAATAAAATTTTGAGGATAATGAAAAATTGCAAGATTTTATACTTTTTCAGCAACTTTGCCAAGGTCAAAAGAAGCGCTTCCATTTTCAATCGCTTCCGCTCTGCTTCCATTAGCTCATTTATCGCTTCCGCTCCGCTTCCGCTTCCATTACGAGAAGCGGAAGCGGGAGCGGAAGCGGGAGTACACTGGTCTTGATTTTCAAAACTTTCAAAGCTGAACTAATGGAATTGGCTGTTATAATGTATAATTATTATGTTGTTATATAGGTGTTTCAGAAAGCATGACGAAATTGAGATCATGTTGCTACTGTAGATATATGGTAGAAATTTCTAGATAAACAAGAATTTGAAAGATAGTTATGGATTTAAACAACGAGAAACATCCAGAAACAGCAGGAAACAATTGATTTTTGGCTTCTAGGAAGAATGAAATTTTTATTGAAAAATTTGCATATTTATTTAAATCCAAATACTTTGTTGGAACTTGTCAGAAATTATTTAGCAAGTCCACAGCAACCTTTTTTGTAGGAATAAACGCTTAAAAATTGTTATTATAATATTATTTTTAAATATTAAAATAGAGTAGAAGATGAAAGAGGAAAAGAAAGAGATTTTTTGTAAATATTTTATTCAAACATTGATGCAACAACAAAAAAACCGTTTGACTAATTATGAATAGCCAAAAACATATTCAAAATTTTCAAAAATGTGTTTCCTTCTTCAATTTTAAGTTTTTCATCAAAATGAATTTTGTACATTGTAAACGTATTTTTGTCTGCTGCTAGAAAATATTTCGATTTTTGGCCGGTTTTCGTTGTTTTTGATACTTTTTAAAAAATTTTTAACATTTCTAAAGCTTTCTTCGGTAACATTTGCTAATTCTAAACAACCATCAAGTTTGATAAATTTATCAGTGAATTCAATTAAATCTTTTGGTTCAATTTCTTCAATGGCTGAAAAACAGCAGGAAAATAGTTTTGAATTATTACTGCATTGATTTATTTCTTTCAATGTATCCTTCTCTATCAGAATATATGGCTTGTAATAGCTTATCCTATAATTACTCGATTAATAGCTACACCACAAGATGAATCTTCTATTGAGTGTGGAACCAATAGAAAGTTTCATAATCTTTGTTACAAATTTAAGGTAAGAAATTTAATATTAATTCATATTAGATTAAAGGACATTTTTGGTTGTTATAATTAAAGAGATTTCACTCTCTTGTTTTGGCCACTTTACAGCGTTCCAATATGTCCCATAAAAGTGCAAGATGTAATTTTTAAGCTTCGGGTACAATTAACAAAGTTCATAAAATATCGCTTTTTGGCTCTTTTGCAGATTTTTATCTTCTCACGACACAGAACATTGAAAGCCATGCAACTTTCAATTTTTTTGTATTATTTCTTTTTTAGGGGCAATATTGCTTGAGTTATTTTCTTCAAAATTACAAGAAAACGTTTAATTTTATACCATTTTTAGCCTATCTTAGAGTGCTAAGTTTTAATCTTAAGGCTTACCGTAGAGGGTTTCAACTCAATCTGGAGATGAGGCCCTATTTAAGTCTGTTTTTGTATTATTTCGAAAACGGACAACACAATGAAACTTTATTGTCCCTAAAATTTTCCATACAAAAAGGCGAAAGTTTAAACCCAATCTAACTTTGGTGCAAGTAGATATTAAAGCTTTTTAAATTTTTATAAGACCCTATGAGACTATACAAAATCATCTTTGGATTAAAATATTAAGAAATTTCAATCTTTCTTTAATAACGTCTGTTTTTGCTATAAGGAAATATGAAAAAATTTTGGCCGCTACTGTAGGTTTAAAAGTGAAAATGTTTTTCTTTATGCAAAACGTATAATACCGTAAATGCTCTAATAGAAGCGCTGCGCTTCTATTTTTCATTCAAACTTTTTATTTACAAACTTATAAAAATAGCAACAATTTTGTTTTTTGTGACCCCTTTATTTTAGAGTGCGCTTCTATTAGAGATGCGCTTCTATTGGAGATGTGCTTCTAATAGAGCATTTACGGTAACTACAAATCAACTTTGGGGAACTCGCGTAATGAGATCCCATATATTTTGTAATTTAACAAAACACTTACATTTTGACATTTGTGAAACGCTTCAAGTACGGGATTTGCATTTTCACAATTTAGCATAAAAATATAAATATTTCTCATTGATGGTCCAAAAAGCTTTTTTAACATGTCTTCTTTTAAAACAAATAAAATATTTATTTCCAATGTTTTGGTTACGGACAAATCCAGTTTAGGCAACAAGTAAAAAAATTTTTGTGGTTGTACCCATATTAATATTAAGATATCAAGGATTTTAAGTGATTTGGCTGTAATTTTAATTGCAGGATCTGAGATAAGTTTTCTTCCTTTCATTGATTTCTTGACACTTTTTCCTTTGAAAATAATACCACCAAATCCAATATTAAATTCATGTCTTAGATGTCCCTGTGTTGTATATGGTCGAATACTAATTGATTTAATTTGACTTATACCATTTTGAAGATGGAGAAGCTTAAAAGCCTTGCAACATCTGATTAATTTGTGTGACAATTCCATCTTTAAATTTAAAAACATATAATGAATCAAAGGTTTCGGCAATAAAAAACGTTGTGAATAAGGATTTGATAAATCTATTAAATCAACAAGGTTAACCATAATTAATACGTATAGAAAAGTAACAGCTCTATTTTTTATCCAAAAAATTTTGTTGATGTGGCTGTATTTAAAGAAAATCTTCCTTTCTCGTATGCTTGGCATAGGTGGAATTCCTTCCTACCTAAGAAAGTACCGAGAAGAAGGAGCCCAAATAACTCCCTTAAAGGATATTTATTGAATTTTTTACTTATTGATTTTGCAAAAATAGGAACCATTAAATAACAAAAAATAAAGACGCAAAAAATGTCCGCACAAATTTTTTTCAAGTAACATATACTTTTCTAAAACAAAGATTACCAAAAATTTTTTATTTAAGAAAACGAAAGAAAGATAAAAAAAAGAATACCCTTTCACTAGTTAGTAGCCATACTAAAGTATACTGGGGATACTGGGAATAAATCTTTAGTAATCAGAAACTATCAAAGATTTATTCGCCGTTTTAATCGTAAAACGCCTCTGTAGCTTAGTCAGTGATATCTTTCATTTCTAATCAACAATCTTTTCATTGACCATTGACGTTTAAAATAAAGTTTTTTTTGTTGTTGAGATTTCTGGGCGAATAACAGTACAGTCACAAGATTTATGCATTTACAACCCTTTTTGGATTAACAGTAAAAATATAAATAAAACGATTATACAACGGATTTTAAATGTTTTGATTTTTATTCGACTTTTAAGCTCTTTTTCATAGCTTACAACTATCCCAAACTTAACTTACAAATTTCATTTATTTATAGTTATTCTCAACATACACTTCTGGAACATAAACAACCAAGGCCGTATACAGAAACATTTTTCAGGGTGGGCAAAATCAGCTTTGGAGGGGGCAAGCCTGTGATCTTCTGCCGCCTTCGGCAAAAGATCACTAAAATTGTCGATTTCGGAGAAGGCAAAATTCTCGACAGGCTCCCAAAGCCCCCTCCCCCTTAAATACGGGCTTGTAATCCACCGTAAATTTAACTAATTTTCAGTGCTGAAACATGCCAACTATAAAGCCATTTTAACTAAAATACAAAACATTTTTCTAAAACATATAACTATAATTAACTAAACATAAGAGTGAAACTATACTATTTTGTTATGAACAACCACGACCTTTTACTTTACGTTTTCTAATATTTTTGTAAGTTCACAAAAAGCACCAAATTTGTCAAACAAAATTAAAAATTGTTTACAGTGATTTTTAGAGTTAAAATTAAAATATTGGTTGGTTGATTTTTATTGGCAAACAGCCTTTACATTTATACATTTAACATACATAAAAACAATAAAAAGTTATATTAGCTTTGTTATCTTTAATCATTGATTTTTTTGCATCTGTTTCTCGATATTTTGGTTATTATTCTTGATAAGCGCTTTACTCTGACATTTTTATTTTTTGCTTAAATACAACATTTGATTATTTTATTTTCAATCATAAATGGCTTTAAAGATGAGCATACAAAGATTTAAAGTTTTCAAGGCACAAGATCAAGAAAATGGACTTTTTGATGTTACATTTGAATTTGAAATTGAAGGAAAGGTATTACCACAGCTTTTTTCTAGCAACTTTAAGAGTTTTTTAGTTTATTTATGCACATAAATTTATTTTGGCATCAGTTTCGGCTCCATTTAAAACAATGTTTTCTTCAAGCTGGAATAAAGATGAAACAATTAAAATTGAAACGAATTCATATATCGATTTCTATGAGTTTTTAAGCTTCCTGTATTCTGGAATATGTGAATTAAATGATAAAAATATATTTGCCATGGTAGATTTGGCAGAATTTTATCAAGTTAAAGCTCTTCAACAAAGATGCGATAAATTTTTATATCGAAAAAATTATACCAAAGAAAATGTGATGGAATTCTTTAAAAGTTTATCACTGTATTTTGATTCCTTGCCTTTATTTGAGAAAGCTATTCTGCCCAAATTAAAACAATACTACCCCGATTTTGTGGAATCTGAAAATGTTCTTTCCGGACCTAAAGAATTTATAAGGAAAATTGTCAGTTTTGAAGACCGCCTAGCTTCAGAAGAAAAATTGTTTGAAATGGTGAGTTTTATAGAGAAATACTGAGGTGTCTGATATCTGCAGTTTTGAACTAGTTTTTTAATCTGCAGATACTTAAATTTTTTAAGATTATATAGATTTTTTAAAATTAAGCTTATTTTTTATGTCTATGCTAATCGCTTGGAACATTTTGCAGATTATTAAATGGGCAGAGAATCGAATTGTGGCAAAAGAAAAAGAATCAAAGATAGAAAACTTTAATTTGAATGACGCAATAAAAACTGAAATAACTCCGCTCTTACCTTACATTAAATTCAAAGAAATGTCATTAGCCTTTCTCATAAAAAATGTTGGTATGTTTTGGCTTTTGAGGCTACAAGACATCTCGAGAAATGAAAAGGGAGAGAGAGAAGGCGAGCCACTTATCAAGTTTTACATAAAAGCTGCATGAGAGAAAAGGAAAATATATCTCAAAGGGGAGCTGGTAAAAAATATGGGATTTTATACCTCGAGATAGCTCGACAACCCTTTTAACTGAATTTTTGTAATCAGATATCTGATTTCGTTTTAAGATGTGCATTTTTTTCTTTTTAATCATTGTCTTTTAGTTAAAAACGGCTTCCTTTTTTCTTACAATGAATTAAGTGATATTTTGGATAGTGGAAATCCATACGTTAAAGGTATATTTCTAATTCATAGCACAATTGTTTTACGATTTTTAGTAAAAGTCACAAATTCTAATGGACAAACGATTTCTGGATATATTCCATATGATTCTATGGCAGTGGAAGCAATCAAATCATTAAAAAATTCTTTGTCAAATAATAATTATGGTAAGAGAAAAACGGCAGACAGTAAAAGGATATTCTAAGAAGAAAAATTTGATTAAAGTTTATGAGAAAATAATATTGCAGAAGGAGAAACGTTCAAAAGTTTTTTGGTTTTGATCAGTCTTTTTTTCGAGAGGCTTTGCACTGCTATAAGTTATTTATCTCTGTGGGTAATAAAACATTCTATCAAGAATACCCTTTCACTAGTTGGTAGCCATACTAAAGTATACTGGGGAATCAGGGGAATACAGTTTAAAAATTACCCTATTATGCTAAAGAAAAGAGATGACATTGAATGGTATTTGTATCATTCAGCTGGCTGTATTGGATTATCAAAGCGTATTTACATCCATGATAAAAATGATAAAATACTTGCTGAAATGATTCCAGATGCCTCAGGTTTTTATGCAACTGAAAAATGCAAAATTGAAATAGAATAAATATTATTATTTTAAAAACTGTTTTTCCTTAGCATTTTTAAATAAAAATTAATAATCTACGAAATTATTTGAACTTATTTGTGATTTATTGAATAAACTATTTTATTCAGTTATCATTACATTTTTTTCAAATCGTGAGATTTAGATCCACTGAATAATCTGTCTAAAATTTTCAATTCCACCGAAACAGTGAAAGGATTTTCTTAAAAGAAGAATTTGCTTAAAATTCTTCTTTTAATAGCACAATTAGTTTTTGTAATTGTGCTAATAAAGGTACGCAAGTTATCATATATCGAAATCATTTAAAGAAATTTTTAACAAAACTGTTTTGGACAATTCTTTTAAAAAAATATTGACGAAATATAAGTTTTACAAACTTACAATAAAATAAATACAAAAAATCTCCTATTTCACTCAAATAACAAAGAAGAAAGTCGAAAAAAAAGTCAACAAAGCTTGGTTTAAGTTCACCTCACCACAGTGTTACCCCAGTATGATTATAAGTTACCGTAAAATTTATGATATTTTAAAGTTTTCTTTTCAAAAAGGATTCCGAAAAATGTTTGCATAACATTTACAAACTATATCTAATCATTGCTCTTTGTTATCAAAAACAAAAATAAATCGAATTTTATTATTTATAATAAGTACTTGAAAGTTTGTTATGCTAGTACTATATTGTTTACGTGAAACCTTTAGAAAATTTAAAATCCAAGTTACTTGTATATGATTATTGCATCTTGTTGTATTTTCCTATGTTCTTAATTAGAACCTAAAGCCCAAACTATTTCACTTGGAAAAAATTGCCTAAAAACACATCATTTTTTTGTTTTTGTTTAGGTATTTGTTTTGTTTCACTTTTCCTTCAGAGGTAATAAAGTGTTTTCATGAAGGCAGGGTAGATACAAATCTATTTGCTTATTCATCTATGCTAATCATAAAGTCATTTTTTCCCTTTTTCCTGTGCCGAATTATTGGATAATTAAAATAATTATTATTGTGCAGGGAGAAAATGACAATGATTGGCATGGAGAACCTGATTTCTTCCCCTTTGCTCTATTATATATTTTATTTTTTGCTCACCTCTACGACACTGAAATAGCATTTCACTTTTTTTTCCTTCAGTACTTACTAGATTGTTTGTATTGAATTATTTAATTTTATACCATACCTTAAAAGTATGATAGTTATCAAGTTGACAGCAAAAAATAAAAATGAAAACTTATGTTTATCAAACTTTTTAATTCCACTTTGTGTTTTCATATGACCGCGTTAATGTTTAATTACAATGTTTTATTTCACATAGTTTTGTGGGAGACGAAATATTGCGTAAATATTATTTATTTTAGGCAAAACTTTAAAAATGGTTGTTGAGCTGATAGCAAAGGATAGGAATAAAAAATTTCAATACGAAAGAAGATGTAAATTAACTATTGATTCCCTATCAAAATTGTTACTTGTTGAACCTTATAATGAAGGTGTGACAATTTTTCTAAATATTATTATTGTAGCAATAATTAAAGCATTTTTAGAATTTAAAATAATTTCTGCATTGTTTAAATGGAAATTCGTTGCACAAAAAGTTTGATTTTTTACCTCCACTTTTGTTAATTTCGTTAATTAACACAGTTTTCAGAATATTTTATTTGTTTTTTCTG
Source organism: Panagrolaimus sp. LJ2400 (assembly GCA_024447215.1). Taxonomy (NCBI): domain Eukaryota; kingdom Metazoa; phylum Nematoda; class Chromadorea; order Rhabditida; family Panagrolaimidae; genus Panagrolaimus; species Panagrolaimus sp. LJ2400. Next base: position 237,294 of record JAMRYA010000007.1, on the reverse strand, counting down.
GAAATGATTTACAAGACTTTGCTCTCGTTTTTGATAATCAAAATAAATGTCATAAAGTGTTTGCTGTACTGATTGAAAATGGAGTATGTTTAAAATAAAATAACTAATTTTTTTATTACCGTCTTTTAGGCAGCTTCTTGTAGCACTGAATTCATCAAAGAGCGTTTTTTGACTTCAATACTTACCGAGATTTCCCGAAATGATTTATCAACTTTAAAAATGAAACAAATATTATTTAATTGGATTGAAAGCCATAAAAATGTTCAAAAAAATGAATACCAAGAGCTTTTGAAGAATTACGATGTTTATGATATATAAGACGAGGATTAGAAAAAAGTTCTGGGCCTATGCATCGAAAGGCGGTTTTTATTAAACGACTTTTGGCTGATTTTTTTGAACACATTTCGTGTTTTCGTTAAAATATTTTTTTGATTTCTTCTCAGGTTCAGTTTTCATGAATTTTGTGCATGTTGCCTCAGCGACAAGGCTCAGGTCCGGTTTTCACGAATTTTGTGCATGTTCCCTCAACCCTATTTTGTCATGTTCAGAAGTGAAGCAAATTACTACAGTTTTCTTAAATGAGGAGGAATTGTCAGTGTTCGCGTTTTTGTGAACATGAAAATGGGCAAAATGAAAAATGTACATTTTTTTGAAACATTTCTCAATTTCAATTTTTGACAACTGTTGTCAGTTTCCTATTTTTACAACTGTTGTCAGATTTTCATTTTTACAACTGTTGTCAGATTTTCATTTTTACAACTGTTGTCAGTTTGTCGCTTGCTTTTGCAATAATTCCAAAAAAATCGAACCACGGTCTTCAACCAAACTTGGAGTCAAGCGCACTAACCACTAAGCCATGGACGCTATGCTGACCAAGTGCTGGAATGGCTCATAACGTAATAAGCAGTAACAAGAGAGAAAGAGAATGAAAAAAAACCATACAACTAACAACTTTTTTTTGCGTTATGAGCCATTCCAGCACTTGGTAAGCATAGCGTCCATGTCTTAGTGGTTAGTGCGCTTGACTCCAAGTTTGGTTGAAGACCGTGGTTCGATTTTTTTGGAATTATTGCAAAAGCAAGCGACAAACTGACAACAGTTGTAAAAATGAAAATCTGACAACAGTTGTAAAAATGAAAATCTGACAACAGTTGTAAAAATAGGAAACTGACAACAGTTGTCAAAAATTGAAATTGAGAAATGTTTCAAAAAAATGTACATTTCTCATTTTGCCCATTTTCATGTTCAAAAAACACGATTATTTCGAGTTTTTCCTCACGAATTTTAGAAGTTACAAATTTTCACTCATGAAATTTTAAAGTTGAACCAACATGCATAAATTTTATGACAACCGGACTTGAGCCATGTCGCAGAGGCAACATGCATAAATTTTATGACAACCGGACTTTAGCCATGTCGCTGAGGCAACATGCACAAAATTCGTGAAAACCGGACCTGAGCCATGTCGCTGAGACGGATTTTTTCAAAACGCTGAAATTGTTCAACTTTTGCAATTTTTTCATTTTTTTAGCGTTTCGATGCATAGGCCCAGAACTTTTTTCTTATCCTCGTCTTATATCTTGTCCTACTAGTGTTGAAGATCAAAAGTAAATAGTTCTTTTTTTATCGCTGAAAAACATTTTTGTTTTTAGAAGAAATCCTAGAAAGCGCACAGCAAAAGATACTGGCCATCAAAAACAAAGCGATACGTTACCATTAACTTATAAAAGAAATAATAGTAGCTCTAAACGTACTTCAGAAAGGTATAGTTCATTAGACATAATTTTGCAAACTCATAAATTTCATATTTAGAACTCGATTGGAACAACCAAATTCGCATATTTTAAATACAATTATTGAAGCTCCAAATTTTGTTGTATTTAATTACATTAGAAATGGTCAATCAAAAAGAAAGCTTTTTATATTCCCAACCACAGACAAAAAATATTGTTTCGAATATATTTGGGATAATTCAAATCACATTTTCAAATGTACCAGTTGTCATCAAATTCGTAGGACAGCAAAAATTATTAAAAGAAATGGAAAGGATATTGTTCAGTTAAATGGAACTCAACATGTTTGTAAACTACGAGAATACATTACTGTTATAGAAAAACCGAATTTTGAAGTGATCCCACATGAACGCAAAGGATTTGTTGTTAGCAGATTAAATATATTTTTGGATTCTTCTCGTGTTTTTTGCTATGAATATACAATAAGTATCAAAAATTCAAACAGATATTTTTGCTGTGGATGTATGAGAAAGAAAGTGATAAATGGAGCGAATATTTGCCAAAAAAAAGATGGAACGGAATTTGTTATGTTGACAACAAATAGTCATATATGTGAACCCAGAAAATATGGAAAAAGAGAAATCATTCAAGCTGATAACTTTAAAATTTTCAAGAATATTCAAGATGGAATTGATAAATCAAAGATGGTTGTTTTTGCATCCCCCGATAAAACAACTTGTTATGAATATTATTGGAACAAATTTGTAAAGGCTTATACTTGTAGCGGCTGCTCGCTAAAGCATAGATATGTTGATGCAAAATTGTATCACGATTCTAATGGAAATGATTATTTAACATTAAAGAAACATGTTTGTCAACCACGTGAATATAATCCACAAAAATTTGAAATATCAGAAGAAATGGTTAAACCGTCAAATTTTAAAATAATTCAATACAAGCATAATGGTGTTCCTACTACAAAATTAATCGTATTTTGTGAAACAAATAAGAATCTCTGTTATGAATATTATTTGAATAAGCCAACGCAAAAATATCATTGTTCTTATTGTCCATTGAAGAAGCAAGTTACTGCTACAGTGTTTAACAACGATGCTCCAGAAAAATCGTTAAAGCTAAGCAAAACTAAACATGTTTGCGATCTTCTTGAATTTGATCCCGATAAATACAAAGACGATATTATAATTAATAAAGAAATGTATGCCATTACTTCGTCAGCTTTACGAGCGACCAAAGATAAACGTATAATGGTTTTTACATCTGAAGAGAAGAATTTGTACTATAAATTTGTTTATAAAAGAGATAGAAAATGTTATCATTGTTATCAATGTCGATGTTCGAAACGTATTATCGCAGCAACAATTGAAAATGAAGGAAAAGAAGACGAATGTCTCTATGTTAGTCCACAAAAACATATTTGTGAACCATATGAATTTTCAACAATTACAAATGGAAATATTATTCCTGCTCAAAATTTCCAATTAGTTAAAAGAAAATTTCATGGCAAACCTATTCAACATTTGGCTGTTTTTACTAATAATGAAAAAACTCAATGTTTTGAATATACATGGGCTGAAAAAGAGAAATGTTTTTTATGTCACACATGTAGCCGCAAACACAAAATTTATGTATACGCAAAAATCTTTAAAAATGATGGAAATGAAGAATGTGTAGAACTCTCGGAGTTTATTCATAAATGTAAACCAGTCAAATTTGTACCAGAAAATATCACTTTCAAAACTGTTAAAGAACCTGGTTTTAAATTATATGAAAGTCGTTTTGGTAAAAAAAGTATCAAAAAGTTAGCTGTTTTTGATTCCAAGAAAAAGAATTATGGTTATATCTATACTTATAATGAACTCGCAAAGAAATACATTTGTTCACGATGTAAAAGCAAATCTGTTACTGCAAAAGTACTTCAAGATGAAAATGGTCAAAACTATATTGAGCTTAACGAAAATGAGCATATCTGTGAAACACAAAAGATTTAATTGTCTTTTTTTGTTTTATTGTTGGTAAAAACGTTTGTTGTTGAGTAAATGCCACTTTTTGTTTAAAATGTTTTTGAGGGTACCGCATGCTTGTCTATCAGCACTTCTAGCGCTATGAATGGCGAACGATTTGTTTTTTAACTTTGAATTGGTGTCATTTAAGTATAAGAGGCAACTTTAAAAACCATTGTTTTGTTTAGGAAAATACAACGAGATGCACTCGGCAGAAACAAGTAATTTAGATTTCAAATTTTTGTCAAAGGTTTGTCATAAACTATAGAATATTACGACATTACTTAGAAACATATTCTATTATGATGTACTTATTATAAAATACGAAAAGTCAATTTATGTTTACACAATAACAAAAAACGGATTTGATAACAGCTGTACAAAGACAAAGAGCTATACAAATTGAAATTCAAAACTTTTATTTTTATGTTTTAATTGTTCGTTTGTAAATGAAAATCCGTGGCATCGAAGGAATACCCCCAATTTTTGGCAGGAAAGACAATATTTGGAAATTCATATTCTAACGACCACAAAGCTATTATCTTGTTATCGTAATATTGTAATGTTTTTTGAAACTGATTGTTAACAAATCCTTGGATAACAATATCGAAATGAGCATGTTGATGTTTCTAAAATTTCGATCTACTACATTTTCGATATAAACAAGAACTCACAAATGCAAAATCAAAAAACGCATCCAAATTAAATTCTTCCATAATATTTGCTAATTCAAAATTTTTTAATTTATGCAAAACAATATTATCTGTACTTTTTGATGAGCTAAATGAAGGAATTTGTGTTTCGCTAAAGATGTCGTTCATCAGAAGTGAGTGGTTATTTTGCAATATTAAAAGAAAAACTTACAATTCAATCTCTTCAACTTTTGGAAGACATTCTAATATATCTTCAAGAAAAACGGGTTTCCTTTTATCATTAACAATTTTCGTTGAAGCTGCTGCTACAAAAGATTTAACATTTCCATTTGCAGTTAAAAACTTTAATTCATTGAATGTAATCAACTGATAAATGAAAAATAAACTTCGAATATCACAAACTGCAATTTTGGGGATAACTTCACCAATATCAGTCCCTTCAGTAGCCCGAAATTCATTAGTTAGCCATAAATTATTTGGTAGTTCTTCAAAATCATTTATGCCTAAATCATTCAAGAAAAACAATGTATTTTCTTCACAAGATAAATAATCGGCAATAAAAAATGGAAAATTTTTGTGGCAAAAGTATTTACAAATATTCATTAATTTGTATGTCTGCCGAGAAGTTGCATTCTTTTTCATCCATTTTAAAACATCTGATGGAAAATCGCTGAATGGAGCTGGAGGTGGATTAAATTCACCATTTTGGTATAATGTTGGAAATGCATTGCTATTTTTGGTTATAGCAGGACTGGGTAAAGACTGTTTTCGCTGCTTTCCTTTAAAAATACGTCGAAAAAGTTTAGATAATTTGAACATTTTTGAGACAACAATCTTTAATTAACTAATAGAGAAAAAAGGTTACCACAGTAAAAATGTTATTTTTGATGGTATGCATGCATCACAGATTAAATTGTGCGATCAATAAATCCTTTTCTTACACACTTGTATGACATGCACCCCCTGAAGTGTTTTTCAACTATGCGTACCAGTACGTCTTTCTATACCTTCAATATATTGGATTAATTTTTTCTTGAAAGGTAAATTTATGAGAAAGTCTATAAAAATTGAGCCACATTAAATTGTTTTGTTTTGTTTATAGTTACTGGGTATGTCTATTTTACTTTTGTTTCTCCTTGTAACCAACATTTCTCATTACCATATACTGTTGTTACGTATTTGTGGAAGGATACATCTTCAGCAAATTTGCCTCTAAAATTTTACTAAACATGCAAAAATTTTCTATTCAAAGCTTGTTTTACGTGATTCAGTAATCAAAAATGTCCAGGGATTTTGCATAAAGTATAGCCTTTTTAAAGACGTTTAAATATTCATTCAAACAAAAATAGTTATCTCTCATGTTTGACAAATTTAAACCGGTTTGTCCCTTCACAACTCTGCTTGAAATAGCAAATATCTACTTTTCGATCTAATTCATGGACTGAATTTACAACAAAATTTAACAAATTTGAAATTAAAAACAATTTTAAGCAAAACTATTGCTTGTTAAAAATGATTTTTAAAGCACACGGATGTTTTTCGTTTTAAAAGATGTTAACTTCCATGTAAAATACAGATTCTCTGATAATTTAAAAAGAGGTAATGTTTATTCAACAAGAATTTTTACAAATGAAACAAGAAAATTATCAAATTTTTTGTAAATTACAAGCATGTTCACTTTTATTTAAATCAATATAAGTAGAGACGTGCAGGGAACCCTTTTTTCTTACTTCTTTTTGACACTTTTTTTCGGACATTTTTTTGTTACTACTACCGTAATACCAATTTTGCGAGACTTTTTTTTACCAATTTTTGATCTGACCTACTAGACGTAATTTTTTACGCTGATTCCAAATATGCCATTTTTGAAAAAGTTTTCTCCGGCACAAAGTGCCGAAAATGACATTTTTTTGTTTGCGCATAAAGAGAACACCCCTATCTCACGCGAGCTCACAAATGAGCTTAGTACCATTCAATAGCTCTTTAAAAATTAATTATTGATGCAAAACACACTTTTCACCTGATTTCACCTTAAAAAAAGTTACAGGATAAAAACGGCATTTTTCAGCTTAAAAAAGTTCAAAAAACGTGTCCAAAAAAGAAAGAGAAAAAGTCAGCTGCATGTGTGTCTCTTCTTTTCTTTTGAGCCGGCTGCGAGGAAAAAAAAGAGAAAGATGCACACACAAAAAAAGAGTGTTTTCTTTGACTTTTTTTTGTCATTTTTTGTGTTGCTTGTCCGAACTTTTTTTTAATCCTTTGGATTTTGTAAAGCGCATATCTTTTTTAGATTAATTTTTCTTAGCATTAACCTTTGATATTTTTTTATATTCATAAAATTCTGCATCTTTTGGTACAAAAATTTTAATATTTGCACAAACTTTGAAAAACCGTGCACGTGGCTAAATATAAGTTTCACCATTTTCATCTTGAAGAACCTTAGCTGTCAGGTACTTTTGTTTTTTTCCACACGGATCACAGACGTATTTCTTTTCCTTTTTATGATAAGTGTAAATGTAACCCATACTTTTGTTATTTGAATCAAAGATTGCCAGCTTTTTGCTAAGTTTCTTGTTGTAGACAGTTTCGAAAAACTTGAAATTAGGTAATTTGACAACGTCTTTGCTCAGGCCTTCAGGAACAAATTTGATTGGTGAATAATTTCAGAAAGTTCAATGCATTCTTCATTTGTATCAGTTTTAAGCATTTTTGCATAAACATAAATTTTATGGTCGCGTCTGCATGGAAGACATACAAAATGTTTTTTGTCTTTCAACCATGTATAATCAAAGCATTCACTTTTTTCATCATTTGTAAAAATTGCCATATGCTGGATAACTTTTCCAAAAACCTTTCTTTTAATTATTTGAAAATTTGGTGCCACAATAATGTTGCCATTTGTTTAGACAGTATACTGAAATGGTTCACATACATGTTTCTAACGGATTAAATAAAGAAATTCGTTTTCTTTCCCTTCGTTTTCAATTGTAGCTGTGATATAAACATTATGAGAACGACACTGTGAACAATAATAGAGTTTTCTTCGTCTATTATAATCAAATTTATGATATAATTTCTTTTCTTCTGATGTATAAATAACCAACATTTTGTTTTTTATGCTTCGTAAAGAACTTATAGTTGTTTCATACATTGGTTAATTGACAATTAGATCATATTTGTACTTTCCAGGATCGAATTCAACAAGCTTGCAAACATGTTGAGTTTTGCTAAATACCAATTTGTCTTCTAAGCTATCACATTCGTAAACGGTAACAGTAACATGCTTTGATAGTCTACAGTTAAGACATTGATATAATTTCTTATTTTTATTCCAAGAATATTGATAGCATAAATTATTATTTGTTGGACAAAATACAATTAATTTTGACGTTTCAGCTCTTTTGTGTTTATATTTAAATATTTTATAGCTAAGATTTTCAACATTTTCTTTAGGTATTTCATATTTATCTGGATCATATTCAATTGGTTCACACGCATGCTACAAACTGTGGCTAATTGTTGGCCACTTTTTATTACATTAAATATGTAAATTTTTTTGCCAAAATTTCAATATTGCAGTTTAAGCTTTCGGGCAGGATGCCTGCAGCTAACGCATTTGCCATTATTTGGTTAAAGTTTTTTTTAGGGTTTAAAATTTCTAGGGTCTTTTTTGATCCTTCCGTAAAATATAAGCCTATTTTAAGCAATCGAAAAACAAACGCTTTCGATGAAGGTCCATTAATTGCAGAATGTTGCCAAAAAGAAAAGGATAATTCACAGTGCTGCAAAGGTGCGGGAGTTGGTGCGGAATTTGAATATTGTTTAGATATCTGTAATGGAACATACGGTTTCACCATGCGATGAAAAATATGACAAATGTGCAGATGCAACTTAAAATCAAAAAATGTGTTGAATAAACTGAGATATTTATGACATCCACCTTTTTTAAAAAATAAATTTGAAAATAAATGTGTAATGGAAAAAGGAGATGAATTCTTGTACAGGTTTTTGCATAAAATAAAATTTTCAGCAAAAAAAGATTTAATTAGTAGGAGCTTTTGACACTCAAAATGTCTTGTGTTATTCTTAGTATTCATAGCAATGACATGTCCGGTTTTTTCCACTCGATGATAAACATGACCCAATGAAGCAACCCTAAAAAGTTAATTTTTTTCCAACAACTGTCTTTATAATGCCCAGATTTTTTAAAAAATAATTACTTTTGGATAACAGTAGGTCAAGCATTGGGTGTCGAGATTACATGAAATTCCATAAATACCCATACAATAATCACGCGGTGCTGGTTGATTTACTTCTGCAAACGATAATTTAAATCCAATAAAAATAACACCAGAAAGCAACAAAATTGTTTTCAACATTTTTTTGTTTATACAAAACCAAGGTCTGTCTGTTCGAAGCAAGCAAACAAAAAATAATTTTTGATAGTTTTATATCAGCATCAAAAGAAACGAATGCGGTATTTTCCATTTAAAACGTTTCCTATAAGTGGAAAACACCAAGATGCACATTCATGATATATGCATTAAACTCTTTTGTTATCAGTTCCAGATGCAACGAAGAACAATCGATAAATTTTAATAGGGAAAACTGTTGACGATAAAAAAGCAATTACAGGTGCCGGATAATGATTTTTGTCGTAGTGATACAGCAACGCAACAAAATGATTGTTCTGAAAAAAATTAAGTGTTTTCGACATTTAATAAATGGAGGCAATGATTTTAGTTCCGGCTATGTTGCTGAAGTTACTCGTCTCTGGGTAAGAGCTTACTTCATGTATCACAAATCGCATATTCCAGTTATAAAACGTATGACAATATACAGGTAATGTAGGATAATTAACGGCAGCCCTGAAAGGTGAGTGAAAGAAAAAAGAGAGGTGTGAAAAATTTTCATTCACAACTTTTTTTTTTGATTTTGGAACTGTTATATCATCTTTAAATTTTTCTGGATCAAATTCACGAAGTTCACAAACATGTTGATTTTTGCTGAGAACCACAAAATCTTTTGAATCATCATTTTGACATAGAGTTGCAGTAACCAGCTTTTCCAAAGGACAATAACTGCAAATGTATAAAAACGAATTTTTGTTCCAATAATATTCATTACAAAGATTTTTATTTGTTGCACAAAAAACAATTAGCTTCAAAAGTTGTTTGTCATTATGTCTGTATTTGAAGATTTTGAAATTCGGAGATTCAATAATTTCATTATTTGCTGTTTCATATTTTTCTGGATCATATTCACGTGGTTCACAAATGTGATTTATTTTGTTTAGCTTAAGAGTATCGCTTCCATCTTGTTTTTGACAAACTTTTGCAGAAACGGATAGTTTTTTCTTACAGCAATCACAGCAATAAAAGCTCTTTAAATCATTGCTCCAAAAATATTCATAACATTTTGTTCTATCAGATGGTACAAAAAGAATTAACTTGGATTTATCAATTCCATCTCGAATAAACTTGTAAATTTTAAAATCACAAGATTCCACAATTTCATTTTTAGCATATTTTTCAGGATTGTATTTTCTTGGTTCACAAATATGATGGCTTGTTCTTAATAACACAAAATCTGTACCATCTTCTTTTTGACACAGATATGCTCCAACACAATGTTTTTGTATATTGCATCCACAACAATAATACAATTTGCATGTAGTATGCCAATAATATTCATAACAAGTATCACGAGAAGAATCCAAAAATAAAATTAATCCAGTAACGGTCATTTCTCGACGTTCATAAGAAACAATTTTAAAATTTGGTTTTTCAATAACTTCTTTGTATTCTCGTAGCTTACAAACATGTTTTTTTCCGTTTAGCATGACAACATCTTTTCCATTTTTTTTGATAATTTTTGCTGATATATATTTCTTTCTTCCTATACAGCCATTACACACAAAACTCTGATAGCATTCTTTCCAAAAATATTCATAGCAGTATTTTCTATCAGATGAAGGAAATACGGAAAGCTTAATTTTTGATTGACCTTTTTGAACATACTTGAGTATTTCAAAGTTTCGAGCTTCAACAGTTTTATGTGGATTTCGATTATCTATGCGTCGTCTAAAAAATTAAGCTTAGCTATTTTCCAAATCACATTTTTAGTCAACGATTTACAGTATCCTACCTTTTTGAAGTTGTACAATTACGTTGTAATGGTTTATAGGTAGCGGTGTGTGGTTAGCTTTGTGATGCAACAACTATGATCCAGTACAGCAACAACAAAAATATACTAAATCAATTTTTAGCTTTTTAAACTGTTTAATTGTTATTGTATATATGTATAATTTATTTTTTTTGTATATATTGGTCTATCATTTTTCTGTCTGTCTCTTTGGGAAACTTCATCATCACACAAGTCTGTTTAATGGTAAAGCTATGCTGTAATGATCCTGCAACACCACTTCAACAACAACAGCAAAAGAACGAGGGCGTTCTTTCTTTGAAGGTGCCGGATGTAACGGGAACATCCATAATTTAGAAGAGTTTAATAAAACACGACTACACTCATCAGATGTTTAACATGTCTTATGGCAAAAGTAAACGACTCCGCCTTCTCTCGAGACAGAAAGTATATAAACCACAACTTCAACAACTACTTGATTCAGAGCGTCCTTCAGTTACCTCCAGCAAAGACTCAACAACTCTTGCAACAACGCGCAAGGCAACTGCCTTCGGCAGTTGCCGCTCACCACTCGTTTCCCTCTTTCTCTTTCTCTAACTCTTTATATAATGTACTGTGACCAATAATAGTAATAAAGGCATTCCTTAAGTCCTCTGCGATGGGCTAGAACACACGAACCACACACCGCTACCCATAAACCATTACAACGTTTTAATTTGCCGTAACATTTTTGTTTTTCACACCCAATATCTTCTGCTTTGCGTTCAAATTTTCTAAAAAATAGGAATATTTATTTTATCAGAAAAAAAAACTGGAGCTTACTGTTTATTTTTTGGATCACTTGAATAAACCAAATCATAAATATTACAATCCTTTAAAAGTCGAACATATTCTTGCCATTCTTTCCTATCAAAAAGTTCAATCCATTTAAATAATATTTCTCTCAGCATTAATATTGATTCAGAAGTTGTAGAAATTTGATGTAATACACTGAAAAAAATCATTCACCACATTTTGGATAACAAAAATTTGCAACATTTATGTCGCTACATTCTTGTGATTTTTTCGCAAAAATCATGTGAATAATTTAATAGCTATTTGCAAATTTTGCCATTTATTTTTTCTCTGACGAGAGAGCGCCTCTTGCGCTGTCTGGCGGCGTTTTGGACCATGGCCCTACACTTATCTTCTTCTGTTGAGATAAAGACTGATGGGTAATTAAACCGGCAAGCTTTTTCCACATGCCTTTTATTAAAGGACACCTTAATAGGGTGGAAAGAAATTCTGGGATCAGTGGGTGACCCAGAATTTTTGCGGTCTGCATTTGTGGCCCGCACCGCATATTTTTGCGGTCCCATTTTTGACCCCCCCCCCCTTAGGGGCGGGGTCAAAAAGGGGTTAAATTTTGGATATGGGTGTATCACCCCTGAAGCTCAGAATCGAAATTTTTGGAATTTTTGTAAAATTTTTATAGAATTTTCGTCGAAAAAGTTTTGCAAAAATTTGGCTAAAAATTGACCAACTTTTGGCAACAATGTTGCGAATTATTAGCAACGTATGGCTTGGCGAATAAAATTTAGTACAGTCTGGGGGGTTGCCAGTATTTTCACCGGTAACTAGCAGATTTTCGCCACTTTTTAGCGAATTTTTTTTTCAGTGTAATGGAGGTAAAAATCGTTCTTTAATAAGCTTACCGTTGCCAGGTATTGCCTAAATCTAATGTTGTATAGCATTTTCATGCAATAAATGCTTACTCCCTTTTTAACAAGAATATCAGAAATTTTGTTGCATTTCTTTGAATCATCAAAAATTAAACAGAAATCTTGAAAAACATTGTCTCCAAAAATAAATAAAATATTCTAAAAAATAATGTTTTGTTAAACCAGCAAGGATAAAAAACACACTTTTTGTAAAACAAACTGCCATTTAAACGTTGCAGAAATCATATATTCTATAAATTCTATTAAAATAATTTACCAACAATAAAACACAAACCTTGATTGAATGGTTCAACGAGTAATAATTTTGAAAGAGAATTAATGATTAATTTGCATCTTCCTTCATATTGAAACATTTCATTTTTATCTTTTGCTATCAGTTCCACAACCATTTTCAAAATTTGAAGATAAAAGAGTACAAATTTCTAAAAAAATGCAACATTTAACATGATAACTATAGCCCGAGGAAATCTATTTTTTACGATAGTTTATGCTATGAATATGTACATGGTAACTTTAAAAATCGAAAACCGTTAAAAACAATTTGTTAAATCTTAACAATCTGAGTTCACCGCTAAAATAAATTTTTTGAATTCGTGCAAAAAAGTTTTTCGAAAGGGTAATCCCTTTTTTGTCTCTAAAAAAAACGCATAGTTAAAAGTTAACAAAATTTTAGAGGGAAAACTGTCTCTTTTGCAACCGCATGTGAAGATCTTTGTTGTCATAAAAAAATAAGATGAAAAATGGAAAAAACGCAACTTCTTTCTGTCAATCATTTTTTTCTTTAAAAATTTTGATTTATATCTCTGAAAAATTTTTAACAAAATTATAGCTCTCAGAACTGTCATCTATGCTTTTCAATCGCTATTGTTCACACAGTTTTTTTCATTTTAGGCAAATATCATTTGCTATTTAAAGTTTTAAACAAAGTAAACGATCTATTTAAAGATGAAAGTATTGAACAATATAATTCATGAAAAATTGTATTAAAAATTTTCATTACAACAAAAGATTTTATTTTTTTCATTTGCATACATATTGTGAATTATTTTGTAACGAAAAAAAGTGTAAAAAACGATGATGATGGAACTTAAAATAAGTTAGTTCAGTATGTCAGCAAAGATTCATCAAATTCAAATGAGTGTTCCAAATTTTGACCAGGCGACCTGATTTATCAGTTTCAAATGCCGCCATTTGTAGCACTAACATCGAAGCACGCAACTAATTCTCCCAACAAATTACCTGAACATTTTGCTTCATTACGGAATGTTTGAAATATCTGAAATGTAATGCATTTGCAAAAACTAACATCGTAGTTTTTTGTCCGAAACTTTTTCATTCATGTGGTTTGCAAGCACATCTAAATTAAGTAAAAATCTGTTACCGTTTCAACATCATTAGGGGTTATTCGGTGGTTCGAATCCACCTTCGATTACACTCACAAAATTTTTGGAAATGCTTTCGTTGTGACTTGTCATCTTAGTTTAGTCACTTTAAGATCTAAAACCAACACTTTCGATTGACTTATCATCTTCGTTTAGTCATATGAAAAACTTTAATTTCTTGGCTTATAATAGACACAGAGATAAAATAAAAGAAAATCGGTGATTTTCGTTCTGTTAAAATTTTTGCGTTAGATGAAAAAGTAATAAAATCGAAAAAAAATTCGCAAAAAGAAGCTTTGAAAGAGCCAGATAAGGGAAAACGTCAAGAACAAAATGTGTAACAATATGAATTTTTTAATGGATTATATTTTAAAGTTTTCATTTTGAAAATCAAAACAAATAACTTCCATAAATTTTTAAAGATTTTTGATTTTTTTTGTCAGAAACATTGTTGTTTAAAATCACACTAAAAAGAGAGTAAAAATCAATTCATTTTTTATGAACAAACAAAAAAACCGATGCAGCTATTGATAACAAAAGAAGGAAAGAGGAAAACCAGCAACAAAGCCTTTTTCACACATTAAAAAAGAGTGTTGCTTTTTTTTGTATATCATTGATTGATTTTTCCCTTTTGTTGTAGTTTAGTTGATATTTTTTTACGTACAATCAATAGGAATCACAACTATTGATCCTTTATTACAGCATTAAAAGTGCTGTTTAAAAATGCATATATATTGTTTAACAAAATTATTGCTGTATGATGAATTCAAAAATTTCACACAATTTGAAGGCTTTGATAGCGATCCTTCATCAGAAGATTATTATAAATTTATAAGAGAAAACATGTTTTACAATGAATTAAAAAATTCTTGCAATTATGCATTTAGCGAAATAAGAATTGGTAAAGCGTAAGTTTTTTTTATTATTTGAGTGACAGTTTTTAAAAACTTGGACTAAAGGAAACCTCCGGGATACGATGAAAAAGAAAAATTTTGGTTTCTTTTATTTCGAAACAATATTATGGTTGGAAAATTTATACTAGAGGTAATTTTTTCATAATTATTGTGAACTGTAAAAAAATTCTTAAAGATACATTACATATCATTCGCCTGTTTTTTTTAAAGTTTTTATACCAAATTACAAAAAGATATAAATGTCTAAAAACTATCATTGTGTGTAGTCATGTTAATAATGTGATCCCCTTTTAAAATATTGAAACATGTTTAAAAAACTTTTTTTAGGACAAAACCATGAAAGTTCAATCAATACAAGCAACTGAAAATGATAAAATTATTACAATAACTGTTGATCAAAAAGCAATAAATTGTCCATTTTTTTATATGGACAGAAACGATAAATACCAAAATACTATAAACAGGAAGCAGAAAAAGTCTAAAATAGACTGAACAGTCTATTTTCATAGAAAAACGTTTTGCCAAGCAGTCTATTTTATTTGAAATAGACTGTTTTGCAAAAAAAGAAAAGAAGGCAGCAAGCAGAAATCATTTGTCTGTTTTCTCTAACCGTCTCTTCTGCATTCCCTTTTCTTTTTTTAGTCGCTTGGTTCAGTCTATTTTTTTGAAAATAGACTGAAAAAAATAGACTGTTTGGCTGCGTTAGACGAATAGACTGAAATTTTTTTAGTCGAAAAAGTCAGTCTATTTTAGACTTTTTCTGCTTCCTGACTATAAAAGAGATTCAAATTCGCTGTGTAAGCTTTTTTTCTTTGCTAACTTTTCTAATCAAATTTTTAAGATAAAAGCATTTAAAAAAGGAGAAAAAGCCATAACAATGGAAGCAAGAAATCTTTTCACAGATTATGCCAACACAGTAAATGAAATGTTAACAAATTTTGACGATAATGAATTAGATGGTATATCTTTTGTACAAAATCCAAAGATAATGATAAAATTCAGATTCTTATGAAAATGCTTTTGATGATATTGGTCCTTTGAAACTTCCTGATGAAGCTGGTAAAAAAGCAGCTGGGCAAAAAGTTATTGATTTGCGTGAAGCAATTGAAACGTTTTGTCATGGTGGGAAATTTAAACAAAACTCCCGTTATAATTATCCTATTGAAAATCAGCTTGATTTTGTGTGTAAGTATTTTGGCAATCTTCAGTTTAACGGGCAAAGCAGAAATTTTTTCCCAGACTTTTATGTGAAATTTGCATTAAAGCTTGAAATAAAAAACTTTGCAAGAAAATGAAGAAGGAAAATTATGAAGACCCTAAAATACACTATGTTTTTTACTAAAACGTTTTTTTAGTTTTTAAACGAATAAAGAAAAATAGAGGACAATCAGAGAGATCGAAATGGATTGATAAAAAACTTATAAAGCCGTATCACTACGATGATAGAACTGATGTTACAAGAGATTTTAGTACTGTTAGTACTCTACATTATGAAAATGGTATGTTTTAAATTTAACCTATGGACTTTTATTTACATTTTATTATTATAAATTTTTTACACACACCTTTGATTTTTAGTAAATCCACCAAAAATGAATCTTCAATGGTTTAATGCTCCAGCCCTGACATGGCTTACATTTAATAATTGCCGAGTATTTGAAACCCCTGATGCATGGAAAATATTTGAAGAAAATATTAACCAACTTGAAAATTTACGCATTCTAAAAATTACTAATTGTGAATATTTAACTGAAATTCCTTCAACACTTTTTTCAAAGCTTCCTGGAAAAGTTGATTGTCTGATATTTGATGGAAACGACCTTACTAAGATTTCACCAGAAATTTCAACAGTGTACAATTTAAGATATCTAAATTTAGATAAAAACCCTGATTTTTCGAATGATGGCATTCCGTGGCAGTTTTTACCTGATACTTTGGAAATTTTATGTCTCAAAGAAACAACAGTTACGAAACTGCCGGCGACTATGATTGAAAGATTAAAAAATTTAAAGCAAATTGATTTACCAGTTTCTCAATTGGAAGTATGATAAAGAAATTTGAATTGTCAAAATAAATTGCTTTTTTAGGAAATAGATGCCGAAGAATTGACTAAAAAGTTTAGTGGTCTTACAATGGATCTTAAATTACCGCGCACCGATCTGGATGAAAGTTCTATGTTTCTGCAGTAAGAATTTTTATTTAAATTTTCGTCGTTATTTTATAATAATTATTTTATAAAAAATTATACAACAAAATTTAATTTGTTGTCGTCAGTTTTCTTGTAGGAAATGCATCTTTTTAGCAAATCAAAAAAGTCGATGTTATGCCATATTTATATTTCCAAATTTTAGACGTCCAGCACATACAAGCTTTATGTTTCATCCTTCAACTTCTAACGTATGACTTTTTTTAAATTAAAACATACCCACCAAATTATTTTTAAAAATTATATTTCAGAAAAAACATGGATTAACTTTGAATTACAGAGAGCTGGAATCATATCCATGGGAAACACTGTCTGAAACACTTACGGATCTTAATTTATCATGTAACAAATTAGCATGTATAGGTTCGCTGAAACATTTAAAAAAGCTCAAATCTTTATCAGTCGTTGGCAATAAAATAGCAACAATTAAGGGGCTTCCAGAATCTTTAGAAATTATTGATTTTTCTAACAATTTATTAACTGATGCAGGGTTTTTGGCAGATTTAAAAATTCTTAAAAGATTGCGTGTCGCTGATAATCAAATAGATTCTATTCCATGGGAACATCTGTCTGAAAAGTTGGAAGAAATTTGTCTTGTAAGAAACAATATTCCCTTTGTTGGTTCATTGAAACATTTAACTCAACTTTCAACGTTATCTCTTCATGGAAATGAAATTTCTTCAGTTTTATGGGAAGACTTACCTGAAGGATTAAAAGAAATATATATTGGTAAAAATAGAATAGAAGCTGTGGGTTCTATGAAGCATCTAAAACATCTAACATCCTTAAATCTTGAAGAAAATCAAATCATTTCTATTGAATGGGAATGCCTGCCCGAAAATTTAAAGAATTTAATGATTTATGATAATTTACTCACATATATGGGTTCAATGAAACATGTTCAACGTCTAAAATTTCTAAATGCGCACAATAATCGATTTGAAACAGTGGAATGGGAAGACCTTCCAGAATCTTTGCATAACATTAATGTCAGGGAGAACTGCTTGACCAGAGTTGGCTCAATCAAACAACTGAAAAACCTGCAAGAACTGGATCTTAATCACAATCAAATAACATCCGTGTTATGGGAAGATTTGCCAGAAATGATTACAATTGATGGAATAGCGAATACATCTGAGATTGATCTCTCACATAATACATTGACAAGTGTTGGAACATTTCCACATATGAGAGATCTTCGAACACTAAGGCTGAATGATAATAGGATAACATTAGTGGAATGGGAATTTCTTCCTGCATGTCTTGAAACTTTAGATCTTTCTGATAATCATCTTACAAGCATTGGCTCAATCAAGCACATGGCAAAACTTGAATACCTAAAGCTAGAATACAATCAATTGACATCAATTAGTGATGAAATTTTTACACTTTCAAGTTTAGATGATTTACGACTTAACAACAATGAAATAACTGAAATTCAAAAAACTACAAATTTGGATAATTTCATTTTACCCCATCTTGATCTCTCTAACAATCAGTTTGATTTCAACAAAGGAAATTTGGTAGAAAAGCTATTTAATTGCCTGCCATTTTGTCATCGCTTAATCCTCAACTATAACAACCTTGTCGAGCTACCATGTCCTCTTGCAGGTAATGCACAAGACATACATGCTGTCGACTGCAATCTAGAATATATCTGCCCAAAACTTACATCACATGCAATTAATCTTAACATTGGAGCTAATCCCAAATATGTACTATCCCTTCATCCAAAAACACTTTATCCTTCCCAATATCCAAGAGATGAAGATGACTATGATACAGAAGAATATCCATATATTATTGGTGATTTAAGAGTTATTCCAAATACAAAAAAGTTTCGAAAAAACAAAAACATATACTTCAACGTGAAACCTGAAAATTATGGAGATAAATTTTCTTGCAAATGTTGTGCAACCTGCATTAAAGTGAATCGAAATCTGAAAATTGTTGAAAATGTTATGGTTATGGATTTCTTTTTTCTTGATTACGGTAAGCTTTTTAATAAAGCTAGTAATGCTTCAACACCAAAATTTTGTTATTATTAATGACAGTTAATTTTTCAGAGACTTTAAAAAATAAGCATGACATGCTCCGAGCAGATAACAGTAAGTATTTTATCAAATCCATATTAAACTTTGATAAAGACACAAAGCAAATAAAAAAATTTGAGTTGCTATGCTCTAATTTTTTTAAGTTAAAAAAAGGTTTTAAAATTTGGATTGTTTTGGAAATTCAAGGAAAATAGAAAAAAAGAAATGGCTAGAAAAACTAAAAATTATTTTTTATTTTTACAGGAGCACTTTTTGAATGGGAAGTTTTTGACGAAGAACCGAACCCCATTGGAATTCCTTCACAGTGGAAAACAACCATAAGAACACGAATTTGTGAAGAATGTCAAAAATTCACAACAAAATTAATTGAAAATGTTAATGCTGAACATAATGGTGATGACATTGAACAAGAAGAACCTACGGTCACAAAAAAATCGCGCAATGATGATCCTATTGCCGTAGAAGAGGGAAATAATTCAGCTTACACTACTGATGCAATGGATACTGAAACTCCTGATACATTTCACCCTGAATTTTTTGATTTACCTCAGCAATTTCCCCAAGCTTTGGCTTATCAATATAATGAACCAAATGGAAGCAGTTCAACATCCATTCCATCAACAACTTTTGGATATCCAAAAGAGCGTCCTTTAACATATCATTACCACTATGAAGAGCCAAATGGAAGCAGTTCAACGTCCATTCCATCAACAAATGTTACCTACACACAACCTTCACAACCTTTTGAACCCTATCATGAAAATTATAACTATCCAGAAAATATTCCTCATGATGATTTTTCAAATCGACATCCACCTATCGTATACAATGATGGATCGATCATAGAAAGAATTGTAATTCAAGATCCATATGGTAATCATGTAATGACAGCACCAGCAAATTCCATTAATAATTTACAAACTTTTGGCAATCACGTAAATCCAGAAGTTTATCATTCGAACAACTTCATATCACAGGGAACTCAATCAACGTTTACAAATCTTTTGTCTACAAAAGTTCCATCGCAGCCGGGTTATATTGCTGGTGATGAATCACAATGTATCAGTCATCAACAACAAATGCAAAATCTAACTAACTTTATGCAATTGCACGAAATGAATCATTTTGGCAATACCAATACCACATTTAACAATAATTCATATTTTCATCCACAAAATCCTCAATTTCAGAATCCATCGTATGATGTTGTTTATCATTCTTCGAACACATTAGACGATATAAATAAATTATAACATTCCTTTATAAAAATAAATCACTTTATAAAATACTTTACACGAAATCACAAAACTATAAACAATTTGATTTGCTTAAAAATTTTATAAATAATTATGTAAAGATTTGCTGACACAATTTTTGTAATAAATTCTCATAATTTAGAATTGTTATTACTAATATCAATTCAACTATTTTAACTTATATAAACACATCACAAATTCGTTATAATTTTGGATTTTCCAGTGTTATAAAATGTCATTTTACTTTTAATTCAATTCTACATGTTAACAATCCTTAAATAAAAGTTTTCCAGCTTAATTGTGACAGCTTCACACTAGCATTTACTTTTTTCTTCACATATTTTTTTAAAAAACGTCGTGATTGTTATTGTGAATCTTTTGTACTTTTTGATTAGTCACAATGATGACCACATTGTTTTGTTTAGCATAAAATAAAAAACGCTTTTATGTTGACAAACGAAAAATGGTGGAGTGAATCACCACTGGTGATATCAAAGTTTTTTCTATATTTTTTCGAAAGCTGTTTTTGCTAACATTCAAGCTATTATAAGTTTGCTTTTTTTCTTATTATATTTTTGTATAAATACACAAAAAACATTCCTCTTTAGTTTTCAAAAAATAAAATTTAAATTTAAGGCTATTTTTTAAATGATATTTTTAGGACATCATCAAAATGGAAACTCTAAAACTTGATGAAATCAATGCAATTGATCAAAACAATACTAAAGTAAGCCATTTTTATGCTATATAAAAATTCAATGCAAGAGTTGTATCAGCAGACTGAATTCCTTTTACCCATAATTTCTTTTAGTTTAGTTTCCTAATATTTTCTGTAAAATCCGATCATTAGGAAGAGATATCACTTTAAATTTTTGAAAAAATAATTAATTAATCTTTTTTTAGATGCAATGGAATATGGGTGAAGCAACTTTACTCACTGAAACGTTTATTAAAGAAAATAAAAGCTTAGCTGATATAAAACATTATTTTTTTAAGAATAATGAATCAAATGTAAATCCCTTTGCTATCTCTTTTATCGAAAAAAAATATGAAGAAAAGTTTTTGGCACAATTACCTGAGAAAGGAGAACAACATATTACAAAAATGTTTGAAGAGCAACGCTGGGAAGAAGTTTGTTTCTGGTTTGAAGGAATTTATCTTCAAAAATATTCAATTTGGGAATGTCTGGAAAAAACAAAGCCATCATTTTTTGATGTTATTCAATGCTGTGATAAAACTAAACTTTATCCATTTTTAAATGAAATTCAAATATATTTTCAAGCGACATTTTTGGAAAGTAAATTTTTAAATGCCCAATGTCAGCTTTATCAATCTGTAATAAATTGCGATGCAAAAACTGCATTATCAAAGTTGTTTATTGATTCACTTGAAATCTTGGAGAATAAACTCAATGCTTCTTCTGAGAAAACATGTTTACTACCCGAAACAGATGTTATTCATAAAAAACATCAATTATTTGCTGAGTTGGTTGATTCTTTTATCGTGGATGACCATGATTTGATACCCATGAATGCGTTAATTCAGGTAAGTAAAGAATTTAGTGAAAAATTTAAATCTTATGTTTTATTAAAGTTCTGCTGTTAAAAATACCAACAGGAAACTGTTTTTGAAGATTATTGAAATTTTTGAAGCTTAAAAATTATTTTCTTCTTTAATCTTCTTTTTATTTAATCTTGGTTGGAATTTTCAGAAAATTTACAAAAACTCAGTCAGTACATTTCGTGAAAATGGTGATAAAGTATTTGAAATTACTGGACGTCAAATTATATGGAGCAATATTAACAAAATATTTGGGAAGAACTTTGGTGAAGATTCCATTTCTCAGCTCCGTTTAACTGCTAAACATTTGTTAGTACTCGATGGCAATGTCAAACTAAATGGAAAAAATTTATCCCTCATTTCTCCAAAAATTATTGTTCAAAATTCTGTTACTTGTGATTTATCTGGAGCTGATGGTATTAAACATGCAAGTCAAAAAGCTGAAAATGGCTTTGCTATGTATAAAAATGGAGGAAGTGGAAAAGACGGTGCTGACGGAGCATCTTCTGGAAGCATGGTTATATGTGCTTCTGAAATTGTCAATGCCAGCAACTTACAAATTATTATGAATGGAGGACAAGGTTCAAATGGTCAAGATGGTGGTGATGGCTTTGATGGAAGCAATGGAGTTGGTAAAAAATTTAATAATGCTTTTGGTTTTGGAACCAAATTAAAGTTGAAAACTGCTGCAACAGGAAATGTCATTCTTGGTGGATTACCTGGGATACTTGGAGCAAGATATAAAGAAACAACACAAGAAAATGAAGTAAAGCGCCTCAAAAGTTTTTCTACACATAAATGGCCGTCCCATTCAATGGTCGTTTATCAAGGAACTAAAGGCTCTCCTGGTGGCCGAGGAGGTCTTAATGGTAATGGCGGATATGGTGGTAAAAAGGGCAATCTGGAATATTTAAATGTTCCAAGTTCACAAAGAAATATTCAGGTTGGTGAAAACTCTATTTTGTCTGACACTCACTCTCGTGTGATTTCGTGATTCAGATGAGAAGCTCAAACGATACATTTAGAACTTTTAAATGGAGGGTCAGAAACGCTCTAAAGTTTTTTGAAAATAGCCTTTTTTATCTGCATTTCTTGTTTCATTTTTTCATTGTGACATACCTTAGTTGCAATTATATTAATTTACAGATAGAAGCTAATGATGGTAAAGATGGAGAAGCAGGAGATCCTGGAAAGAACGGCATTGATGGTCAAGATGGATGGGATGTTGCATGTATTAAAAAATCATTTGGAAAACTACGGAAATATGGAAAATTTAATAACGAAAAACTCGAAGTCGTTTTTACAAGCGAAGAAGATGAAGAAACGGTATATGTAAAAAGCAAAGATATTGGCCCAGGCAGTCAATGTTATGCTAAAATTATTGCAAAACCTCTTAAACATGCAACACTAAAAGATACTGAGGAACAATCAACTAAGAAAAAAGTGGAAAAGAGGACACTACAAACAAAACAAATCAATACAAATTCTGTCGAAAAAGCCTATCAAAAGCTTTGCAAATTAACTTCAAAGGATAAAAAGATTGATAGAATTATGGAAGTTAGTCGTATAACTGACAGTTTTGAACCTTCTATATATGTTCCAAAAGATGCTATTAAACCATTGAATACTTGGAAAGATACCCTTACAATTAAAAAAATCCGGTTCAGAAAAAGCCTTAATGAATTTTATAAAGAGATATTATTGTCAAAAAACACTGCTGAACAAATGAATTTATTCCAACAACTAATCGAGAAGCTATTGACATTTGTAAATGCAAAAATGCTTTATAAATGTTTGGACTTAATCTGTATTGAAAATGATTCAATTGGTGCAGATTTTGTTATTGCTATGTTGGCAAATTTTGAAGTTGATGGATGTCGAATCGATTGTGGGACTTTAAAATATTTAGTTGAAATTGTTTTTTCAACTTTAAAGAAAAATGAAACTTTTAAATTTTCTTCTATTTTGCTTTCAACGGATCAATCTGAATGGATAGATACATTTTTTCTTTTTAAGATTGAACAAGCATTAAATCTACAAAATCATGAAAAAGAAATGCTACAAGAAAGCTTAAAAAATGTTTTGGATGATAATTTAAAGTTTGTTTGCTCCAGATGGTTTAGACAATTTCAAGTTGATTTTCAACAACTAATGTCAGCGGTTAATGCTATGGAAAATGTTATTGCACCAATTTCAATTGTTGACAAAACATCATTGACAGAATGGCCAAAAGTTTTAAAATATTCAAAAATTAACTCAAATCTAAGTATAAATCCTGAAGATTCTTATGACTTGAAACTTATCAAATTTTGGTGCATCAAATTGGCTTCTTATTTTAGCTATGAAGAAATAGAAGAAACTTTCAAATTATTGTCAGCCCAAGAAGACATAAATTCTGACAAAGAAAATATTGGCCGACTTGTGCATCGTTTATGCATATATGATTTTATTGCCGGTATAGGATATGAACTATAATAAACAGAAGTTTTCTCAGTGGCAAGTTTTATAACTGAAAAACTGTATTTTCTATTTTTTAAAATAAAATTAAATTTAAATTTATTGATTTTGATATGCTTTGAGCAGAGTGTTATAAGACTTGTCACAGAGGATAATATTTACTAATTTAAAAAAAGCAACGATTTTTAAAAAAATTTTATTTTCAGACGATTTCAATCCGCGAGAAGATCCTACAGTCAAATATTTAATTAATGAAGTCTTCGCTTGTTATTTTGGAATTCCAATTTCTTCCCCCTCAGAAACATATACCGCAGCAGCTGAAGTAGTTGAACAATTTCGAAATGAAATATCTAACACTACAGAGACATCACATTGGCTAGAAAACGTTTGGGAAAAGTGTTGCAAAAATGTACCTTTTGAAATTGAAAAAGATCCCAGCATATCGGATTCATTTTGTGACGAGCTTTTTGAAAAATTTATAGAAAACGGTGAACAGTGGGATATGGAAGATTTTCAAAATCAAATTGCTGAAACTCAAAAATTGCAATGGAAAGATTTTGATATTGGTTTATTGAAATTTGTTTCAAAAGTTATTAGTCGCAAATTTGATATACATCTTCGAATAAATCAAAAAATTGCAATATTAACAGCAATTCGTGGGCAGTATTCTAGTGGTATTTTACAGCAGCTTCCAACAGGAAATGGGAAATCATTAATTATTGTTGTTTGCAGTATTATTCTGACATGGAAACGTAAGATTGTTAACGTTGTCACTAGCTCTTCGGTGCTAGCTAAACGTGATGCACATCAATACTCAGAGTATTATAAAACATTTGGAATTAAAGTCAGCCATATTTGTGATGAATCACCATATATTCGAGGAGAAAGATATGAAGCTAATCACGTACTCTATGGAGATCTTGCAAGTTTTCAAAGGGATTATTTGCTTGATACGTTTTATTCCATGAAAATTACAAATAACCGACCATGTGAAATCATTATTGTTGATGAAGTTGATTCTATGCTACTTGATCAAGGTGCAAATATGTTATATTTATCTCATGAACTTCCTGATATGGAACGATTACAACCATTATTTGTTAAAATTTGGCAAATAGTTCATATGACAAAAATTGATATGACTGATGATGATCTTTACACTCTTATATACCATACTTGTTTCCCTTCTATAAATATGTTAAACATGGAAGAAATCTTAAAAACAACTGAAAATGAAGTAAAAATGCTAAAACGAAAGCTGGTAGAAAGTGGTGTTATCGATGAAGATGGAGATATATTAACAATGGATTCCACTGAAATCGATTTAAAATTGGATGAAATAAACGAAATTCCTCCATCAAAAATTGATATCTTAAGATTTCTTTTCCATCAACTCATAAATCAAGAACGCCTTTGCATTCCAGTACATCTACATGCATTCGTAAAATGTCATTTAAAAGAATTTATTTCAAATGCTAAACTTGCAGTGTCAATGGAAGAAGGAATTCAATATTTGGTAGATATGAATTTCTCAAATACTGCACTTAAATATGAACCAAGAATAATTATTATTGATCAAAATACTGGTGCTGATATGCCATCCACTCAATGGAGTAATGGGCTACAACAATTTTTACAATTAAAACATGGTTTACGGCTAACTCCAATCTCTTTAAAAGCTGTCTACATTTCCAGTGTATCATATTTCAAAAAGTTTAAACAAATATATGGATTTAGTGGAACTCTAGGATCACGAAAAGAGCGATTACAATTATATGACAAATACTATGTTGATTTGCGACTTGTGCCATCAACATTGCCAAAATTGTTTTATGAAGAACCAAGTATTATTACCACTGATAAAGATTCACATGTCGCTGAAATATTCAGTGCAATAAACAAAAAGCTAAGTGATAGCCGTTCAGTATTAATTATCTGTAAATCGATTAAACAAGTTGATGAATTAAGTACAGCCGTAACGAATCTAGCAAAGAAAGAATTTTCTGGTGAATCACTTCTGGCTTTTGTTGATGCAACACTTTACTGTCGTGATTATGAAAAATTTGAATATGGTGAAGGAATCGAACTTCCATGCAAATCCATTATTTTTGCTACCAATCTTGCTGGACGTGGAACAAATATTCTTTTGACTGAGGAACTTCGGGAACGCGGCGGCTTACATGTTATTGTTGCATTTTTACCAAAAAATTTAAGAATTGAAGAGCAAGCTTTTGGACGGGCTGCTCGATCTGGTGATCCTGGTAGTGGACAATTAATTGTTTGTGTTGTTAAAAGCTGCTGTAAAAACCCTACAGATATTCTTCAGCTTAAGTTACACAGAAATTCACAAGATAACCATAAAGTGGAAATTGAATATGATTATTATACAGACAAAGTAGAAGTCGAAGAAAAATGCTTTGAAATATTTACAACAACTTTTTTGGAACTTAAGGAAAACAATGGTAAAAGAGATATTAAGAAAATTGAAAAGGATCTAATTATGAAGGACTTACTTGATCAATGGGCTCTGTGGATGGATACTTATCCAAATGAAGTTTTATCACCCGCGAAACGACGAGCTGCTGCAGCAAATAGTTATAAATCAATGAATGAAATGTCACTAAAGAGTTTTCTAGGCAACTTGACAAGTCTTATGTCATCACAATTTTCGGATGATGTAAGTGTTGATGAATATATCACTAAAGCTGCGAATGTTGAAAAAAACTTCAAGGATTCATTGAAACCATGCGAATTCAAAAATGCAGTAAGTGAAAAGCGATTTGCTGCAGCAAAAGAACTTTGCAAAAGTTTATCAACAAAACTTATGCTTTTGGATAAAGGTTATTATCCTTTAACTCAACCTTCAAATATTCTAACACTTGCGACAAACCAGGTTTGTTACAATTTTCTTTTGCATGTTTTAAACTTTGCCAAAAAAATGTTGATAAATCAAAAGTGAATTAGTTACTTTTTAATTCCTTATTCTTCCAACAATTATGCGACGAAGCAAAAATAAGGCCTTGTAGATATCACATATACAGCAGTGTTAATTTCTCTTCGCCTTTTTGGAAAGTCATTGGCATGGAAACACGGGGAAACTAACAAAAGTGGGAAAATGTGAAAGGGACAATAAGCGGAGATGTATCCGCTGAGAACGGGAAGGGACATGAACACTAGTATACAGAAAAGGGTTATCAGAAAAAACATGCGATATAAAACTTAACATTTTAGATTAATAAGAAAAAATACAAAAAGGCAGAAGATCGCTTAAAATGGCTTGCATCAAATCATCCAATTTATGCTGCAGAAGCAAAATATTATTTGACATTTATAGATATTAAAATGCGTACTAATTTAACTCAAGACAAAAATGAAAAATATGAACAACTTGCTCAAACTATGAAGGAAGCAAGAAGTGAATTTGATCGTCGAATGTTTTCTAGCTTTGTTGATCGAGCTATCGTTGAATTTTACAAAGAAACTGATAACCACAAAATTTTTAAAGTTGATGTATTTTCTCAACAACAAATAGAGCTTTCTCAAATTGCTTGCCTTTTTATTGAAAGTATTGATACACTTGTTGGTGGAAGGTTGGATGCCAAAAGTTTTATGACTCCTTATATCCAAGAAGAAGCTTCCTATTTACTTTATGAGCATTTCACAGACAAAAGTAATTTTGATCAAACTCCCATAAAGCCTACCAAAGTTTGTGAAGATTACGATGTTCAAGCGTTAAGAGATTATTGCCAGAAAAGTGATATACATTTTGAATTGTTTCAAGCGAAAATTGAATGTTTGAAAGATAAAGAAGTATGCGAAAGCGATTTAATAAGTGCTATAAATTTGCCAACAGCGGAAGAATTTTGGGAATCATTAGAATCAAATGATTTGATCAATCCACAACACCATTTCTTTCTTAATATTATTAAATTTGAAACAATAGAACCTGCTTTGGCTGAAATTATCAAAGATTTAATCAAAGGTGAATCAGCCAATGAAGACAAAAGATTGTTCAAGCATTACTATGTTTTAGCTGAAAATTGGAAAGAAATTGATGTCACAAAAATGAAAGAAAAGCTTCTACAGGAAAATATTGATCTATTGTGTGATATTGGCGTGTTTTGTGAAACTCTATCTGCAGAAGTGAAATTAAAGCCTTTACATAGCATTAACTTCACTTCATTCAATAAACTTACAGCAGAAAATCTCATGGCTTACAACATTCCTGAAAGTAGCGTCAACGAAATTTTAAATTCTCTAACAAATGATGGAATTCTTAATGCTGTAGATGACAGTACATATATATTGTCTGAGAACCTCAGATTGCCATTGGAAGAGCAAAACCTCGATGTACAACCTTGTTTTAAAGAAGTTGTTTGGAAAGCTATAAACAAAAACCTAGCATTTTCGATTGCATATCAAAAACTTCAACAAGATTTAAAAGAAACGAGACAATTAAGGATCATGTTACCTCTTTGTACTGATTACCCTATAATACATGATTTAATGGAACATGGAATTCTGGAAAGGCCAAATGTGGATTTTATTGCTCTAAAATCTATTTCCAACGTTGAAACTTCGATCCTAAAAGATGTCCAAGCTAGATGTCAAAAGGCTTTTACTTCAGATGCAAGTTTTGTCAACGTCGACATCGCTGCAGAAATTGTCAAACAACGATGCAGAGATATTTTAAAACTTGCTATTGGCGATGAAGAGACAGAAGTAAAAGAATACAAACACATAACTTCTGATATAGAAAACATTTATCAAAAATTTATTGAAAATACATGCGCTCAACAGCGTTTTGAAACATTGGATGCTGAAATGTGTTTGCTTTGGGATGTATTAACAGAATGCAATCTGGTTGAAATAAGAAGCTCTTCTGTGGCTTTGAATAATTGTTTAAAATTTTTAATAAAATTCAATGAAAAAAAGTGGAGCAGAAAAACTCTTACAAAGCTTGGTTTAATATCGATCGCTGCTTGCGCTCAATTAGCTATTGGCGCAGCTATTATGTTGACAACCGCTGGGATTGGAGCTCCAATTTCAAAATATTTTATTTCTCAAGGTAAGAAATTAATGAAATTTTTATAAAAAATTTAGTTCATTTTAAAACCACTACATGTATAGTTGATTAATTTATAAATCGGGTCAACTACCACCCCGAATTTTAACTTTCTCAGAAATTTATAGTCTCATTTTTTAGGATGGGGTGATATTGTTTATGTATTAAAAAGCAGTTATACTGGTTATGCAGAAAATTATATTCAACATAAACTGATTAGCATGATGATGGGTGCAATTCCAAGTACGACATGGATCAAGCAATTGATTGCTCCAGCTAAAAGATCTTCAAATTCTTCTATTGATATAGCTGAAAAGCTTGTAATAAAAGCTTTTAAAAAAATTTTATTCACGTCTATCAATTTTTCGATTCAAACAGTATCACATACAAAAGTTGATGACGGTATCGAATATGTTGCTTCTTCTATCCAAGAACTGATAATGGAAACGATAGAAGAGGAAGTGACAAATATGGATCAGATTTTCCGAAATATTTTTGCAAATAATGAATTTAGTACTGCAAAAGAATTGATTGAAAGTAACATCGAGGAACTCTTTTTTGCAAGAATTAATCAACTAATTACAAAAATCTGTGATTTTACATTTTTTCATTACCAAGATTTCTTCATTAAATTAGATCCAAATATGGCACAAAGTAATGGAAAAAATAGCAGTTTATTAGATAAAATTATTGCTACTTCTATTTTCCTCCATCAAAAAACTAAATTTTCATCACTTCGTACAGAAATGCGTCAAAAAATTGAAAAATCAACGGAGGACTTTGAGTCTGTAATTCAAGGACAAAATAGCGGTGCATCTGTTAATGCATTATCTTCTGTTGACATGGATACTGCTGTAAATGAAATTAAAGAAAATTTCAAAACGCAATTGACGAAGATTATTAAAGAAATAGTTAATTCAAGGATTACTCAACCATTGATAGCTTTAACAATGTCACAGCTGCAAAAAAATCTAGAAAATAAAGTATCTGAAAGTTTTGAAATGTTCAAACAAAACTCCAACGATCAACATATACTTCCAAAAAATTATCTCTTTGAACAATATCGAGCTGACAAAATTGTTGAAAAAGAAAAACAAGATATCATTTTCTTCTTTGAAGAAATGTTAGAAGAATTAAAAAAAACAACAAAAAACCCTATTACATATGTTCAAATTATTATGACTGGTATTGGTATTGACGAAATGGCTTGCAGATATATAGCTAAAGTAATCACAACAAAACTTCAAATTAATTTGGTCATAAAATGTTCAATTGATGAAAGTATAGCATGTCCACTTAGCGATGCAAGCTTTGAAACAGTAAATCTTAATCTTACTGATGAAGCATTCGGTAAGTGTAAGAGAATATTATTAAAATTAATTAAAGCTCAAAAAATTTTATATATCGAGCAATAAAGAATACTGAACTTTTGCGATTAAAAACATTTTTTAGGCAAAGACATTAAAACAAGCAGACTTTTTGATGCTATCAGAAATCAAATTCCGGCATTAACATTTAAAGATGAAAATGAGTTCAAACAAGTTTTTATTGAAATTGTTAAAAATGACCACGACTTTCTAACAGCTCGACGACAGCAGTTTTCTATAACAGAGAATCCAATGACAACGCACGACCTCAATGGCCTTTTAAATAATCTTTCTCAATCACTCTCTATGTTTAATACAATTAGCGGCAAAGCTCCTGGCTCTAAGATTCTCTTTTAACATAAGACTTTTATCTTAACTCTAAGCTTTTAATTTTAATATTTTTTCTTTTTGTAATGTATATTTTGAAGTTAAATTCAAAAAATGCTTCATTGTATTTGTTTTTTTAACTTAATTTTTTATAATCATTGTGCTAATGACGATTAAAATATAAATATAATAGCTCAAAATTTCTGATGTTTATGGTTAAACTGTTTATTTTTGTTTATCAGAAATCAAGTTGCTCCATTCACTAGTCGATTTTCCTCTCATAAAAGAGTCATTGTGCGTTTGTTCGTTCATGCTCACCTCATAATTCTCAAGCTGCACTCAATGCCGCATGTTGCATGTACAAACGCAGTTTTTTTTGTCATCGTTTTTTTTGCAAGCAAAAAACGAGAAAAAATATTTGAAAATAATATATATTTTTTTATATTATTTTTACAAATCTTTGTTTTATTTTTATTAAATTAAAAATAATATATTTTAATATATTATTTTTGTTAGCTTTTTGCTATCATAAATTTTGTTGCGTAGTTTAGACGCCTCCTTTTGGGAGTTAACTATTCCAGGATTCATTATTACATTTTACAAACGGAAAAACTGTCGTTATTTTTAACGAAGGAATTATTTCATTTTTACATTTACATAATATCATTATTACATAATATCAGTATTTCATTATCACATAACTACATATTGTCATTGTTTTTAACGAAGGGTTAATTTTATAATATATCCATTCATCCATTAAAACATTTTTACTGCATTTATTATAATTAATTTAAAATGCCAAGACCTAGAATTGTACGAACAGCTTCTGAAGAAGCGCAACATAAAGCTGATTTGAAAGTTAAAAAAGCAGAAAGAGATAGAAAACGTCGATTAGAACAGACAGATGAACAAAGAGAAGCAGCAAAACAAAAACAGAAAAAACGAATGTCTGAAAACCGACAAAATTTATCAGAACCTGAAAGAGCTCTAACAGCTGAAGCAGATAGATTACGAATGGAAGCACGTCGAGCACAACAATCGGAAGTTGAAAGAGCTGCAACAGCAGAAGCAGATAGATTAAGAATGGCAATACATCGAGCACAACAATCGGAAGTTGAACGGGTTGAAAGACTTGCTGAACAACGAGAAAGGACAGAAAATCGTAGGGCTAATTTTGATGATGAACAAACTAGGGCTGAAAGAGCAGCATTAAGATTAAGAATGCAACGAATAAGAAACAAAGTAACAAATCTCTGTGCAGCTGGTTATGAAATTGATGACAATAGTGATGCCCATTACGGTGGTCCCCTAAATTTTATTTGCACTCATTGTGGTGCTAAACATTTCGAAAGTGAAAAAGTATCAAATAAAGGATTATCTTTTAGCGGCTGTTGCCAGCATGGCACTATTAAAGTTGTCATCCCTGATTACCCTGATGAATTAAAACCACTTTTTGACCTTGCTGAATTTAGAAAGGATATCAGAGTTTTAAATAATGCACATTCTTTTGGGTCATTTAATGCAGATATTGTAAACTTTGGCGTTAATAGACCAGGACCGTATGCTTTTGTTGTACAAGGTCAAGCTTATTATCAAATTAATACAGCATTACAGAATGAGCCAGAACAACCAAAAAGTCATGGACAACTGTATATCCTTGATCCTGAAGAAGCAGCAGAAAATCGTTTAAATGCTTTTAACAATTTAAATCATGATATTGTTAAAACTTTAAGCACGGTTTTAAGCAAAATTAATAAATATGCAAATTCTTTTAAAATGCTACATGAACAAATACAATTACAAAAAGTAGTAGCAGAAGAAATGGGCATTAATCCTTTAAATTTGACAATGCATTTTGGAATAAAACCCGGGCAAGATAAAAGAAGATTTAATTTGCAAGCATCAAATGAAGTTGCTGCAGTTTTTGCAACAACTGATGATGGAGAAATTCCGGATTCTTATATAACAATCTTCGATAAAGAACAAAAAAAGCTAAAAACAGTAAATGCAATGGATCCAAATGTTGAACCATGGCTTTATCCTATTTTTTTTCCAACAGGCAAACATATCTGGCACCCTGATCTTAAAAAAACTAATTCAAATCAGCGATTAACAAGAAGTGCATATGCAAAATATATGATTTCCATCCGAGAGGGAGAGTTTAATGCTATTTTACATGGTGGAAGATTATTTCAACAATGGTTAGTTGATACAGCCTTAAAAATTATTAAAGATAGAACTACTTTTTTGAAATCACATCAAAAACAGCTTTTAAGTGATAGTTACAAAAACATTGATGAATTTATGCAACAATTTCAACGAGATAATAATGCACAATCAATTGGTGCAAAATATATTCTTCCATCAAGTCATCCAGGTTCTCCCCGAAATATGGAGCAATTATATCAGGATGCTATGGCAGTTGTAAGGAGGTATGGTAAACCAGATCTGTTTATAACCATGACATGCAATCCAAATTGGCCAGAAATTGTTGAAAATTTGCAGCCGGGACAAACACCATCAGATCGGCCTGATTTGGTTGCAAGAGTCTTTAAGCTAAAAAAAGATTATTTGATGGATTTAATAACAAAAGAGGGATATTTTGGTAAATGTAAAGCATATGTTTACACAATTGAATTTCAAAAAAGGGGACTGCCACATGTTCATTTATTAGTAACTTTAGAAGGAGATTACAAAATGAGAACAGCTGAAGTAATTGATCGCTACATTAGCGCACAACTTCCTGATCCTATACGTTATCCGAAATTGCACGAGTTAGTAGTTAAACATATGATTCATGGTCCATGTGGAGAAAGATGCATGAAAGATGGAAAATGCACAAAACATTTTCCATATGATTTCCAAGAAGAAACAACTGTTGATGAAGATTCAAAACCATCGTATGCAAGACCTGAAAATGGTATTACAGTAACCAAGTCATCAGGTTTTGTAGTTGACAATCGTTATGTTGTTCCACATTGTCCAAATTTATTGCTAACGTTAAATTGTCACATTAACGTTGAAGTTGTATCTTCCATTAAAGCTGTAAAATATCTTTACAAATATATTTTTAAAGGCCATGATTCTGCTGCAATGAAAATTGTTGATGGGTCAGTTGTCTACGATGAAATTGAATCATATTTAGATAGCAGATATATAGGTGCAGCAGAAGCATGTTGGCGAATTTTAGGCTATGAATTACACGGACAAAGTCACTCGATAATACGGTTACCCTTACATCTTCCAGGAGAACAGAAAGTTACATTTTCTGATGAACAAAATGAAGATGAACTTCGAGCTGCACTTGAAAAGTTAACAATGCTAATGGAATGGTTTGAACTCAATAAAAGAGATCCAAAGGCTTGCTTGCTATATTACCATGAAATTCCAGAAAAATATGTCTGGAAAAAAATTAGCGCACAAGGGGAAGCTACAAGAATGCAATGGAGCGAAAGAAAATCACATTTTAATGTCATTGGAAGAATGTATTCCATTTCCCCAACAAATCAGGAATTGTTTCATTTAAGAATTCTTTTAAATCATGTAAAAGGTGCTAAAAGTTTCGATGAACTAAAAACTGTTGAAGGAAATGTTTGCCAAACTTTTGCACAAGCTTGCTTAGAGCGTGGATTAGTAGAAGATGATCAAGAATGGGAAAGAGTATTAAATGAAGCAAAACTTTCATTATTGCCATATCAGATGAGAATGCTTTTTGTAAGACTTTTAATTCACTGTAGTCCATTAGCACCACAAGATCTTTGGGATAAATTTAAAGGTGATATGGCTGATGATTTTGCAAGAACTGTGCCAGAAGAAACCGCTATAAAAAAAGCTTACAGGGAAATAGAAAGAATTCTTGAAATTGAAAATAAAAGTTTAGCTGATTTTCCAACAATGCCACAAAATGTCGATTATGATGAGGATTACGATATCTATGATCCCATTTATGATCAACAAATTGGGGATCAAATGTATGGTGTAATGAATACTCCACAAAAAACCGTTGTTGATAAAATTCGTGATGCAAGTGAAGGTAAAATCAGTCAGAAGCTTTTCTATTTGGACGGCCCTGGTGGTTCTGGTAAGACTTATTCATACACGACCCTATGGCATTACTTAAAATCAGCAGGAAAAAAAGTTACTACCATGGCTTTCACTGGCATTGCTGCAATCCTTTTACCAGAAGGAAGAACATGTCATAAAACTTTAGGTTTACCAGTTCCTCTCTATTCAGATTCAAATTCTGCAGTAACTCCAAATTCAAAACAAGGAAAAAAACTTTTAGAAACAGATGTTTTTATCTGGGATGAGGCCCCAATGGCTCCAAGATATGCCCTTGAAATTATGGATCGATTATTAAGAGATCTCACAAAAATCGAAGAACCATTTGGTGGAAAAATTTTGCTTTTGGGGGGTGATTTTAGACAGCTTTTGCCTGTTCGAAAAAATGGTACTCGATCAGAATGTGTAAATTTATCAATAAAAAATTGCAATCTTTGGGATAACTTTGAAAAATTGACTTTAAAGCAAAATATGCGAGCAGATCCAGAAGAAGCAGAGTTTGCAAATTTTTTGTTAAAAATTGGTGAAGGTAAACTTAATGATATAAATGATAGCATGAACTTTCCTGAAGGTTTTGAAGTTGAAAATGATTTAGTTCAAGAAGTTTTTGGTCATTTAATTGCACAAAAAAGATTTGAAGATGTTGCACATTCAGCAATTTTATCTGCAAGAAATGCTGACGTTGACGAACTTAACAAAGAAGTAGTTGATTTACTTCCAAATGAAGGTGAAAAAAGATATACAAGCATTGATACAGCAATTGAAGGTGAAGCTTTACAAGAGCTACTAACCCAAGAGTATTTAAACAGTCTTAATCCAGCTTCTCTCCCTCCTCATGAATTAAATTTAAAAAGGAATACGGTAGTTATGCTTATTAGAAATTTGAGCCAAGCTGAAGGTCTTTGTAACGGAACAAGATTGTTAGTAACAGGTGTTTTAAATCATACATTGCAATGTAAAATTCTAACCGGAGATAAAAAAGGTGAAACAGTTTTTATTCATCGTATTTTGCTATATAATGAAGAAAATTACCCTTTTACTTTAGCTCGAAGACAGTTCCCTGTAAAAATTGCATTTGCCATGACCATTAATAAAAGCCAAGGACAAACATTTGAAAAAGTTGGATTAGATTTGCGCAAAGATGTATTTAACCATGGACAACTTTACGTTGCATGTTCACGTGTTAAAAGAGCTTCAGCATTAAAAGTCTATTTGGGCAAGCAAAGGATTAATAAAAAGGTCAAAAATTTTGTATATAAAGAAATTATTGAGTAAAAAGTTTAATTTAATTATGTCTTGATTTTGTTAATATTAATTATATGTAAAAATAATATAATTTTAACCTTTAATTTTTTAGTTACATTTATGGCTCATTTTGACATACTGCTCTGCAGATCGGCTGTTGGATTTTATGCTTAGCATAAAATTGAACAGAAACGTTTCACCGCTATGGTGAAAAACTTTTGTAATGTGGCGGTATTTGTTGCTAGCCTTTATAGTAGGTTTAGCCT
The DNA here is from genome assembly GCA_024447215.1 of Panagrolaimus sp. LJ2400. Classification (NCBI taxonomy): domain Eukaryota; kingdom Metazoa; phylum Nematoda; class Chromadorea; order Rhabditida; family Panagrolaimidae; genus Panagrolaimus; species Panagrolaimus sp. LJ2400. Next base: position 200,861 of record JAMRYA010000007.1, on the reverse strand, counting down.
ACTGTATAGGTGATGCAAATTTCGTCCCACCGTTATGGTGGCCCCTGTTGCGGGGTTATGCAACTTTGCCAGAAGACAATAACACAACGGTAAGTCATTTTTTGGTTTTTACTTTTTTATTAAATTTCACATTTTCAGATAGAGAAGTTGATATGTTGCTCCAACCTTTTTTATTCATTGGTCAAATGCGGATAATAGCTGTAGAAAGGTAAGCATTTTTTTCATAATTTTTACTGGGAATATATTGATGTTGCTTCAGATAATCCTTATGTATCATCTATCAAAATATTTTGTTCATGAATATCTTCTTATTTTTCTCAACAACCAGGAACAGAACTCAACAATTATTCATTCAATTACATCTTATCGTTTATATTATTTATATATATTATTTATTCACCACCAAATGATTCTGCAGAATTTTTGATTGTTTGTCAAGCCACGTAGTAGATAGCCGTAAAAAAGGTAAGCATTATCATAATTTTTTGGAGATATATCGATTTCGTTTTAGATAGATAGAACTATTATATTCATCTCCTCTACCATAACATATATCATCTATCTACATTATCTTATATTCTTCAACATTCAAAAACAACAACCTCGCTTCTTCATTTGAACAACAATACTCTCGACAACATCTCATCAACTCTATTATTATTTTGTGTTATTGTTTACTGTAGTTTTATTTAATAAAAATCGTTTGTTTTGTTAATAAGCTTTAGTTTAAATTGGAAATACGAAAGAAGTTATTTGCTTCATACATACTATTTTTAAAAATAATTTTGGTTTAATTCACATTTTGCAAAAACATTATGCAGGCGGGCCGAAGGCCCGCTTTTTCCCTAGTTTTTTAAAATTGGACAACGTTGAAAAAAGGAATATATTTTCCGTTCGAAAGTATCTCATTTTTTATTGTTTAGATTTTTATGATTTTTAAGCATACTTTGGGAATTAATTCCGAAGCCAAATCACTATCTAAACGTATTTTGTTTTTCTATAATCGTTTTTAGCAGTGTCAAAAACCTATATTTGGAGGGAGAAAATTATTGGATGAGCATAACCTTCACAATAAATTCCCAAAGAATGCTTAAAACGCAGAAACAAGGTGACAGCAAAAGTCATCAAAGTTTCGAACGGAAAATATATTCCTTTTTTCAACGTTGTCCAATTTTAAAAAAAAAATCGACTAGTGCATTGTCATTTAAAGATGGAATTCTAATTTCTAATGTAGTTATTTGCTGCATTATAAATTTATGCAAATTATGCTAACATTTTGTTGAAAATAATATTGCAAGTGAAATTACAATAATGACATGTATTAAAGTTGATAAAAATTTTTTGTATAAAAATGTTTACAACATTGCATTTATTTGAACGTGTTTTTGGACAAGCATTTTTTTAAAAAAAGAAAATAAAATTACCAAGAGGAATAAATCAATAATTGTTACATATTTACAGCTCTTTTAAATTTTACCATCCGCAATGGTATTATTTTTGCTTTTATGCACTCCGGTCTTTGATTATTGATTGAAAAAATATTTGTACCGACTAAAAAAATAAAAGACAAAAACTTTTTGCATCTCATAAGTTCTTCCAAAACCTACTTTGTGAGCCCGTATTTTATTTTATTATTTCTCAATCATGAAATTCAAGCCAAAGAATATTCTTTGTAAACACAAAAATATTAATTCTACTAGTGAAACTGTATTACTACACAATGAAAACAATTTATGGATATTTGCTGTTTTAGCTGTTAGTGTTATTGCTGCTGATTTACATCGATCAATATTGGATTTCCGTTAATTATATTATAAGCAATATTTATACCGTCATCAAATAATCCTATGAAATTTTTATAGCAGAATCGTTGAATTTACTGGTGTAATAATTATTATCAAAAGCTCTAGAATATTACTATTTTTGTATGTATTGTTATTTCTTGCTTTTTTTTATATCTTATCTTTAGTCAAATAAAATTTTATATTACTTTATCATCTTGTAGGTCGTTTGAAGTGCCAGTATGGTTAAATCATGGAATATAAAAATAGTAGCATAAAAAGCTTTTGTCTCTGAATACATTTTTAATGAAAATAAATATTTAAAGAATTAAAAAAATATTTCGCATCGGTCATTTTTGTAAATCTTTTTTTGTCAGCTTAAAATTTTAAACTACATTCTTTGTTCAAAATTGCTTGAACAAAAAAATGTCTCAACAAACTTTTTTTTATTTACATTCTTTTTAACGCCTCTCATTTTTGGTTAAAAAAACTAACATTTGTTTGAAATTTTTGAGTTTAAGTAAATAAGAATTTTTTTTCTTCGATTAAAAGAATGCTTTTGTAACATTTAACTCTTCTTTCTAGTGTATTTATTTTACTTTATGACGAGTGTTTAAACTTTTTGTAGTTGTTTAAAAACTCTTTTAATTTATATAAATTTTTAGTTTCCTTAAGCAAATTTTTTAAATCAAAAATGTTGTTTATTAATGCAATATTTGTTGTATCATTTATTACTACAGTAAACTCTTTATATTTATCAGATTATTTTAAATTGCTTCATAAAAGAGAAGTAAATTCAATTGGTAAAAGAGCTGCGGATAAAGTAATAATAGTTTTACATGAAAATGGTGGAATTTATGGTTTAGAAAATTCAAAAGCTTTTCATTTTGTTATTCAACCAAATTTTGTTGAAACAAATAATTTAAATGAAAATTTTGTTGAACTCGATTTAATGGAAATTGAAGAAACTTTTGATAGTGGTGAACGAAAAAGTAATTATTTGAAATTAGTGAGGGTAAATAACAGTAATAAATTTTAGGCGATATTACTCATGTTGCAAATGGTGGAAGATATACAATATATGCAATGGTTGAAAACGATAAAGAATACTTGAAAAATGTTACTAGAAGGTTTTTTGAAGATGCGAAAAGATGTAAGTTATTTTTTAGCAATCGAGATTAATGAATTGCGGCTTTTATTGGGGCCAAAAACTGACATTTGTTTATTTCTTGTAATACAATAACTTCCATCTTAGCTAATTGGACAATGCCCGATATTTCTTCTTCCCTTCCATTCACACAAATCCGGTCAGGCGCTTTTGAAGGTTTTAATCCTCGAGCAAGTCCAAATGCAAAAGTTTATATTACCATATTCTCTCATGACATTACAACAGGTAATATCCATAACTAAACAATTAGAATAGTCCGGCAATTTTTAAGGTAAAATTGAAAGAATTGCTGACGCATATGAAGTTATCTCTGGAAGCGGAGTAGTAATCGGATATGATAATAAAATTCATGATGTTCTACATGGAAAGATTTGGGTTGATCCAACTGGTAAAAGTCATTCTCAACGACCACAAAATGTTTAAAAATAAAGAATTTCTTTGGTACAAATAATATCTGCTTGTTGTATTTGTTAACTTCTTCTGCAATTGTGCAAAATAATATAATAAAACAGAAGCCTTTTTTCACGCTCTAAATACTTTAGTAGCATTTTCTTTTTTTCATTTTGTTCACGAAAAAAAAGCAATGATAAAACGTATTGATTTGAAACAAAATGTCGGTGCATGTTTCTTTCAAATAAATAAAAAAAACATGTGTCACTGTGTTTCTTTCTTTCTTTCTTTTCTTCTTTCATTTTTGATATTTCAAGAAATAGCAAAAAATACTTTCGCTAAAAACTTCTTTGAATATTTAAACTTTTTTGGGATAAAAAAAACAACCAATAAATAAAAAATGGTTAAATTAGTTTTTGTAAGTCAACTGCAACAAGCAGGTGATTCATTTCTCAATGTGTTGCGGATATTTCGATGCATATTAAATGTTGCATAGATGGGTCACCATGCGACGTTTATTATTTTATAAGATATTGTTTGCTTCACATTTAAATAATAAAAATAACAAATCGTTTGAAACTAGCAAATACAAATGTTCAGTAAATTATCAAAAAACATGTAATTAAAAACATATATTGTATAACACAAATTTAACTTTTAATTGATTGCTTCTCTAATTCTTTTGATAAGACTGCAATATTCAAAGCTTGATCAATATCTGCTATCAGATCATCCTTATCTTCCAAGCCAACAGATAATCTAATAAGATTATCAGTGATTCCAACATTTAATCGAATTTCAAGAGGAACTTGTTCATGTGTCATTGAAGCAGGAATTGCTGCATATGATTCAGCTGATCCAAGTGAACCAGAAAGTGTAAAAACCTAAAATTGCTATGCTTAAGAGCTAAAGTATTTTTTAAAACAGATTACTTTTAAGCTTTCAACAAAAACCCCTGCTTCTTCCATACCGCCTTTGATGTATACAGCAATCATACCACTCATTCCAGAAGTTTGTTTTTTATGAATTTCATGTTGTGGATGTGACTCCAAAGCTGGATAGAGCACTTTTTCAATTCCATCGTGTCCTTCCAAGAATTTTGCAATTGCCAGGGCATTCTCTGAATGTGTTTTCATCCGAACATGAAGGGTTTTGATTCCCCGAGTAACGAGATAGCAATCAAATGGGGAGGGCACAGCACCAGCAACTTTTTGCATTCGAATAAAATGTTTTCCAAGCATAGGACAATCAGTAATTGTAGCACCCATAACAAGATCAGAATGGCCGTTGATATATTTGGTGATTGAGTGAACAACAATGTCAACACCCATGGTTAGAGGATTCTAAAAATTTTACTTTTGTGTTATTATCTCTTAAAAATTTGCATATTAAAAAAATCAAGGGCAAATCTTTGCTTAAATTTTAGTTGTTCATTTTAGCCAGAAATATTGACAGTTAACAGATATGTCTATAAAGTAAAACTGACCTGAAAAACGGGTGACATAAAAGTATTATCAGTAACAACCACAATATCCTTATTATAAGATTTGACAACTTTTACTGCTTCAGCAATATCAATAAGCAGCAACAATGGATTAGAAGGAGATTCAAGCCAAACCATTTTGGTTTCAGGTTTGAGTGCAGTTTTAAGATTCTCAAGATTTACAAGGTTCACAAAATCTGCTGATATGTTGTGGTTGGGGACGCTTACAGTTGTCAAATATTCATATGTTCCTAAAAATAAAGATAACTTTAAAACTAAAAATGTGCATATTTATGATACAAAATCTAACCTGAATAAATATTGTCGGCACAAATAATATGATCACCAGTTTTAAGATAATTTATTGTTGACATAATTGCTGCTAGACCACTTCCAAACGCGCAACCTTAATAACCCATTTTAAAAATTAAGTTCCTAGTTTAAAAACAACTTACAATATTTTCCACCTTCTAAAGTTCCCAAAAGTTCTTGTAAGACATCCCGAGATGAATTACTAATCCTTGAATAATTATGTGCTTTATAAACTCCAGGACTTGTTTGTTTAAATGTTGTTGAAAGCGCTATTGGTGGAATAATTTCATTAGAACCCCATTTTTCTGGATCTTGACCAGCATGAACAGCTTTTGTCCCAAATCGGTAAGTAGTTAGATTGGAGGACATAGTTAAAAGTTAACTAGCAAAAAAAAGACAATACTTTAATTTTAAAGTTATTTTTCAGAGCTTTTAGCTTTTTATTGTTCTGCAAACACAAACAATAAAAAAGACAAAATTTTTTGTTTTCACATGATTTTTAACCTTTTATGTAGCCGTTTTATCAAGTACTCAATTAATGAGCTAAAAAGTTTAAAAGCTCATAAAAATCAGTCGTACCATTTTAATGAATTTTTTAGCATTTAAAGACTGATGATAACAAATAACTTGATGTTTTTGATGTTAGATGCTAACAAGTGAAAATTGTTCAAATGAAGATGTTTCTTTTAGCTTCAGTCTACAAGTTAGGTGATCTAAAAATAACAATTTTTTATCTAACTTTCAAATTTTAAGGCATCTCATAAATGTGAACTTGAGCACAGTGTTCTGTACGTGGAAGATAAAAAAACTGCTTATAAAAAATAAGTATATTATTGTCATATATCATAATATGACAATAATATACCAAAAACAGAGCTGCAAAAAGAACCTAATAAAAAAAATTCAAAATTTTTTAAAGAAAAGTATATGATGCTTCGGTCAACAAATTATTATTAACAGATAAATAAAATTTTACAGCCTACGATATTTTTTTGACAAGAGTTATATCATTCATCAATATTGTAGTAAGCATTGTTTATCTATGCTTATTTGCATAATCTCTATTTACAGTTTTGTTAAAATTCAGTAAAATTGTAAATAGAGATTAAACGTTTTCATTGCCCCCGCTTATTATATAGCAATACATTTTTCGATAAGTGATCACAAAAAACTGTGTTTTATTTAACTACAAAAATAAAGTCAAATGCATTCTTGCGTGGTATCGCAACAAACAAAATTGCACAAAAATGTCCATAGATTTACATAATAGCTTTTCTTCTAGTTTGTAACAAAACAGAAATTTTGGCACATCAAAAATTTTTTCAAGAAACCATGTTTAAAACACTACACAAAAATGCAATGTTCTGTTACTACCTACTTCAAATTAACATAATCCCCTCGCAGAAACACTGTAAAATTTGTAGTATATAAGCGTTTGATAGAATCGAAAAAGATATCAATTCAAGAGCATTGGTTTAACAATGAAAAGAGTTCTCCGAGTACTTGTCCTGTGTCTACTTGATTTTTCCTGTGTGGTAGCAATCTCTTGCCCACCAACTGCTTCTTCCCTTGATGAGCCAAGCCGGGATAAAATTTTGGAAACTGTCAATCGTGATCGAGAATTAATTCGACGGGGTGAACTTTTGTTGACAAATGGGCAGTATGCACTTCAAGGAGCTAACATGAAAAATTTGGTAAGTGATTTGTAGGTGATGTGATGTGACCTACTTTATCAAAACATTTAAATTAATTAGTATTGATTCATTCACATTTTCTTTAAAGACATGGGATTGTAACGTTGAAGCAGCTGTAGCTGAAAAAGTTCATGCTATGTGTAATGGCTCTTATGGTCAATATTCGATTTTTGAAGTCCCATACTCCACTTCCTTGTACCGTTATGGAAATGTTGCACTCCCTATCACTGATCATGCCAATTATTGGATTTCGAGCAATGACTTCAATGCTTCAACTTTTCTTCAACTTGCAACTGATACTCAATATCGCGCTCCAAGCAACAATCAGTTTATGGCATATTATCTTTCTGATGTTGGTCAAACAATTGGTTGTGCAACATATGAATGTTTGGATAAAAACTGGGTATATTTAATCTGCAAGACTTCACCATCAGTTGGCATCAATGAAACAATTTATGTTCCTACAGAAGTGGTGATTCCCCCTCCATCTGAACCAGTTTGTTCGGTTCCAGACACGCTTTTGACACCTGCACATCGAGCAAAACTAGTTAATAGTATGAACGAAAAACGCGCTCAAGCTTTAAATGGAACTCTCCGACTTTATGATGGAAAATATGCTGTACAAGCATTACAAATGCCTATGCTGGTGAGTGCAAAGCTTTCAGCATAGATTAATTTTAATTTACAAAATACTTTTAAGACCTGGGATTGCGATCTAGAAGCTAATATTCAAACAATTGTTAAAGACCGATGCACCAACATCAAAGTATCTTATTCAAATGAATCATTATGGAATGAACATGAACGATACAATACCATCGATTATTATGTTCATATATTTTCAAAAACAGATATTGCCGGAATTAGTTTAAAAGTTTTGGCAAATAATAGTAATGGAATTATTCTCAACTACCATATGCTTGATCAACGATTACTTCACGACAAAGCTACAAAAGTGGGGTGTGCTATTGATCAATGTGATTATAAATTGTCAGCAGGAAAATATTCACCACTAACCCAAATGGTTTGCACATTTGACGTTAACTGGATGCCACTTTATAATGGCACCAAAACAAAAATTTATAATTCTATCAATGATATTGTTGCTACAACTGTTCCACCAGCTTTTACTACCACCGCTGAGATTGAGGCAACAACAACCCCTAAAGCTCCACCAGCTGGATGTACAACTAGTTACGGGGATATTACAACAACTGTTAAACCGGAACCAGCTAAATGCTTAGATGGATATGTCTACTTTGAAGCCACTGATTCCTGCTATGGTCGAGATCCTCAAATCGGAAATGCATGGAATACTTGGCCAAAAGCTGAGCAATATTGTGAAAGACAAGGCGGACATTTGGCTTCCATTCATAGCGAAGAAGAAAATAAATTGATCGTTTGTAAGTCTTATACTTTCAAAATATATCTATCCTATAAATGACAAAATTATAGCACTCGGAGCACCATTTGGCTGGGGAGTTTGGGTTGGTCTTTATTCGGTTGATGAAAATTATACCTGGAAATGGTCTGATGCAACACCCGTTGATTATGTTCCATGGTTATATGGAGCCGATCATCCCATGAATCCTGATGTTAATGTCAGTTGTGCATATGCTTATCCATACTATGACCCCCGAGGCAGTTTGATCAATAACCTTTGTAACAACCAACAATATTATGTTTGTCAATTACCTGCTCTTAATTAGTCCATGTCATTGGCTATACTTTTTTGAAAGAATTTTGTTGTTTTGTTAAACCAGCTTTGTGAATGTTAATGAACTTTTTCTCTTGATTGTTTGTCTCTGTCACATAAACACAGAAAACAACTTTCACAAACTCTTAGAGATACAGCCAAATCCAAAAATTTATTGATTATACTCGTACAGGATACATTTTCTATCATTATGTTATTGCAAAAGCTTTTATTAACCTTCTTTTGTAAACTCCTAATATAATGGGGTCTAAAAAATTTCAAACTCTGTGTAAACACAAATTAAGAGCTACGGAACAAAATGGATTTGTGTTTATTTGTTTTTTTATTTTTGGTATTCAAATTGGGACAATTAGCAACATTGTGATACTCATTTTTGACCGTAATTTAATTTCGTTTCATCCAGATGAAAAAATTGCTTTAAAAGCTTTATGTGCCAGTTTGCCTGAACAACGAGATATGCCATTTCAAGATATTATTGATTCACAAAAAAGTTTTAATGAAATAGAAAAAGTAAGATTTTTTGATAAAACAATTTGTATTTATTTGCAACTTTATTTGCAAATTGTTGATAAAATAAAGCTACTTTAGGAAATGAATGTCGTAAACAATCATAAAGATCGTGACTTTCTTTCAAGTGCAAAACCGTGTTTTGAAAGCATCCAATATCTTTATCAACGAGAAATAAAAAAATTACAAACTGATTTCGACAATAAACTGCTCCTTTGGAAACCATGCTTCGAAAAAAACAAAAAACGGTTAATTGATGTATATGAAAATTATCAGTGGTATATGTCAAATTTTATTTTTGTTGAAAAAATAATATTTGCTTTCGTAATTTTGCACATCATTTTATATAATAGTGATTACTTTGCTCAAAATAGAATTGGATTTATGATTGGTATTACGTTGTGGGCTGTAAAATTTTATGTTAAATTTTATTTTTGGAATCGTGCCAGCAATATTGAAGCACTGAAAAACCTTGAAATTTCTTCATTGTTGTAATTTCGGTCTTTGTGAATAAATTTTTCTTGTCTGTTTTTGTAATTAAATAGCATCTTCTTTGATAAAAAAAGATACAAAAAATATATATAGTCAGGGCCTAAATTGAATTATGGAGATTGTGGAGACCTCTATCCCTTCAGTGACAAGTTTAAAGTAAACAATTGAATTCATGTTAGATAAAATGAGATTTGTTTTTGAAATTTCCATAAGGAATCTCCACCCCCTCACTTTTGACCTATTTTAAGCACTGCATATAGTGCCATACTCACTATTTCACATTGAATAATTTTTTTAAAGTGAACTGAGTCAACAGCATGATTTCCTAAAAAGGCATACAGTGTGCACACACACGTGTGAGTGGTCATTTTTTTTGCTCCTGTTTGCGTGCATCCAACGGTCATTTTTAATACAGCAAAAACTGAACAATTTTTTGTGAGAAACCATTATTGTCCAATTATGCACTTGTTGTAATAATAGATAATACAGCAACTTAAATTGTTGTGTTGTTTTTTTATCATTTATAAACTGCATTAATAAAATATTGTTATAATTGTTTTAAACAAAATGTTGGTAGAAAAAGAAGATTTCGACAAACTTTGCCCGACTTACCAACAACTTATTCGAGATTTGGAAGAAAAATATTCTGTAATTCCAGAAGAAAAATTTCATAAAAAATGGAAACTCCTAAAAGAATTTTCACTAAATTATTTAATGATCCCCAAGTTATGGGAAGAATATTTAAAGTAAGCGTTTATATTTTTTACAATTCATTTATTTGTTTTAGGATGCTAAGAAGAGACAGAAATCTGAATGTTGAAACTATGTTAAGCGAATTAATTTGTGAAAGTAATTATGCGCATAAAAAAGCAAGATTTCATTTTTGTGATTTATATGGAAGAACTGAGGGCTGTTTATTGCATTATTATTTCAAAAAGTTATTACATTATAAACCAGATCCTCACTTTTATAATAGCAGTCTACCTATTCACAAAGCTTTACCCGTAGAATCCATTATAAATAAATTGATTTGTCCGCAAGCGGGAATGGATCGAACCTTGAGATATTACGAAGAAAATGCATGTAAGTATATGTAATAAGACACCTAATATAAAAGTAATTTTGGAACACTTTCTGCAACAGAAATTGCCTCAAAATGCATTTTCTTTCAAAACGCCAAAACGGTATAATTTTTTATTGAGTCCGCAAATCATTTCTATATTAAGCATCTTATGTTATTCAAAGTTAAAAAGCTAGAAATTTTTTGCAGTTAGTCCATTGCCGAAAAACGTATATGAAAAATTTGAAAAAGCAAAGAAACTTTATGCTGAAATTTTTAAAGCACGAAATGACCAAGTAAAATGGTTTGAGTTGATTACGCAAGTTGATAATGAAAAATATGTTATAAACAACATTGATTATCGGCTTTCAAAGGATTTGAATAATGTTGAATTGTGGAAACTTTATATGGATTACTTGAGAAGCAGAAATCCACAAGTGAGTCTACATATTCCATAGATCTTTCTCCTTTTAAAAAATAACACTTTCTTAGAGATTATTACGGTTATATTCATATTACTGTCGATACTTTATTGATGACCATGAAATAAAAAAAGAATATGAAGAAGCAATAAAACTTTATGGTCCAAGTATTGTTTATTGGAAAAATCCTTTTCCATTTGAAACATATCAAGCTGATCCGGATTTGGGATTTCCTTATATACCTTCTCCGACTCCTATTATTACTCCACGGCAACCACAAGGTGTTTTTAGCAACTTCGAACCACAATGTTTTTCATTACCCAAAACTATCATGGCATACGTCAAAGATATTTGTTGTCCAAAAATTTTACATAAATTACACAAATGCTGCAAATACTTTTTTGTCACCATTCCTTATCCTGTATGCCATAATTTCGAAGTCAGTACCTTCTGGAGACTAGAAAATAATACAATCTTTTTTAATCAACAATCAATGTCATTTTATGGTGTTAAAGTAAAACTCAACTGTGACCGAAAAATAATTTTATCGAACAAGTTAAATTGCTATTGGTAAGTAGCTATTTTCAATAGATAATTTATGTTCTAATCTTTTAGTGAACCACTGTTTACTTCGAAAGCATTTTCCAATATATATCAATGTTGTGCAAAATATATTCACATTAGGAGCTGGAGTGAAGAAAGTACAATGATATTTAAAGATTTTCAATTCCTTGTTGGACATGGCAATGTCGAAGCTTTGTATTTACAGAGCGTCAAAATAATAGATAATGAAGCAAAAGAAGCAATTGGAGTCGAAGAAATTTTAAAATCAACACCAAGAATTATTGATTTTCAGTAAGTTTGTTAAAAAAAATTGTTTGTAGTTAAACAAAAAAATTTTGCGAATCATTGTTTTTAAAATTTTAGAATGTTACCTACAACGACAACTTTACATACATATGAAATACTTCTTAAATTTAATTTTAAAAATAAATTTCAATTGTTAAACTTGTATTACATTCCTTCTATTGAACCGTATGGATTTTGCGAATTTTTAAAAGTAAATTTTTCATTCAGGTTTTTTCTAAACAATACTAAAATTCATGTTTTAGAGAAATTTGGATCAAACAGCTCATTGTACTGCGTATATGAGCAATGAAATAGACGAGGATACTCGAAAACAAGCAAGAGATGTTTTTGCCAAGGAGCTGAAAGATTATTGGAAGGGAAATCCAAAACCATCTATTTCTTTTTGATAGTTTTAAATAGTTTGGAACAAATTATACTATTTTTTTATTGATGTGGCATATTGTTCAAAAAAAGTTTACTTAAAATGAAGCTTTTTTAAATTTATTACCATTTAAACACAAAAAAAATTTTTAAAAAGTAAAATTATTACGCCGGTTTGATCTGCGACACTTGATCAAAGCAAAAAAAGATCACCAAATGGGTGAATGGTGTCGGAAAACAACTGTAGTCTATATTATGCGGTTATTATACATTTTTGAAACAGAAAAAAAGTAATGTCAGCATTTTTACCTCTAGCTACAAAACATTTTTGTATAAAATTTGTTGATGATTCTAAAAAACATTCAAACTATACGATGACAAACAAATAAAAGAAACTACAATAAATAAAAATTTTACGCCTTCAAAATGTTTAATACGCATGTAAGAAATCATATTATACACTGTTTCCAACGCAACCATACATTTGAAAATTACATTACTGTTGTACTCTGGCAGCAATAATAAATAAATTTATAGGTGAATTTTCAGAGTTTGTATTTCAAAGAAATTCTTTGAGTGCAGCTTTTGAAGACTTTTTTCAAATCGAAAAATGAACTCGAAAACATTATATTCTTCTTTAAAAAATCATGAAGAGGGATACGCCGCATTTATCTATGCTGTGGTTGGATTCTTCATCACTTTTATACCCGTTTATATTTTTCTTATGATAAAAGTTATGCCAAAAGGAATGACAACGTATCGTCGCATTATGACATGTTGTGGATGTACATTAACCGCATTGGCATTACTTCGCGCTATATGGATTCCTGTTTTAACTGTACCTGTTATGGGAGTATACTCTGCAGGGATAATTGGAAAGCTTGGTCCTACATCTAATTTAATCTGTTTAAATCTTTACTGTATACTACTAGTAAAAATGCAAATTTGTATTGTATGCTGCTTAATTTTTCAATTTTCTGCTTTACGACCATTTTCATGGGTTTCACATTTGGGAAAATCTCCTACTCGAATTCGTACCTGCTGTGCTATCTATCTCATTGGTATATCACTCATTCTTACCTTTTTTCTTCATATGTCAGTTATTGATCGCTCAGAATTTATTGAATATGCAAATCTTACGAAAAATTTTTATGTTATGGAAATAATTAAAAATGAGCCATCATGGATTGGTTTTTCATCTGCTATAAAACCATCTGTCATTGGTTTTGGTATCTTTGCTACAGTACCTGATCTTTATGTTGCATTTCTTGCCATATTTTTAACAATTAAATTATGGTTTATTATTGAAGCTGATAAAACACGTGTTAGTGCATTAACACAAGCACTTGAACGAAATTTATACCATACATTTGTATTTCGAACTTTTGTATTAATTTCAATGTTTACAATACCATACATGGGAATCGTTCTTTTAATTCTTTTTGAAATAGAATATCCTGGATTAGGTTTTATATTTCATATATTAATTATTCTTCAAAGTATTATATGTTTGGTTGGAACAGTTATGATGATCAAACATTGCCGAGTTTATATCTTTGGCCGATGTTTCAATAAAAGAATCCATGATTCCTCTGCATCTGCGTCGTCAGATGGAATTCAAACAACTCTTACTGCAAAATCTTCTTCTCCTCATAAACTTCCTCCTTTACAAATTTAAAATATTTTATAAAAATTTGTTTATTATTAAATGTAATAAAGATTCTTATAAATCTATTTGTAATTTTTCAGTTTGCTTACAAAAATTTATTTGTTAAATTAGTCCAAAACATAAAAAAAAATTTAAACAAATTACACGTTAAACACATAGGGTTTGTCCAGAAATCACTTGACCAAGAGAAGGGAGGTCGTTAGCCAAATGGTCACCCGGCTTTGATGTTATCGGCAAAAAGCTTTGACCTTCAGAGGGAGGCAGGAGGTTCAAAAAGTGTTATTTTTTGGTCACGTGGTTTCTGGACGATCCCATATCACTATTGCCACACAAAAATATTCCATTTTTTCTTTTCAAGTGGTCGAACAAGGAATGAAGCACACGACTTTACATAAATACGAAATACTTCCTAAACTGAACTTTAAAAATGAATTTCAACTTTTAAATTTCTATTATTGTTTGCTTCTATTGAACCATATGGATTTTGTGAATTTTTTAAAAACAACAAGAGACTCTTTGCCAATGAGCTGAAAGATTATTGGAAGGGAAATCCTGTGCCATCTATTATTTTTTAATAATCTTACACAGTCGATACGCGTCAGCAAATGTAAAAAAGGAGATGTATTGGGATAAAGGGAAAGAGAGTAAAAAAATTTTTAAGAAAAGAAAAATTGCTGTTTCGCCTTGGACAACTAGACAGCTTTATATTTTTAAACCAATGATATGTGATATAAGTAGGCTCTTCGGTAGTTGCTTAGATAAAGGACAGATTTGGAAAAAATGTTAAACAAATACAAAAAATTAAATATAGATTGAAAGGGAAAAAAAAAATAGATTGGAGAGAGAAAAAATTTTTTGGAGAATGAAAAAAAAAATTTTTTTGGAAGAAGATATTTTTCTTGTCGGGAATTTTTTTGGTGGGAAGTTTAAATAAAGTGTGTTCTTTTCTCTAGTGTTTTGTAAGTAAAGTTAAAAACTAATGGAAAACAAAAAAGTTTTTTATAAATTTCTTTTTTGATTAAATTTCTATTATTGTTTGCTTCTATTGAACCATATGGATTTTGTGAATTTTTTAAAAACAACAAGAGACTCTTTGCCAATGAGCTGAAAGATTATTGGAAGGGAAATCCTGTGCCATCTATTATTTTTTAATAATCTTACACAGTCGATACGCGTCAGCAAACTTTACGCAGATCTTCAGCAGAAAAAAAATAAAAACAAAGTCTTTTTTTTGCTTTACTTCTGCTAAAAATCTGCTTGACGTCTGCTGACGCGTATCGGCTGTGTAATAAATTATGGACAAATTGTACTGTTTTTTTCTTGATGTGGCGTATTGTTGAAAAAAAAATGCAGCTTTTAATAATATGCAGCTTTTATAAATTTATTATCATTTTAACAACAAACTGTTTTTGAAAAAAGCAAAATCAGTAATCCTCGGTTAACGAATTTAGAGTGTTAGGGTTTTTTAAACAACAACAAATAAAATGCAGCTATTTAATTGATTGTAACATCAACAATGTATTCATTAGGGCCAAATTTCCTTCGTGCCCAATATGGTTAATTTCTTTCACTCTCTTTAGCTAAATCAACCTAAAAAACGCGTCATATTCAAATAAGGAGCATAATATATTCACTCACACATCTTTCCAGATGTTTGTTATTATTACAATCATCTTCTGTACAGTAAACTCCGATAAGATCATGAGCATCAAAACAAGCATTTTTATTAGCCCATCGATTAATACTGCACAAACTTCAAAAAATTCATTTTTGCATCCATTTCCAAGAATATATTCTTCATTCATGCGGTTATAACAAACATACCCAAAAGAATGATCACATTCTGTAGATGCAATTTTAGATGCAGATGGCAAAACAAAATTCAAAGAAGAAAACGCTTTTTCAGATTTGCTGCAATTCTTTGACGAAGCACTATCGATGGAGGAAAAGAAGACAAGGGAGAAAACCAAAATTGAAAAATGATCAGCCATCTTTCTTCAAACGTTTTAAAATGATTTTTTTTGAATTTTAACATTGTTTTTTATGCCTTTTTTGGTGACTGTACGATAAATTGTTTGTCATTATTTTTCTTCTGCTTTTGGAAAGAAAAAGGAGCGATGATAAATGCATTTTATTCTATTATTTTGAAAACTCTTTCTTCCAAAATGCATCAAATCAAAATTGAAACAATCGCTTAAACAGAAAATAAATAATTACAACTAACACAAAAAACAAAATTTTAAACGATCAGACATTTTTCTTCAAACGTATAATCCATTTCAAGTTTTTAAAATGGTTTTTACATGCTTAAAATCCGAATGATATTTTTTTTCTCTGTTTTCTTTTTTCGAGGATAAATGCAATGTTTTTGTTCATCATTAAAAATATAAACTTAATTTTGTTTCAAAAATGCAAAGATTAAAACTTTTCTAAACAAGTCAAAACATTTGTTTAAATCAATGATAAAAACATGACTAAAATATACATGTGTCAACCTAACTTGTGTGTGCCAAGTTATTCCAGCATTACAAAAATCAATTATTCCTCTTGACGCTAGACAAAAGCAGATAATGGCATTCCAGTTGTGCACAAGAAAAACGCATGTATTGTTTTAGTTCTTCTTGCCATTTTCTTTTTATCTCTTTAATACTTATCGTTTGTTTTGTTAAAGAAAATGAAATTAAAATCATTCAAAACTTTATGCAAGCGTAGATCAACAAATACAATGTTTCCTTCAGAAGACTTTCAACTCTTTACAATTTTTTTCGCATTTTTTCCGTTTCTGTTACTGTTACTGTTCAATCTTTTATTAATGGATTCTGTAAGAGATTATTTGAAACTCAGTTCAAAGCAACGCAAAGAAACATTAACATCATCTTGCGATTTTGTTCCACATTTATCCTTTCAACATATTAAACACGTGGATAACCAATGCAATGAATTAGAAGAAGTAAGTTTTTTTGTGAAACATGGTGTGCGTAGTATTAATTAGTATTGTGTAGGCCCTACCACCTAGTACACTCATGAGTCGCCTTTACAAACATTCTAAGGAGGGGCTCAATTTTAACCTTAATGCCACCCATGGCATTAATTTTAACCTCAGATCCACCGAGCACCCAACCATTCATGTTTTTAGTGGTAGTTCTTCTGGGACTCGAACCTGGGCTTACCAGGTTCAAACTAACAACTGAACCACATGAGCTGGCTACTATTGAACTTTCATTTTTCTTCCACTTTATTTTTTTCAGGCATTAAATTTAGTAAAAACAGAAAAAACGCGTGATTTTTTGTCAAACGCTAAACATTCTTTTGAATATATTATTGCCCTTTATGAACAAGAAATTACAACGATACAAGAAGATCTCAAACTTAAACAATCACTTTGGAAGCCTTGTTTGGAAGAAAATAAAATAAAAATAATTAAAGCTTATTACAATTTAGAAAATTATTTAACAAAGCTTCTTTTTACAGAAATTGTTTTATTTGTTACAGTAATTTTATATTCCCTCATATATTATGAACATATCTTATCGAAATTTAGAAAAGGTTTTAGCTGTGGTATTGTTTTATCTTCTGTAATGTTTTACGCTTTATTTTTATATGCAGATGCTGAGAACAACATTAGAATCATTAAAAATTTTGAAGTTTCTTCTTTGTTATAAGCGTTGATATTTTGTTGTATTTTTTCAACTCTTTTTCTTAAAAATTCTTTTTTATTTATTGTTTTTTTTAATAAAATGCGAAAGAGGTTTTGTGTATGTATAAAAAATTTAGTTCAGATAAATGCAATTTTGAAATATTTAATTTTCCGTTTGAACAGAAAGAAATATTGTATAAAACAGCATAAATTAATAATTCTTGGCTTACAAAAAAAATTGTTGCACAATTTTCTATATATTCATATTCACAGCCAAAGCCAAGAACATATTTTTCTGCTATACGGTTATAACACGCATACCCATAACATATTTTATCACGACATTTAATTGATGAAATTTCAGATTCAGATGGCATAACAAAATTGGGAGATGAAAATGTTTTTAAGAATTTGTTGCAACTGATTATATCATCACAAACGGAAAAGAAAAAGACAAGGAAGAAAATCAAAATTGTAAAACAATTAAACATTTTTCTATAAAATTAAAAGAAAATTTTTATGCTTTTTAAATCGTTTTTGTGTGCCATATTGCGATGATTATATGTACAAAAAAATGCTTCATTGTTTTTTGTCTCAATGGAAAAAGCGATGATGAATACAATGTTTTTGTTCATCGGTAAAAGGAAGGGACGAGGGGCACATGGAGGATACCCTCCAAGTGATGGTCAACATATGGTATATAGATGGACAACTAATGGTGGTTCAAAGAATGTACAATGGTATGAAGTTTATGTTTTATTTTCACATATTTTTCTTGTTTTCAGGTATGCTTGTGCTGGATGTAAAAGTCTTAAGCAAAAAGAAAAAGTAAAATATGCAAGTAATAAAGTGCCGATTAAAATTAGTTAGATTTTAAGAAAAAATTATAATGTTGTAGCGTTTGAAATTTTTATTGTATGTTATTATTTTTTTATGTTTTTATGAATTGTTATTATTATAAATTTTTTTGGCCCTCCAAGTGTCCAGGGTCAGTTGGAGGGCTTCCTCCAAGTGTCCAGGTCGCCCTCCAAGTTTTTATGGTCCTCCAAGTGTCCTTTTCCCAAAAGGAAGAACTTTGAAAATTGATTTTTTTTAAAAATGCAGTGATGAATAATTATTTTTTATTCTGCACCAGCAAGAGTAGATATAGCAAAAAAAATAAGAGAAGATCCCTACTCATGTGCATCCGGAAAACGTAAACACTTTTGGCATCCCTTAAGGAATTCCAATAATTATACAAAGACAATCAGTGTCTCCTCCCATTTATTACCATATTTTGCTCTGCTGTTCATTCATTTAAGTCTAATCTTGCAACAGCAAAACAGGTGACGTTCTCTTTTCCTCTTTCTTACCTTGTTTCTTCTTTGGCATTTCTCAAAAAAAATTGTTAGTAATATTTTTATTTTAGTTGGTTTCTGCAAAATCATATTCAGCTTTTTTAGATTCAACACCTTTTGCTGCACTTTTAATAAATCCGTCACAAAACAAAAATGCCTTCAACCACATCAAATACCCTTATCTCTTCTGTTCCAGTTAATAACAATTATTTTGGCTTTGGTATTGACAATCTTGATAAAGTTTTCAAATATTATCCACAATTTTATCTTGATTTTGCATCACTCTGTATTAAAGGCAATACACTTGTCTATAAACGTCAACTTACAGGGTCGGCCTACCGTCAACTTATTGTTTATTGTGAAAATAATGAAATTAATTATGTCACATATGAATATTGTTCTGGTTTTCCATGGGATGGAACTGGAAAGTGCAGTCAACTTGTTACATATAAACAGTAAGGATTTCTTGCTTTAATATGTTTGTTTCATTTGATTATTTTTAGTTTTACTGAAATGTGTGCAGAAGCAAGTTTATGTCTCTCAGAAATCGATGTCGCTTGTTACCATAAATTTATGCATTATCCAGTTTTTACATTCAAAGATTACGATATCAAAGGGCTTACTGTAAAATTTTTAGCAAATGAAAAAATTCGTTGTGAATTTCTTGATCAATTTCTTTTATTTGCTAAAGATGGCCAAGTTCTTGTTGCAAGTGAATTCTATGATAAAATGCCTTCAACTGATGCTCTGAAAAAAATTATTGCTGGTCTTTCAACAATGTCTGAAAATTTCAGTCAAACTTCAAACAAGCCACTTACCATCACTTTTACTGAACAATAAACGGTCCAATGTAATTGTTTTTTACAGCTGCTGCTTTGTTTGGCAAACTCATGGGCTATTTACTTTTTGTCTGTTTTTGATTATTATTTTCTTTACATTTTTGTGCATTATTTTTTTGTTTTTATGGTGCTGAATAAACTTTTTTATCTGATTTTTTTAAATCACACGTATATTAATTAACAGCAGAATGTTTAAATATAGAATTGCCTATCACCATGTTGCTCTCAAATTCTTTTTTTTATACCTAAAATGAAACAAAACTGTGGACTAAAATACATAGTTATTTCTACGGAAGTTACATTATTTTGAGGCAAATTTGTTATAACCATAAAATTTATTTTGAAGTTTTTAAACACAGAAAAAAATGAGAAATAAAAATTAAGTCGCACTTGTATCCATCACTTTTACTAATAAATATTTACAACGATTTTAACGAATAAAAACAAAAATTAAACATAATAATACGTGTAAAAAATCGAGTAACAACAAAAATCGAAAAAAGAAAGCTGAAAACAATTTTTGACGAGGAAGCAGATCTGTAATATTTTGTTGCCGTAATCGTAAGGTGACACAGAAATCAGTGGTACGAAGTTTGATCTATTGCCGTTATTTCAACGAAGTACGGGTTTTTTGATTGGCATTCTCAAGCATTACAGTAACAGGCGTTTTACTTCTTCCATTATTATTTTTAAATCTAACACAAGAAAATACACATTTAAAAAATCGAATTACAGCTTCCCGGTATCCACTCATAACAAATAAAATAATTAAAGATTCAATAAAAATTCGAATTTGCACAAAATTATGTACCATTGGAGGGAAGCTTAAACCCAGCTTTCCGCCATACCATGACGGAAGTGATTCAGCGTATCTAATATTTGAATCAAAAACATCAATTAATATAAACATAAAATCTGTAACAATTTCAAGACAAAAAATGAAAGAATATAGCAGCGTTTGAAATGCAATAACAATCGTAATTCGAAGAGAAACATGAAAATCTTTGACATTGTTTTTTCGTTGAAATTTAAATTGTTTTGATATTTTGAGAATTAGCATAAATGTTGAAAAGATTGATAAAAATAAGCAAGATGGGGGTTTAATCAATGATAAAAATATTTCAATTTTTGTTAAAGTTGTTAAAAATGTTGGAGCTGCATCCATTGGTGGATTCACAGTGCAAAGAGCTCTTTCGTCTTCTGGAAGCTTCGAACAATATTGACTTACAACAGTTTGTTTTTGAAGCATAAGAAATATTCCAGGAGTTGTAGTAACCACCATGATAACATTGTAAATAAAAATAGTTATAAAAATTCGATAATTTTTTGTAAGCGTTTCATAAAATTGCTTGTGATACAAACACAAAAATCTACTAAAGGTAAGCAGAAGCAATGCAGAATATGAAGCATGTGGAATATCTCCTATCAAACTACCAGTCACAGCATTCATAGGGCATGCTTTCCGCTTATAAAAAAACCTTGCAACATAGCTATCACATATAAATCGATAGGTCATCAAAGCATCCCATAAAACTTGATTTAAAATAAACCAACGATAATGTTCTTTTACTCCACCAAAAATTGAAATTATTGCAAGGAGAAATAGAAAACAGCCACAAATATGTCCAAAATTAATGTTATACAAAATTAACATCATTTTTGCTAGCCCACATTTGAAGGTATCAATATCTTTTGGGAAGAAAGAATCTCGAACAGTTGGATCAAATTTACATGTGAAATTTGGATCCATTTTTAACTTTTAACAGTTTATAACAAAAAGCAACTCTTTTCAAAAAATGATTTTGTTAGAAAAGAGTAAAAAAAGTTGTTATTAAAAATAACACATTTTTATCTGAATATAATTATAGCTGCCCACAATATCTATCTATAATTTTATTTTTGAAATTATTTTTCAATGTTTTATACTTTTATTAAATATACCAAAACATACCTTTTAAAGGCTTTTATTGAATTTTTTAAAAACAAGTGACATAAAGGCTGTTAAAGGGATGTTATTAAATAAAAATACATTATTATTTTATTTGTTTTCACTTTTGCGCTATTCTTTAATCGTGTTAAATTTAATGGTACATTAAAAGAATTGTCCTTTTACATATGGCAATAAGTGCCAGAAAAATTTGTAATGTTGCCAATATTTTAATAACATAAAATCTGTTTTTATGAGTTCTTTTTAAAAATACTTTTGTATGCATTTTTTATAATTCATTTTTCATTAAAAATGTAATGGCTAAGACAGCTTGATAAAGATTTTTTGAGAAACGCTAAATTCATTACTGTTAAATTTAGGACATTTTGAACTGCAAAAAAGTACAAAAAAATATCAATCAATGAAACAAAGAGACACCTTCTTGAATTCACTTTTATTGTTTTTTAATTTTATGATGTCAACGAAAGATAAGGAAAATGAACAAACAGCAGTCCGCTTCAAAAATGTGCATTTTCACCATTTTATGAACAAAAACATAATTTTTTAACATTTTACAGTAACTTTGAAACCGGGGCTGTAGACTTGTGTTAGAGGGCGAGCTACAAAATTTTGAGGAGTTGTTAACATAGGACAGGACTATGAAATGGGATACTCGGATTATTCTAGAACATTTTTGTCGTCATTTTACGGGCATCTGAAAAATGCCAAAAACGGTAAAAATGCGATTTTCAAAGCTCCGCCAAATCGGCGCCAATGAATATTTTTTGTTGTTTTCTTCGTCAATGAGCTTAAATAAGCATGTTTAACAACCCCCAAACAATGGTTACTTCAAAACTAGCCGTATGCTAATTTTTTGGAAGTGTTTCTTTACTTTTGGGACAGTGCAAAATTGCAAAATTCCAGAATTCCGAGAATTCTCGAGGCCAAAGTCTAATATTTCGGCGGATATATAGGTTTTCGACGATGCTGAATTCGATGGAATATGTGGTTTAACGGAGAAACTTCAGGAAACACCTCAATCAACTATATGTTGGGTGTTTCTATACTTATGGGACACACTTTATTAGAAAAGCCTGTTAGTCTAAATATAAAGTTGACAGTGCAGGATGTTTTAAAAAATTTTAAAAAATTTTATCTAATTTGTATATTTACTATTTATTTTGCAAAATAAACATTCACAAAGCTGATTTAACAATACAAAACATAGTTTTTCAACAAGGGATATTCATTGAAATTTTTTAGTTAAGAGCAGGTAATTGACAAACATAATACTGTTGGTTGCTACAAAGGTCATTGATCAAACTGCCTCGGGGGTCGTAGTATGGATAAGCATAAGAACAACTGACATTAACATCAGGATTCATGGGATGATCGGCTCCGTAAAGCCATGGGACATAATCGACTGGTGTTGCGTCAGACCATTTCCAGGTGTAGTTTTCATCAACCGAATAAAGACCAACCCAAACTGCCCATCCGAATGGTGCTCCGAGTGCTGAAATTTAGTTGTTTGTATAACATATAAATTTAAAGACTCATGACTTACAAACAATCAGTTTATTTTCTTCTTCGCTATGAATGGAAGGCAAATGACCGCCTTGTCTTTCACAATATTGTTCAGCTTTTGGCCAAGTATTCCATGCTTTTCCAATCTGAGGATCTCGACCATAGCAAGAATCAGTGGCTTCACAGTAGACATACCCCTCTCGACATTTAGCTGGTTCAGATTCAACAGTTGTAGTGACATCACCATAACTTGTTGTACATCCAGCTGGTGGAGCTTTAGTAGTGGTGGTTGCTTCGATCTCAGCGGTAGTAGTAAAAACTGGAGGAACTGTTGTAGCAACAATGTCATTGATGGAATTATAAATTTTTGTTTTGGTGCCATTATAAAGAGGCATCCAGTTAACGTCAAATGTACAAACCATTTGGGTTAAAGGTGAATATTTCCCAGTTGACACAAAATAATCACATTGATCAATTGCACACCCAACTTTTGTGGCTTTGTCATGAAGTAATCGTTGATCAAGCATATGATAATTGGATAAAATTCCGTTACTATTATTTGCCAATACTCTGAGACCATATCCGGCAATATCTGTCTTTGCAAATTCGTGAACATAATAATCGATGGTATTATATCTTTCATGTTCATTCCATGACGATTCATTTGAATAAATGACTGTGATGTTGGTGCAGCGGTCGTTGATAACTGCTTGGACATTGGCTTCTAGTTCACAATCCCAAGTCTTAAAAAATCCGTTAAAAAGATATTTAAAAAACACAATAATTACCAGCGTAGGCATTTGTAGAGCTTGTACAGCATATTTTCCATCATAAACTCGAAGAGTTCCGTTTAAAGCTTGAGCACGTTTTTCATTCATTTTATAAATTAGCTCTGCTCGATGTCCTGGTGTCAAAAGGGTGTCAGGAACTGCACATGATGGTTCTGTAACAGGAGGCGTGGCAACATCTGTAGGAACATAAATCGTGTCATTGATGCTAATTGATGGTGAAGTTTTACAGATCAATAATATCCAATTCCATTGCGTGGTTAAGCATGAATATGTTGCACAGCCAATCGTTTTTCCAACATCCGAAAGATAATTTGCTGTAAATTGATTGTTGCTTGGAAGGCGATATTGAGTGTCATTAGCAAGCTGAAGATAAGTTGATGCATTGAAGGAATTGCTCGCAACCCAGTAGTTGACATGATTGCTGATTGGACTGCCATCGTTATCATGAGGGTCCAATTGAACGGTGTATGGAACTTCAAAATTGGAATATGGACCATACGAACCATTGCAGATAGCTACCGCCTTTTCAACAACTTTAGCTTCAACATTGCAATCCCATGTCTATAAACATCAACAAATTTATATATCGAAAATAGATTTTGTGACAAAACATGTTTGAACTCCTATAAAGCACTTACCAAATTTTTCATGTTAGCTCCTTGAAGTGCATACTGCCCATTTGAGTTAAGTATTTGTATGTATTACTGTATCATTTCCCCTTTATCATTGTTTGGCATTATGTCCTTTTCCGCCAACCTCATTTATCATATATAAGCTTAGCTTGTCCATTCTTTCTCGCCCACTCTCTGTATTTTAATTGTGTGTTGATTGCCGCTGGCTCTCTATTATTTCTATTATTTGTATTGGTGTTAATAAATAATATTATTATATCTGGAAGAAGTGGCTGTGAAAGTGTGGGAATTGGATAGTATTCTGTTGTTTGATTGGGATAATTATCATATTGTTTGTGATTATTCTTGTAAGTTATTTGGGTTATTATGGGTAATACGGGATTATTACCGGTTGGTAAAGCCACAACCACATGTGATCAGGGCCACATGTGTAACATTTGTCAACAAAAGTTCACCCCGTCGAATTAATTCTCGATCACGATTCACAGTTTCCAATATTTTATTCCGGCTTGGCTCATCAAGTGAGGAAGCAGTAGGCGGACAGGAGATTGCTGCCACACATGAAAAACCAAGAAGACACAAGACAAATGCTCGAATAGCACCTTTCATGGTTAAACCAATGCTTTTGAACTGATATCTTTCTCGGTTCTGGTAAGCGTTTATATACCACTAATTTACAGTGTTTTTGCACGCAGATTATGTTAATTTTATGAAGTAGGAAGTAACAGCTTTTTTTGCATTTTTTGTGTTCTGTTTTTGCTATATTTTTCGAAAGAAATCTCAATAAATTTCTGTTTCGGTTCAAACTACAAGAAAAGGTATTATGTAAATATGTAGCCTTTATTTTTACAATTCTCCTGTTGCAGTACCATGCAAAAACATGTTTCTTTTGTTTTTGTAGTCAAATACAACACAGTTTTTTTGTGATAAACTATCAAAAAATGAATTCCTATTATGGAACAAGCGGGGGCAATCATAATGTTTAATCTCTATTTTTACAATTTCACAGTGTTTTAATGAAATTGTAAACAGAGATTATGCAAACTAAAAGAGATTAATTGTGTTTACTACAATAACTGTTTGTCAAAAAAAGAATATCGTAGGCAGTAAAATGTTATCCTAGTACTGTTTTTCGCTAATTTCATTTGCAAAATTTTTTTAATCTGCACTTTTTGAGAAAGTGTGCCAAATTCAATGGACCATAGAGAAAGACAAATAACAAATGGAATGAACATACCCATTGATTGAATGTATGCTATATTTGCTGTTTCTTTTACAATCACTTTGTGCGTTCATTGTTTTTGTGCAACAGTTTTTACTGAGAAACACTTAATAAACACAAAATTTCTTTAAGGAATTTTTTGTGTTTTTTTTATGTTATGCTTTTTCCTCATTTACCCCATGTGCTCCCGCACTGCTGCATTTTATTTTTATTAAAGAACTTCAACAATGAAAATGAAAATTAAACCAACAAAAACTTTTTGTAAACATCATAATCGAAATCGTATGGTATTTTATCGCACAGAGGAAAAATGTTTTTTTGTTTTTATTGGATTTTTATGTTTCGTTTTTTTTTCTTTTTCTTTTACTGCATTTTGGAGTTCTTTGGGGTATATCTCAAGATATTTATAATGTCTCGTCAGAACGAAGATATCTAATATTAACAAAATCTTGCAATTTTATTCCTGATGTTTCGTTTAGTGACATTAAAAATTTGCATATGAATTATACAAATACCCAAAAAGTAAGTTATTACTTTTCATTTTGCTTTGTTGATTTAAAATATATATTTTTAGAAAATGAATGTATTGTATGATTACTATTCAAGAGAACGTCATCTAAGTCTTTCTCAATCTTATGTAAATATCATTAATTTTTATGAACAAAAAATTCTTCCAAATTTAAAAGATGAACTAGAACAAAAACAAAAACTTTGGGAACCATGTTTCAATGAAAATAAAAATAAATTTAAAGAAGCTTTTAAAAGCAGCCAATCATTTGTCAGGAAATTTTTAATTACTGAAATTGTCGTATTTATTGCTGCCCTATTTTATGTTATTATTAATTATGAAAATTTTTTTGTTTTGCACAGAGCAGAATTTGTTGCTGCTATCGCTTTTGGAAGTGGAGGTTATTGGTTACTTTTTAAATTAATATCTCTCTGCAACAACGTTGATAAAGTAACACAATTAAAAATTTCATCATTACTTTGAATACTCAAAATTTATTATAGTTTGAAGTACAGTTATATTCGGTATTTTTTTTAATTATACAAATTGACAACGAAACTGAAGAAGTAGCAAAAGTAAAAATTCTGTCGTTATTTTGAATGTTTCTTTGTATATGTTGCAGCCGATTTGTTGAACCAGCCGTTTTATAGAACGGCTAGCCGATTTATGGAACGGCTAGCCGTTTTACAGAACGGCTAGCCGTTTTACGGAACGGCTAGCCGGTTTGTTGAACCAATAGTTTTTTTTACAATTTTTTTAAATTTAAATATATTCGGGGATAATAACTCATCTCATTAATACAGAAAAAGGTTTGTGATTATTGCTGCTAAAATTTTGTTTAATTTCTTTAAGAATATCACTTAAATTATACAATTTAAGACTTATTAATCAATAAAAACAACAATTTAAAATGTATCTTTTATTGTAACAAGTATTACTATTGTGGCATAGAGAATTACATAATCGTTCAGATTTCATTTGGTGCTTCTTTAGTAAATAGACGTTTTAATCGTTTTCACTTTTTTGAATTTGTTTCAGCCTGCTATCGAATTTTCATATTCGTAAGCGAAATGTTTTTACGACACTTGTTGGTGATGTACTAGCTTCTTGTTGAGCCGTTGAAGTAACTTCAGACTCAACCTCTGTAGCAGTAGTTGAAGATGAAAGCTTTAATAGTTAATTCGTATTTTCCTGGTAATTTTGTTTTATCATTTCGTGCAAACTGAAATTTGAAGGTAATTGAGTTTTATCATTTTTAGAGTTCTTTAGTTTGAACATAAAAACTGCCAAGAACTTCTGTCTAAAGTGTTTTTTAAAAAAGAATTTACACTATGATATCAGAGCCAACTGGTTTCTCCCTTGAAATAAATACAGTTTTAGGTAAACGTAAAAATTCTAATTTTGCTGCATTTCTTTCTTTAAATCGGAGCATAACGACAGTATCTGATTTATTTCAACAACAAATTGAATAATTGGTCCATCAGTGTTAACATTCAAAGCTCGCTTGTTAAATTATTGGATCAATCGTAAATAGCTGATGAGTACGATCACCTCGAGCTGCATCATTATCATTAATTTTATATGTAATTTCACCATCAGGTCCTGGATCCGCACCTGGTTTCTACAGTTAAAATAGAAGAATCTGCAGGAACATTTGCTGGAAGGTTTACTTCATACCGGAACTGAAAAGCTATAGCATTTTTTTGGAAACTATAAAATTGTTAAACCTCTGACAATTAGTCTGAAAAAATGACCAACCTTATTCTATAAGCGAATCAAAAGTAAAGATTGTCCTAATATAAAATTTGACAACTTTTACACAATTTGTTTTTAGACATTGATGACATATACAAGTATAAAAAATGTCTAATTGTTTTTCTCAGTGCACGAATATATTTAATATGATTAAATTTAAAAAAATTGTAAAAAAAACTATTGGTTCAACAAACCGGCTAGCCGTTCCGTAAAACGGCTAGCCGTTCTGTAAAACGGCTAGCCGTTCCATAAATCGGCTAGCCGTTCTATAAAACGGCTGGTTCAACAAATCGGCTGCAACATATATTTGGTTGTGAAATTTTTTGTTTGTTGATACAATAAAAATATATAATTTTTCATGTATTTTGTCACTACATGTTGAAAGAAAAAAAAATTTTATATTTTTTTACTTGCATTGTTCGATGCATGCCATAAATGTACGATTGTATGTTTTTTGTCACATAAAAAAGACTTGATTGAACACATTTTTTCACTATAAGAATTATTTTTTGCTTTTGTCTGCTTTTTATTTTTCAATATTAATTCAAATAGCAATTTCAACAATACAAAACAAACCTTCTATAAACATTTTTTTATGCTAAATCCAAATGATTTGAGGTTCCTGCAACTCATTGAGACAAAGAGCTATAAAAAAAAATGTCCGTCCTTTCCCTTTTTTATAAAGACGTGCCCCTCTGCTGCGGCTTGGCTCTAATTTATTGACACGAAAAGAACAAATGTTGTACTTTGTCTTAGCATACTTTTTTCTTCCGTTGTTTTTCCATATTTTATTGCACGGCAGATTCAAAGCGTAGTTGAAAAAAGCTACAACAAGATTTTTATTTTCGTGTCAAAAGCATTTTCGCGCACCATTTTTAATGTTGAAGATAAAGTAATACATTTTATTATATGGTGTTTTAGCAAATGTGTTTTTAAAAATTATATTTTTTGTTATTATCACATTTTTAACAACTATGACTAGCATTATAGTCTTTTACTGCATTTAAATCAAACAAATATAACGATTTTAAGGATAGCTGAAAAGTGTCTTATTTTCTTGTGGCAGGATTTTCGTCCACAATGAAGATACAGCTTAATGACTTATATATTCAGATTCCCCATTGATTTTTCTACAAATCGTATAGAAAAAATGTTAATATTAAAATCACGAAAAAATTTGCTAGCTTAAATAATAAAAAAACGCGTCAAAAATGCTCGTTTCTTGCCCAGATTGAAAAAACTCTTGTGGCAGGATTTTTGTTCCCAGATTAGATATCAAAAATCTGTTTTTACAGACAGATAACTAAGATATTTTTCTACAAAACGTATAGAGAACATTTGGAAAAAGTGTAATATGCGCCGATATCCTGGTTAAATAGTAATTTTTTGCGTAAAAAAGTACAAAAAAAAAGAAAAAAGTTTCTCTCTTTCGTTGTCTGTCGCTTTTTTCTCGTGCAAATGTTCTCTAACCATTGCGTCTTTTTTTAACTCCGTTCAAAAACAAAAAAGAATCTGCCGTGATTGAGGTACTGAATAATGTCTCGAATATTTTTTTAAGTGCGTAATTTTTTCCAATACTTCACTTTCGATGTTGCTTGAAAAAGAAATAACTGAAAAGCTTTGTCCGAGTTATCAGAAAGCCGTACAAGAACTCAATGAAAAATATGCTGCTATCTCTGATGAAAATTACGTTGCAAAATTAAAGGTTTTTAAAGAATTTTTTCATAGTTATTTAATGGTTCCACAACTTTGGGATAAATTTTTCAAGTAAGTTTTTTGTAAAAAACTGAATTTTAATCTTAAATTTTTAACGGCTTTAAAACCGTGAATCCTTATCCTCACCATGCTTGAAATAAAACAAAATTTAAACTAGAAAGCATTTTATTAATTTTTAGTATATACACCGAATATAAAGAATCTATTGGATGCACGTCAGAAGAAATCCTTTTCTTTTTTAAAACAAACAAAGAAATGTCTCACGACAACGAGATATCCCATTATCAATTTTATGACAAAAAATCTCCAACATGTAAAGTAAGAACGCTGATAAACACAAGTTCATCTCTTGTCTCCCCTTTGATACCAAAATACATTCGCAGACCATATACATTAAAAGAAATTGAAAGAATGTTTATTCGTCCACAAATAGATTTGGATGACATCTTCGCGTTTTTCAATCAAAATTCTCGTAAGTTTAATTTTAAAAAATTTCATTTAAAAAAGAAAATATTGTAGAAGATCCAATAACGGAAGAACTTTTTAAAAAATTTAGAAAATCAAAAAAACTTTACGAAGAAATACTCAAAGCAGAAAATGATGAAATAAAATGGTTTAATTTGTTAACTGAGTGTAAAGATGACGATTTTGTTTGTGATAATATTGACAATCGGCTTGGAAAAGAATTGAATAATCTTACAATATGGAAACTTTATTTCGATTATTTAAAAAAAATTAAAAATTATAAGGTTTGATTAAAAAAATTATTTGGGATAGTAATGCTTGGGACAAAAATATTAGCGGTGAATTTTGATTTAAGTCCATGTACATATCGAAATAGTAAACGATCAAAAATTTTCATGTTCTTAATTTGTCAAAAAAGCATTGTGTAAACTAAATAAAAATTTTTTAGCGATTATTACATTTATATTCTCGGTATTGTCGATACTTTACGGATGATCTAAAAATAAAGGAAGTTTATAAAGAATCGGTAGCGAAGTATGGTCCTGTAAAAGTGTATTGGAAAAATACATATAATTTTGAAACAGCTGAAAACAATCCTGATTTTTTTCTTCTTTCTGGCAAAGAAGTTGACCAAACATTCCATTATCAAAGCGGTGAGTAGAGGGCGGGAGCAAAATACCACTAAAGATTAATTACGTAATTTCTTGAAGGTCCTAATGACAACGATGAATCGATAAATATTGCAAAGACGTCATTTGATAGTTATGAAAAACAAATCTTTTCATTTCCAAAAACGATTATGGCTTACATTATCAAAACAGAAAGCCCTAATATTTTGCACAAATTACATAAAGCTTGTAAATATATGTTTGTGATTCGACCGTACCCTGTTTGTCATCGATTATGTTACGCTCCAAGTTCTAGTAATGGCAGAACATTTCATGGACAATCTGTTGTAGTTTATGTCGATCCTTGCTTAAATGAATCAAATTCTGTTTTTCAATACAAAATTATTATTTCCAACTGCTTACATGCTCATGGGTTTTGACTTTTTGTCTAAAACTAAAAACTAGAATAAAAAATGTGAATTATTTTAGGAAGATTGATTTCACAAAAATACATCAATGTTTTGTAAAGTACTTACAAATTGATACGGATGAGCTTTCTTTTAAAGAGCTCGTTTTCTTGATTGAACATGAAAATGTCGAATGGTTCGAATTTAGCGGCGTAAAAATTTTCAATGAAGATAATAATTTTGTGGCACTTGAAGAAATTTTAAAATTTTTACTAAAAATTAAAGTTTTCAAGTGAGTTTTTATAACATCAACTGTAATGCATCAATTAATGGCCGAGCAATTTAAAAAAAATATAAGCTTTAATATAGTAAGAATAAAGGCTTACTATATTAAATTTACAAGGGAACATACCAACTAGTAAACATCGGTCCGAAATCTGAAAATTTTGGACTTCAGAGGGACCGGACTTCGGGACCAGAGCTCGGACCCTAAAATTTTACGTCGTCCACAACATGGCCCGCCGTTTTATAGACCTGGGATAGTAAATGTAAGCGGTGTGAAATTTTTGAAATTGTTTGGTAATATACGGTGACCACGATACTGTACCGCATAGTTAGCAATGATTCTATGTAATTGCAATATTTAACCACAACCAAAAAGTTTGCTTTTATTTTGATTTTCGAGTATCGAAAATGTATGTTAAATACTATACAACCCAAAAGAAAGCAGCAAAACCCTTTACTTCATACCCAAATATTTTGATCGTTTACTATTTCGATATGTACATGGACTGCTAAAATCAAAATTCACCCCTGCTATATCACATTGTTTTTAAAGCGGCGGGCTATATTGGACAGAAAACTTGGTCAAGAATCCCAAAACCGAAAGAAGTGGCCAAAATTGCGTTCTTGTATTCTAAACATGCCATTTTTTTAGAATGACTCATTGCCACACCTCAATAAAAACATTTCAAAAACTTCCAGACTTACAGTTTACAAACAAATTTCAATTATTTTTCCTTGATCATATTTCTTATCTCGAACCATATGGATTTTGTGACTTTTTAAAGGTATTTAAACTTTATAGGTAAAATTTGTTGAATTTACATATATATTTTTTAGAAAATCACAGATTCCAAATCCATATGCAATATAACTTTTATACAAGGATTCGAGAATTTTAGCGAAATAAAAAGTATTGTTGAAAAAGAAATAAGAATTTATTGGCCAGAAGACCACAAACCAAAGGTATACTTAATCATGAAGAACCGTGATGAATATGCAAATTTATGAAATGAACTTCTCCTTTTTTGTCTATTAATTTATTTTGTTTTGGTTTGCTTTTTATTTTTAAATATTAACATTCACAAAGCTGATTTAACAAAACACAACACAGTTTTTTTTTTCAAGATAATATAGCCAGTAACATTGACTAATTAAGAGCAGGTAATTGACAAACATAATACTGTTGATTATTACAAAGGTCATTGATCAAACTGCCTCGGGGATTAGCATAGGCACAACTGACATTAACATCAGGATTCATGGGGTGATCGGCTCCATAAAGCCATGGAACATAATCGATGGGTGTTGCGTCAGACCATTTCCAGGTGTAGTTTTCATCAACTGAATAAAGACCAACCCAAACTGCCCATCCGAATGGTGCTCCAAGTGCTAAAATTTTGGTATTAATGAGAGAGCTGTGTTTTAAAAATATCCAACTTACAAACGATAAGTTTATTTTCTTCTTCGCTGTGGATTGATGGCAAATGTCCGCCTTGTCTTTCACAATATTGTTCAGCTTTTGGCCAAGTATTCCATGCATTTCCAATTTGAGCATCACGGCCATAGCAGGAATCGGTAGCTTCAAAGTAGACATATCCCTCTAACAAGGGACCGTTTTGAGATGTTACTCCCAGATTTTTTCATTATAGTGGGGAATCAACAGCTCATAGCAAGGTATGAAAAACCCCCAAGGGATTTTTGCTTGTTCGCTATTTTGTGATTTTAATAGCATTTTGCAATTACACAGTAAGTAGCAGGCGATGAACGTCTTAGTAAGTGAATTGCGTTTGGGATGATTTTAGATGGCCGAATATGACAAAACTTAATATTTCATAAATAATCTATCATATTCCAAGCGTTCAGGTTGAGCAGTTGTAGTGACATCTCCATAACTTGTTGTACATCCAGCTGGTGGAGCTTTAGGTGTTGTTGTTGTTGCCTCAATCTCAGTGGTAGTAGTAAAAACTGGAGGAACTGTTGTAGCAACAATATCATTGATAGAATTATAAATTTTTTGCCGTGTACCATTCACTAATGGAATCCAGTTTACGTCAAAAGTGCAGACCAAGATAGCACTATATGAAGAGTTTCCACTACATTGCTCTATAGCACATCCAATTTTTGTGGCTTTATCATGAAGAGCTCGTTGATCAAGCATAAAATATGGGACGTTAATTCCATAAGTTGCGTTTGACAAAATTCGGAGGCTAACGCCTGCCATATGTGTTTTTGAAAATTCATGAATAGCGTAATCAAGGGTATCATGTTTTTCACGTTCAGCATAGAATGATTCATTTAAATAAGATACTCTGTTGATGCATCTGTCTTTAATAATTGCTTGAACATTGGCTTCAAGATTACAATCCCAGGTCTAAAAAGCGTTTTGTTGGTTAAAATTAATCTATGCTGAAAAATTTATACTTACCAGCGTTGGCATATGTAGTGCTTGTAGAGCATATGTTCCATCGTAAAGTCGAAGAGTTCCTTCTGCAATTTGCATTCGCTTTTTGTTGATACCATTAATCAACTTTGATCGATATGTAGGAGTCAAAAGGGTGTCAGGAATTGAACATGATGGTTCTGTGACAGGAGGCGTGACAAGATCTGTGGGAGTATAGATTGTTTCATTGATATCGACTGATGGTGAAGTTTTGCAAATTAATTGCGTCCAATTTTTGTAGCACTGATATGATGCACAGCCAATTGATGTTCCAACATCAGAAAGATATAATGCCATAAATTGATTGTTGTTTGGAGCGCGATATTGAGTATCAGTGGCAAGTTGAAGGAAAGTCGAAGCATTAAAGTCATTGCTCGAAATCCAATAATTGACATGATCAGTGAGAGGGAGTCCAAAATTTCTATTACTGTACAAAGAAGCGGTGTATTGGACTTCAAAAATTGATAATGGACCCCAAGAACCATTGCACATAGCTTCAATCTTTTCGGCAACTCTAGCTTCAACATTGCAATCCCATGTCTATAAACATCAACAAATTAATATATCGAAAATAGATTTTGTGACAAAACATGTTTGAACTCCTATAAAGCACTTACCAAATTTTTCATGTTTGCTCCTTGAAGCGCATATTGCCCATTTGTCAACAAAAGTTCACCCCGACGAATTAATTCTCGATCACGATTGACAGTTTCCAAAATTTTATCTCTACTCGCTTCGTCAAGGGAGGAAGCAGTAGGGGGACAAGAGATTGCTGCCACACAGGAAAAACCAAGTAGACACAAAACAAGTACTCGAAGAATACTGTTCATTGTTAAACCAATGCTTTTGAACTGATATCTTTTGCGATTCTGGCAAGCGTTTATATACTAAAAATTTACAGTGTTTCTATGAGGGGATTATGTAAATTCAAGGTTGGAAGTAACAGATCTATGCATTTTTGTGCTGTGTTTTTACTATATTTTTTCTATAATTCCAATAAGCCGCTGTTTCTGTTCCGTTACAAACTACAGTGAAAGGTATTATGTAAATATGTAGCCTTTATTATTGCAATTTTTCTATTGCGATACCATGCAAAAACGCATTTAACTTTGTTTTTGTAGTTAAATAAAACACACTTTTTGTGATCATGTATGAAAAATAAAATTTTTGTATCGGCAACAAGCGGGGGCAATAAAAACGTTTAATCTCTATTTACAGTTTTATGTTGAGGATGTATGTAACTGTTAACAGAGATTATGCAAATTAGCACAGATTAATAATGTTTACTACAATGTTGATGAATGAAACAACTATTGTCGAAAAAAGAGGTAGTATCGTAGGCTGTAAAGTTTTGTTCCTTTGTTGTTTTTTCAATAACAACAACGTGAAAGTTTTGATGGTTCAGAATGGTTTTTTGGTTGCTCTAATAAATTTTAATGGCTCATCTGGGTTTGTTTATGTGGTTTCAATATAAAGCACACTTTTTTTACAGTTGTGTTCAATAATTTCAAAAATCAGTTAAACTGTAGCACGTTTAATGTTAATGTTCTTTCTGTCAAACTTTTTTGTAATTTGAATTTGCTAAAAAATGACCCCACAGAAAAACAAATAAGATAAAAAATATAGTGAAAGAAAATGCCCATTTAAAATTATTGATTGAATACATGCCATTTTTAGTTTCTTTTTTGCAACCTCAATGTAAACCTACTTCCCGAACTAACAAAAAATAAAAAAGAAGGCGTAAGGAAGGCGGAAGAAAAAAAATGTCTCAAAAACCGTTTTAAATTAATCAAACATGTTCAGAATTGACTGAAAGTACCCAAAAAACGCAAAATTTGGACCAAAATTTACTCCCAAAACATGTTCAGCTTGCAAAAACAATTTTTTTCAAAAATTTTCCCCTCGCTGCAGAATCCGCGGATTCAGAATCCAGAAAAATTTATTTAGACAAAAAGGTAGCTAATACCTATAGGAATCGTTCTCCCAAGGGAATAAGCTGGAGATAATCTAGAAAAAAAGTTATATGCTTCCGCCTACGCTTTATGCGAGGATTCGCCATTTTTCCGCCTTCCTTGTTAGTTCGGGTTGAGCATCTGTTTTGTGAACGAAACACTTAATAATCCCAAAAATTTCTTTCAAAAATTTTTGCTTTCTTTTGACCTTTTTTTTCTCAATTATACCATTTGCTCTCGACATTGCATATTTTTTTTCTTATTGTTTTTTTGTAACTATGAAAATGAAACCACGGAAAACTCTTTGTAGACATGATAACAGAAATAATAATAATGTTATTCGTTCAACAAAGGACAAAATCGGATCCGTCTTTGTTATCTTTTTATTTGCCATCCTTTTATTAGTTATGCATTTTTTCATTTACATGGAAAGTATTCGTTTCATTGTTGACAAAACCGTGTAACTTTATTACTAACGCTACATTTGGTGATATTAAAATTGTGCATAAAAACTTCAGCAATGCTCAAGATGTAAGTTGTTCTGTATTTTGCAGAAATTGTTCTTTGTAAATTATTCGTTATAGAATTGAATATGTTATATGATCAAAAATTAAAAAACAATTATTTTAATGTTTCTCAATCATATGAAAAAATTATCAACACTTATGAACAAAAAATCCTTCCAACTTTAAAAAATCAACTGAAACAAAAACAAAAACTTTGGGAACCATGTTTTGAAGAAAATAAAAGAAACTTTAAAGATGTCTTTAAAAGCTTCCAATTATCAATGAGAAAAATTTTAATCATTGAAATTGTGGTTGCCGTTGCTTCAATATTTTGCATTATTATCTTTAAAGAAAATTTCTTCGCTCTTTCTAGATTAAATTTTTTGCTATTATTGTCATTGGAACAGAATTTTTTTGGTTATGTTTTAAAATTGTATCTGCAAACATTGTAACTGGAGAAGTTTCACAAGTGCAATTGTCATCTTTACTTTAAATGTTGTTTTTCATTCGATAAAAACGTTTACTCATCATAAAATTATTTAGAAAAAATATTATAAGCATAATATGCAGCACCAATTGCAACAACTTCATCGGGATGTTCTTCACAACAATGTTCAGCTTGTGGGAATATTTCAAGCAAAAGTTGTTTAATCATCGGCATTCGAGATCCACCACCAACTTGTAAAACTTTATTGATTTGAGTGGCTTCATATTTTGAGTGATGTAATGCTGCATGAATTGTATTGCTTATTTTGTTTAATAAGGGTTGTGTTATGCTTTGAAATTCTTCCCAAGTGATGGATATAATTCCTTCTTGATTAGAATCAATGTCATCTACGTCTAATCTGAAAAAAAGAGTTATCTTTGTTCCTGGAGTTAATAAAAAAAAATCTTTTTGCAAACTTTTTGTAGCATTTTTTTCATTTCTAATTCAAATTATAACTTTGTTTCAGAATGAAAAGCATGTAATATTACTTACGAGCTGGTCATTGCCGCTGATAAATCTTCTTTTATTCTTTGACACTCGAACATTAATTTGTATTTTTTGTCCTCTTTCAATGTCGAAATTCCATATTTTACACTAAGTTCATTTTTAAAGTAATCTATTAAAAGTGTATCAAAATCTCTTCCACCAAGTTTTGTATCACCCGTGTTCGAAACTATTTGTATTTTACTGTTTTTAATTTGAAATATACAAACATCCAAAGTTCCACCACCAAGATCAAAGACCAAAACATTTGAATTATTTGGAATTGGTCGATCAATGAAATATGCAAATGCAGCTGCCACAGGCTCTGGTAGAAGCTCAACAGTTTTCCATCCAGATAGCCTTGCCGCTTCTTTCGTTGCATACTTTTGTGATTCAGAAAACGCAGCTGGCACTGTTATAACAGTTTGATTTATTTGATGACCTTGATATTCTTCTGCTTTTTGTTTTATAAGTTTCAATAATTCTGCTGCAACATCTTCAGCTGAAACTTTCTTTTTCCCATTAAATCCATTTATCTTTAAATATATTTCTTCTTTTTCGTTTAATAATGTAAAAGGCCAACTTGAATCACTTTCAATATCATCAAAACATCTTCCAATAATTCGTTTTGAATCAAAAATTGTTGATTTTGAAAACTGTCGTAACCGATTTACAACGACTTTTCCACATTTTACATGTTCTTCATCATACGCTACATATGAAGGAAGAAGTCTCGCGCCTGTATTATCAAGTGGTACGGTTGTTATTCCATTTTTACGATTAACAGCGGCACAGCATCTTGATGTGCCAAGATCAATCCCGACAGCACTGATCTTTGAATTAACAGGTGTAACCTTTTTGGGAATAGTATAGCTATCGGCAATGTCAGTGGGCATTTCAAAAAACAATGACTTCAATTTTTGTATAATAATTTTTGCAGTTGAATATGTTTCATTGCTACTGAAGCTCTGTTCACTAAAGGTTACATCAAAAATTTCATTGGTATCTATCGTAAATGTTATTTTTACGTTGTCATATTTTGGAATTTCAAATGATTCATTTTTCCAAACTCCTGTAGCCTAGAACATAATTGCGATTTTAAATAACTGTTTATTTAAAAACTCAACTTACTATCGTTAACACATCGAAATACTGTTTCTTTTTTACAGTATGGAGATAATCTAATGGTAATGGATGAAACTGCGGAAATGTTATAATCTGATTTAATAGAAAGGAATTTGTTTCTTTGTTCCCCAAATATAAAGATGTTTCTGCAGATAACAAATTTGCTGCATCAAGGTGCAAAACTTCTGATTCTCCAGCTGTTATTCTCGCTCGTATAAGACATCCATTACATTCAAAATTTTGAACAGAATAATAAAAAAATTTGCAATCTGATATTTTAGTAATTTCTGCTTCACACACTTTGCTTTTGTGTGACATTCCATCAAAATTACCAAGCACAACATCTGGTCCTCTATTCAATTTTGACCGATTAACAACAGTTTTTAAGTCTTCAAGTATTGAACAGTCTGCTATGTCATAATAAATAAATTCAGCTTTTGGACCATTTATTTTCCATATAAAAATTTTCACTCCCAAAATCATCCAAATAATATCATCATTTAAATATAACGCATTTTTTCCCAAAATCGAGCAAAATTCAAGGCTTTGTTCAACTCGATTTTTTTAAAATGATCGTATTGACTTGAAACCTTCAGGAATATGTTATATGGACCTAAAAACATCAAAAAAATTGGTTTCAAGTTGCTACCGTATCCCGGACCCGAGATACCGTAACCCAGTTACCGTATACTGGGAAAAATCGAAAATGTCGGATACCCCAAATTTTTATTTTCGGAATCGATTAAGGGACACGAAAAGAGTCTAAAATTGAAATTTCAGAAATTTTGGATATCTACAACTGAAATGGGATCAACTTGAAATCTCAAAAAATTTTCATGTACAGTAAAAAAAATTTTGTTTCTGTGACCCGGAACTTTTGATATTCTTAAAAGATGCACAATTAAATGAGGTTTTAGATGGTATATGACTCATTTGAAAAAAAGCGGGGGAACACGGTTTTTCCTGCGAAATACTGCTAAAATCAACATCTCCAGCACCATCTCGGAGGCATAACTCACGCTATATGCTAGATATTGACATAAATTAACTTTTATCATGAAATACTATCATATTAGAGCATGCTGGGTCATTTTGAGCATTTTTGGATATCAGCTGGCGATAGGGGGTCCATATGAAATCTCAAAAATAAGCAGCATGGATATGAAAGGAAAAGTGCCTAAAAATGTTATTTTTTCTTAAGGAATATATGCAAATATGCTTTAACAATGTAGAGCACATCCAAAAATACCAAAATAGTACATTTAACATTAAATATAGGTCATTATTGATTTTTGCGGATCACTTGATTTTCTGCTATTTTTGTGTTGTTTTCAACGTATCACAAAATGATGGAAAACGAAAGATATCAATATTTTTTAACATCTGGGATAAAATAATGCATGTTTAGGATGAATTGGGTCAGTTTCAAGCTATGGGTACTGTTATTATCAATATGGTAACCACCTAAGTACTGATGTGTAAATAGTTTTTACTTATCTAAAAATGTCCGCTTGCTGTAAGTTCTATCACACAATCTTGATATCAAAATGTCGCATTTTTGATGCTTGTGATTTACAAAAAATGAAATGAGAAAAAAGAATAACGTTGCCACAAAGAAGTACGAGATTCTGAATCGTACTTTTTTCTTAAAGTTTTTTTCATTGGAAAAATGCACGCAGCATGCATTTTTGCTGCAGCTTGGAAGGTAGATAAACATTTCGCGGGAAATACTATTCGCGGAAAAATATTACCGATTCGCGGGACGGATTCGCGGAAAAAGGCCGATTCGCGGGAAATAAACCTGATCGCGCGATCAATCTGCTGGATGAAAAATTGATTAAAGTGATAACACATTTTATCACAGGATATAAACATTTATTCATCATCGAAAAAAACTGCTGAAAAAATATACTTTGATTCCGATAGAAACCGTTATTTAATAATTTAATGCATTTTTTTATATAACTTTGTTTATCCCAACGGTCCTCTTTAAGGCCAACTTTTTTACAAATTTTTTATTTTTTCGATCCCAAAGGCCCTCTTTAGGGCCATTTTCAAATTTTTTAAATATGGAAGATGCCGTTCGAGATAAAACTAAAACTGGACCAGAACCACCTAAAGCTAAAAGAAATGATACACTAGGAGAATGGGAAATTAATCCATATGATCTTTATCATGTTATATAGATCCCGCGAAACAGCCTTTCCGCGAATCGGTCCCGCGAAACAGTCCCGCGAATCGTCTTATGCCCTCCCGCGAATAGTATTTCCCGCGAATAGGGTAGCACTCAGCTTGGAAAGCCTGCTTTGTTTTGAAGACACTATAGTAGTTATATATAAGCAAAAACTTTAAAAAATGTAATTAAGTATTTTTTATTGTTTTAGTTTTGTTCTTTAATAAAACAATTAATCAAAAGCAAAAAATAATAATATCAGAAGCAATGAAAAGCGCGATATTTGAAGTTTCTGTTGACCATAAGTATATATGCAACAACTGTTGTTACCATATTGATAATAACAGTACCCGTAGCTTGAAACTGACCCAATTCATCCTAAACATGCATTATTTTATCCCAGATGTTAAAAAATATTGATATCTTTCGTTTTCCATCATTTTGTGATACGTTGAAAACAACACAAAAATAGCAGAAAATCAAGTGATCCGCAAAAATCAATAATGACCTATATTTAATGTTAAATGTACTATTTTGGTATTTTTGGATGTGCTCTACATTGTTAAAGCATATTTGCATATATTCCTTAAGAAAAAATAACATTTTTAGGCACTTTTCCTTTCATATCCATGCTGCTTATTTTTGAGATTTCATATGGACCCCCTATCGCCAGCTGATATCCAAAAATGCTCAAAATGACCCAGCATGCTCTAATATGATAGTATTTCATGATAAAAGTTAATTTATGTCAATATCTAGCATATAGCGTGAGTTATGCCTCCGAGATGGTGCTGGAGATGTTGATTTTAGCAGTATTTCGCAGGAAAAACCGTGTTCCCCCGCTTTTTTTCAAATGAGTCATATACCATCTAAAACCTCATTTAATTGTGCATCTTTTAAGAATATCAAAAGTTCCGGGTCACAGAAACAAAATTTTTTTTACTGTACATGAAAATTTTTTGAGATTTCAAGTTGATCCCATTTCAGTTGTAGATATCCAAAATTTCTGAAATTTCAATTTTAGACTCTTTTCGTGTCCCTTAATCGATTCCGAAAATAAAAATTTGGGGTATCCGACATTTTCGATTTTTCCCAGTATACGGTAACTGGGTTACGGTATCTCGGGTCCGGGATACGGTAGCAACTTGAAACCAATTTTTTTGATGTTTTTAGGTCCATATAACATATTCCTGAAGGTTTCAAGTCAATACGATCATTTTAAAAAAATCGAGTTGAACAAGGGTACTCGATTTTGAGAAAAACAGCGTTATATATATGTGTTACCTGTGACATTGCATTCAAATATGAAGCTACTGTATCATTAATAAATTCAACATTTTTAAACCCATGCCTTAATCCTTCTTCAACAAATTTCTTACGAATTTCATTTCCATATCCATATTTTATAGTTGAATAAATG
Organism: Panagrolaimus sp. LJ2400; assembly: GCA_024447215.1. Classification (NCBI taxonomy): domain Eukaryota; kingdom Metazoa; phylum Nematoda; class Chromadorea; order Rhabditida; family Panagrolaimidae; genus Panagrolaimus; species Panagrolaimus sp. LJ2400. Next base: position 158,697 of record JAMRYA010000007.1, on the reverse strand, counting down.
CAAATACATCCAGGTATTTCATCTATTTTTGAAATTATTTCTTCAAACATTTGATTAATTTTGTAAACTTCATCATGCTTAACTAAAATTTGAATATAAAATAAACAATAATAGTTTGCAAATATCACCTTCAGTAATTTGCAGACTTATTATACGTTTTTTGAGGTCACTATAATAAGATAATTTTCCCTTTGGTGGGTTTAATCCAACATGCGTGACCATAATTAATAATTTAAAAAATAGTTATTTTGAAAAATGTGGACAAAAACAATTTACTTCTTTAATTCAATCAATTTTTTTCATTTGCTATAGCAATAAGAAAAAATCAGTTTTGTTTTAAATAAGTTTTTTTTTCGAGAAGGTTATCACTAAAACTGATAACATAGCGAAAAAATACAGCTGAATAATTTTTTGCTTTATGTTTGTTTGCTATTCTTGGGAAAAATAATAACGAAAAAATTGGACGTATTTTTTGTTTTAAAAAAAATTATAAATTTTCTCTTTTCCTTTTTGTGGCTCTAGAATCTTCAAAAGTAAAAATTTTTGTTTTGACCCCTTACTATTATAGCTTTTTTTACCAGTTATTTTTGTGTGTACACGTGTCAAAAAGTTAGTATTTTATATAATATAAAATGCAGGGATACTTTAACATTAATATAACTATAAGGTTGTAGCCTTTTGCCATCCTCCGCTAGTTAAACATGTTGTTTTTTAGAAAACTAATAAAAAAGTTTACATAATGTTTCGAAATGTACTGACATTCTGCATTTTTTAAATGTTCTTTTTACCCACATTATAAAATTTTAAATAAAAACTTTTTGTTTTTAGTATAAAAATGTATAAAATATTTAAAAACAACCTGACAAAAAAAGCCAGAACTTTTGCGAATGTTTTGTTTTCCTTTCCATCAGATAAATGTTTCTCCCGTCAAATTCAATATTGCATTCACTTGTTCGTGTCAGTTTTGCAATAAAGAAATTGTTCAAGGTTATTTTTGCTGCAAAAAATGAAGATCATGTGATAATTAAAAGTCATTCATTTTATGCAAAACTAAAGGAAGGAAAGTTGATTATTTGAAAAAAAATTATGTTAAATATTAGGTCAAACAATAAAAAAATAGAGAAATATATATTATCAATGAAGAAAAGTAAAACTGTCTAAAAAGTGAATTATTGTTTAAAGATAGTAAAACGCTGAAATAACTAAAGCTAAAAATGCATTAAAATTTTGCATTTTTAGCTTTAGTTATTATTAATGATTTTTCTGAAAAATTGAAATATGTTGTTTTTGCCATTTTGCCTGCTCCATCTGGGTTTAAGCTTTGTGTGTTACACAAATCTTCATTGTTGCAGCAAGCATATTGTCCTGTTATCCCAGTTGCATTGATGGTCCATGTTCCAGCTTCCTACAAATTTTATATTTTTGATTCACAAAACCTTTTTTCAAAGTATAGTTTACTATGCATGTATCTGGAAAACCGTTAACATTAAATCGGATCGAATCACCACAGCCTTGCAATTTCAAGGCGGTGCCGTTTATAAAGCAGTCTAGTTTAATACAATAATCAACTCCAGCGGTATAAGTTATATTAGCTGCTGGGAAATCATTAACACTAGAATAGCAAACACGCCCTTCTAGAACGCAAACTGCAAAAATAAATATCAACAATTTCGTCTTCACTTAAAGTTTTGAACGACTCTGTTATTTTAGTGAAAATGACATGCATATATAAAAAGCTTAAAAGCTCTTTCAAAAAATGTTTTTATCAATTTCAGATATGATGAGAGAATTGCTCTTCCCATTTTTAAATAACTCTTATAGTTATCTAAAAAATGTGCTCAGAAAAAAAAAACAATTCAACAAAGTGATTAAAAAACGCATTGTTTTCAAATATAAATAAGGGTGTGGTCATTATCGATGTTTTAAATATCAGTGTTTAATATTGTAACATCATTTTTAACTTTTGAGTGACTTTTGTTTAGCTAGTTAATTTTCAATATTTTTGCTTTCAACATCAAATTTTTATTACCACATACGAAGACAAATGAGCTAGAAAAATTGTTTTTTAGTTATTTAATTTTACAACAAAGTTTTCATTCAATGATAAAAACTAAACAAAAATTACAAATGTGGCATTAGCAACACTAAGCATTTTAAAACATAAATGTGCTATAAATTATATTTTTTAACTGTAAAAGATTTTTTTGAAAATGGGATTATTTCAGAAGGTAAATCAACATGCGATATTTTTCCACCTTTTTTATTAAATTTTTAATAAAAAAAAAAGAGATTTATGTTGAATAACACATGTATATTATATTACCAATAGTGAAAAGTAAAAATATTTAAAATGATTGTTATTTAGAGATAAAAAATGCTGAAATGATTAATGATACAATTAGTCCAAAAGAAAAGGATCTTTCAACAGCATTGGAAGATGTAGTTGTTGAAGTAGTTGTTGTTGTTGGGTCTACAGCATTTGGGTTTAGGTCTTTATTGTTACATAAATCTGCATCATTACAGCAATAATATTGTCCAGTTATACCAGTTGCATTAATGGTCCATGTTCCAGGTTCCTAAAAATTTTCTATTTTTTATCACAGTTTTTTTGAAAAAATATCTTACTGTGCACTTAGATGGTAGGCCGCTGTTAGCAGGAGCTTGAACTGCATTATCACATCCTTGGAATTTGAAGGCGGCGCCGTTTACTATGCAATCTACTTTTATACAATAATCACTCCCGGTACAAGTTGCATTAGGTGCCGGGGTACCATTAACACTAAGGTAGCATACACGTCCTTCAAGAGCCGTAATAAAACAGACAGCAAAAACAAAAATCAACAATTTCATCTTTTTTTAAAATTTTGAATGAGTATAATTCTACTACATCAGTGACTTCTTTTAAGAGCTTAAAAGCTCTTTCAGCACATTTTCTTATCAATTTCACATATGATGATGAATGCTTTCCATTTTTTCAAAGATAACACTAATAACAAGAATAAAGCTCTTGAACAAAAACAGCTATTAAAAAAGCGCATAAAGATCTAACCCTTTTTTTATGTAATTAAAGGTGCGGCCATTACAACTGCTTGTTCACATTATAATTGATGATTATGAAAATAGCGTCGATTTAAATTTTTCGAAGCTCTGTGATGTGTTATAAATAATTTCAAGACTTTTATTCTTTTGTCATATTCACAGGATGTTTTAGCTAAAGAAATGAGCTAGAAAAATCGTTCAAAGGAGTTGTATAATGCGTTAATCAATACAACAAAATTTTCAATATAAAAAAGATTCATCCATATTTATCGGAGTGATTTCAAAATTGTTTTTTGATAAAAAATACTGCATATATATATATAATTTGAAAAATATTTTTAGAAAAACTTGTCTAATCATTATAACATTATAAGTTTGTTTTTGCATGAATATTTTATTATTGCATTTCATAAAAGTTTTGCGATAAAAACTTTGCAATATAAATAATAGTATTTTCAATGTTGAGCATTAACGTTCAGGTTCACGTTCAGCTTGACCAAGTGAACTTTCCATACCAATAGCATGATAATTTGGATACTCAATAATTTCATTATCTCCAACATATTGTTGCCAAATTCTCTTTAATTAAAAAAAAACATTTAGATAAAAGCAACGTTAAATGGTAACACCTACGACACAACTGTTATCGATACAAAAAGAATTATCATTCCGACAATCATCATCATGTTCACATGTAGGTAAAAATTTTTTGCTAAAAATGTGTATTATTATTATCATTTACGTTTTTAAGAATTTTTTTTACCATTCAACAGGGAAAATTTGTGGAGCTGTCTGACAATAACAGCTACATCGAAAACCTGGTGCTTTACGTTCACTAGGAGGAATTAGTGCTGCACCTCTTTTGAATCTTGCATGTTCCTTTTTCATAAAATCAGGCTAAAATTTAAGAGAATTATTTTTGAGGGGTTTTTTTTTGAATGCCGCAAAACGGGCCAGCATTTGGTGAGCAAGGAAGCTGTTATTAATTTACTCTTTAGTATTTACAGTCGAACCTCGATTTTACGTCCCTTGATTCGGGGTGGACGTGAAATCGAGGTTCATGTCATCTACCTTAAATCTTCAATGCTAAATCCCAAGCCCGTAATTAAGGGGGCTGAGGAGGCTTCATCCCCCCCCCCCCCCCCCTGAATTCGACAAAATTCTTTGATCTTTTGTCGCCGCTTTGTAAAAGGCGACAAACGATCAAAAGTCAGCCCCCCTCGAAAATTTTTAGCCCCCTCCGAAAATAAATCCTGAATATGGGCTTGCTAAATCCTATGATAAAAATATATATATTACCGCGCAATCACCATTAAAACAAAAGGCACCATCTTCACAGTCATCATCATTTTCACAAATATATCCTTGATTATATTCATTGAAGGCAGCAGCAGTAATATTTGTAACCGGAATATGTCGTTTATGTCTTATTCCCTTAAATAAATATATGTTCTTTTTCTATCTTCATCTATTCTATCTATATAACTTACAATACAATTTCCATCAGTATAGCACATTTCACTTGAAACGCAGTCAGCATCAGTGAGACATTCCGGTTTTGAACATAAGCAACACATAAACTCATTCCTACCGTCACAATCTTTATGATAGTTACAAGATTTAAAAAAGCACGTTACATTTACAAATGTACAAAAAAGCACAGCAAATAAAAGTTTCATTTTTTATCAAAGTGATAGCAGACACTTTTTTAGGGAGATATTTTATATTCAATTTTATTTCAGCAAAAGTTTTTTTTAAAAAATGTAAAAGCTTTTAACGTAAAAAGATTTTTTGTGTATGTTACGCTTATGTCTGAAATTATACCGTAAACGTTTGAAATAACGATCCCTGAAAAATTTTAGACAATTGTAAGTGGTCAAAAGCTTGCGTTAATATACATTCTATGTCATTCAAGGATTTACGCAAATTTTTAGCTGATTACGTATGAAAATGCCGTTTTTAGTTTACTTGAAAAGCACACCATAATAGGGTAGCTGTATCCCCCTGAAACTAAGAAATTTCTTTGATGTTTTGCCGACGCGTGCAAAAAGCGGCAAAAAATCAAAGGCGTACCTTCTCTGAAAATTTTTTCTGTGTACGTCCTTGGCTTACATATAGAACTGCTTGTTTTTGGATTCGATAATGATAATATTTTTTAAAAGTTTGAAGCATTCAACAACACATATTCAGCCATTTAAAACTTAAAAAATAAATTAAAAAATTCAGCTATAGGTAGTAGTAGATATCGTATGCTATTCTGTTAAGAGAACATGTTGCAACCATAGAAAAAAAATTGCCAAGTTTATGCAGAAAACGTGCGGGAAATTTAAAAATTAGTATAAAACATTTTTTGTAAAAAAAATTGTTAACAAACTACTAAATTTGCCGCCTTTTGCCTTCAAAAGCCCGACAGTTTTTCTTTTATTGCCGCAACACGTTTTTTAATGACTGAAATTTTTTAGTTTTAAGCGACTAAAAGTTTGTAAAAACATTAGCGAAAAGGCCTGTAATGCGGGATACGAGCAGCACCAAATAAATTTCTTTTATCTTTTGCCGCTACCGTGTAAAAGAAAATCAAAGATGTGCCCCTTGCAAAACTAGTAGCACCCATATTTAATTATTTTTCTGGATGCCTTTGATTTTTTTTTACAAAAAAACTTCAAATTTGTTTTAAAGCAAAACTCGATGATTTAAACACTATCTTGCTATTTTTAATGAATAAACAAATGCATGATATTTTTATTTGTCAAAACCAACAAGACGAAAAAATGACATTGTTTGTAACATATTACATAATTTTAAGCATTACAAACTACAAACAATTTAATTTCAATCTTTTTTACCCTTCATCATTATTAGAATGATAATGTCCAACTCTCTAAAAAATGATCAATGCAGTGTTTTCTTTTATAAAATAAAAAGTTCACGTACTTGACATCTCTCATCAACACAAAAATAATTGACTCTGCACTCATAATCAAATTTGCATTTTGGTAATTTTTCAAAGCTAAAATTTTACTTTTAAAAATTTATAAAATATACAAATGTGTTTTTGTTAATTGTTAAAAAATACTACTGACCATTCTCGTTCGGGTTTTTCAGGTCCACTAGCACATAATCCGGAGCAAACTAATTGATCATCGGCTACATCCACATACTTAAAAATAAACGATATTAGTTGAGATTATATGGAGAAAATTAGCATTCATTGGAGATTTCTGGGGGCTCATATTTACAGGGATAAGTCATGGCATGGGAGATCGTTAAATTTTGGGATTTGGAAAGATTTTACCAAACGTGTAAAGATGATTCCACTATGATCTCGAGATGTCTTTGCCTCGCAAATGAATTCTTAATGGTGCACAAAGTAGTTATGACATACATAAACGCGAGCAACATTTCAGTAAGTACACGTCTTGTTAAAATTTTAAAAAAATTTTTTTGTATTCCCCCAATTTTTGTAATGGCTGTTTTTTTGTCATTTCTGAAGCTAGTAGGTTCATTTTTTGACCATTGTTGCCAGAAAAGGATGGATTTTTGCGGCCTTCTTTAATGCTTAATCGGCGCAATGTCAAATTTGGATTTGGCGCCATTTGGCGGAATGTTCCCAAATGCCAAAATTTTTAATAAAAAGGTTGTTCGCGTTTACGTATGTCATAACAACTTTATATGAGTCCTTGGGACCTTCTAGAACTCATTTGCGAAGCAAAAACACCTCAAGATTTCAAATGGACTACCCTGGATTCTGTAAATTTTCATCAACTTTAATTGCACTAAGATTTTTTTAATTAGCCGTATTAACACCCCCCTTAAAACGTTATCAAAAACTATTACCTGACAAACTGAATTAATACATTGATAAAAGCCACCTTTACAATCTTCATCGGTGGTACAATTACGCGTACCATTACGCCCAACGTATTGTAAACGCTGTAATGCATTTGCTGCTGTTGCATTCTTTTTTTTGAAGAATCTTCTTTTGTCTGGCTAAAATCATAAAGAAAAAGATTTAACCATAAAAGTATTATTAAACTAACAATACATTCTCCATGATAACATCCGTGATCACCACCATCACAGCCTGCATTATTTGCACATTTTTGAATGCAAATTGAACAACCAAAACCACTTGGACATAATTCTGTTGATGTTCGTTCACAAGAAGAAAATCCTCCCATTACCGGTAATAAAATTGACAAAAGTAAAAGACAAATTTTTAACAGCATTGTCAAAATTTTGTTGCAGTCTTTTTGAAATGTTTTGTTATAGTTGTATCAAACAAGAAAAACTAAGATTTTGAAAAAGTATAAATGCTTTTAACTCTCGTCGACAAACACTAATGTGTTATTAAAATGCTTAAAACGTCAAGGTGTTTAAAGTTTTTAAAAGGAAAATTTAATGGAATATAAATGAAGTTGTCTGCCACAGGATCAATTTCAAAAAAAAATTTGTTAAAAGCTTTTATGTATCACATCACGCGATTTTTTGTACTTCTTTAGCTTTTTTTAAAGTATCTATACGTGGCTTTTTTATATTAAAAAATTTTCAAGAAACTTGGGGACTTTTAGATACCGACCATTTTTTTTAAAATAATACTAACAAGGGGACTGTCATATCTCTAACGCGAAGATTTGGATGAGACATATTTCATATAATTTCCCAATTAATCAATAAGGTTAACCTTGACGATTTCCAGCGGCCTCGTTTCCCAAGTTCATTTTCATATAGCACAAAAAATATTGCCTGCTACTTAATACAAAAATTGCTTATTTTTGAGTTTTCAAACACGTAAATAATATCTAATTTTTTGCCTTGAAAAAGTATTTTCTATCATTAGAAATCTACGAAATTGAAAAATAAGCAATTTTTGTATATATTTTTTTACTAACGCAGCTGCTAATCGCATCATGGCTAATACCAATATTTCAGAATTTCAAGATTTAAATGGCTGCCATTTTGTTATTATTAAAACTAGGGGGTGAATTTTTCAACCAATATTCGCAAAAAAGTCTGGAGTTTCATTATCATTTTAAATTTAGCGTCTAGATAAATTTGAATTTTGTATTGTTTGGCAAAGTACAGTGCTCCACAAAACTATAGGAACACCCCAAAATTTGATGATTCCGGAAGATCGCTCCAAATGTTTAAGATTCGGATTCAGCATGTTGAAAAACCTATAAATCCGGGAAATAGTGCCGTAATATGAAAATTTCAAAATAATTTCAATAAAATGCCAAAAACAGCTTCCACAAAACTATAGGAACACCCTTGAAAAATTTGCATATGATAAGATATGGAGTAACCAGTGTTTGGGGGATGTTAACCATGCTAAATTAAGCTAATTAGTGAAGAAAATAAGAAAAAATATTCATTGGCGCCGATTTGGCGTCGCTATGAAAATGGCATTTTTGGCTATTTTGGCATTTTATCAGTGCCGCTCCAGCAGCGGGGAAGACGTTTTAAAGGAAGCCGAACATGCCATTTTGTAGCCCTATCCATGCTAAATAAGTCCACAAAATTTCACAGCTCAATCTCTTACACGCGCTTCCAGTTCCGGCTTCAAAGATCGCGATTTTAGCAAAAAAATGCTTTTTCAATGCAAAAAAGCGAATTTTTGCAGTTTTTGGTAAGTTTGGTGTTACGGCTGATAATATTTTTTAATGAAACGGTAGATATGTGAAGCATACATATTCTTAATCAGCATTAAAAATGGCATAGAAAAACTATCAAACAACATTTTTTGAACTCCAATTGAAAAATTTTTCCTCATAGTGTTTCCATAGTTTTGTGGAAGGGTTTTTTAATTACTGTAAAAATATTACTAGTGACCCATTTTACATAATTTCCCGTATTTATAGGTTTTTCAACATGCTGAATCCGAATCTTAAACATTTGGAGCGATTCAGATTCCAGATCTTCCGGAATCATCAAATTTTGGGGTGTTCCTATAGTTTTGTGGAGCACTGTATTCCAGACGCTGAAATTTTGGAAGCATATTATTATCCCGTTATATATGACCTTCCCCTTGAAAAAATGAGCCCAGCAGAAGCGAAAAATAGCAATTTTTCGATAAAAAATCTTATGCACTTTTACTTGGTTCACCCAATGCCATCATTTTTCTAGCTATGTCAATCCCTCGTAATTTACCGCTGACATTTTTCAACATTGTTGTTTTCACTGCAGTAGCTGCTAATCGCATCCCTGTTAATACCCATACTTCAGAATTTCAAGTTAGTTACATAATTTAGTACAAGACTTAAACAATTGATTTTTTAGAAATTACTAAAAGATATAGCCATAAAATACAATGAAGCTCCACTAAGTTTCACTGAACAATATATGGTACCATTTGGTGATATCACTGCTGAAATAGAAAAAATTCCTGGTGTTACATATTATGTTAAAATGAAGATGGGACCATCAGATTGTACAAAAAGAGTTAGTTGTTTTTGAAATGCAATCACTTTTTGAGGCAGCGTTGGCAGACATTTTCCTCATGAGCCAGTAATTTTTAGGCTATTATTGATCACTGTTTTGAACCATTAGAATGTATGCACAATATGTCTTCACCTATTGTCAAGGCTCGTAAATTTTTAGTTTATTTTATTTTTTTAATAATTTATTTTTAGCCTGTCACTGCAAAGGTTTACATCTCAGAAATTGACAACATCAAAGAAATTTCTTTTCTATAAAAGGAAAGGAAATATTTTGTATCATTTAATCAAATCGGTTTTTTGTAAAGCATAAAATGTATTGAATACACGTTTTTTGATATTGTATTTTTAAAATTATAAAATAAATATTATGAGCAGCCAAGGTAAAACATCAAATTTTGTTGAAAACAAGTCAAAAACAATCTCTGTTAGGATTTAGAAAAGAATTTGATGTGGTAAAACAAAACAACAAAACATTATTGTTGTGAACAAAAGTATTTCAATGCCTTTGAGGTAAAAAGCAAGAATCATGAACACTGGCTTTAGTTTCCATTTTTCAATTTTTGTGCAAAACCCATGTTCTAATTTAATACACTGACTACTAAAATTGCTGCACTCATCTCCGGCCAACAGTCGGCCTATCATGTGTATTACAGAGATAAACTAGGAGAAAAATGGATTTTCACTGGTGATATTTTGCCATATAGTATATAGTAAGAAATGCATTTATTCGTATGAAAAGATTAGGTACATTTAAATGTGCATGTGTACGGTCTGTTGATTTAAAAGCCAGCATTTCTACGAGTATCTTTGATAAAACACAAGTATGATATTTATTAGACAGCTAAGATAATATGTCTTTGGATGCTTGTTTAATTTATTTTAAAAAATACAAATATAAAAATTGATTAACATTTTTCATGACGATCTCATTTTTCAATTTAGAAAAATAGTTGATAACATTTTTAAACTGAAAAACCTCGAATTAAATCATAGCCATGATCTTTACTTAATTGTTGCCAAAAATTAGTTTTCGGTGTAAATTGATCGTCTGCAATTTCAACCCCCTCATTCAGCTCCATATATGGAAGTGTCGTATTTGATGTAATTTCCGGAATCTTAATGCCATTAGCTTCGGGGATTCCTGTTTTAACAAAGCTTGCAAACATTTCTGCCATATTATCTTGAATTTTAAGATCTACTGAAGTCTGGTTAATTGGAATATTAGTGTAGATATTTAAGCCAGCAAAATACATCAAAAAATATCCATGACCTGGTAGATTTCCAACTTCTGGACGATCTTGTGGTCGAACATAGTTGTATACATACATGTATTGATTTGTAAAGTTATCAGCAATCTTTGCATTAACTTCTAGATTATGTGGCACTTTCATTACAATATCTGTGTAAAGCTAAAAATTAAAATATATTTCAACAGTGTTTACTGTGTTTAAAAACGTACTTCAGAAAGTTTTTCCCAATAATAGAGTGGATTGCCAGCGGCATGTTGTTTATCAATTTTATAAAATTGGAAGATTTTTGCAATTACTTCTTCTTGAACTTTAGGTGTAAAAATGGTAGAATTTGACATAACTTGTTTCATATATTTAATGATATGTGTTTCATTACATTTATGCCGATCTTCAGGTGTAAAGCTTCGACCAACAGAAAAGACATTAGTAATATTGTTATCAGTGTAGATAGCTAAAATTTGCATATTAGACAAAATTTTCTTGTAATTGGCAAATGAGGGGAAATATTCAATAGATTCTTACTAAATAATACTCCTTCACCAGCATCAACTCCATACAAACACTTTCGTTTTGTTGCATTTGCTTGTAATTCATCGATTTTTGAACCATTAAATAAATCTTTATCATATACTGTAGTCCAGTATAACACATGTCGGCTAGTATATGGAAAATCAGTCTATAAAATTCAATTTTAATTTATGTAAATTTCTTAAAAGAAAATTTTTTTACCAAATGCAATTTCTTTCGAACTTCAAAAAATTTATTAGGATCAACTTTTTTAAGGCATGCTTTTCTTTCTGTTGTACTGGTATTATCACATCCAACTGCCTTTGAGATATTCCAAGAATGCTCATGAACAAAATCAGTATCAATTGGCCATTGAGCATAATTACTTGAAGCAATATGAATTTCTTGATTATAAAGGCCATCAGTTAATGGTGATAGGGAAAGTGCATGGACACTGATAGAACCAGCTGAATGACCAGATAGCGTTATGTTTTCTGGATTACCACCAAATGCTTTGATATTTCGTTTAATGAATTTTAGAGCTTCGATTTGATCAAGATGTCCAAAATTTCCGTTTATAACGCCATCAGGGGTTGCAAGAAAGCCTAAAAAGTTATGCAGTAAATTTGAAAAAAAACCAACTTAAAAGTCGTGATATAGTTCACTCACCATAATGTGCTAATCGATATTGCAATGTTATCATTATGATACCACGAGAAATAAAATTATCAACAAAATATTCCCATCCATATTCTTCTGTTGCGCCGTAATCAAATCCACCACCATGAATAAAAATTAAAACTGGTAACAATTTTTTTGAATCAGAAGATTTTGTTATTGGAGTAAACACATTAAGCCTTAGACAATCTTCATCAACTGAAACATTCCACATGCTAACATTAATAACTTGATGACATGCTGGTGGGAAGCTACTTGCATCGGTTATATTATTAGACAAAGGCAGTGATTGAGGTTTCTATAAATACCATTTAATTTAAAAATTTTTGAAATGTGAGAAAAATAAACTGACTTCAAATCTTTCAGGCTGGGGGGCATATGGTATTCCAAGGAATAAATATGCCGAATTTCCTTTTGTTGTGGTATTTTTTGTTCCAACAGCAGAATATTCTGGAAGTTTTACACTTGGTCGATCGGTTATTGTAGCAACACTGAAGGCGAAAAACAGAACTACTGATAACAATGAAAGCTTCCACTTCATTTTTAGCTGAATCAATTTTTTTAGCTAATGCTTTGACCTACTAAATAAAAATATATATCAAAGAAAATATCAAAACGCGCGCTGCCTTACAATGATTTTAGAGAATATTCCAGTCCATATATATTGGTTCTAGATAGCAGCGCCTGCAAATCCATCAAAAATGGAGCAGACGATTTAAATTGCAGAAGTTTTTTAAAATGCTTTTAGTCGTCATGAAGATCTTTGTTGCTGGTGTACAGAGAAGAAGCCTAAAAATGAAATTAATTTTTATGCTAACAAAAATTTTAAACAAATGACATCAATCTTTTCTTATATGATGTTTAACAACATTATCTCTTTTTTTCAAAAATCGTACAAAAGTCTTAAAATTGTATACGTAGACAAAAAGTACAAACAAAATGTATCACAACGTAACATTGTGTGCACATTACTGAATAACAGAAGAATCACATGACATATATTTTAAAGCATAGCCTGATTTTTGAAAGTTCTTTCGCAAATGTTATTTTCTTGACGTCAGAATAAACTCGCGGTAACATCATGAAGAAGTAATATATGCATTTTCATAGTTAATGATTTTGTCTTCTTCATCTGTTAAAACAAATATTATCACAAAAGTGCTGAGCATGCTTACGAAGAAAAATCTTGGCTGCCAAAAAAGAATAAAAATAACAATACAAAAGCAATCTTCTGCGACAAACCATCAAATAAAGGCAGTAATAATGGTCGTAGGTCGTAGGTTTACTTTTAAATGTTCAGTGGTACATAAATTTTAAGAAATGATAAAACAACAAAATCAATCTCTTTATTATTTTAATTGATAAGAGACAATCAAAAGTTAAAAGAAAAATCTAATTGATTTTTTGTGGTAAAAAAAGTGAACATGAATTGGTTGCTTAAACTTTTCTTTGCTTTTTCTTTATTCTTTTCATCTTCTGCGAAATGTCCAGATGGAACTGTTGAATTTATAGCAGATCCATCAATTTGTTATTTGTTCAATACCACAAAACAAGCATTTTTGATTGCTGAAGAAAGTTGCATTCAAAACAATGGACATTTAGTTTCAATCAATAACATGCTTGAAAACTCTTTTATCAGTGGTAGGCTTTAATTATAAATACTGCATGATGATATTTTTACTATTTAAGAAAAAGCTCAACAACTTTTTACTGATAGTACAACTGCAGATTATTGGATTGGAATAACTAAACTGCTAACACCAGGAACTTGGGGCTGGATTGATGGTGCTGCTGTTGCTTTTACAGATTGGGATAAAGGAGAGCCTCAAAATGTTACTGGATATGATTGTGGGGCTGCGAAATTAGCATTTGGAATGTGGCATTCTGATTATTGTGAATTTCAAAAACCTTTTGTTTGCAAAGTTGCGGCAATACCAGGACCTTCGACGCCTACTGGAGCATTGACAGCAACAACTTCAGCTTTTACTACTACAACGACAAAGCCCAAAAGCTGCCCAAATACATGGAAATCATTTGAAGCAACAAATTCATGTTATAAAATTCTGTATAATTTAAGCTGGCAAGATGCTGAAAAAGCTTGTTTTTCAGAAGGAGCTCATTTAGCCTCAATTCATAGTTTAGATGAAAATAATTTTGTTACTAGTAGGTTTATTTTCATCACCATTAGTTTTTATTTTAAATATAATGCTTTAGATATGATTCCCTTTAATCCAAATAATCACAAATGTAGGGATTCGAATCTTGCATGGATTGGACTGTATACCGTTGACCAACAAGCCTCGTGGCAATGGACCGATGACTCGTCGTTTACCTTTTCAGCATGGGCATTATCAAAGGTGCCTGTAAGCACTCATTCGTGCGCTTATCTTTGGAATGGTCCTGCATGTGGAGCTCCATTTGGAACTTGGGGTGATGGATGGTGTCCTGCTAAAGTTGGATTTTCGGTTTGCAAAAAATTATTATTGAATTAAGTTTTATGAAACTAAAAAAAGGGAATAAATTGTTTACTATAATTTTATTTGAAGATTTTTGCAATCAACAAAGTTATCGAAATATAAAAAACCAATCACCAAGCTAAACTAAAGAACAAAAATTTAATCAGGCTTATCATCGTAACTGATAAAGTCAAGAAGACGAAAATTATTGTTTTAAGTTTTTTATTTGGTATGCTGAATAGCATGTTTTGTGCGAAACATCCATCATTAAAAATTGGAACTGATAAGAACAAGAAAAATGAGTAAAATAAAGTTCCGTTTTACTTCTGTTTACGTTCAACAATGAACAGCAAGGTGCTTTTTTATTTGTGTGCTTTTTCTTTGTTTCCATTTATAACAGCCACAAGTCCTACTGGCACTGTTGCTTCATTAACGGACCCAACAATTTTTTATTTATTTATTTCCACGAAACAAGCATATCTGAATGCTGAAGAAAGTTGTGTTCAAAATAATGGCCATTTAGTTTCAATTCATAACATGCTTGAAAATGTTTTTATTACACGTAAATGTTTTCTTTATAAGTAAAAGGGAAAAGCGAATACACTTTTTTAGAACAAGCTCAACAGAATTTTACTGAGAGCACAAATGGTGACTTCTGGATTGGAGAAAATCAATTATTAACTCTAGAAAGCTGGGGTTGGACTGATAAAAGCCTTTTCGATTTTTCGGATTGGGATAAAGGACAACCTCAAAATATTACTGGATATGATTGTGGGGCTGCACAATTACAGAGAGGAATGTGAAGTTCCACCGATTGTTTTCAAAAAAAGCCATTTGTATGTCTAATTAAAAATAACTTTGTTTCTCCACCTCCTCAACAAAAGTGTTCTGATGAATGGAGCTTTTTCGAAAAAACAAATTCATGCTATAAAGTTTTTACAAACGGCTCCTGGGATATTGGTAAAAGTACATGTTTCTATCACGGAGGTCATTTAGCATCAATTCATAGCTTGGACGAAAATCAGTTTATAACAAGTAAAAATTTGCATATATATTTATAAGCTTACTACATTTTTTAGATTTAATTCCATGGGATCCAAATAATCATCAATGCAATATCGGACAATATGCATATATTGGTTTATTTACTGTAACAAATCAGGAAACTTGGAGATGGACGGATAATACTCCATTTAATTATTCAGCATGGGCGCCTAGTCATCCTTGTTGTGTTGGTCGATCATCTTGTGCTATAATATGGAATGGTCCACCATGTAATGCTCCACTTGAAACTTGGGCTAATGGAATTTGCAATGAAAGTTATGGATATTTTGTTTGTAAAAAACCAATATTGTAAACTTTGTATAAATACGGTGATTAAATATAGCCTTTTTTGTAAGCATCTTGTAATTGGGTAGGCCGGCGGGCAGACAAAATAATAATGATAATCATTATATGATGTTTAGATATAGGGTACTTTTATGTGTGAATAATTTACAATTGTCTTAACAACATCTTGAGTTAAATTTATAAAAAAGCAAAACTTTATTATTTTTGAAAAAAACAAAAAAGAGCAAAAAATTTTTATGAAAAAAATACAGATAGTTATGGAGCTTTGTCATCTTATTAAAATTCATTAAAGGTATGACTGACCACCGGCAATAAGTTGGCACATGCATATTTATTCACCAAAAATGTATTTTTCTTCATGTCTTTGTATCACATGCGAAGCCTCAATCGCTTATATTTTTGTTTATTTAAAGCTTAATTGTTTTAATATTTCCCTCATGCCTAAAAGACACCTGCAACTCTAAAAAAAAGTGCGAGATTCGTTACTGTTAAAAACCGATATAAGTACTGTTTCCATTTTTTTGTTATTAAAAAAATAATTCCGTGAACAAAAATAGTTTCTGCACAACTATGTTCACAAGCATAATTTTAAAGAGCTTTTTTCTATAATCTTTCTTTTGTCTTAAAAGCAGATAAAGAATGTACTGATAATATTGGAGCAATATACTTCCTTTATTGATTCTTCTGTCGTTCTTTTAAAATAACAATATATAGGTTGCAGATGAAACATATTTGTTTATTATACTTATTATTATCTAAACGCTGTTGCCTTATGTCTCGATTTTTGTCAAACCTGTTCTTAAATTCCGAATATGCTGGAAAATATGATAAAAATGCTGATACCAAACAATATGTTATACCAAGAAAACTGCCGACTGATAGTGAAAAAACTAATGTCGTTGGGATTGATCTTGGCACAAGCAGATGTTGTGCTGCAATATTAAGAAAAAATGGTATTGAAACTGTCGCACTAGATTATAAAGGAAGAATGGTCAAAATCAAGAACCAAAGGCGGGGATGCGTAAAAGGTCGATAGATAATCACTTTAAATTTTATGAGTGCGCTTTCAAAGTGTTCACAGTAAAGACCTAAGGATCGACACTGAGGGCTACTAAAAAGTTCATGATTTGACCATTCTTTTTTAAGGTGAAAGACTGCTTCCATCGTACGTTGCCTTTGACGAAGAAAAAGAAAAATGTGGACAGCTTGTTATTGACCGAATGAGATATTATGCAAAAGCAACAGTATTTGATTCAAAGCGAATAATTGGAAGAAATTTTAATGATATCAAATTTGATTCAAACTGGCCATTTAAAATCATAAATGCTGACTCTAAACCAGTGATTGAAATTGAAACAGGGAACGGAATGCTCCGAAAAACACCGAAGCAAATTGCAACGGCCTTGTTAAAACATATAAAACAAAAGGCTGAAGCATTTCAAGGACAACGCTTAACAAAAGCGATAATAACTGTTCCAGCATCATTTACAAAATCACAGGAAAAAGCAACTCGTTCAGCAGCGATATTATCTGGATGGGACGAAATTGAACTTTTACCCGAGCCTGTAGCTGCTGCATTTGCTTATTTTATCGATAGACCTATTCCAAACAATTCCAGCGTACTTCTATTTGATCTTGGAGGCGGAACATTGGATGTTTGCATATTTAAAATTCAAAATAACCAGATGCAAATAATTTCAAAAAGTGGTGATTCACAATTAGGTGGCCGTGATTTTGACAACATTTTAATCGATTTTTTTATTAAAAAGCTTCAGTCGGAATATAATATTACAGAACTCGGCAACAAAAAATATAAGCTAATTTTGGAATGTCAAAAAATTAAAGAAAGTCTGTCTACTATAAATGAAAGCTGGTTGTTATAAACATTAATTTATATATTTAAAAAAAATATTTCAGGCTCGATGTTGAAGAACTTGATCCATCAAAGACTGGATTTATTAAAATAAACCAAAACAAGTTTAGAAATCTAGCTACGAATCTGCTAAGCAGAATACAAGAAATTCTCTTCTCAGTCATTACTAAAATAAATTGCCATTGTAGTGATATACGTAAAGTGCTTTTTGTTGGAGGAGGAAGCCGAATGCCAGTGATTAAAGAACTACTATTTGCAATGTTCCCCCAAGCTGAGCATTGTTGCGAAGAACATCCAGATGAAGTTGTGGCAATTGGAGCTGCTTATTACGGTAGCAATGTTTTTTCCGCTAATCACATCACTCAAACTTCACATGATGATGTGAAAGACTCATCTCCATTCAAGAGATATGATAAAAGGCTTTCAAAACGGAATGTTCTTCCACCGTGTAATGATCGTTATGCATTTACAACAAAGCTGGATGAGCTTAAACAGAAACCAAAAACAAAAGACGACAGAACTCAAGGTGATGATCACGGAATCCGAATTCCAAAAGGGAGTGGTGAATTTTACAAATTTCTTTAACCATTTGTAGCTTTTGGCTTGTCTTCCAAAATAAAAAAACATATCGAGATTTATATTTACAAAATGTATAAAAAATGTTTGTTTGCCGACCAAGATTGAAAATTCACAAATAAGAAGGACAATTACAAAGAAATAATGAAGGATGCACAATGAAACTAATGAAACTTCAAATATTTAAAAAGTATTTAAGTGCAGCCAGAAGACTTTTGAAATTCTGTTCCAGGAGGGCAGGATTGTAGTAATCGTTTACCATACATACACTCATAATACTTGTCTTTTTCAGTTTCATGGGGCCCCTTTTCTCCTTCTTTTAAAAAAACTTCGTCACATTCCTTGCTAGTGCCTAAAAAAGTGGCATTTTTAAGGTTTACCTCAATTTTCTATACACAAAATGGCAAAAATGTAGGGACGATTATTGCAGCCAGATTTTGTTTCACATTACAGCGACTCATATTTTTTTGCTTTGATGTTGGTTCAATTTTGGTATCTGTGTTTTATAATTTTCGCCTTACCTTTGCCGCTTTTGTTCATTTCAATTTCACCAGCTGGTTTGCCATTTGCAAATACAGTTTTGACATCATTTCCAAGAAAAATTTTAAAGGGTCCACAGGTTACAATTCTGGCGGTGATGTATGCAGTAGCAAATTCAGGAGCAATAATTTCCTCAGTTTTTTCAGTACCTTGTGTAAATGAAGCTTCGACTTTATTCGTGGAACTCCATTCTTTCCTTTCCCCCCTTACTCGATTTACTTCTTCTCTGTAAAATTTTTATTATCAGTCTTTGAATCACAACACTGTTGTGCCTCCAGTTACTTGCAGAGCTGTGCGAAAGATAAATTTGAAAAGTCAATATCGAAAACGAATTCAAACACCCCCAAAGTCGAAATACCGAAATTTCGATTTCGCAAATCTGTGATTACTTACTTTCCTTGTAATTTATCTAACAAAGTAATGATCAAGAAACTCACCTAAATTTTGCATCTGCACCAGCTCCCAAAATGCCATTCGTAAAGCTCAAACTAACTCCACCTTCTCCAGATGTCAACTTGCTTATCTCCTTTGATTTTTCCGTTGTTTCAGTTTGTTCTGTACCACTGGAATATGTAATTCCTGTTGTTTTTGTGTATGAGCATGTCTTCTTTTCTGCACCTTGAGTATTCCGACAGGCATTTACGGAGGGAAAGTAACACGAAAAAATGGGTAAAAAACGAAGAAAAAATTGATGCGAAAAAATATCTGCAAAAAGCAAGAAAGATTTTGAACGAGTTGACCTTTTTTGAAAAAATTGACTAGAGAAGCAAAGAAAAATAAAAAATGAAAATGCCAAAGAAGGGGGTAAAAACGTTGACCGAATTTACCTCATTTCTTTTTCCTTTTTACCCCGTTAAAACGCTGAACGTTTTTGCCACAATCGCTCTTCCCTCATTGCTACTACCCCATTTGCTCACTCGTTGTTGCATCGTTTATACATAATTTAAAAAATGTCAATGAATATTTGAAGTTTATAGTTTTGTAGTATTCTCTTCTTTCATTATTCATCGGGAAAAAAGAACAAATGAAAAGGTAAAACGAAAATGAATGCATTTCACTCTGAATTAGATAAAAAACTAAGAACACAGAGGTTAAATGAGATATATATTTATTATGCAAAAAATATTTTCCACAAATATTAACAACATCACATGCAATATAAATGTTGCATAGAATGCCTAAAGATATAAAAGTGTATACCTTTTTGTGCAATAGCCGTGAATATCATCATTAAAGGCAATAACAAACGACGAAAAAGCTATTCCAGGTGGAGAATCTTCTTTGTCGTTTAAAACAAAATGTGTGAAAAACATTATTCTAAAGTTATCGTATTTATTGTCTGTAGAAAATACTTCATATGAAAAATCAACGTAAGCTATGATTTTGACTAGCTGGTGCTAAAAAATTAGATATTTTTGACAGCGTATCCTTACGTTAAAATTTTACCTGCAAAAATGAAACCAAATCTGTGACAATAAAATCCAAGCTTTTAAGTGTAATTCGAATTTCAGTTAATTGATTGGAAAATTGATTCAAATCTTTTAGCCATGTCTTTGTTTCAACATTTGTTCCAATGAGAGTAAGTTCTTTAATAGTTGGTGATTTTTCAAGAATATTCAAGAACTTAACTTCTGATGACAATTCCAGCCAATAACATTTGCAGATTGTCGTTTTGACATTCAAAGTGCTTAAAAAATCTTCTGCTGTTAAAACAGAACTATAAATTACAACACTTTCTGCATTGAAAGTAAGACACTTTAATGGCATTGAATTCTCTGATGAGAATACTATATCAAATCCTGTGGTAGTTTTGTCCATATATAATTTTTTGATAACTACAGAATTTTCATTAAAATTTTTATCAACAATGTTTGATTTGACGCTTAAATAATCAATGACAAAAAAATTTTTTGAATTGAGAAAACTGAATGCATTTTTGGATGAAAATGCGAGAGAACATCGTTCATTTACATTTAAACATTTCATGAATCGCGAGAGTAACTCTTTGTCAATATTTGGAAGAAAAATTTTATTGGCTAAAATTTTACTATTTTAAAAAATGAAAATTTGATGTAAAAGTTTGCATTCCAAAAGTTAAATTTTTACTTACGCTTAAATCGTTTAGGACAATAAATTGCATAATGATTCTTTGAAAGACATGTGTAACATTTTTGACGACTTTTACAATCATACCATGTCCCATGATCATCATCATTATAATACAAACAATATGGGCAACAATCTTTTGAGCGTGCAATACTTTGTCGATCTTCATAAGAAATATATTTGTTGCAGTTTTCAGAGGGATGAGAAATGGAGCCACAAAAAAAGCAAGGCATATTTGAGGAGAAAAAATTATTTGACTGATTTTAATAAAGAGGAGAATATTGGTAAGGATGCAAAAAAAATCATATGAAGAAGCTATTCGTCCAAATGCAAAAAATCATATTTGAATGAACTTTTTAGGGGAGTCATTGATTACACAATGACCATGAAAAAATATCTTACAGGAAAATCACTTGTCATTTTTACGAGAGTTTCTTTTTGCTCGTTGGTATGTTGTGTTTATAGCAGTAACTTTTTAAAAAATAATCTATAAAGAAATGTAAATTTGTCTTTTAATGTCTGCAAAAAAAAGATAAAAGTTTTAGACAGTATCTCGTAAAAATTTACAACAACTTTCAGTTTCGTAGTATTTTTAATAGCATTTTAAAAATTGGCAAAAATCGATAATAAAGATTTAAACTTTGTAAATTCGTTGTTTGGTTTTTCTCTTTTTTTTGTTTGTCATGGAAAATTTTAAAAAACGATTCCGTTTACTGTATCTTGCGTGTCACATTACTTAAAATTAAATAACGTAACAAAGGAGATAACTCCTTTTTAGAACTAAAATCCTGAAAAGTAGTTATCTGTTTCAAATAGAATAGTTTTAACGTTTGTTCATCAATTTTGGTAAAACAAAAAATTCAAAACGTCACAGAAGCAAGCATTAAAAAACATAATAAAGAAAAAAGGTGTTTGATTTCTAAAGCTTTTTTTTACCCTTCATTAATCACTGCCTTTTGGATGATTCATTGAAAGCAATAATTGTTCTATTAATAGCATGTAGAATGATTTAAAAAAGTTAGCATAGTGAATAAGAACTACGTTTCTACTTTGTATATGCTTATGTGAGGACTTCAGAAATCTATTAATTCATTTTTAAAAATGTTGTCCCATGTCCTTCCACTGCATCCCATAAAAAATATGGGGCAGTTTTTTGGATTATTTGATGTTTGAAAGAATCAATGACCGAAATTGAAAATAATTGAAAAATTTAAAAGTATGTCATTGTTACAATGCAAAAAAGCAAAAATTTTTTGTTTATCATTTTATTTATAAAAATGAAAATTAATTTTATGATGTTCAAAATATTTTTAAGAATTTATTTTTAAAAATGCTTTTTACTAAAGTAATTTTTTGTCCTAAAAAGCATCGTTAGATAAAAATCCATGTATTAAAGATATATTTCAGCAGGAGTTTTTTTTCGGGGTGGACGCAAATAATTTCGTAGAGGACACGCCTTTGATCTTTTGCCGCTTTAACGGCACGTGCTCGTTGTGCCTCCCCCTCCTTTTTCTGAAATTCTTGGACTTGGGTTCGGAGATAATGCCTTTGATATCTCCAACATCATCAATTAGTTGCAAAATATTTTATTAATTATGTTTATGACAAAATATGCTATTATTAAAGTCATCTTCTGTCAAATCTGACTATTTTGAAACATTTTTAACAAATCGCAAAACCCTGAAAATTTACGAGAATGTTAGTATAAAATTAATTGGACTTTTTTCCAACTATTGTTTGATAAACTTAAGTGTGACTAAAGGTGATTTATTGAGTGCAAATGCTCAAATTTGACTGATGTGAATACTTTTTATTGAGTTTGCCTTTGTTTAAATGTCACATAACAATGAGGGAAACACTTCATATTTGTACTGTTTCTTTAAGGCAACATTCATGTCTACCATAGTTTTGAGAAAACTTCATTTGAATTTTTGCTTGCTGCAAAAGAATGCGGCCGAAACCAATTAGTGCTCTTTGTAACCATAAAAAGGAAAATAATTATCCACACAGCGATGGTGAATGTTTGTTAACTTTTGTAGCCCTTGCATCTTCTTGTTTTTTTATGTTTACTACTATTGCCGTTATGAAGTCATTTAACATACAGTCTGATAAAAAAGAATGGAAGAATAATTTGAAATTACCATGTCCATTAACAACAACAAATATTGAATTTGAAGAAATTGAATTGTTATACAAAAATAATACTTCATCCCAAAATGTTTGTTTTTTGAATGCGTATTTATGGTGTTGTGACATCTGACCCCTGACAGCTGGCCCCATGGTCAGATCATTTGTCATGGGGCCAGACGTCATGGCGCCTTATTTAATTACCTCGGTTAAAGATTATTATTTCTTCTCTACTTTCTTTGAGTAATTAAAATGAAAAAAATTTAAGGAACTAAATCTAATGAAAACTCAAATAACCAGGACAATGTTTTCAAATATCATAAATTCTATAGAAATTTTAATTGATGTTTATGAAAGTGAAATTCAAAAGTTAAAAGAAAATTTCGATGCTAAATTACTTCTGTGGGAACCATGTTTTGAAGAAAATAAACAAAGAGAAATACAAATATATGAACATTGTCGCGGATACGTAACAAAGCTGTTTTATACTGCAGTAGCCTCATTTATTGCAGCAATTCCATATCTAGCTTCATATTATGAAAAATATTTTGTAAAAAATAGAACTTTTATATTTACCATCTTTTTTATTACTACTGCTCTTATATGTTTTATTGGATTTTTTTGAATGATGACTTAAGCATCGAAGAAATTAAAGTATTTCAAAGTATTTCATTATTACAAAAATAAAATAGTTTTTTCTGGAATGCATTGCTTTTTTTGCAAGTAAATAAAGAGTGATGTTTGAAGTATGTGTCATTATATTAATTAATTTAGGGATATTTGTTAGTGACAAAGTATTTCATATATTAGCTTTTGTCTCCGTTAAATTAGAGGAAAAATCACACCTATTTTTTTACTTTTTTTATTCGGGTTTCCCGACCCCGTTTTGGTATATATGTTCTAGCCGAATTTGAGTTTCAGCCGAAATTATAATAATTCGATGGCGTAGATTCTGAATATCAACTTTATTTTTACTTATCTGTTCTACGTTTTGCTGTTCTGACTCAAATTCGGCTATAACAGACATATATACAAAGAATTAGCCCTCAAAAATTTATGTTTTTTGAAATGCCAGATTTTTTCAAAAAAGATTGAAAATTAGAAAAAAGCGCTTATATGTTTTTAACCCAGAAATTTTTAAAATGCTTTTATAGAAAATGTTTAATATAATTAAAAAACAGGGCTCATAAATTTTTATAATAAAAAAATAATACGGTTGCAAAATTTGTTTCAGTTTACACAACAATATTGTTTAATATCATTTGTTGAACATCCATAACCGCAACATAATTCGGGAAGGGTGACTTAAATAAAAAAAAACTTACAATTAGATTTCAATTTATAAAAAAAACAAATTTACGTGAAAGTCCATTTTTCTTATAGAATATACGTCGATTCCAATCAAGATGGGTGTAACCCCCTATTAGGTGTAGTAACGTTTATTATGGTTCCTGCCAATGCATGAGGGCTCGAAGATACTGCGTTATGGGAGCTCCTTATATAGTCACCTTAGAGGCCCGCCCTCAAGGTTTTAGGAGCAGGGCTACAACCTTCCCCTCCTCAGGCTGTTGACCTCCGGGGCAACAAAAAAATAGAGCTACCAAAAGCAGTACTTCAAGCACCCAAAAACATAAACATATAACAAATATTTTGCAATGAAATTACTATCACATATTTTAAAATCAATTAACTTTTTTAGACACAATTAAATGAGCAAAGCATCATTAAAAAATTGGGTTGATAAAAAAGGGTAACATAGAAACAAATCAAAGAGAAAGAAAGGGTGGTCAGATAGGATACAATTAAAGAAAACCTAAATTAAATGTAAAAGAGAGGTCATTCTGCATTTTCGCGATGGGCGTTGTCCATTCATATAAAAGCAGGTACTTTTCGCATCTTTGAAGCAGTTGTTGCATTTTTTTCTGATTGTCATCATTTTTTCAAATTCTTGATCATGTGTTGAAATTATTGAAGTGTAGATGAAATTAATGAATAGGCAGTTTGTTGCCATATATTAGTATTGAACTGATCATTTGCCATATTTGCGCATTCTGTCGAACATTCCATAAATGTACAAGGGCTTGGGGTCCTTCGTGATAAATTTTCAGAATAGTCGCTTCTTTGTTTAAGTGATAGGTTGATGACAATGGTAATTAAAGTGAATGATATGTGTAGTTGCAACGGGTTGAGGCTTCAGGCGAAATTCTGTGATGAATGATGATTGATGAAATGCAGCAATGACATTTGTTGGTAAAGTTACAATTACGAGAAAAAAAAATTAGAGACATTACAATAAGCATAAAGTAGACAAATTTTTTAAAGACGAAGGGCTTTTGTTGGGTAATCTGAGCTATGACGGTTAAGGCATGGCCAAGATTTAAGGGATAAGATTTTATTTTTTTAGATTTTTGAAGGGCAAGCGAAAAAAACTGTAAAACAAAACTTGTTTGTTTTAAGTTTAGGTTAGTATTGGTAGTTATTAGTATCATCATAGTTATTATCATTAAATCCTTCCTGATCTCCATACCAATACCATTGATCATCGGCTTCTTCAAGCTCATTTTTATCTTGGTATTCATCGTTACCGTCATCTTGCCAATTAAAGTTGTCGTTGTATTCCTCATCTTCATTATCATAATAATCATTATCATATCCCTCTTGCCAATCATATTCAGGATTATCATATCCTTCATCGTCTTCATTTTCGTACTGTTCGTCTTCATATTGTTGTTGTTGATGAAAGAAGTTTACTTTTTCTGCTTCTTCTTCCAATTCATATTGTAAATTTTCTTCAGCAACTGCGATATCAACAGCTTCTTTAAAAGTATCAGGATGTTTTTGTCTTGCTAAATGTTGACGCAAGCTAAACTTTAAATTTGTGAAAAAAATATCTACAGAAAGTTTTTCACGCATTTCTTTTGTAAAATCTTGTGACTCAGGATAAGCTCGCTCAGTCGTTTCTTCAACAAATTTTGCATACTCCGCTACACTTTCATGATTTTTCTGTCGTTTGCTGTAAAGTAAAGCGCGAGCAGCTGATGAACCACCAGGAATAGCAAAGCGTTTAGCAAGTTCATCTAGAAGCTTCAGCCAGTCTTTCTTGATTTCTAAGGCTAAAGTATCATATGTTGCTGCAGCATGCGATGATAAATATGCGGGTAAGACACGTGCACATTTATCAGTGGTGTAAGAGCACGCTGTTGCAGCTCGGTTAAATTCTCGGACAAAGTCTTGAAAAGTACGTTTATCATTTCTTCCTTCAAACGGGGTGATGGGTAGAATCGGGTTGTTGATTGATTCCAAAGCTTTCTTCAAATCATCCATTTTAATTGTCATTATGTTCCAGCTAGATCGTTTTAGCAATAACTAAAATTAAAAGCGAAAGCAACTGAAGTTTTAACACTTAGGTTTAAAGCAGTAAAAGAATTTGCACAGATGTAAGCTGATTGTTGCCAAGTGATGAATGCTGCTGAATGTCAAATAAAAATTCAGCCTCCGTATTTATACTTTTTTTCATCAAGTGCATTAAGTATTGGCATCAGTCAAATGATGATAAAAGTTACATCATTTTGATTCTGAATTCTTGAACTACAAAAAATCTGGTTCTCGACTATGGCCAAATTAGTGTTTCCTTTTTTTTTTTAGATTCTGACCTTTGGAAAAGAATGATTGCCATCGGCAAAATACCTTTGATTATGTTTCTTCATTTCTCAATTGTTAAGATATTCAAAAAGTTATTTTTTTAGATAGTATTGACGATACTGAGACAATAATAAAGGAATGTACTTTTATTGAAAGTGTAAAAAAAAAATCAGTTGATAGATTACTGTAGCCAATTGCGCATTTTGACTAAAGCAAATTATTATTTTTCTACTTTCAACACCGAAAAGAATTGGAAAGAAAATATTGCTTTTTGTATAATAAAAATCAAAAAGTGATGTTTTCGAACTATTTTCTAATCCTTTTATTTATGAAAAAATTTGTGGATTCCTTTATTTATGCTCCAGTATGAAATTTTGGTGGGTTTTGAATACCTTTCTTAGGTTTGTTATGTTGGAGATTCCAACTTTGGATAAAACTAATGCGTCCATTGTTTTATCAATTTTTGTGTTAAAAACAACACCTTAAAATAATGATCTTTTTGGATCCATGGTTTTATCATCTTTTCTAAAGTTGCTGTTAACACATTATTATTATGGATGAACCATAACAATCTTTGGATCTTAAATTGCTGTTGACAGCGAGGCAATATGTCTATCCGGCTAAACACAATGTATGCCCCAAAACGAGTTTTTACGAGGTGATCTTTTTGCTTGTGGTGATTAGTGGTTACTGCCATACCATTTGAGGTACCGTAACAAAGTTTGAGAGATACTGAGTTTCTTTGACTCTCCATCCATTCTTGTCGACTTCTTGACACTTTCATTTTTCATTTTCTAATCACTATCCGACATCAAGGGATACAAGCTTTCCCAAGATATCACCAAAACCGGGTGTAAAGCGTACCAAGGCCCCTCAGGTTACCGTTGGGTTTTTCTAATTGCAATAAAAATAAAAGCTAACCTGTTTATGCTTCGTCATGCCATTGTTCCAGTAGCCTATCCATTTTAGGTGTGGCTGTGAGTGTCATCAGTTGTCCATCTTCAAACAGGTTCCTCGCGTTGCTTCTACCTTTATTACAACAATGATGCTGGCATTTATCAATTGTCCCTTGAACAGGCACTAATTGACACATCATTAATTCTATTGTTCCATTGTTCAAACGTCTTTACACTAATCCATTCTGTTCCACCAATGTATCTCTCATCAAGAGTTGTTGACCTTCCCCAAGCAAAAGTATTACAACTATCACACATATACCGGTTTGGCTTTTACATTTTTCTCGTTCCATTTCGTCAACAGGAAACCCTCAAGCAAATTTTTCTGCACTTCACCGAACAATACAGCGAAGAGTGTCAGGCAGTTGGGAGGACCTCCAAATATGTAACCCCCTATTAGGTGTAGTAACGTTTATTATGGTTCCTGCCAATGCATGAGGGCTCGAAGATACTGCGTTATGGGAGC
Organism: Panagrolaimus sp. LJ2400; assembly: GCA_024447215.1. Taxonomy (NCBI): domain Eukaryota; kingdom Metazoa; phylum Nematoda; class Chromadorea; order Rhabditida; family Panagrolaimidae; genus Panagrolaimus; species Panagrolaimus sp. LJ2400. The sequence goes on along the minus strand of JAMRYA010000007.1, from coordinate 130,694 downwards.
TCCTTATATAGTCACCTTAGAGGCCCGCCCTCAAGGTTTTAGGAGCAGGGCTACATGGGGTTGAGAGCAGGATTCGCAAATTTGTCTCATTTTTCTTTCTAGCCGATGTCCGCACATTCGAAGAGGAAATTCTCCATTTGATTGAATTGGAATATGACCATTTGAAGAAAGTTTATTGTTCATTCGAGATGCACGAAGTGAAACATCTTCTTCTTTTCCATTTATAATTAAAATCATGGCAGCAAAAGCTAATAAAAAAAAACTTAAAAAGACCTTCATTTCAGTTTAGATTTCAGCAATGAAATGATTTTTTTATGATATACAAAAAAGATGTTCAACTTTTATATATGTTTTTTTTCTCTAAATTTAAACAAATCAGAAAACGTAAACTTATATGTTTAAAAAATAGCTGATTCATCTTTGTTTTACATAAACAAATTGATATCAAACTCCAACCGTTTTCAATTTCAAAATCTCCATCTTTTTTTTTCAAGAAGCAACACCACACTTCTTTTGCGGATTTAAATCTGGCACAACATTTTGACAATGCACTGTAAAAAAACTGTTACCAAATTGTGTCAGTTTCATTACCAAATGGTAACACCTTGGTAAAATAATGGATGGACCTCAAGAGGCAAAGAATGGCCTCTTTTTTTCATTGTCGGCATTATATGGGTAAAAAATAGATTCAATTTTTAAACTGTTAGCTAGTCGGCCACACTTCCCCCTGTTTTCTCTTTAACTTAAAACTGCTTGGCTATAATATTTTAATAGTTGTCCATCAAAAAAAATTAAAAAAGATTTTATGATTAACTAAATTTTATTATCCACAAAGTTTTAAAAGAAATATATAAAAAAGGTTCAAGAAACATAAAATCAAATAAGCATTAACACACATAATTTTAGACAAAACATAAAAATAATATTTAAACATTTATTCAAGACCGTTTATTAAATTTTTTTAAATGCCGTTTAATTGATTTGTTTTTCTCTGAATAATGGTTTCAGCTTTTAGAACCATTTGATGTTTCAGCACTTAATGTGCAAAATCAAAATAAATAAAGAATTTTAAAGTTTTTCATCGTTTCAAAAATAATGGTAAAAAATTTTGTTTTAACGAGGCTATCTTATACTGTATTTATAACAAAACAATAATAAATTTTGTGTTATTCTAAATATGTGTTATAATTTTTTAACGTCTGAACAGTATTGTAAAGAAAACATAATTAAGATTTTGGCACATAAATAGGCTTTTAGTATTTCCTGAGTCATCAAATACTAATAAATTGCGAAATAATTTTTAAATAAAGTTGCATAAGCTTTTTTTTCAAAAACAAAAAATGTTTCCGCTTTTGATTAATAAGGTTGATTGATTGCAAATGCATAAGTTTGATAGGTTTGAATATATATTGTTGAGTATGCCTCTGTTTAAATATGTCATTCAATTTGAGCAAAAACACTTAATGGCTACAGAGTTTCTTTGAGGAACTATTAAAATATCTAACAATTGAGAGAGAGAAAAATTTAAACGATGTTTGAGAAACCATTATTTGAATCTTTATTTGCTGCAATAGAATGCAGCCAAAACCAATTAAAGCTCTTTGCAATCACAACAAGGATAGTGTTAATCTAATTTATAGCAATAATGATTGTGAAATAATATGTCTGTTAATTTTTGGTGGTTTTGCATCTTTTTTTTCTTTTACTTTTATTATCATTGCCTTTATGAATTCATTTAACATAAATCCACGTCAAGAAGAATGGAAGAATAATTTGAAATTATCATGTCCGTCTACAATGACAATTATTGAATTTAAAGAAATTGAATTATTGTACAAAAATTATACTTCATCCCAAAATGTATGTTTTTTATGTTTTCTATCTTGTAATTAATAATTAACATAGTAAATTTTAAGGAGCTAAATTTAATGAAAAATAAAATATCTCAAACAATGTTTTCAAGTATCAAAGATTCCATTGCAACCGTCATCAATAAATATGAAAGCGAGCTTCAAAAATTAAAAAAAGATTTCGATGATAAATTACTTCTTTGGGAACCATGTTTCGAAGAAAATAAACAAAAAGAAATTCAAAGATATGAACATTGTCGCCGATACATTACAAAGCTTCTTTATACAGTAGTGGCTTTATGTGTTACAACTGTTTTATATATAGCTCCTTATTATGAAAAATACTTTGCAAAAAATAGAACTTTAATTTGTACCATTCTTTTTGTTACCATAGCTTACAATGTTACGTTTAGTTATATGGTTTTCGCTTCAGCACTGAATGTCGAAGTGATAAAAGAATTTCAAAGTGTTTCATTATTTTAAGTTCGAATTTATCTTTTTCAATTTTTAGTAATAAATCATTATTTGAGCTTATCTTTTTGTTAATATATAATTTTTTACTGTCGCGGTCACCTCCTTGGTGTTCATGATAAACATATTTTCAAGCTATTTTTTTGTAAAAAATAATCGATTTTACCTATTTTTATTTTGTCTCACAAAATATATTGAAATATTCAAAAAAAAACCATGCCTCTCTCAACCTCTTCGAAAAATGGTATTTCTTCTTGTTATCAAGCAGCAAGAGAAAATGCTAGTTTATGCTAGTTGGCTTTATTGAGTCTACATTATTCTTTAAATGGCTTGTTACACGTATTTTCTTATCATAACTTTTTTTTAATAATATGTGTTGAAAATGCATTTTACTGAAGACAAGATAAGACATGCTGTCAAAAACGACATCGACGAAATTCTGCTGGGCTTAGGCAGATACCATTAGTTTGTAGAAAATAAAACACTTGACATTAATTTTTATTTAGAAAAAATTTGGAAAAAGACCATTACTGGATTGAATAGCTTACGCAAAAAAAATTATTCACATTCTACAGTGTGTCCATTCAGTTGAAGGACACCTTTAAATTAAACGATAAAATGCGTTAAAGCACTATGTTAACAAGCAACATTGACTTCTACGAATACTTTTTAATTATTGCGATCTACCCGCTGATGTTCATGTGAAAAAATGCCATATTTGCCCGCATTTGTTTTTTAGCATGCCAATATCACACTTGGTAACAATTGTTGTTTTGTTATAAATAATAAAATATTCAAAGGACACTTGTTTTTTTTTGCAGGTTTGCCAAAAACAATCAATTTTATTCTTTTCTAACAACAAAAACGAAAAAATCGACAACCAACTGCTTGTTGGTTTTTTCTTGTTTTGGACATACACTCTTCTTTATTTTTGGATGAGTGTGTTTCTTTTACTCTTTTTAATGTTGGGAACAAAAACGGTTTAAAAGAAATGAATGTCAGTAAATGCAATAAACTTTTACAATACTCCATGACCAAAAATGAAATGAAAAAGTAACAAATTTTTGTTGATTACCATTAATGTGTTTGTTCTTTAACCAAATAAAAACCTTGGGACAAGCTGTAACTGTAAAATTGGAAAAGTTAACTTTTTAAAGTGTTAAAATATGATGTTATACATTCAGTTAAAAAATGATGATACTTATTTAGTTTAAAAACAAAATTGCAGAAAGGTGTTTAAAATTTTATTTCATAACATCTACTTGATAATGTCTATTTTTCAAAATTCAATTACTATTGTTTATGTCAGCTAGTTGACGTTTGTAATAGTTTTCTATCATATTTTTCAGATATTATATTTATTAAATTAAAATCGATATTAACTGTCATCATTTTGTTTCCTAAAATAATTTAAAATATTCAAAAAAGACGTGTTGCTTTGCACATTTGCTAAAAAAAATGTCTTTTTTTCTTTTCTTTTGAGCAGTAAGGAAAAAACAGACGGACAACTGCTAGGTGGTGGTGTTTTGTTTTAGACATACGCACTGCTTTTTTTTAGATGGATGTCGTTTTTTAACCTTCTTTTTTGCAATAAAAAAATTTAAAAGTAAAACTAAAGAATCACATATTTGACAAAATAAATGACAATAAGCTTGTAGCAGCCAAACTTTTCTCTGAAATAACTTTAAAATTCTCTTCCACAACCATCGCATGATGGTATCCTGTAATTAACAGACATTTTTTAATGTCAATTCGTTGATGTTCGTGTATCAAAGAAGTTGTATTTTTGATAACGTTTTTTTGTAAAAATAATCTATATTAATAATTATAATTTTGTATTCGAAAATAAATTAAAATATTCAAAGCAAAAGTGTTCTTTACACATTTCCCAAAAAAACTTCGGTTTTCTTTTTTTTCAAGCAATAAAAAAACCGACAAACAACTGCTTGTGTGTTCTTTTTATTTTAAACTGATTGCTGTATTTTTAGAAAGACAACTTTCATTAACCATTTTTATTCCACTATACAATAAAAAAACGACTTTTCAAAAAAGCTTGAAATTTAATGTTTAGCAAAATAAAAAATACAAAAAGGTTATAATATCAAAAGTTCTCTTCAACTTTAAAATTTAATTTCCTGACAAATACTTGATGATATCTTATTTTCTTATTTGGAGAATTTTTTTATAATGTCTCGGTCTACACGTTGATGCTCATGATAAAAAATGCCATATTTTTCAGCAGTCTTTTTTGTAAAAAAGAAATCGATATTAATTATTTTCATTGCTTTTTAAGCTTTAAATAAAATATTCAAAAGAAACATGCTTCTTTACATGTTTACCAAAAATGGAGTTCCTTGCCGACAAGGAGTAAAGACAAACCGAGAAACTGCTGCTTGTGACTTTTTTTAGACAAACACACTGCCTAATTTCTAGAGGGACATCATTTATTCACTTCTATTATCACAATAAAAAGATTTAAAAGCAAAACTATAAAGTCTATTGTTTGGCAAATTAAATTATAAGAAGCTTGTAACAATAAAACTTTTCTTTGAAACAGCTATCAAAATTTTCTTCCACAACCCTTGTATCCTGTTTTTAGCATACATGTTTTAATGTCCTTTCTTTGATGTTCATGAACAAAAAAAGATCATTTTTACCTGCTAACCTTTTTTTGTTAAAAGAATCGATATTTACCATTTGCCTTTGATTTTAAAAAAATTAATTGAAATATTCAAAAGAAACGTGTCGCTTTGCACATTTGACAAAAAAACTTCAATATTTTTATTCCTCCTCTCCATAAAGAAAAAAAAAACAGACAAACAACTGCTTGATGGTTTCTTTTGTTTTAAACACTCACACATATCACATTGTATAAGGAAAAAATGTTTTTTAACAAAAACTAAAATCTTCATGTGTAAAAATAAGTGTCAAGAAGTTTGTAATATCAGAAGTTATCTTCCATTTTAAAGTTTAATTCAATGATGGTATCTTAATTTAAGAATACTTTTTTTTAATGTCTATCACGTCGTTGGTGTTCATGGTAAAAAATTTTATATTTTTTAGCTATTTGATAAAAAAAAATATCTATACTGTTTTTACTTTGCTTTAAAAAATGAATTGAAATATTCAAAAATAACGAGTTCTCTTTGCAAATTTACCAAACAGTTTTCTGTTTCCTTTTTTTGCAGTATAGAAAAACTGATAAACAATTGTTTTTCAGTTTTTTTTGTTTATATGTTACAGCCAATCTTGTGGACCCGCCGATCTTGTGGACCAAGTGCTTGTTTGTGCACTTGTGGTAGAGCTAGTAGATTGAAACTTTCTGAAATCATTAAGAAACATGAATGCATGATTTAGGAAATGTTAAAGTGTTAAACATGTAACATTAAATTAATACTTTAATGGATTTTCTTACAATTTTAAGAAAAATGTTGAAAAACGGTTCCCATGGGCTATAAGTTATGCTTAATGTTACATGTTTAACACTTTAACATTTCCTAAATCATGCATTCATGTTTCTTAATGATTTCAGAAAGTTTTTCGACCACAAGTGCACAAACAAGCACTTGGTCCACAAGATCGGCGGGTCCACAAGATCGGCTGTAACATTTACACATACTTTATGTTTTAGAGGGAAGTCGTTCTTTGACCTTTTTTTATCTCAATGGCAAAAAAAGTTAAAAAATTAAAACTGTAAAAACATAAAGTTTAGGAAAATAATTAACAAAAAATGCAGCAGGTTTCTTTTCCAAAAACGAGTTGGTAAAAAGTGAGAAAAAACAGATGTGTGATTGTGCAAAGTAGCATTATGTTTGCAACCCTTTCACACATAATGTAAAAATAAGTTAACTGTGCTAATTTAGCATAGCTGATATTGTTGTCTTTGATACTCCTTGTCTTACAGATGATACTGTTTCGTTTATATTAAACATTTTTGCCATCACTCATTAATTTTACATGTTTGCCAATTGATGTTAAAATTTTATTCATAAAAAATGTTCAATAAATACATTTTACCATAAAACTATGTTTTCCAACAACAAAAAAACCTATTCATTTTTAACCCCCATTTTCTTCACATAAAAAACCAAACAGAAAACATGTGCTTTTCTTGCATTTGTGTTTTTTTTTATTTGAAAGAAAGCAATGGAGTATTATTGCGTACGTAAAAAGTGCAAAAAAAGCATAAAATAAAAAGTGAAAGGGTGCATTTTTTTGTTGCTCGCAAAAACAAGCGTGAATCAGCTGGAGAGAGTGGACAAATAAAGTGGACAAAGAGATGGTGAGAGATGTTAAAAATAAAGGCCAGAGGTTGCTTGCTTCCTTGCTTGCCAAATGTAGTAAACAAGTTTTTTTCTTTTTTTTCTTTGATGCACCAGGAAATGCAACTCAGCTGAGTGTAAGTGTAAGGAATTTTTTCTTTCTCTCTTTTAAAAAGAGTTTTTTTAAAAGTTCCTCTTTCAAAATAAAAAACACATGTGTTTTTTTGTTTGCAATTAAAAAAGGTTTTTTGCTGTTTTGTTTTATAAAAGTTACAGTTAATTATTAGAGTTTATCAGCTAGAATGTTATGATAAAATTTATAAAATTGCAAAACATTTATGGATACGTTACATCTCTTAGTAAAGCTTCAGTATTCCCTAAAAAAACTTTTTAAAAAGGATTTTTTGTGTGTGATAAAAAAAGTTGCTTGTGTTTTTCAAACTTTTAATGCTTTTCTTTGCATGATCGTTTTATAATTTTTTATCGGCCTCTTTTAAATAATAATTATTTTAGCTGATTTGATTTTAAAATAATAATAATATAAAAGCTTAAACCCCTTTATGTTTGCTATTAATTTGTATTTGATTCAAACATGAAAAAACATTTATTTTTTAACCCTTGTAAGATTTGACTTTACATTTTTGGAGGTCCATTTGACAACTAAAAAACCCTTCAGCAAAAATACTTTGTAAAGCATCAAAGCACAAAAGCGTGATATTCTTATGCAACATTTACTTGAATTTTTTGGCAAATGTAAAAAGCCAAAGTCCACTTTTTTAATGGAACGCAGTTTTTTCCTTTTTTCTCTTTTCGAAACTCCTCCTTTTTTGATATTGCAAAATATATGGAAGAGCAAAATGCTTCATTTTCTTTCACTTTCTCCTATTTTTCGGTTGTTTTTTTTTATTTTTGTTTAGAAAACATCAGCTGTATTTTTATTATTTTTGAGTATCGTTGTTATCCAGCCTTTTACAAATAATCATCTGATAAATCCTTTTTGCAAAAGCATAGCGTTTTTTGTTCTTATTTTTTATAATACTACTGTTTGTTTTCGTGCTTCCTTATTTTATCAATAATGACGGAATTACTGTAAATTTTGTAATGCATTCTTTGTTGCCACTTAATAATATCAATATCGCTTTCAGATAAATCACTAATACTTTTTCGTTCATTCAAATATGCCAAAACCAAGCGGACAACAAGCAAAATCTGGTCAGATGAAAGCTTCTGGCCAAGAAAAAGCTTCTGGTCAAACAAAAGCAGATGGAAGTGCATCTGGTCAAATGAAGGCTTCTGGACAAGAGAAACATTCAGGGCAAACAAAGAATTCTGGCCAAAAGAAAAATGTATGTTTTTGTTCTGCTATCATTAATGCTTGTAATTACATTTATTTTTTTAGTAACTAATCAGATATTTATCTGATCACAACTGCAACATTATGATCATGCACATCAATAAAGACATTTTTTTAAATTATTTGCATGATATTAAAGTTATAATATATAAATAACTTTGTTTATATTTCTTGTATAAATTTTTGTAAGTAAAATATTTTAAAAAAATTAAATTTTATGATAGACTGAAATGAAAATGGCAAAAATTATAAATGTTATTATTCTTAGCATCACATTTAATACACAGTAAGTGAAAGTGCTAAAAATGTGATATCAACATTAATTTATGTAATAACACGAAAAAAAAACTGCTGAAGTATTTTTTATATTTTTCCTGACTAAAATATTCAAAAAAAAATTTGAAAAGATGTAAAAGTAAACTATTCAAGAAATAGTTGTAGATGAATATTGGAGGATGCAACATGTGATGAGAATTATGCCATAAGATATTATTGATTGGTCATTAGAACCCATATTTTTTATAAAAAAACGGATGAGATGTATTACGTCTAAAGAAACGGTCTAAAAAAGTGTTATGTACCTCTACTGATCGCACCACAGCCCTCGGAAATCAAAAGTGATAAATTTTTAGGCATGCGCTTTAAAGCACAATAAAAGCGTTTTGGTTGTTGTCAGTACGGCATTAATATTAAAAAACTAAGAAACATTGTCTTCTCGACCCAATTTTAATGTGAAGTTTGTGCCACCTAATTTGATTTTGTCATTAACTTTAAAACAAATCATCTTAAGTAGGACTGAAAGAAAAGGTAAATAATGTTTTTAAAAACCTCCGACTGTTGCTCATAATTTTGATATTAACTAATAAAAAAGCATATCGATAAAAATATGTTTTTTCATTAATTACGGGAAAAAAACATCTGTTAATTCGTGGAAAAAAGCGTATGTGAAAGAAAGACCATTTTTAATGGTGCAAAACGATTTTTTCTTCAAAAATAATATATCACTTTTTTCTCTTTTCTGTGTGTATTTTATTTTTTAATTTGTTTTTTTCTTTTCAGTGTATTGGTTGCCAGCCATTTGCTTGCTTTTTTAATTGACAGTGAAAACAAAATGTTTTTTGCTGGTTTTTTGAATATTTAATGTTTATTAAAAACTAACTGGCATACTGGAATAAACATTATAAGTTTATATCATTAACTAAAAATGTATAAAAATAATTCACGTTTCAAATGAGTTGCTATCAAAATATATGGCAAATACCGATTATTGTTGGGCATGTGCATTAAAGAAAAAAATAATAATTTATGAAACTCAAAAATAATAAGCTAAAAAACTGGATAAACAAAGCTTGGTTAAAAGAGAAATCAAAATTACACTATTTTAACAAATTCATTATACAGTCTTAAATTGTGTTGACTAAAACTTCAGTGAAAAGTGTCCATTTATGTTGTAAAATTCAACTAAAAAAGATTTAAAATAAGTCCAAAAACGAGGTTTGTCCATCTTCTCAAAAGTACGTTTCAATTATCGTTATCGTTAACACAAGAAACACAATGCATAAAAAATTTATGTGTTTTTTGTTTAACTGAGAGAAAAGAGAAAAAAAGGCTGCAAAATTTTCACAATCAATAATACTTTTTTTAAAAAAATTGACACTTTTTTTAAATATTTTATATATTTTTAAAACCAAGGAACTATCTGCTATGATACAAAATACTAATTTAATGCACATTTTCTTAAACTAATAAGTAAAAAACTACGTTATTATTACTGTTTGCAGGATGCGCAACCAAGTGTGGATGCGTTATTGATAAAAAAAATTTATTTCATGTCATCTAAATGTTTGCTAAAATGAAAACATTACTTTTATCTGTGAAAAGTTTCATACTTTACAAAAAGAAAGCTTGCTGCTAGTTTCATTTTTGTGTAGCCAATTAAAATTACCTATCTTTCATTGCTTAAGAAATAGCTCTTTTAGATTTATACCTCGAATGTCTTTTTTAATGAGCATTGATTGATTCATCCCTCCTTTTATGACAACACGCATTTGATACGATACTAATAAACATTATTTAATGCGAGAACATATTTTTTTAAAAAAGGATATTTTTTTTCTTTATGTTTTTTATTAATTTCATTGTATTGGTCGCTATCTATCCATTTGCTTTTTTTGTCGACAAAAATATAAAAATGATTTCAGCTGGCTGTTTGAATTTTTAATATTTTTTGGAAAGCACTGCTGTACTGGAATTAACAGTATTAGCTTTTATTACTGATAAAAAAATGTAACAAAAACAAAAGTATTTTACTGCTTCAAATTAAAACAGCAGCACATATTTGATGGGCACAGGAGCATGTTGGGCATGCGCCCTCATTAATAAAAACATGTGGGACACATATTACGTTAAACTCAAAAATGGTAAAGAAAAATAATACTAAAAGTGAATATACAAATCATAAATTTTCAATTCAGCGGTCGAATATTTGTCGTTTACATAAACAGCAAAGAGATTTAAAAAAAACAATTGCTGTCACAACTAATCGTAAACACAAAAAAATACATAAATAATTTATGTGTATTATGTTTGTCCAACTAAAAAATCATGGGAAAAGATGATGGAAAATAAAACAATTGATTATATTTTTTTCAAATGTTTGATGCCTTTTTTGAATTTTTTATAAATCTTTACCACTGAAACAACCATTCGATATGGCAAAAAAGGTAACAAATTAATGTTTAATTCATCTATATTGAAATTAGAAATAATGCAAACTGCGCAACAAAGTGTGGTTGCGTTATTAATAGAAAAAAGTTTAGTACTTGCCATAAAAATTTTTAATTACTGCAAAAACATACACATTACTTTTATCGATTAGATTTTGAACACTTAACAAAAGAATAAATCGCTGCTAAGCAATGGTCAATTTCTGTGCAGCCATCTAAAATTGACAATTGCATTAACGCTTTTCATCATTCTTGAAATGGATCTTTTACTTTGTACATTAGATATTTTTCTTTAATGGATAATGGATGATTTATCCTCCTTCTCTATTTTAAAACAATACTGTAATTATAAATCCAGCCTCTTACAGTAATTTTTAAGAACAATGCAGTTTTTAACATTGTAACTCTCTTTATGATAAAATTTCTCAAAAGATTCAAAAATATATCAACGTCATAAACACGTATATTAAAATGCGTTTAAAAATCTATTGTCATTATACAAAAGCTATTTGTGTTCCCGCTCTTTTACGGAAAAAGCATTACAACGTATTGCTACGATAAAAAGCTTATAGACAGCTTTTAAAAGCATTTTTTCTTTTTTGTTTGATTTCAAAAACCAAAAGTAATAATTTTCTTTGGCTGTTTTTTAATATTTTGTTTAAAAAAATAGAGAATAAACTTGGGAAAAAAGTTGTTTTTTACCACAAGTACGAATAAGCAGTTATTTCATAGAAATTAATCCAAATTTATCAATTCGATAACTACAAACAAAAAATGTTTGTTTGTCTTCCAATTTTACATATTTTAAAACAATTAAAACATTTTCGTAAAAGTCATCATGAATTGATATTACTCTTATTGAATGCTATTTTTTGATATTCTTTTTTATCCTAATTTCTGAAAATGATAAAGTTATTTTCAGAAGCTAGCGTGCATAATTTACAAAGGCTTCTTTCTAAACATAAGCACCATAAACCAAAAACGGCCTATTTTCCAGTGTCTGAGCTTTCTTAAAAGAATCAAAAATTGATTACAAATCAATTTGTCTGCCACATGATCATTTTCTTAAAAGCTTTTTTTTTTAAATTTTCCTCAAAAAGGCTGATATCTATAAAGCAATATTTTTGTGTTTATTTTAGTTTTTGTGAAAAGTGTATATCATTTTTTAAAACTTTGTGTTTGTAAAATTTCCTTTTTTTATTTTCTAAAAATTAGTTAAGAACAAAATACTTTTTAGTCATGTTTATCCTTCAACTTTTATCGATGACATTTGTTGTTATTACTGTTTTTTCTACTACAGCTCTAGCTAGAGAGCCTGTTAAGACTCCTATTGCTGATCGAAATAGCACCGAATTTAAAGTTTGTAATCCTTATCCAATAATTGAAAGAAATAAAATTTTTTTAAGAAAATCCTTGAAATTATTGTTGATAAATATAATTCAAATACAACTTTAAATCATTGGAAAGAACCCCACTATGTTGTACCAATCGAAATAAGGGAAGCAGATTATGAAAAAATTAATAAAAGTATAACATACTTTGTAACGCTTACTATGGGTGCAACAATTTGCAAAAAAGAGGTTGGTTTAATTGATTTTCCATATGTTGTCTACTTTGTAAGTTGTACAGGGTGGTCCTATATTATCGCCCCTCCTTTTTTTGATACCTAAAATAATTTTGTGCTCGCTTTAAATCATTTCACTTATGTGAGCACATAATTTCTGGAAAGGATCACAACAAACAGAAGCATCTGTTGTTTATAAGGCATTCTGGGGACGGCGCCAAAACTGACACTTCTGGGCAAAATTACTAAAAGTGTGATATACCTTATGTACTTGGAATACTAGTGTTTATCAACGATAAATCAAGAATCAGCAGTACGAATATAAAAATGTTATATTTAAATAATTACTAGCGGATGTCCTCATCATTGTACCTTGATACATTTTTAATATTTTGTTTCCGTCAAAAAAGTGAGCTATTTATACAAAAAAATCGAGTGCAAAAGTTTAGAATTTTCTATTATAGCAAAAATATAAGTTGTTGAAGAAAAATTGGCATGGCTAAAAATTTTAACCCAGCGATGGTATATTACAGTCCGTTAGGGTCACAACATATGCAAAAGAATTTAACTTCCCCCATAGGGTTTGAAATTTTGTAATTATGTTTTCGCTGATTTTTTATACAACAAAGGCCAGAATTACAGTGCAAGTGGTTGAAAAATCGAGTCAAAACAAAAACAATTTTTTTTCCTTTGCTTTTGCTGAAGTTCTGCAAAAGTTTTCTAAATGAAAATCGCTCCTGGAGGGTTGACTAGCTGTCAAAAAAAGATGTGCGATAATAAAATATCACCCTATATTACGAAGACATCAATTTTTTTCCATCAAGATGTAATTACAATATTATTTTAAGCTCATTTATGATTACTGCTTCGACCCAGCACTTTGTGACTTTGATGAAGCGAAATATGTTACAAGGGTATGTAAATTGAAAACATTGACACGATATTCGACAAATGGATTTCAAGAATTAGTATGGCAGTTCTCAAAAAGCTTAAAACATGTTTTTGTTGAGCTCATAAGAACCGTCGAACATCTGATACATTAATAATGCTTTTTTAGGAAATCAATGCGGATGTTTTTTATCAAGTTGAAGGCATAGATGATTATAAAGTTAAATCATGTGATTTGCTTGTATGCCCCATGTGCTTATTTTGTTGTGATCAATTTTATGAGGATAACCGTTGGTGTTGGTAACAGCATTGCGGTAAAGACTGAGTGAAAGGAAAGGGGCCAAAATTGATTTTTATGTTGTAAATCTTAAACTTCGAATTACACCTAATAAATCATCTATAACATTTAATTGTGTGATGTATATCTATTATTATACTACGTTAAACTTAAAAATGGTTAAACAAAGTGATAGCAAAAGAAGAACTGTATTACATTCATAAATTTTTAATTCATTGTGTCGTTTACTTAAACTGCAAAAAGATTAAAAAGAACCGCGAAAACGATGTCTCTGCACTTCACAAACATGTTTCTATGATTACATTTGTGAGATGGAAAAAGTGTAAAGAGGCTTTAAAATTTTTGTGGTTTGTGTGACATTGGAAAAAGCAAAAAAAAACTGATGCAAACCTTTCAATTTTTTTTGAAAGTTTGATGGTTTTTTTTAACTTTTTATATATTTTTACACCAAAATAATTATTTGCTATTATAAAGTGTTACAAAATATCTGAATTCCTGTTAAATACGTCATTAAAATCGGCTACTGGTTGCACTACCAAATGCGGATGCATTGTTAATTTAAAAAAAACTTCAAAGCATGACGTATATTTTATCATTATTCATTACGGTAAATATACGTTCTTCGAATTTAGTGTATTTAATAACACTGGAAAAATCAAATAAATTCTTTTAAAGAAAGCAATATTATTTTAGGTATTATTTTATTTATTTTATTTTTTACGTGTCCGAAGCACATCGAATACATAGAATTAAAATAAATACAATATATACATATAAATTAGATTAAATAAATAGAATAAAGTTTAAATACAAATAAAAAAACTTATCTTTTATTAGCAGTGTTGCCATGCCACCGCCACCGGTAGCTCTGATCGCCACCGCCACCGGAAATTGAAATTTTGAGCAAAAAATTGACAAATTTCACTAAATTTTTACAAATTTTCTTAAAACAGTTTATTTAATCCATATAAATAGTAAATAAAGCTATTAACATGCAAATTACACCTTTTTAAATAACCCTACGTTTTGGATTAAATTTTGAAAATAATTGCTTCAATAAACGCTGCTGGTGGCACTTGGTGGCGGTGGCGATTTTTTTGAAAATCGGAAACACTGTTTATTAGGCATACTAAAGTAAAATCAGCCTCACAAAAAAAGATAAATTTCGGCTAGTAATGATGGCAATTTTTGTTTATTTTATAAAAACTTCATTAAAGAAAGAAAAGATTAAAAAGTTAAAAGGCGTTGTCGTTTTCGCCTAAACTTTTTAAAAGAAAGGAACCATTTGTCTTGAAATTAGTCTATTTTGCTGCCTGCAATGGTAATCGGTTTGATTTATTGGAAATTATTATTATAGTAAAATATACAGAATTTTTATTATAATAGTAAATTCAAAGCAACTTTTAAAAAAGAAACGTCTACAAGAAGATTCTATCATCATTATTCATTACAATAGCATTTTCCAACATTGGAATTACAAGTTAGTTTATTTCTTCCATGTTGAAAGCAACTGCATTTTCGTTCACATTCTGCATGGCTGCTTTCACATTTATTGTCAGGGCTACACAAAACTGGAAAGAAAAAGAAAAGTCAATGGCATGAAAAAAAGAATGTTACAAAAAATAGGAGGGCAAGTTTAATCTTAAAACCCTTCCGCTTTTGAAGAAAAGGTCCAGATGTCACTGTTAAGCAAAATCCCTCGCCACTGATCATCTCGTTTGCCCCTCTATTGTTACAAAAAAATCACTTACTTTCTTGTGCAGCAGCTGTATGAGGTTGTGAAAAATATGCCAATAGAAAAGCAAAAATTAAAATTTTTGCAACAAAAACAGAAGATTTAGACATTATTTTTTTCAACTACAAAAACTCTCAACAACTGAAAACAAGAAAGAAAGATTGTTGACCTTTTATATTTATTGTTTTTTTCTTAATGAATTTTTCATAAAAAAGGCCCACACCCAATTATTATTGTTTAAAAACAAAACTCTTTTTTGTTGACATTTTTTTGATTGATAACTTTTCAATGCTTTATTGTTTGCACTTTATTATTTTGTGTTACTTTTTTAAAACAGTGATAGAAATAAATGCAATGTTAAATTGTATAATTGACTCTGAATTATGTAAACTTGTTCAGTGGATTTATATTTTTGGATTTTAGAGAATAAATGTTCTTTTATTTAATAACTGTTTTGTTTTTTATTGATCACATTTTTTGATGTGTTAAAACAGAAAATTTGTAAAACGGTTTTTAGAACTAGAATGTCATATGTCTTTTACCCAGAATTTTCGGGTTAAAGTATAAAAAATTTTAAAAATTCAAAGAAGACAATCGATGTTAACGAAAGAAACTTAAATAGTTTTGTTAAATTTACTTCTTGTGTTCTCTTTTCCTGTCGAAAAATAGTTTGCAACACACGGACAAAAATGTTTACGATTACAAATTGTAATTTCCAATCATGATTTTCAAAGGCCAGACAAAAATTTTTTGCGCCACAAATAAAGTTTTTCTCTTTTATATCCTCTTTTATTTAGTAGTTGCAGAGCTCATAAAAATCTATCATAGTAAAGATGAGCGGGTTTTTTTCAGTTCATTCAGAATGATGCAAAAAATAAGGAAAGTAAACACATGAATATTTTGGGGATCCACTTGTTGAATATTTAGTTTTTCAGGATTGAACAAGAAACGTGCTAATTTTAAAAACGAAAAAAGAACATTTCTTCTTGGTTGAAAAAGAATCTGTAAAAAATGAAGCATCGATAGTTTAGTGGCAGAATGCTCGAATGACTCAATCGAGTTCGATTCCTGGTCGATGCAAATATTTATATTTTCTACTTTTATTCAACAAAAAATACATATTTCTTTATTATATTTGTTCAGCGACACAGCAAGCATCAAAAGAAAATCACAACAAAATTTGTGCCATTTTGATATTAAAGTTCCTTCTACTGTTTACAGCGAAATTTCCTTACCACCAAAATTTCAATATTACAAAAAATTAATGTAATGTTGCCATGAATAAAAAAAAGCTTTTTATAGTTCGAAAAGAATCTGTAAAAAATGAAGCATCGATAGTTTAGTGGCAGAATGCTCGAATGACTCATTCGAGTGGCCCGGGTTCGATTCCTGGTCGATGCAACTTCATTTATATTTTCTACTCTTATTTACCAAAAGAATTTATTTATTTTATTTATTTAATTTATTTGTCTAAAAATCGATTAATTGGTGATCTTTGATTTATTCTCTAATCCACAATAACCCAGAAGCGTTAAACTTAACTTTAAGGACGGTATTATCACAAGCAAATTTTGTTATGATTTAACATGAAAATCAGAGAATTAAATAAAAAAGATGATGCCTGTTATTCTGGGTTAGTCACATGTAATTTTTTTCCATGAAAAAAAAGTAAAAAGTCAACTACACTGACAATGTGAATGCAACTTTTTCAACAATTATGTTAATTTCAATTCAATTGCCACGTCATCATCATTTTCATTGATTGTAGTTACAGCAACAAACATTCATTCTCTCTGATTTTTTTCAGTTGTTGTTTGTTTCTTCTTGTGCTTTGATTCATCTTCTCTTCTTCTTTCAGTGTTATCTCATCAAAGCAGCACGTATATATCTCCATCTCCAAAAGAAGCAACAACAACAAACTTTTATTCTACTACTACTACTTTTTTTCTCTGTCTTTATGAAATGACAACAAGAACTACAAATGATATAACTGATTTAACAACTATAACAACATCGGGTAGCAGCGGATTAACAACAAATCTTAACACAAATGTTACATCAACAACAACAAATGGAACAAGTCGTCGTAGTACTATAGCAACAACGGATCGATCATCGTCAACAGAATCACGAAAAAAACCAGAATATGAGATTGGTACAATAATTGATCAAAAATGGAAAGTTCTATCTGAGCTTGGTCGAGGTGGTTGTGGAATAGTATATTGCGTTGAAAGGATTGATGCAGCAGCAGCAAGTATGGCACATCCAAAAGCTGCGCTAAAAGCTGAATATGTTTTAAAACATTATTCTGAGACACTTGCTGCAGAAGCAAATATTTTAAGAAAATTAAATTGGTCTCGGCATGTTTGTCAGCTATATGCATGTGGAAGAATTACAAATGATATAAATATTGTATGTATGTCACTTGCTGGTCCATCACTATCATATCTTCGTCGACATTCACCTCAACAGCGTATGACTTTTTCAACAGCTCTACGAATTGCATATCAATGTTTAAATGTAAGTTGTTGTTTTTTTTGATGGGAGAGAGGGGAGAATATTTATCAATCAATAAATGTTGTTACAATGTATATAGTATATCCACGAGATATATCGGATGATCCAAGTATAATCAAAATGGTATTTTTAACCGCCGCTCGCTCTTTATTGCTTCGATGAGCTCATACTTACACTGCAGTGCTGAGCATCGCTGTTGGGAGCATCTATTCCATTGTATATAAATGTCTCTATTTCTATTACATATCTCCATCTCTAGCTCCATCACTGGTGATCACTTCCCAGTAATTCGAGCTTACTTGCTCCAAAAAGATCGATCTGTGATCAAAAACGTGATTTTGATATTGTTTAAACCACATCTTACATGAGGGATACTACTGTAAATCTTGCGGATTTTCTAAATCGACTCCCATCACCTTTTTCACATTATCTATAACTTCATTAATATTCAGCATATTTTAGGCTATTGAAGATCTACATTGTATTGGATATTTACATCGTGATGTAAAAGCATCAAATTTTGCTCTTGGTTATTATACTTCTGAAGCACGAACAGTTCGAATCTTGGATTTTGGTTTTGCCAGATCATATGTAAGTGATTTTATGATAGATATTTTGGGTGTACATTGGTTTGTGAATGTTACTGTAGTTGTTTATATACATATGCATAGACAAACTTGTGTCTTACTGTAGTTGAACATAATATATATTCCATATTTACATTTATCTTTTATCTTTATTTTTTAGCTTTCATGGGATTCTACAAGAACATATCTTGAACCTCGAAAACCACGTCCACGTGCACCATTTCTTGGTACAGATCGATATTGTTCATTAAATGTTCATAATCGTACAGAACAAGGACGACGAGATGATTGTTGGTCATGGTTATTTATGCTTGTTGAATTGTTATATGGTAAATTACCATGGAGAGATGTAAAACCAAAAAAGATTGCTTCGGTAAAAGAAGCTTCATTGCCAAAATTATTTCAACATGGACCTATTGAATTATATGCTGCGCTAGATCACCTCCAAGCATTACAATATGAAAGTCGTCCAAATTATGAGCTACTTCGTGATATTATTACTAAAATATGTATTGCTCGTGGTTTTCGTTTTTCTGATCCATATGATTGGGAAATTGGTGGAGAATATTATGAGGTAAGTTTTGGGACTTTTTGTAAGATATTTTATGGGAATTAGAAATTATTCTATCTGTCATGGATATAGTTATTTTATATTTTAAAGCTGGTAACAGTATTTATTGCATTGTGCTACGTTCTATTGATACCATATCCTCTGTTACCGTATCCTTTGTTAATTAAATATCATTTTTAGTCATTCGAAAAACTCAAAAATTTATCTTCATTTACTACTACAACAACAACAAGTGGTCGAACAATTACATCAGATTCACCACTATCAACATCAAAAAAACTTGAATTTCTTCATAAACCATCACCACAAATGGAAGAAAGTTTTGTTGAAATACTTGAGCGTCAACCATCTCCACCAGCTGAAAAATTTACTTCTCTTACTTTGATGAATGATGATGATGATAAGAATCCTTTAAAGAATGTTTCTTTGAAGAATGATGTTAAGAAGCCACTATTACCACCGCAAGATCAAGTTGATGAAAATGATGAAAAAGTGGAAGATGCTAAAGATGGTATTACTAAAAAAAACTAAATTTTATTCACTTATTTTTGTATATGTATTTGATATAAAATAACTAAATAATTTTAAATAAAATAAAGATTTTGATTTAATGAATTTTGTTGGCTTTGTTGTAATTAATTGGTTTTTTGTTGTTGATAAGAGTCTTCTCTTATTAAGAGAAAAAATAAATGACAGCATTTTCTTAAATTCTCTTTTTTAGTTTTTGGATTACTGTTGCAGAGAAGCATGAAAAAGTTAAGACTTTTAAATCCTAACTTTTTCATGCGGGATTGATGACAAATAAATAAAATAAATAAATTCTTTTGGTAAATAAGAGTAGAAAATATAAATGAAGTTGCATCGACCAGGAATCGAACCCGGGCCACTCGAATGAGTCATTCGAGCATTCTGCCACTAAACTATCGATGCTTCATTTTTTACAGATTCTTTTTCACTCAAAAGCAAAAGTGCGTTCTTCGAGGCAAAAAACATTAGTTTTACAGAATTTGTCTTTTTTGTAATTTTTATATAGCATCAGTTGTTCACCGTTTTTGTGTAACTATCCTGTTCTGAGAAGCGAATATCCGTTTTTGAGAAAGGTTCACAAAAATGAAAACAACGTATATGTTGTATTAGTTAAAAACGTTTTCAATGAAATTATTCTTCGACTGTTATTCATATAATCTTGTCTTTTTGCGTGTGTAACTTTAATTAGTTTTGTTGAATCAGTTTATGTGAACATTAAGTTTGTCAATCAATTCAATTCAAGAAAAAACACAGTCACCAAAATGGATTTGCAATGAATTTTGGTTTTATATTCTTTAGCTAAATGGTGTTGGGTATGTTTTCTCTTTTGCTACTATTTTTTATATTTTTGTATTAAGTATATTGTCGTTTATCAATTCTTGAATACGACTTTTTTGAACGTATATTTTACAGAAATCTTTCAGGGAGCTTTTGGTATTATTTTAACCACATTATTTTGCACTTGTGTTATTTATTCCCTTTGTGAGTTGTGTATTTGTATTTTAAAATCTTACTATCATTAATTTTTCAGTCGAAAAAAGATCTTTGACTAATATGATGGAATTATTATCGCTATTACTAATTTTTATTATTCATGCTGTGGTTGGCTTCCTTACTGCTCTATCAACTTTGCAAAAACTTCAAAAAAAGAGAAATCAAATTGGAGGGGCTTTTGATAATCAAAATTTTATTCCACTTTCTGATATGAATATTAATCATCAAATTGAACAACAACAACCAAGAACTCCTCTTTTCTTTGATGTTTGAGAAATCAACTGTAATTGAATTTGTTTAAAATTTTTGTAGTTTTTTATTTGACTTGTTTTTTTAGATTACTGTATTTTTTGTATTTGTACATTGTGTTAGATTAAATTCTTTTGTTTGATTCTTTTATTACATTTTATAACATATTTAAAATCGGTAAAATAATTCTATAACAAGAGATTCTTATTTTTGTTTTTTATTTTTAGCTACAGTATCCATTTACTGTAATCAAAAAAACTAATCACAAATAAACGTTCAAAAAAATATTTCTCTAAAATTTTTTTGCAGATGGAAAGTCGTAAAAATATTTTGTTTTTAGTTATTTGGGTTACTGTAACTCTTTCAATTGGAGAGGATTGACAGTATTTAATGTCCGAAAATTTTGTTACTCTCAAAAAATACAAAAAACCGCTTCAAAGAAAAGTGATAATATAAAAATTACTGTAGTTATCGTGGGAAATTTTTATTAAAATATACTATATTTAATATAGTATCCAAAAAAATTTGCTATTGTTTATTATTCTTACAATCATTTTTTTAAACAGAGAAGTTTTTCGTCAAATAAGATTAACATTAACGCTCTAATTTTGAAAAATTGTGTTACTACCAAAAATGAAAAAAACCGTTACAATAAAAATGTGATAGTAACATTGGAATGTTTAAAATAAATAATTTAATGCTACTTTCATTGCATATTTTTTTTGGAAAGATAGTAACAATATTATTGTCATGTATATAATTATTGTCTGCTTTTTAGCTCTCACGAAATTTAGCTAATTTTTCTATCTAGATTTGTCTCTCTCATCTTAAAAATTTTTCATTCAAATTCAACAAAATCTCCTCATCTTGCAGTCTTAAAATAAAATATCTTCACGCTCAACAGTTAATCCTAACATTCCTCCATCAACAGATCTTTTCTATCTTCGAGCATCAGTGAGCTAACACATAATCGAAACTATAATGCAACAACAACAAATCCAAAATCCCTAAATAGCTGCACAAATCTTTGATGTGAACGTGGACAATATTGTATTAGTGATTGCAAAAGTAACACAGCAATGCCTATGTGAATATATAAATATATATGTTCTTTGTTGTTTTGTTAAATACAATTCGTGCTTTTTATGTAAATAGAAGTTACTGCAACTGAAAAAAAGACATTTATTTATAAAAACGTTACAAATAAATATACAATCAAAACAAATAAAAATAAACAGTAAACTTATTATTGTCGAGCAGGAGTTCGTAAAGGAGTTGTAAGCAGCTTTTCTTTTTCTTTTTCAAGATCACCACCAAGATTGTAACGAGATTTGATTCCTTCAAGCTTTTCACGAGCTTTATCAGTATCCATTCTTTTATATGCTTTTGTACATTGATAATATAGAACAACAAGATATCGATTTGAGACATTAAAACCACTTAAATGTTCACATGCATTCTTTGCATCAAAAATATCTTCATACACAACAAATGCAGTTCCACGGGTTTCAGGAGTAGATCCACTGAAAAAAGGGAGACAAATTAGTAGCGAAATAAAACAATAATATGTATAAAAATGAAGGAGTACTGTATCTTCAGTGCTTATGTGTAGTTAGAGCATTGCTGCTGCAGACTCCAAGCTACTACTACTATCTTCCACCGCAGAAATCTTCATCGAGCAAATAAAAACTTACACTCTAATTTGTCGAATAGCACCAAATTTTCCAAAAATTTCATACATTTCTTCTGATGTAATTTTGTATGGCAAATTTTTAACATATAATATTCGATTTACTTCTGGTGGTAAACGATTATTTCTTCCACCTGCAGCACCACCACCACCAAGACCAGTACGAAGTGGAGTTGCCATTATTGTTTGTAGTTAAGGAGCTGAAAAAGAAGGTGGTATAATAATGAAATATGTTTTAAAGCAAATCCGCGATGGCATTTAAAAATGGTCCGTTATAAATTCAATACAAAGTGAAATAGATGCTTCGGAAAATTCGAGGAATGTCATAAAAGGAAGCTAGAATACAGAAACATAAGAAAAAATGAAAATAGCAGATATAAATCTAAAATCAACGGATAAAAAGAAACATGAAAGTTTTTTGCGTAAAAATGCAAAGAATTCGACAGCAACAAAAGTGTTACCGAGATATGTGTCCCCCTAGATGCTTATAGAATGTTATGTGGAGCTGAAATAGAAAAAAACAGATAAATAAAATTAATAAAATTAAAGAAAAATATATTATAGCTAAAATAATGAATCTAAAAAACAGATAAAAAAAATTTTTGAAAGAAGTTAAAATTTTCGAAACATCAACACTTGTTGGCAAAATGAGTGTTAACGCCAACTCAATGTTATTTGAAATTTTTTTCTGTAGACGTCGAAGATCCTTCTTTTTCATCTCCAGAATCTCTTATTTTGTTATAATAAATAAATATTACATATTTTGCCACCACAACCTTATTGTCGTTTTGCTGCTTAAAGCAAGTTAATGCTGATGATGCTTACTACTATCAATAATAATGCAGCAGAAGTATGTGAATCTATTGCAAATGGAACGCTTATTGAAGATATAAATGGTTTTACAAATGAACAAATTTTACCACATTTGCCATATTTATGGGCTTTAACAACATATTCTCGGGATAATGGTACTTTGGTGGGTAATATATATATATACCACGGGGTTAAATGTTATGCATGTGTTCAATGTTATGTCCCATCATTTTGACTCTGGAAAGCGGAATGTTTCCCTTTTTTTTTAAAGAAATTAACTGAGAAATCGGAGTCACAACAACACTGCAGGTGTAAAGTTATATGTTTCAACAGTGTCGATTTTTTAATAGAAAAGCCATAACACAGAGGTTACCTGCAGCTGTTGATATCCCTTTCCACCACTGTCTATTTTTCGAAAAAAAGCGGAAGGATTTATTTGGATGTTTTTTCTTAGATTTTTCATGGATTACGTAGCCTTTTATTTCGGCTGTTTGCTTCTTCAAAAGCTAAATAATAGCAAATTTGAAAAAAAATGCCGTCGATGAAGATGACTTAAACCGAAAAAGTGATACTAAAGAAGCTAAAAAAGGAAACTAATACTGTTAACTATCCTGTCACTCTACGTGTATACTACCAAAAGATAGTAGCTTAAGTTTTTCATCATTACTGTAATAATATATAGTAAAATGCAAAAATAAGCACATACAATTTGCTGAACACATGTTTAACTTTTAATCACTTAGCCCTCACTTTTGCTCTTATTTTAACCTCTCTCATTTTTTAGGATGTTCTTCGCAGTCGTATCGTTGATTTTCCAATTTCTAACACTTTCAAATCATTTTTTTCTATTAACTTTTCTGCCATTGAATCAGAACTTCAAGCGTTCTTCAAATCTGATCAGATTACCTTCGATTACAAAGCCTTCAATTCAATGGATTATGCTGAAAAACTAATATATGTTTGTAAAGAATGTATTGCAATTAGTACGTTATTTTTTAAGTAAATGGAGAAGGGCCTTATTTGTTGAGAAGTGAACTGGAATAAACATTTTCTAATAGCATACGGTAGTTTGCTTTTTTTTAGCAGACAACTCAGTATGCAATAACAAAAAACTTTGGATTTTTGCTATGTCTTCAAGAAACGCAGATTGGCCCTTGTCTATTCCACCTTCTCTTACTTTAAAACTATTTTTTCAGATAAAATTTATGGTAATGTTATTTCGTCAATTTCTGCTCGGCAATTTGAGCCATTTGATCAAGAGCTCTATCATGATGAAGTTGTATGTATTATTACACTGGCGTGTCAAAACTTTCCATCAAGAATTCAAGTGGTTACATTAGCATGTGGATTACTATGCTATAAACATGGTGCAAAATTACTGGTTAAAGTAAGCAAGAATCATGGCGAGTGAAAAGGCTTGTAGCTTTAAATTCTTATAATGATGAGGTCTTTTTTTGTAAAGTACTGTAAAAGACATCACATTTTTTGCTACAAACTCTTTCTAACTTTTCTGGTTTCTCTAAAACTTATACATATATGTTTTTTTAGCTCATCCTTAATCAATGCAATACCATCGATCTGATTCTTCAAACATTTTCTGAACTTCGATTTCCAGCAGAAGTCTCAATCCGACATGAACGGGATTATGTTATGTTAGAGGTTGGTTGTCTGCAGTACTCCTTTAAAGCTGGCTAGAAGTTACCTGATACAATAACCTTTTTACGCCATACACTCATTGTTTAATGTAACATCAAAGCTTTCTATCGACGAGGTTAAAACTCCGTTAAAATTGGCAACTCCCATTCACTTATTTTTTGTATCATGTGATATCTGGATAGCTCATATATCTATGTTTATTAATCCTCTTTCTTTTCAGCTTTTAAAACTTCGACCATATTCTGTGGGAGAATATTTAAATATTTTGCTAGATTCTGAGAATCATTTTCATCTTGCTGAACAAATTCTGTCTTCAAAACTTATCGATGATGAAATGTTTATTGCAATGCTATCAAAAGTTTTATCAAAATCTGATGATCGATTTGTGAAATTTCTTATTAAATCTGGAACAGTTTCGAATATGTATGTTAGAATTGAGCAAATCGCTAAATCGAGAAGGTGGGTTTTCGTACGGCCACAAATGGATTAACTTGCATAAGGTTAACACTACGAATAAATTTCTACAGTATCATTAACGCATCTTGTTTATCGTTGAGTGTTTAAGTCCCCTTTGCTTTTCCATAGCCATTAAATTTCTAATCTAATCTCCAATAACTTTTCAGTCAAATAATGGATGAAGTTACTGCGCAATTTGTAATTCTAATAACAAAACTTTTTCTACATCGTGGTTTTCGACAATCTTCTATTGGTGTCAAATTTGTTTTGGAATATTTTGCATATCTTCGTACAAAAGAAGATGGATATCTCAAAACTCTTCTGTCTGCATTTGTTGTCTCATATGCTTTTGGAAATTCAACTTCTGATCAAAAGCTATTAGCAGAAGACTTCTTTACAAATCTACATCAGCTTGTTACCAAGGAATACTTTTCATCTTTCAATGAATTTTTGCTTTTAGTTGCAATTCAATTTCAATCGTTGGTAGAAGCAACGGAATCTGCAAGATTTAAACATGATGTTCGAGCAGCAAATGATGAAGAACTTAATCGATTGTTTGGTTGTACTTTGGGATTTAAGGTTGGTTTTTTGTGAGGGATTGAAACCGATATTGAAAATTCGTGTGTTTGTTAGCTTTTCCCGCAAATCGAGCAACCGTAGAAAGTTTAGTTAAAAGAGGTTCTTTGGCCCCACGAATTATCAACCTCATCTGTATCAGTTACTTTATCTAACTATTTGTTTCTTTTTAGGTTTATTGTGGCTATAATCGTTATGTTGATGTTGCAAAATCTTTTCTTGAACATGCCATAGTTGAAAGAGATATTGTAGAACTGGCATCAAAAGTTAGTGTAACACCAAAGCTAAATTCTCATATTACTGGTTATCTTCCTGTTCATTGCATTGATTATCTACTCAATAATCGTTCATTTTCAAAATTTAAAATTTCTATTGAGGTAATATTTTTGTTTTTTTAAAGTAGCTAAAATGGATGATGGTTTTTTAGGATTGGCTTCAAAAACAAATTCTTCAATGTTGTGCTCCAATTCATCCTATTATTGTTAGCATCGTTCGAAAATATGCAACTTCATGTGTTTCATTTGATAGCAGTATTAGTAATAATCGAAAGATTGATGAAAAGTTTTTTAGGGTAAGTTTTCTATTATTGAATGGTATTTGAGGGTAACGGCTCTCGGGCATTTTGATTAGATTTGATTTGGGCTTTTTAATTTTGATATCCATCTTTGTGGACAGTTGTCGATTTCTAGTGTACCATAGTTTTCAAAATTGAAATCTTTTGATGTTGAATCGAGGGATACAGTAACTTATGTGATTAAAATTATTTCTTTTTTAGGAATTATTTTCTCATAATATTTTAACAGAAACAAATGTTGCGCCATATTTGCTATCATTTTATTTTATTCTGGTCTTCAATTCAACAGCAATACAAGCACCAATTCGAACAATTATGCATTCATCATCAAAGCTATATTCATCAGACTTATTAACAATGATGCCGCTAAGACATTTGATCTCAATTATGGATGAATTTCCAGAACAATATTTAACACTTCGAACAAAACTTCAAATTTTTACTGTTGAAAATATGTTTCATATGATTCCAACCATTGAAGATGATCTTAGAAAATCGACAAATGAAATGTTCAAATCAAGTGGATTAGCAATAGAATGTGTGCCAACAGTTGAAGAAGTGTTAGGCATTATTAATGGATTACCAGCAACAATGAAGAGATGTGAAAGAGCAATTCAAATAATGGAAAATTTATCTGTGCCACAGCTGGCAGATTTTTATCAGCCTGTTGCATATTTAATGAACAAGACACTTGATTCAAATATTCTACCAGAAAGATTTTTGCTACGAATTATTCCTCTTTTTAATAATATTGAAACAATGGTTCCACAAAGATTATATGTTGAAACGGTGAAGCAATGGTTCACAGCAGCAGATAAACATATTCAACTTGCAACAATTGAACATGAATTTTTGGTACAAGAGCCACCACGTGTGCTACGAGTTGATGGAAGAGTGCTACAATCACCAAAGCATTTTCAAATATTATTAAATATTTTGGAATTTTATTTAAAAGCTGCAAGAAGCTATCAAAAAGCTGTGAAATCGAAATACTTGGCAAAATTTGCGAATACAACTGATAAGTGAGTTGTTGTTTTTTTAGTTATAACGGTTGTTATGGGTGAGGATAATGAGGTACTCCAGATTTTATTTATATTGTTACACGTCATGGGGAAAAGGGTATCTACATTTTTTTATTGTATATATCCTTTTTTAGATCGCTGGCAAAAGCCCATGAAGAAGTTAGTGCAATGCAATTTGCAACATCCGAATGTCAATACAGTCTTGCTGTTCAATTATTACTAGAAATTTCTGATCCGGAAATAAATGGTTGTGAAGATATTACAGAAATTCGACGACTTGCAATGGGATTTATTCAGAAGATATTTCTTACAGCTCCAAATGTTATTGTGACAGTACACTATCAAGGATACCCTCTCAAATATATTCCATGGATGGTTGAACTTGTTCCATCAATTTATGTTATGGTCGAACATATGGAAGAATTAATACGACATTTTGATATACAAAGACGGATTTTTGCTGTATTTCTTATTTCTCATATTGTTTCGTCGTTATCTATGCCAAAACATGTTCATCTTGCACAAATGATCCTTCTAATGGTTGAAAATCAAATGGCACTTTTGGAACCACATGAAAAAGTAATCTTTTTCTCAAATATTCTTCCAGCATTTGAAATAATGGCAAAGAAATTGGAATTTCTTAGAATTCAAATTATTGGATATATTCGAAAAGGCATTAATATTGCACATTCTCGTGCATCTATATATCCATCGTTAAGACTTGCAGCAAATCAACCAGAACGAATTGTTATCAAAGCCGCAAAAGAATCCATT
Organism: Panagrolaimus sp. LJ2400; assembly: GCA_024447215.1. Lineage (NCBI taxonomy): Eukaryota > Metazoa > Nematoda > Chromadorea > Rhabditida > Panagrolaimidae > Panagrolaimus > Panagrolaimus sp. LJ2400. The sequence continues at coordinate 102,540 of JAMRYA010000007.1, read as the reverse complement.
CAAAGAATAGAAGGAATGAAAAATTTGAAATTGTAATTAATGTTGACTAATTGTTATTATTTATTATTGAACTTATTTGGTTATGTAAAATTTTTATGGATTGTGTTTTTAAATAATAAAAACTTTTTTAATAATTGTTTCGTTCCCTGATATTTTTTTACAAATTTATATTATCTGACAATAGTTTTTTTGAGATAGGGATGCGTTTCAACTTGTTTATGATGTTATAAACAAGCATTTTTTCTCCGTTGTTTTCCAAAGTTACAGATGTGATAAATCAGTGCTACAGTAATTTTTCGCTTTTTTATATCCACTGTTAAGTTAAAAAATTTTATAGTGCTCGTAAAAGGTTCTTTTAAAAAATCAGAATTTTACAGCAATGAACAAAATACTCTAATAGAAAAGTAAATAAAAGCATTATCTATATTATAATAAAGATTTTAATTTTACAATATCAAATGCCACAAAAGCAATTGTAACTTGTTTACTTTATTATAAATTTTCTTTGATTCATTTTTGGGAATCAATATTACTCTTTTTATCTGGACAAAGCTGTTAGTGGATTAATAAATTATACAGTAATCCACATCATTCATTTATTAATTCCATCATCATTTGTTATTACCACAGACAATCACGAAATTTGTTTGCAAACAATAGCAAATAGAAATTGATTCTTTTAATTATTTTTCTATCAAGTTTGCACTTTTTTTATAAATTTTAATGAGGTCACAAAAGAAAAAACCTCTACATTAATCTAGAAAATTTATTTGAATTTATCATAATTAAAACCAAAAAATTTATTCTATCTCAATTTCAACTTGTATTATCTCTCATCCATCTTTACTCATCAAAATGAAAACTGTCAATTTAATTTTTTCAATCTTATTTTCATGCTGGTGTATTACGGTATTATATATTTGCAACAGTGATTCGAATGCTAAGAAACTTTTTCATTATGGTTTTGGAGAAAAACAATTCAATTTCTTTTGGGAGCTGGTTATTCTTTCAACGTGTTTCAACATTCTCGCTTGGATTTTTAACCAATGCAATTTTTATCTTGTTGGTGCTTTTGGCATGGTAAGTTATCTTTGTTTTTATTGTTTTAGTTTCTTTGGAATATATTAAAGTAATCTTTTTTGAACATGAAGGGATGGTAACTTGAAATGCTATTTTTCGATTATTAAGGTTACTGTAATTAGTAATAACATTCGAAGTCAAATTTCTTTTTTTGTCATTGTCATTACTATATAAACTTTTTATAATTTTCAGATCACTCTTTCATTGACACAATTAATTTATTGCATTGTCTTTTCTATCAATTTAATTATTGGCTACTCTGATCTAACAATAAAAGGTAACAACTTTTCATTATTACTTATTTTAAACTTCATTTTTTGTAGATGAACATGGTGCTCGATGGCTTATTATTGTTTTAACATGTCCATATATTGTTTTTGGAGCATTATCTTCACTCTGCTGCTATCAAACAAAAATTCATCAACGAATTGATCGAACACAATCAAAGCTTCAACAACGATTTCTTCAAATTCCATTGACAAATTATCAAATGATTATTCTCTCTTTTAATCTTATGGTTTCATTTTCGGCAACAATTCTATTTTCCATTGTATTTGTAGAAGCTGAAAAATTTACTAGTGCTCAATTAATTTGTCTTTTACCAATTATTCCAACAATTCTTTATGGATTTGCAATGAAATTTGATAAAATGGTTTTGTATTCTTTAGCTAAATGGTGTTGGGTATGTTTTTTCTTTTGCAAATAAACTTGTTTGTATTCGATAACTGAGTAATAAAAAAAGTGAAAGTTTTGCAATCAATTTTAATGCATTAAAACTATCTTAAATTATGTGAACAATCAGTTTTAACCAAATATTTTTAGGGTGTCTTTGCTATTATTTCTACAACGCTATCTTGTACCATCGTTATTTATTCGCTATGTAAGTTTTTTTACTATCAAATTTTTTACCAAACGTTCATTTTTAGTCGAAAATAAACCCTTGATTAATGTTGTCACATATTTATCACTTTTCTTGATCTTTATTATTCATGCTGTCGTTGGCTTCCTTACAACTCTATCTACTTTACAAAAACTTCAAAAAAAGCGAAATCAAATTGGAGGTGCTTTCGATAATCAAAATTTTATTCCACTTTCTGATATGAATATTAATCATCAAATTGAACAACAACAACCAAGAACTCCTCTTTTCTTTGATGTTTGAGAAACCAACTGAAATTAAATTTGTTTAAAATTTTTGTTGTTTTTTATTTGACTTGTTTTTTTGGATTACTGTATTTTTTGTATTTGTTCATTTTGTTCGAATAAAATTTTTTCATTTGATTCTTTTATTGAAATATTGACAAAGAGAAATTTACATATATGCAGAAAATTCAAAATTTATTTAAAAATCAAAGCATTGTTAAAAAGTCATTTACAAAGTTACAACTTCAAATTATAGTTTTTAAAGAATACTGTCTCCCGTACTTTTTGTCTTGCTGGTTTATGCTTCAGTGTCTTCAGCTTTTACCTTCTTTTTTGTTGTTTTAGTCTTTTTTGGAGCACTTTCTAAAAATTCTAACGTTTATTTTTTATAGGATTTGTCATTTTTGCTAACCACTTTTTTCTGCTGCTTTGCTACTGCTAACACTTTCTTCGTTACCATTCATGGCTTCATCATCAGCTGTCTTTGTTTCAGATTGTGATTCATTAGCTGAAACAAGAGGCATGGTTTTTTAAATTTAATAAGTTAAGTATTTATTAATTTTTTTATGAAAATTTGTTAAACGAAAAAAAGCTTCACACAAAGTTTTTTGTTACCTTTTCCGTCAATAGCTGGAGTACAAAATTGTAGAAGCGGTGAGATCTCAGATACAGATTTGTAAGATGGAGACGTAATAGCCTTAGAATGTTGTTGTTCATTGCTTGAAGGAAGAGACGCTAAAATACAGAGCGTCCCAAATTTTAGTCTCATGTCATTTGGGTAATATGATATTACTGTTTTATGGAAATGAAGATGTCAAAATTTTATTATTCTATTAGAGGAACAAGAAAAAGTTTAACGCCTGAATGGGCTGTTACCTAATACTTGAAACACGCTGTACAGAATAAGCATCCAAGAAGAAACGAAATGTCTGTTAGTATCAGCAATAATGTAAGAAATTAAACAAAAAATGGACGTGAAAAGATACACAACTTTTTTAATTTAAAATTATGTGGACTGCAAACATATACCGTACCTGGTGGTGCAGATTTTAAAATATTTATTGTTTCCATTGGTCGATGAGCTTCTTGCTCCTTTTTCTTTGCCTTATCACCATGATATGTTACATCTGATGAAAGCTTTGAATTTTGTTTATGCCTTTCTGTTTCATAATCTTCTGCAACATCAGTTTTCCGACCTTTATTTTTTTCATAATCTTCATGATATTTTACCTGAAAAGAAATAACATATGTTTTATTTATTGAAAAATGGGCCATGTGATTTGGATCGAATTTCGTCAATCGATTTCTTGATGGGGATAGTAAAAGTTCAGATCGAGTGCTTTTTTGAAGCAAAAAATGTGGGCGTAAAATGCGATAAAAAAAGTTTCTTTTTTTACTTCGCAAAAAAGATGAGCAATTTTTAAATGACAAAATGATGACTACATGAACGGCTGTTTTACGAAACCTTGGCGATATTTGAAAGTAAAAGTGATAGCAATTTGCTATTAGCAAAGCCAGAGAAAATAAGCAAAAACTTGTTCAAAAATCAAACTAACTTGAGATTGAAGTTTACTGGTTTCTTGAACTCTTCTCATTTCTGGTGTATCAACAACTGGTGTGGCAACAGTTTTAGGATAATGCGCTTCACAATATGGCTTTTTTTCATAACCTTTATAAGTTTTCATATTTAATGTCATTCCACATGTTGTACATTTAAAACATTGTTTATGCCATATCTAAAAATAGGGAAAACATTTGTTGAGAAAGTGACAAAATGGTACATACTTTATCCAAGCAATTAAGTTCCTCCAAAGGATATACAGTTTTTCCACATTCTTCTCTTGCACATTTAGAACTCATAATTGTGCTAAAATTATAATATGGTTTCAGAAAAAGCGTTTTTTTACATAGCATGAATATCACGAAAGCCAGTCTGCTTTATACATGATAGTAACACAAAAATCCGAAATGGATTACTGTAATTGAGAAAGTAAGATCAAATAATGAAACTCAAATGTTCTGATTACTGTCATCATGATATCAACATCAAAAAAAGAAAATTAAATATTTTAGTTACTATCATTGTAACAGTAAAGCTTAAAAATGAAATCAAATGTTTGGATTGTTATCATTATTCCAACAAATATTAAAAATTAATCGTTTACATATTTAATTCTCTTTCAAACATTCTTAAAGAAACTAAAATTGACAAAAAAAAAGAAGTAATCAAGTTTAAAGCTTCAAATCACTTTCTTCCAACACGAAGGATATAAAAAGTGAAAGCAAATGGCAAGCAATAAAAAAAGGCTTTCAAAAATAAAAAAGAAAACAAAAAAAAAGAAAGAGGAGGAGTAAAAAATCTAAACAAAAAAGTGAAAGCAAGCTTTTTAAACTTTATGTCTTTTATTTCGTTGGGATTTATTGATGGATCACTTTTTTGAGTTGAGTAACATTTGTTTTTTTGTCAATATTGATTATCTCAAAAGTTAAACTTGTGAAAAACAGATGGAATGAATCAGCGGGGGAGTGAAAGAGGATAAAGAATAGGGGTTATTTTTGAAGCAAAAAGAGGTGAAAGAAAAGAGATCAAACAAATGTAAGAAATGAATTGCTAAACAATAAAAAAAAGTTTTGATTGAGATTGACGCAAATCTGCTAGCACCCGCAGCAAGAGCAGCAGAAGGAACAAATGACTTATGCAAGTAATTTCATTTTTGTGGTAGAAAAACAACAAAAATAAAGTAATAAAAAAGCATTTGTTCTTTGATGATAAGAAACCAAAAATTGTAAAAAGGTGGAAAAAAGATGTGTGATTGAAAAAAAGTGAAAGCAAATGGCAATCATTAAACACGATAGCACCGAAATTTCTGTTTTTACGAGGCAGTATCGTACAGCTTTAAAAAAAGGTTATATTGCAGCAATAAGTAACAAAATGGTGAACCCCTTTGTTTCCATTTTACTCCATTTTCTTTAATTAAACGATTTCTAGAAGATCAAATTACATGAAACTTTTAGAGAATAGTACATATAGACATGGGGGAACAAATCTATATCACTTTTGGGCCCCTATATACTCCTTCAACTTATTCCAAACTACACCCAAGTCCCGAAAATGGTAAAAGAATGAAAAAAAATTCATGAAAAATCGTGGAAAATCGTGGGAAGTCGTAGAAAACCGTAGAAAATCGTGGAAAATTGTGAAAAGTCGTGAAAAATCGTAGAAAAGTTAGCACGCTTTTCCACGATTTTCTACAAATTTTTTTTACTTTTTGTCATTTTTTGGGGTTTGGAGTATTAGGGGGTTAAATTCATCCATATGTACACTTTCTAAAAGTTCCAAGTATCTTGGTCTTCTAAAAATTGTTTAATTACAATGGGAAAAAATATGGGAAAAAAGGATGATGATCATTTTGCAGCTTTTCCATCTGGAGTACTGTACAAATCTGAATCAAATTGTTTATAAAAGTTTTTAATTTAATTCTAATAATTATATATAATGATGATAATTTACATAATAGTATTATTAAACAAATTTAATTCGAAGGACAAAACAACATTTTCAATTCATTATTAGCGCATCCAGTATTGCAACATTTCTTTTCGAGCAATTGCAACTTGATCAAAACATCTTGTGAAAGCGGAATGAATTTATTCTTGCAAATTGCTAATCTACGATTAATAAATTTGATGTCACATAATTTCTAAAAAACCTTCGTTCATTTTTAGATGACTTTATAAAAATTGAACAAACAATTGTATCATAAACGTTATTTGTTGGTGACAGGGATACTGTAGTTGCTGTTGTAGTTTCTTCGACATTTGGAATTTCACAAACGAATGGTTTTCTTTCACCACAATCACTGCTTAACCATAATCCTGTTGATAAATCCATGCTAATACAATGTCGAGGTTTTGTGTCATTGATGGAAGCATCATTTTTCCAGTTTGTCCAAGAAAAAGAACTGTTATCTACCCATATCCATTGACTTGGATAAACCGTTCCACCAATCCAGATATCAGCAGAGCTGCCATTAAAAGCTGTACCAGCACTGTCTGTAAAATTATTTATCTAAACGTGATACTGTAAATGCCAAACTTCAATCTTACATTGAATAAAGAAATTTTCAGATAAATCATTGATGAAAGTGAGATTACTTCTTGTCGACCAACAAGTCATTACAGATAAATCAAAATTTCGAAAAGAGTCAATAAATTGGTAACATTTTGAGCCAAATGGTTTAGCTCCTTCTGGACATCCAGCAGAAATATAAGAAATTACACTAGCAAAAAATACTAAAGATTTAATCATTTTTTAAAAAAAAATTTGTTATAAAATAATGTGCTTTTTTATTTTAGCTTTTTATTTGAACAACCGTTTTCCAATTGATTCATCGATGAAAAGAACATTTGATTATTCATCGAAATTTGTTTTTGTTTCTTGTGTCAGCTGTTAGGAAAAAGTAGCTGTTAATAATGTTAATAATTATTTATTTTGTGTTCTACCACACAATTTTTTTTGAAATGTCATTTTATTTAAAGCTACTTTAATCAATTTAATGTGAAGCACAAAAAAGTTTTTTCAAATAATCATCTGAGCATCGAGTATTGCAACATTTCTTTTCGAGCAATTGTATCTCCGGCCAATTAGCTTCTGATGGTGGAATCAAATTATTATGGCAAAGATCTATAAGGCGAGCAACAATTTTTGTGGCACAAGTGTGCTAAAAATTCGCATTCATTTTTTTAGTTTTTTTGAAAAGTTCAACTAACAGCTGTATCAGAATTATTTTTCATCGCCTTTGTAAGAGTTGATGCAGTAGTTGTAGGTGTAGGTGTTGAAGTGGATGCATTATAAGTATTAGAGACTTCACAAACATATGGCTTTCTTTCACTGCAATCACTGCTAAACCATAATCCTGTTGACAAGTCCATGCTAATACAACGACTAAATTTTGTGTCATTGACGGAGCTCTGACTTTCCCAATTTGTCCAAGAAAAATCACTTATATCTGCCCATCCCCATTCACCGCGATGGAAGATGTCATAATTTCTTCCTCCAATCCAAATATCAGCAAAAGTGCCATTAAAAGTGGTACTAGCTGTGTCTGTAAATGTATTAAAGCTTTCAAGTCCTTTAGTTAATGATCATAGAATCTTACATTGAATAAAAGTATTTTCAGATAAATCATGAATGGAAGTGAGATTACCCTTTAAATAGCCATAAAGCTGTCCGCATCCTACGTAAGCCTCACTGTAACGGACATTCCCATCAGTATTAATAAATTGATAACATTTTGAACCAAAGGGTTTAGCTCCTTCTGGACATCCAGCAGAAATATAAGCAACAGCACAAACAATAAAAACTATAGCTTTAAACATTTTTAAAGAAAAATGTTTATAAAATGATGTGTTTCTTTCTATTTTAGCTTTATATTTAAACAATATTTTAAGGCGATTCATCGATGGAAGAAAAAACATTTGAATATTCATCGAAACTTATTCGTTTTTTTTGTGTGATGTTAATAACAATTTATTTGTATACGGTGTTCAATCAAAGTTTTTCGCAACGTGTTAAACTTTATTAAAAGATAATAAGTTTCATAATTCTTTTAAAAATTTCAACCAGAAGGACAAAAAGCTTTTTTCAAAGCAGCATTGGAGCATCCGGGGTAGCAACATTTACCTTTGATCAATTTTAGCGCGGACTTATTTTTTACCTTGGAAAGTGGAGTTATTTTTACTCCGCAAACAGCTAATAGACGAGCAAAAAGATCCATCCCACAAGAAATCTAAAAATTTTCTTTTGTTTTTTTGATTACTCATTAAAAAACAACTTTTTCTTTATTATTTTTCCTAAAAGCGACTTTCATTGCCTTTCTAACAGTTGCTGCAGTTGTTGTAGGTGTTGCAGGTGTTGATGTTGAAGTTGTTGTTGCATCATCAGTGTTAGAGACTTCACAAACAAATGGCTTTGATTGTCTGCAGTTATCATTGTTAATCCATAATCCCGTTGATAAATCCATGCTAGTACAATGCCGAACTTTAGTGTCATTAATGGAGCCGTCTGTTTCCCAATTTCTCCAAGAAAATTCACTTCTATCAACCCATTTCCATCTATCATCATAATGTACTCCTCCAATCCAAATATCACCAGAGCTTACATTAAATAATTTTTTAGCAGTTGCTGTAAAATATATATGCATCAATCTTTACTGTGATTACCGAAGAGTTATAATCTTACATTGAATAAAAGCATTTTCAGTTAAATCATGAATGGAAGTAAGATTACCATTTAAAAAATCGAAAAGCTTCCAACAATATACAATAGCTTCGCTATGACTCTCATTCTCAGTAGAATTAAAAAATTGATAACATTTTGAACCAAAGGCTTGAGCTCCTTCTGGACATCCAGCAGAAATATAAGCAATTGTGCAAGCAAGAAAAATTAGAGTTTTAAACATTTTTACAGAAAACTATTAAAAAAAATGATGTGCTTTTTTTCTATTTTTGCTTAACTTTTAAACTGTTTTGCTTTAAGGCAATCTATCATCAACATACATTTGATTATTCATATAAATTTTCTTGCTTCTGTTTTTCATTTTGTGTTGCTACATCATGCTGTAAATTAAGAAAAAAAAATATGACGTAGTATTATTTTTGCTCAGGCTTCACCACAATTAAAAAATAATATATAATAATTAGATTGTTGAAAGAACATTAAACTATTAAAAACTATGTCAAAAAATGTGTAATTTAAAAGCTTTTTAAATTACTTTTTCTGTATCCTATAATGCTGATATTTGCCGATCGTTGGATTACTTTTTTTTTTAACAAGTCAAACGTTCAAGCAAAAAAAAGCTTCCTTTTCTTCTTTGATTTGATCGATAGATAACAAAAAAGCACCATGCTACTCTTTTATCTCTTGTTTATTTAAACAAAGCTTTTAAATTTTTATATTCTACTTTTAAAAAAAAGCTGTGTAAAAAGTAGCATAAAAAATGTTTGCAAAGATTTAAACAATTTATGGTTTTTGAAACGAAAACAAGCTTACCATTTTCTTCCTCTCTTCCTCTCTCTTCTCACTCTCGCTCGCGCGCGAGCGAGAGAAAAAAGAAAGATACCTTTTTTTTATGTTTATCGACTTTTCTCTTTCTCAATTTTCGACATTTTTATCGCGTTTTTTAATTTTTTTTTTAATTAATAATTTTTTTAACCTTATATAGTTTGCACTACAGTGATCAGCTAGCTATAACTCTGAGCTGCTGCATGAAACTTTCTGTACTTGATGTCGTTGAAGTTAAGTGCTTTACATGTTGCACATGAAGGACTTCCTTTGTACGTATCTGTTTTGGAGTTCTGGAATGTACCTTATATTTTTTACTGATCACTATCGAATCATCAGTATTGTACAGCTTTTATATATCTCCTATTGTTTTTGAGCCTTGTTGTACTTTGCGTTGTTATGTATTGCTGATTATTATATTCGTGTTTTCCTTTTTTTACCTTCTCCTACTGTTGGTTAACTTTATCCTTCAATAATGACCTAAAAGTGTTGAGTGGTGCATTTAACTTCCTAGAGTTGTTGTCGAAAAAGAAATTTCTTTGTGATTTCCCTGTAAAAGAAAAATGGCTTTCTCTGAAGGTGCTCGCTACTTCCCTAAGCCTTTACTGGTCGCTGTTGTGCAAAGACAATCACTCGTGTTTTAAAATCTTTCTACATCCCTTATCGTGTTTGTTATTTGTTGTACTTTGCCTTCTTGCTGCTTATTAATATATAACATTTTTTAGTGATATCTTATTTGACTTCGTCAAAAATATCCAGCTCTCTTATCGATTAAATATTAATTATTGTTAATTATGAGTTCTCGAACTCGACCTCCTCCTCGAGGTAATAGAGGTAGAGGCAGAGGTGATTTTAACAGTAGCAGAGGAAACCCAAGCAATCGGGGCACAAGTAATCAACGTGGACGTGGTGGTCATGGTGAACATGGTCCAAGCAGTTGGCGTGATATTGGTGCAGCAAGTTCACATGGTGGTTCAAGTAGCCGTGGTGGCATAAATGAACGTGGTCGAGGTGGTGCAGATCGTGGAGGAAGAGCCCGTGGTAGTGATCGTGGAACACGTGGTGGTGATCGTGGAACACGTGGTGGTGATCGTGGAACACGAGGTCGTGGTGGACGTGATCCAACAAATGATGGTGTTGGTTACACAAAGATTGAAGAAATTTGTAAAAAGTTGGATGAACATCGAATAATATCTGGTGAAGCGGATTTAGTTACAGCTGTTCAAAAGGATGTAAGCTTTTTACTATTACTTCTCTCTTTAAAAATCACTCTTTAAGGCTTCATCTTTCTATAATCGATTCGATGAACTTTGGCCGGAACTTCAAAAGCAATCTAACTTTCTTCGTGTCCTTGTTGCTGCAGCATCTACCAAACAATCTGATCTTTTGAATATTAATTATGAATTTGTTGGAAAAATTCTTTCCAGCACCATTATCAATAAGATTGTTGATGAACGAATTGCTCCAATAGCTTATGACGATGATAAACATACAGCTGAATATGCTCGATTATGTCATCATATGGTTAAACTTCTTCTTTTGGGCTTTGAACTTCTTCCGACAAAGATGAATGCACATCTTTCACGAGTTCAAAATGTTGTTACAACAATTAAAGGAATCAATACAAGGGATTTTAAATCTGATGAACTCACAAGAGATGTTGGAATGCTTGAAGTTGCTTTGAAAGTATGTTTTTCTTTTATTTGTTTGTCCATGTTTACCCTTTGTTGTTTTATAGGATCGTCATAAACTTAAATCTGCACAACATCAACCAAAAGCAGCACCTAAACAACAACAAGGAGATCAAGTTTTTCAAGGCTCCACTGGTGCACCACCTTCAAATTTTCGTAGCCTTTCTATTGTTCCAACTGCAGAAGATATTAATCCTGAATATATTCCATATCTTCGACCTAACAAAGATAAAGGCAATTATGATGATGATGAGCATTATCTTGATGTACAATTTCGCCTTCTCCGTGAAGATCTACATCGTCCTTTAAGAGATGGAATTAGCTCATACAAGCATGCACGAGGTGGAAAACGTGCTGATTTATTTGTTTATAAAGATCTCTATCTTAGTCCACCTATCCGTGATAAGAAAACTGGTGAAATGATTACATACACTTGGATTAAGGTACTGTAGTTTGCGTATTATAACATGTACTATAGTTTTTTCTTTTTTAGATTCCTCATCGCATGCGAATGGATAAACGTCTTATCTTTGGTAGTTTAGTATGCCTTTCACCAGATGATTTTGAAAATGAATTTATATTTGGTACTGTATTCATTAGAGAAGATATTAAAAAAGGAAAAATTGGCTTTAAATTTGATGAAATTTCAAAAGTTAAAACTGATACTCCTTATAAAATGGCTGAATCACCTGTCTTCTTTGAAGCTTATCGACATGTTATGAATGCTTTGAAGGTATGTTATTGCTTTTACGTAAAGCAAAGATTGTCATGGGAATTTGATTTCCCGCAGTTGCTTAACTTCTTACCAATGATTTTTTAATGTAATATGAACACTTTTTACTTTCTGTCATAAAAGCTCGTTTATGGAAATACCGTAATCCTTCAAAGATTCATTTACAATCTTTTTATAAAATGCTAGATATTTTGTTAAAAATTTTGCACACAAAAGCTTTTTTTATTAATCCAAAAGAAACGTCAAGCGTTTTCGACGTCAAAAAATACTCTAACCCAGAGTTGTAAAACACGGGAATCACAGGGACATCTTCCACAAGTTTTTATTTTGCACTAATTAAAGAATCTTACAAACACCATCCTTTTTTAGGAAATGGAAGTACCAATTCCATTCTCAAATTATTTTGTTCGTGTACAAACTAATACTGCAACTCCAAGATACTGGGATGAAAATGTTATGGATTTTAAATCAATTATGAAACCGAATGTTGAAAAAACAGTATATTCTGTTGAAGAAATCCGTCGTCAACTTAATCTCGATGATTTTTCTATGGATCGCAGTCAATTTGAAGCTCTAAAATATGCTTTAACTTCATCTCTTGCTATTATTCAAGGTCCACCTGGTACTGGAAAAACATATATTGGATTAGAAATTGCAAAATTATTATTGAAGAATTGGCGAGTATGGAATCCTAATTTTATGAATGATAATGCAAGACTTCCTAATGGTGTAATTATGCGTCAGGCTCTTCGTGATCTTCAACTTTATAGTGATGACAGTGATGATGAAGGACCACTTCAATTGGTTGAAGACGAGGAAACTTTTGTATATCATGACAATTGTGCTCCAATACTTGTTATTTGTTATACCAATCATGCATTGGATCAATTCTTGGAAGGTATTAGCAAATTTCATCCTGATGGTATTATTCGTGTTGGTGGTCAATCAAGAAATGAAGCAATGACTAAGTTTGTGTTAACTTATTTATTGTAAATACTTTATAAAGCTGTTAATTTAATTTAGATACAATCTTTGCAATGTTCGATATGAACAAAGAACTGATCTACATCGAAGATGTCAAGGTATCAGAGGCGATCTCAAAGATACTCAAATTAGCATTCGACGTGCTACTAATCGAATTAAAGAGCTTGAAACAAGATTAGTTGCTCCTTCGGTATTAAAATCATATGTTTTTAATACCAAAAGACCATATTATGATTCCACAAGATTCTTTGGGTTTGTTTTTGATTGCTTATTATTTTGTAATTATTTATTTTTAGTAGCTATGATGACTTTTCAAAATCATCAACAATGTTTAAATGGTTAACTCAAACTGATGTAAAAAGTTTTGTTGATCCATATGCAATTTATACCGTACAACAATTGATGGAATGGAAGGTTCCAGAAATGAAAGCTAAAAATGCTGTTGCATATGCTTACATGAAAGAAGATTACTTTGATGCAACAGAATTATTTCAAAAACTTCGAACAAAAAAGCAATATAAAGCTCTTCCATCTCATGCTTTAAAACCGGATACACCAAAATGGCCAAGAATTGCTGATATTAAAATTGTTATGGGAATGGGTACGCACTTACCGTAATCAATCAGGTTCATTAATCAAAATTTTTTAGGTTATAATCTTCCTGTAGCTGCTGAAATGCTTTTTGATAATACGCTAGAAAATATTCGTCGTGAACATCAACCAAATCAACGAGGCCCACGACATCGACCACAACAACGTCATCTTTTTGATGCTGAAATTGCCAATGAAGCTCGTGAAGAATTGAATGGAGAAGTTGATATCGATGATTTTGAAGAAAGAAATCGAATTATCGTTGATGATGATAAGCTTTTGGCAGATATTTTTAAAATTGAAGAGAAGAAAAACGCTAATGGCAAAAAGACATCCCAGGTTTGATTGCTAAGCTCTTTGAAACAAACTAAAACATTAATTTTTTTAGTGTTGGTATAATGCTCAAATTCTTGAACAATTTGCGTCTGCAATTATTAAAGCACAACCAATGTCTGAAGAAGAAGCAAATGCGATTGAAGATGTTTGGAAGCTTCCATTACAAAAGCGTTGGCAACTATATCAATATTGGATTGATAAAGTTATGGATGAAACTAAAGATGAAATTGATGATCTTGAAGAAGCTCATCATGCTGGTGTTCGACAATATAATGAAGTTCGAGCACTTGCAGATGTACAAATTTTGAAGCGTGCTCAAGTTGTTGGAATGACTACAACTGGTGCTGCAAAACTTCAAGGTTTATTTAAATTAATTTTAGTTATCTAATTAATGGAATCCTTTTATAGGTGCACTTCGTGCTCTTCGACCTCGAATTGTTATTATTGAAGAAGCTGCAGAAGTTTTAGAAGCACATCTGTTGTCATCTCTTACAAGATATTGCCAGCATCTTATTCTTATTGGTGATCATCAACAACTTCGTCCAAATCCTGCTGTATATGATTTAGCTATTAAATATAACCTCGAAGTTTCATTATTTGAACGTCTCATCAATAATAAATATCCGTATCGAATGCTTGAAAATCAACATCGTATGTGTACTGTAAGTTTTGGTAGAACTTGTATGTTATTGCAATCACGTCTATTTTTATAGGATATCTCTCGAGTTTTGATGCCACATTTTTACAAAACCCTTCGTGATGATCCATCTGTTTTTGAAAAAGAACCTGTTAAAGGTGTTACAAAGAATCTTATGTTCATTAATCATTCATATCCAGAAGAATTCGCAAATGATATTAAATCACATAAAAATGTTTATGAAGCTAAATATTGCCTTGCATTAGCAAATTACTTTATTCAACAAGGATACCAAGTTCATCAGGTATGACTTTTGCTATAAATTGAAGCTTTGTTACCGTAAGACTTTTTAAGATTACAATCCTTTGTGCATACATGGAACAACTCTTTGAACTAAGAAAAGATGCAACAGCAATGTTTGGTCAAGGTCATGGCTGCATTATTCAATGTGTTGATAATTATCAAGGTGAAGAAAATGATATTATCATTTTATCACTTGTTCGAAGCAATAACCCTGAAAAGAAAATTGGATTTTTGAAGGTTTGACTTTTTGGTTGATTGCTTTGTTACATATTAAAATTTTCAGACTTCAAACAGAGTTTGTGTTGCTCTTTCACGTGCAAAATTGGGTCTCTATGTTTTATGCAATATGGATTTTTTGGCACAAAATTGTGATTTATGGAAGGATATTAAAAAGAGTGCTGAAAAAGCTGGAGCTGTTTCTGAAGTATTTACAGTTAAATGTGAACTTCATCAAAATGAACAGGTTTATTTCTGTATATATCTGGCCTATAACTACAGTAATACTTTTAGGAAATCACAACTTTTGAAGATTTTGAAGCTTTATGTCCTGAAGGTGGATGCAGTACTCCATGTAATACTCGATTGGAATGCGGTAATTATTGCTTTTGGATCTTGACCAACTATATTTACTCTTCTTTTTTCTAGGACATGTTTGCGCTAAACCATGTCATCCAGATGATCTTGATCATAAAAAATATTTGTGTTTAAAGAAATGCCATCGGAAATGTGATACTGTATACCAACATCCATGTAATAAAGAATGTTTTGAAGTAAGGGATTACTGTAGTTTTAAACACGTAATAATCTTTTCTTTTAGGATTGTGGTAATTGTATGCATCTTGTACCAAAGAAACTTCCATGTAATCATGTTAAAAATGCTTATTGCTTTTTGAAGCCGGAAACTATTACTTGTGATGAACCTTGTAGAAAATTATTACCATGTAGTCATGCTTGTACCAAAAGATGTAATCAAAAATGTACAACCACCTGCAATAAGAAAGTGCAACGTCGATTACCTGGTTGTGAACATATTGTTGAAGTTAAATGCTGTGAAAATATTAACACTTTAAAATGTGATGCAATTGTTGCAAAAGAATGGCCATTTTGTAAGCATATCGTTAAAACTAAATGTTCAACGGATGTTCTTAGTGCACCATGCCCTAAGCCATGTAATACGCCACTACCAGATTGCAATCATCTTTGTAAAGGTTCTTGTGGTGAATGTCGTTTTGGTATGGTTTTTTATTGCTTATATATGTGCATTTATTAAATGTCAATCTTTTAGGTCGCCTTCATAAACCTTGTGCTGAAGAATGCAAAAAGATTTTATTATGTGGACATGAATGTGAATCAAATTGTTCAAAAGTTTGTCCACCATGTTCTAAATCTTGTGAAACAGCATGTGGTCATAGTCAATGTGGAAAACTTCCAATTCCTGGTGAAGCACCAAAAAGTGTAAGAAAGTTAATGGATCAAAAGAAGAAGGATAAAGTTGGAAGAAAATGTGGTGAACCATGCCCACCTTGTATGGAAGATTGCTTGAACAATTGTGAACATCGAAGATGTAAAAATAAATGTGGTGAAGCTTGTTCTGTCAAACCGTGCAATGAACCCTGCCAAAAGACTTTACCTTGTGATCCACATTTCAAGAAGAGCAAAAAGAAAGGAAAAAAGAACAGAAATAAAGGTGAAATGGAACCTGATGATGGTAAGGTTTTTCATAAACTCTGTCTTCGTTAACTTTATTTACGCATCTTTTTAGAAGATATCGCTGTTGATGAAAGTGAACTACATCGATGCATTGGTGTTTGTGGCTCAGAATGTCCTAAAATTTGCAGAATTTGTGATCCTGAAAAGTTTGCTGAAATAAAAGAAGTTTTTCTTGGTAATGAAGAAGATGAAGATGCTCGATTTGTTCAGCTCAAAGATTGTGGTCATATTTTGGAAGTTACCGTAAGCTTTCTTATGCTTATTGATGTTTGTAAATTCGTATTTTTGCAGGGACTTGATCATTGGATTGAATCATTACTCGCAAAATCTGATACCTCTGCAGCTGTGGTTCAAATCAGTTGTCCAAAGTGTAAAACTCCAATTAGAAAGTCAAGCCGTTACATGAGTATATTAAATGAAAGAGCTATGGATACTGAAAGTGTAAGCTTTTATTTAATACTGTTGAACTTGTTTATGTATTAAAATGCTCGATTTAGATCAAACAAATTACTCGTGGCTTATCACAAAAAGAAAAGGAAAAAGAACAAAACAAGTTTCAAAAAGAAGCTGATACTGTTTTTAAACCTATTCTTGAAGCGTACGTTTTTTTTACTAATTTTGATTGATTAATATAATTGTTTATACTATTGTAGATCACAAGGAATTCGTGAATCTGATGCTATCGCTGCCTTGAATAAAAAATTAACAAAAGCAAATCCAAATTCTTTGACCAAAAATTGGTTTACAATTTCAAGAAATATTTTGAAGTAAGTTATTACTTTTGGTTGTTCTACTGTATACTGAAACCTTCTTTGTTTTAGAATTGTTCAAACGATATCAAAATATGAAAATCGCGCTGCTGATACTGTTCAACGATTAGATGGTTCTGTTAGACCTAAGCCATTGGAAAGCAGCTACAATGTTGATAACATGAAAAATTTGCCTTTACTTCAAGCAACAATGAAGGAACTTCAAATTTTCAATTTTTGGCGGCATCTCAAAAATGAATATGAATTTCTTTTGAATCAACTTGATCCTGAAATGTCTGAAACAATGCTGCAACAGATAACCCGTGAAACTCAACGCTTTGGCTTTTTGGTTGATGTAAGTCGATTACTGTAGTTTACTTTTGGAATAAATGTAATATTATCATTTTTAGCTCATTTCATACCTTTCAAAGGTAGCAAAAAATTCAACAGATTTGAAATATGCTGAAATTCAAATGGTTATCCAAATTTTTTCTGATTTGAATGGAAACAAAGAATTTGATGGAAACTTTGAAAGTAGGTTCTTCTTTTATTACATATATATTTTTTAAATGCCTTTACTTTAGAATTAATGGCTCAACAATTACGAAAACTTTTTGAATCTCATCCAGTGGTTGGCTTCGATATTTCGCCAAAAGAAAGACTTGATATTATTAGAGCTTTGGGTGCACATGTTTCACACTGGTACAAATGCCCTAATGGTTAGTTTGTTTTTATATATTTTTGGCATATTTTAATTTATTACTTTTGCAGGACATTATTATGGTATTGGTGATTGTGGTGGAGCAGTTATGACTGCAAAATGCCCAGAATGTAATGCTCAAATTGGTGGTGAGCAACATAGAATCTTGGGAACAAATCAAGATGCGCAAACGGAAATGCTTGAAGGAGCTGGTTTAGAAATTCAACCTTATGTTAATCCATTTGAAGTTCGATTTGTTTAACTTTGTTTTGTAAAAATGTTTTTCCTGTTTTTTGTAATGCTGAATTGTATGCTTTGTAGATAAATTTTCTTGATATTTATTTGTTTCTGGAATTTGGGGGATTTCAAAAATAGTTACATTACTGAAAATGAGGAAACTGGTATACTGTACTTTTAGTGTTGAAAAGAAAAAGAAATTTCTTTGAGTGAACCTTTATGTCCGCTTTTTCTCTAAAACAAAATTGGTATTATATGATAAAGGGTTACGGTAGCTTTCGTGTATTCAAACTTGCTCCTCATTGAAACGTGAAAAAAAATCTTAAAAGTTTTTGAGTGAATACGGTATTTCGCTAAAAAAATTTTAGTAAATAAATTTTATATTTTTAAAAATTTGATTGACTCTTTTCTATTTTGCTAATATCAATAAAAGGTGCTAAGCAAAAAAAGTTAACGAAAATGTTTGTAGTTATTTCTAGTTTTTTCAATTTCGTTTGAAAGCATTTACTTTGTTTTAAATTTTTCAAAATTTTTAAAGAATAGATATCGCTTCTAAAAAGGTAAGCTTTTTTTAGAGATGTGCACTATTTTTTCAAAGTTGCGCAAAAAACATAATTTTGGTACCATTCGATGCAGAATTTTTTTCTTAGTAAGAATTGATAAAAAAAGTGATAATTACACTTCTGGAAAAAAAGATAAATGATAAACAAAAAATAAAAATACCGTAATTTTTTCAGTCGAATTTCGAGCCGTTCCGGGCACCACTTGGAAATTGGGCCTATCAGATGCAGAATTTTTTTCTGAGTCTAATAGAATAAATTAAAAATGCGCGAAAGTGCGCGGTCATTGTGTTTTTAAAGAAAAACGTAAAAGCGCAAAATGCCTTTGCACATCTCTAGCTTTATTTTCAATATAACTTAATTTTCACATCTGTTTATTAGAAAATTAAATTTCTTTTTGCAGTTCAATGGATAGTTCAAGAAAATCGTTTAAAAAAAGTTATATATCCAATGGGAAGATATTTAAAAAGTCAGAATTTTGTTGCTTCAACAATTCTTGGACTCCAGTTCTATATTTCAATATTTCCAAATGAATCTGAAGTTGAACTTCAAGAATGAGCAGGTGTATGTTTGTGAAAACTCAGCTTTAATTCGCGCAAAACGACTTTTTGGTTACGTTAATATAACGACGAACATGAACGCTCGAAATTCGTTTTTGATTACCGTAGTAATGAATTCTAACTTTCTTTTCTCTTTTGATTACTGGATTGTTTGATGCAAATATATACGTATCTGTCAAGAGCGATCTAAAAAGATATTAAATTCCAAAAATGTCTGGAACTACCGTATGCAAGCTAACAATAAAACTTTTTACAAAACAAGTCTAATTTACAGAAATTATTTTTAGCTTAAACGCCTTTGGGCTTAACAGTAGCTGAGAACCATAAAGCCATAGAAATCTCATAAACAACAAGCTAGCAAAGCCAAAACCGGAGGAACACAATCAATGACGGTACTTCAGTTATAAGCAGCAAAGCATGGGTAAGAAGATAATCAAACAAGAGAACGCCTTCCCGTGTATTAGCTAATAAAAGATAATCATGATCATTATATCCAATACTTTTGATCTTATAAACTAAAATTTCACATAAATAAAAAAAACATACAATACATAAATTTCATTATTATCACAGTTACAATTATAATATTAGAAAATTCCAAGACCATTACCTTGATCACCTTCTTTAATAAAATGTCGAAGACAGACGAGTGTTGTTTTAAAAGTTAGACGTTGTTCAGGTTCTCCAAGACATTCCTTCATTAAATCACCAATCATTTGAGGCATTGTTGGTGGTAAATGAAGCCGATATCTTTTTACAACTTTATCATAAACTTTTTCAGACTTCCAGTCTGCATATGGAATTGAATATGTTACTGTAAAAGCTTCATAACACCAGATACATAGACATCTGTTGATTTATTGACAATTGCAGTTTCATATAATTCAGGAGCTAACCCTCGAAGATTCATTGGTTTATTTGGATCCACGTTCGACGACATACCATAATCAGCAGCTTTAATAACTTTTGCAATTGATAAATTTCGGCATGCAATATCACGATGTGTACAACATTTAGTATGAAGATATTAATGGCCAGATGCAGCATCAATAAGAATATTTACACAAGCTTTTACAAATAATTTTGAGCCATTCTTTTCAAGATATCGATCCAAGGCACCATCACCAACAAGTTCCATAACAAGATAATATGGAGTAAAATCATTAGCAACGCCATACATTTTAACAATATCTGGATGATCATATAACATCATAACACGAGCTTCTCTCAATATAGAATTAGAGGCTTCAACACTCATTTCAGTTAAAACTTTTATAGCACCAGTTGTATTCTTTCTTTCTACAGTTAAAATTCCTTTCCAAGTTGAATCATTCGATGCCGAAGTTCCCAAAATTTTCGACGAATTGGGCAATCCAGAATAGCAGTTGTATTTGTAATTGGACGTTTACGAACTTAATGAAAATCAATAATATCTTTAATGCATTCAAAAAAATTTCCTTGAAAATCCTATCCACTACCATTAATTTCTGCAACAGCTGCATTCAAGACAGAAGTACCACATCAAACACTCAAAATAATATTTTGTTGTCCACCTTGTTCAATAGCGCAAAGTTAAAATTCTCCGTCATTTTTTAAAACTGCTGCAGTATCTTCATTTGGAAGTAAGCCAATCAAGATTAAAATGATCACCCTGTGGAATTGGTGGTATATCAGAGGCATCTTCCTCCTCTTTATCTTTCTTCTTTTGATGGCATCTTTTTTTGTTGTGGTTATTAATAAAGGTTCTGAGAAAACAAGAAGATGATATCTATCAGCTACCGTATTGTTTTATTGTAAGGCAGTATCGGTTGGATTACGGTAATTGAAACAATAAATTTTTTGATCACCTTATGAATAAGAAAAGTGTTTAAGCTTGACAGTATTGTTTCAGTAATAGTAAGAATACAATGATCATCGCATTCCTCAGGTCAAACATGCACAAATAAATAGGTATTGGTATCGATTTTTTAAACGCTTCTATCTCCCCAAAGATCCCCTTCCAACAGATTTGGTAAAAACAATAAATTTATTCAAACAGAACAAGTATAACAAAGTTATACTATAAAACAAACAACAAAGAAAACATTAAATTAACAAACAACAAGAAAAAACAGTTTATTGAGTATTATTGAGTTTGAAAGTTTCAGCAGTTCTCTTGTGGAGGAGAACAGAATGGATATGTGGAAGAACGCCACCTTGAGAGATTGTAACGCCTGAAAAACGAAAGGAATAAGTGAATGGAAAAGTATATACACGTGCAAACATACCATGAAGAAGCTTATTCAATTCTTCATCATTTCGAACAGCAAGTTGAAGATGACGAGGATTAATACGAGTTTTCTTGTTATCACGTGCAGCATTACCAGCCAATTCAAGAACTTCAGCAGTGAGGTATTCCAAGACAGCTGCAAGATAGACAGGAGCTCCACCTCCAACACGTTCAGCATAATGTCCTTTGCGAAGAAGACGATGAATACGACCAACTGGGAATTGAAGACCAGCTTTGGATGAACGAGATTTTGCTTTTCCACCAGTTTTGGCTTTGCCACTTTTACCAGATCGACCAGACATTGTAGAGCGATAAAAAGCTTGAAGTTTGTAAGTTGAAGAGAGAACTGAAAAAGAAGGAAAAGGTTAGTAATAATTACAAAGTCTTCAACACAAAAAGGTAACGGTAAAACAAAACGCGGAAGAAAAGCGTAAAAGGAAAACGCTCGAAATAGAGAAATGAGCAGATGTACGGTATAATTAGCTGTTGCTAATTTGTAAGTCAAGGAAAAAAACTAAAAAAGTGTGCAATAGATAAAGGATAAAATTGACAAAGATGCAATAGAAAATCGAATGAAGGTTGTTGATATGAAAAGTAGTAATTACAACACTCGTGATCAAAAAAGGATGAAAAGCTCAAAAGAAAAGTGTATATAATAAAGGATAGAAGCAAGAGATAGACTAAATAGATTCATCTGTGAATATATCAAGATAATTAACAAATAAAAAGCAGCAGCAAGAGCAACATAATCGAAAAAAGCGACGCAACAACACAGGAGTTGTTTGTTTCACGCCACTTTTTTTGTGGGAAAAAGCATTGCTATTTTGAGTTGCGTTTTTATAAAGCTGTTATTAGGCAAAGATTGGAGTTTGTAAACTGTGTGTAACAGATAACAGGACAGTTAAAATCGATATAGATGTAATAGGTAATCGAAAGACGGAAAATCTGAAAATTATCAATTACAAATTTCATCAACAAAGATAACAAGCACAAAAGAAATGCGCATAAGATTAAGGATAGAAACACGAGATAGAAATAGATAAATGTATCAAAATAATTAACAATTAAAAAAACGCAGCAGTAAGAGCAACATCATGGAACAACGAAACAAGTTGTTTGATTTGAAAAAAGCGACGCAACAAACCACAACTCTTTTTTTGGCGGGTTCCTTGATTCAGGGGAACGCTTGCCAACAGTTTTAATATTTTCGCGCCACTTTTTTTAATGGCGTTGCTTCTTCTTTTTTTAGGTTGCGTTGCTCTGTATAAAAGCAAAAAAAGGTTCTTTGTTTTTCGTCATTTTTTATCTCTTCTTTGACGCTGCTGCTATTTTTTCTTCGTCCTTTCATTTTTGAAGCTGTTATGGATTTAAATTTTTTCTAATAATTTTCCGTGAATATATTTTTTAATTTTATGCGTTTCCTTGATTTAGTCGTAGCCGTTTTTTTAATTCTTTTTTTATCCTCATCTCCCGCCAGTGTTTACGTTCAGCTGTTAAAATGTTTGTTACTTTTGTTTACACCCTTGCTCGTATATATCTTTTTCCTAATAATTTGCCGTGATTTTGTTATTACGTTTTTCTATTGCTATCTTCTTGATCCACTTTTATAATATCCTTTTCAGCTTTACTCTTTCGTTCTCTCTCTCAAAGCTAACATCAATCATGGCTCCTCGTCGTAAATCTGGTGCAAAGACTGCTGAAAAGAAATCAGCTTCTCAAAAGCTTGCTCGTCCTGCTGGTGAAAAGAAGATTCGAAAGAAGGCAAGAAAGGAATCCTATGGTACTTATATCTTCCGTGTTCTCAAACAAGTTCATCCAGATACTGGTATCTCATCAAAAGCTATGTCCATCATGAATTCCTTCGTCAATGATGTCTTTGAAAGAATTGCTGCAGAAGCTGCTCGTCTCACTCAATACAGCAAACGTTCAACCATTTCATCTCGGGAAATTCAAACTGCCATTCGTCTTATTCTTCCTGGTGAACTTTCCAAGCATGCTGTTTCTGAAGGAACCAAAGCTGTCACCAAGTACACTGCTCAAGTTGGTAAATAAGTTTCTCTCAGTTATACTTTTTTCACTTTGTTATAATTTGAATTGTTTTCTTTTTTGTAACTTTTATTGTTACTTGATGTTATTGTTTTATCAATAAAATTTACTTGTTATTAAAGTTTCTGTTGTTTAGGGGGATGTACAAATGGTTTTGGGATTATCTTTCTTGAGCTATGTTTTGATAGGTTGAATGGATTACGGTATATCTTTGTGAGCTTTGCGGGCTAGATTTGTAGATTGATGTTTTTATATTCGTTAAAAAGTTTAATTTGTTTAAAGTTTTTTGTCCCCTCAAATAGATTACCAAAGGATGTAGCTATCAGCGATAACCACCAATTTTATTGCACGAAGCATACCATATTTTACTTGATATTATTAATTTTTAGAATATGCAATTAAAGAAAGTTATGACAAATAAAATTTTGCTGGAATGAGTATAAAATTTAATATTTCTTGAATAAAGAAATATCAAATATTGTCATACTGTGGCTATCACTTGTTTTGACAAATTACATTTTTAAAATTAAAAAAATCCAAATAATTGTAAGAACCATATTAACAGTTTTGCTGCAAAATTTCAAATTATTTTGAGATACAGTAATCAACAAATCGAGCATGGCCTTACTCTCTTGCTTTGGTTGTCGAATACAAAAATATCAGTTGGAGCTTTATCATTACTTGAAAAATTAAGAAAAACTTCTGTCAACACAAGAAAAAACGATACATTAAAAATAATTTTGATTTGTGGAATGTTTTTCATCTTCCTCGAATAGATTATTGAAGTCTGTAAATGCTGGAATAATATATAACCCAAACATTTTTCATGACTAATAAATTTTTTTAGCTGGAATGATTATAATATTCAACATTGCTGGGATAAAGGAAAATCAAATATGGTAATACTGTAGCTGCGATAAGCTTTCATTTGGAATGACAAACTTTAACTTTTAAAACTATAAAAATCCACGAAATTGCTGCAATATAATAAAAACTATTTTTTTTAAAAAAATTTCGAACTGTTTTTGAGGTACAGTAGTTTACTCTCTTGCTCTGGTTCATTAATTAACGTCACAGTTCTTCTTTCTGACAAAAATATTTCCGTGAATAATTATGATACGTTGATTTTTGGTTTTTGTCCTTAATTGTTCTATATGACTATAGAATGAAAAGAATTTTTTTATGATTTTGAAGAATCAGACATTTTATTTGTTGCTTTTTTTCATTTTTGCTTTAGATTTTTATTACATTTTTATTTAAAAAATATTTTTTGTAAGAATGCAGCGTTTATGGTTTTTCAGCTTTATGATGGACCGATCAAAGGTTGTGATAAAGATAAAAAAGCTGTTTCAATGAAAATGGTAGAAGAAATTATAACACCGATTTTAAATAATATCACAGAAAACTTTGGATCAGCTCAACCTTTAGATGAAAGTGTAGAACAGATAACTGACGGATCCTTGTACAATGGGACTTTCATTTTTAAAAGAATCTTTTATTAAGTGGATTTAAAACAATTTTCTGTAATATTTTATCACAAAAAAACAAATGCAGTTCACAATAGTTTATGGTGAAAAAGAATTTATTTAATTTCTTACTGTAAATATCTTGATTTTCTCACAATTTTAATCGAAAACATATCATTTAAAGTGTGAATATCACGTTATTTATTTTTTATCAAATATGTAAACGTTAACAATAAAAAATTTTATTACAAAAATATATTCTTGAATAATTGTGACACAAGAATTAATGATTGTTTTTTATCGTTTATTTTTATGGCATTTTTATGTATTTTTCTGAAAATTAAGGGAGGAGCTTCCTTTTTACTGTCTGGAAATGCAGAAGATTTGGGATATAAAAGTGCTATGAAAAGTGCTGTTTTCTATCAGTATCAACGTTTGAAAAAAAGCGCTTGCTTTTTTGAAAGTATGTATCCGTTTTCATCATTCGGGATGTCATCAAAAAATGGACGAAATTTGATTCATTTTGCCATTTTTCGCGCTTCATTTAAAACATTGTGATACTATATAAAACTTGGTGTTTTTAGAAGGGTCAAGTCAATGACAGCAATGATGCTGAAACTATGCTTGTTCGCAGTTTTGGTGGTTATGATAAATGGTTTATCTGAAACATCGCTTAAAAAAGCCAATTCAACTTCCTCCCATGATGGCCATGATGACCATGATGGTGCAGTAAGTTAACTAAAATGCAAAGATAATAATTTATGTTACTGCAATTACTTTATAGAAATCCTATTGGACAACAAAAAAGATAAGAAGTGATATTAAAGCACAAGTAAAAAAAGGTGGAACAAATTCAAAAATTGCATCCAACATTTTTGACAAACTAATGGATAAATACAAGGATTTGTAAGTTTTTTTATTGGTTTCTCTCAGTTTATTGAAAGAAGAATATGAAATCAAGGGGTTTGTGCAAAAACTGAAATTGATAGAATCCGAAATATATCTTTTTTGATTTTAAATTTACTGTCCCAGAAAAACTAAAAAATGTGACAGTAACGCTAAAAACATTTTTATTTAATTTTTAATTAGTCGCATTTCATAGTAACATAAAATGTTTACTGTCAGAAAAGAAAATGTCAGTAATCAAAAAAATTTGTTTTTAATTTTCAAAATTACTGTTGCAAAAAACCTGCTTCAATGAAAAGTGACAGTAACGCTAATAATACAATTTAAAATTTTCGATTATTCTCATTTTGTTGATAAGACATCCATCAATAAAAGTGAAAGTGATAGCAATCTAAACACTTTCAACTTCATTGTTACTGTCGCGAGAAATTCTTAAAAGATCGTAACATCAAATTTTCATTTTTCCCTATCCTCTTCTGCTTCATTTAAATAATTCTTAAACTTTTTAGTGGTTACACATATCATGTTGGAGTCAATGGTGAAGAACATGATTCCAAAAATGCTACATTAATCTTTTGCACCACTGAATGCCAATATCTCAATGACTACAAAAAGAAGAATGTTTACGTTTTACGAAACCTTGGTAAAGGCAAATACAAAGCTTGCAAACTTTTAACATCTCTCCAAAAAGAAAAAGAAGCAACAAAATGGTGTGCCAAACATAAAAAAACACATGGAGA
Organism: Panagrolaimus sp. LJ2400; assembly: GCA_024447215.1. Lineage (NCBI taxonomy): Eukaryota > Metazoa > Nematoda > Chromadorea > Rhabditida > Panagrolaimidae > Panagrolaimus > Panagrolaimus sp. LJ2400. The sequence continues at coordinate 76,036 of JAMRYA010000007.1, read as the reverse complement.
TTTGCGAGATTTAGCTGATGAAATCAAAGCAAAATGTAAAACGTCTGCATTCTCAATTGCCATCAATCGATTTGATTATGAAAGTAACTTTGATAAAAAGGTTAAAGCCTTCTCCGATTATCATTATGACCTTCCTTGTTATGGTCATGTTCATGTTGCGGCTGCTAACAATGTCTTACCGTAATCCATATGTATCCCTTGAAGTAATTCATTGATATATAACAAATAAAGCATTGCAAAAAGTTAATTTTTTGTTGTACAATATAACATACAAGATCATTAATAGATTTATTATTCAAAAAATAATAAGACACATCGTTACAAAGAATTTTTTCTGTAAATTTTTTCATTGTCATGTAAATAATACTTTATACTAAAATATAATTTTCGTCATCCAAAGCATTTGTTTTATTTGTCAGCTAAATCGATAGATGAGAAATTGTAAGATTCAATAACCAAAAATGAAAAGGATAGAAACCAAAATATTTTGTTTTTATTTTATTCTTACTGTCACACACACAAATCGAACGCTCGAAGAAAAAGTGACATTAGCACAAAGATTCCTATTTTTCGAAAAGAAAAAATGACAATGAAAAAATTCTTACTGCTTCTTTTATAGATACTATTCAATTCATACAAAAGCAATACAAAATATTTATAAAATCAACATTGCAAAATCGAATCAACAAAAAAAATATTCACAAGCTTTAATCAACACAATTCTTTTCTTTCAGACGCTTTCATATTCATCATGATTAAATTTTATTGACTGACATTTATGTTGACTTGTTGAAAGTTCAAGAAATTTTTCGCCATTTTCTTTTTCATATAATTTTGCGCTTATACACGTGTCATGTTTTCGCATACAATTATTACATATAAAATAATTATCCCTTTGCAAATAATAGGTATAAATAAACCCATCTTTTTCAGCATCAAATAAAATAAGTTTGGCATTCTTTTTCCCATTTTTATTGCAGAAAAGTTTAAAACGTGATTCGGGAATAATTTGAAGTTGAAAATCTTCTGGAACAAAAACTTTTGGTGTACAGGTGTGATCATTTTGGCCCAGTTTGACATATTCTTCACCATTTCCATTCTTTAAAAGATTTCCAGTAACTTGTTTTTTAAGAATGGTGCATGAAAGACATCGATATCGAAAAGTATTATTGTACTTGGCATAAGAATATTCATAACATAAATCTTTTTCAGGAGATGTAAAAATAACAAGTCTCCATAATTTGGTATCAATACTTTGATTAAATAACATAAAATCACTTGATTTAAAAATATCTTTATTTGGTTCATATTTTATTGGTTCACATGAATGCCCTTTTGAATTTGGTAAAACTACATATTTTTCAGCAGTTTCTTTATCGATACGAATAGATGCGTGAATACGACGACATTTGCAGCAACGAAACGTTTTGGTGCGATCCATGAAAGTAAAAACATAACAAAAATTTCGATCATCGCTTTTGTAGATAATTAATTTCTTATCAGGAATGCCATCTTTGCTTTCCTGAAGTTCAAAATTTGGTTTTCTTACAATCCTGCTTTCATCAATTACTTCTTTCTTCTTTTCTTCGAGTGTTAAACCACTTCTTTCTAGAATCACAGCATCACAGTGATATCAAGCGCTATGAAGAACGAAATGCCAACGGCCGTTCGGGGGCGGAGCCTGATGTCAGAACTCGAGTTCTAGTGGGTATTATGGCAAAATTTTGCAAAATATAATAAAGACGGCATCAAGAAACATATTCCACGTTACAGAATGTGTTTAAATAGTTTTTTAAAGAAGTTGCTAGCTATTGAAAAAATGATGAAATATTGACAGCTTAACTTCGAAAGCTCGCAACTTTGACATAGTTTTATAAAATGTTATAATTTTGCACAAAAGTATAGCTAAGATACAGGAAAATAATATGTGCTTCATCGTTTGTATTTAAGTAGCAATATAAAAAAGTTGCTAGCTAATTACTTAAGCTCCGCCCCCAACGGCCGTCTGCATGTTGCAAAAAAATCACTGTGGCATCAGAGTCTTTGATGGATGAAACTTTGATAGGCTTGCAAATATGTTTGATTGGTTTAACAGTAAAAAATTCATTCCCATTAGAATCTTGATGTAATCTTGGAGTAATACAATTCTTATTTTTACTACATGGACGGCATGTAAAAATGTTAGAAGTGGGAGAGTAATAAAATCGATAGCACAAATTTCTGTCATTTGGATGATAAACTGCAAGATTAATATTCTTTTTTCCTTTTTCTTGATATAGAATGTAATCTTCTGGTTTAATAATATCAACTTCATAATCTTCATACTTCTTAGGTTCGCAGCAATGCTTTTGACCATTTTTCATTTGAACAAAATATTCGCCATTTGAATCTTGACATAAATAAGCATGAACAATTTCATTTCTATTATGTTTTGTGGATTTATTCTTTGAACAATTTTGAGTACATCCAAGACATCGGTAATGATTATTTTGTATTTTGTCTCCATAAAAATGTGAAAAAATATAGCATAGCTTGCGATCATTAGCATTAAAAATAAAAAGCTTTGGAAATTTCTTTGATGTAGTATCTAAGTATTTGATATCGGGAGCATGAAGAATAATTTCATTTTCATTTGGTGGAATATATGCTTTCAATGTACACATATGTTTAGTTTTTGATAATATAACATATTCTTCACCGTCATCATTTACAAGCAGTCTTGCAGAAACATTTTTTTGATTTCTTACACATCCATTACAAAAAAAGTAACTGTGTTGAGTATTATAGTAATACTTGTGGCATAAAATTTTATCGTTGCCATCAAAAATAATTAAAGTTTTTCTTTCAATTCCTTTTTTCATTTCGACTTGAACTTCAAAATTTGGCTTCAACAAAAATTGGTGAGATTCAGAAAACTTCTTAGGATCATATTTACGGTATTCACATACATGATCAGCATTTGATAACCTGATAAATTCTTTTTCAGTGTTTTCATGACAAAGTTGACTTTTTACATGCTTGCCTTGAAAAGCACATCCACGGCATAAATAATAATCTTTTGATGACAAATAATATTCATAACATTGACTTCTATTATTTGCATTAAAAACAATCAAAACTTTTTTTGAGCTTGACGTGAGATTTTCCAAAATTTCATAATCTGGCTTCTTTATTATTTGAATATCGTTGTAATTACCAGAAGAATAACGTTTTGATGAACAAATATGTGGCTTTGTTTCTAATTTAATAGATTCTTCTTCAGTAATGATTGCAGTAATTCGGTGTCCTTTATTTCGACATCCAAGACAGAAAAAACATTGCTTTTTAAAACTCCATTGATATTCATGGCATTGTGTTTTATCCAAAGAAGTAAATACGATTAATCCATGTTCAAATCCAACTTGATATTTAAAATATACTCTTCTACTTGTTGTTTCATCTAAAATAATTGAATATTCAGTTTCAACATGTTTTCTCTTTCTTGAACGTGATCTGAAATCGAACAATGTAAATATTTAACAGTATAAAATATGTTTACTTTTTATGTTTATCGTCATTTGATGATTTATTAGATACCGTATCACGATATTTTCGTTTTCGGCCAGTATTTTGAGGAAACAAAAGGCCATAAATTCCACGTTCTTTAATAACCTTCAAACAGTTTTCTTTTAGATTTTTGCCTAATTTTCCAATCCATTTTACAATAATTTCTATCATTGTTCCATCACAACTTGTCGAAATTTCATCAAACATAGGAATCAAAAATCGCTCAAATAGTAATTCTTGAGCTAATACGTCCTAAAAAAAGTTTTTAATTATCAAGCTCAGTAACTAATTAACAAACTTCATTTTTACAAACATGGATGGAAACTTTATTTGCTTTTTCTTCTGTTGGAAAAATTAAAGCAAAATCTTGAAAATCATGATCACCAAAAACAAATATAATATTCTAAATTTTTTTTGCTTTAAAACAGACGTTCAAGACACGCTTACTTTTAGGTGCAAAAACTTCCATTTGAATAAAGCAGAAATCATTTTATAGTCTAAAAAATTTTAGCAGTAGTGTACTAGCCATATTTTAACAACTTACTTTCATCAACTGGTTCAACAAGCAATAACTTAGAAACTATATTAATTTTTAGCTTACAAATTCCAGCATATTGAAGTTTGTTGTTTTTATCAAATACGATATGCTTAATCCGATTTTTCTAAAACTGTACATTAATTAATGTATTTTTTAATTAGACACAAACCGAAGATCTTGTTATTCGAGCAGCCATTTTCACACAAGTCTAAAAAAATAATCTTTTATTTTTCATTGGTATAAATGTGATGATAGAAATTTTTTTCTTAACAGAGTAAAGAAAAAGGTGGATTAAACGAAATCAATAGCAAGTAAAGGAGATCAACCACCCTCTTTCGCAAAATGGAAACAATATTTTTTTTTCTATTTATACTGTATGCAACTTTTGAAATGTTTATGCATATTCATTTTTCCAGCAGATGATTAGGAGCAGTCTAATCGCAATACGGCGCTGATAAAAGCCATCAAAATTAAAAAAAAATCTTCGCCCAAAAACTGACTGCTTCCACCTTTGAATAATGTTTGTATTTCCTACCCCCTGTAGAAAAAAGATTACTACAAAAAATATTTCAATAAATTTATTTATTATTATTTAGTAACATTTATAAATACAAATATGTTTACAAAACATAAATTAAAGCTAATGCAAAAAGATATATTTCAAAAAGTTTAATAGATGTTCGTGTTCCATGACTTTCTGCTACTAATGCTTGAGGCTTGTGATTTGAATCAAAAGAATCAGAACCATCTGAATAATCAGAATTCTTGTCCTGCTTAGGAGGTTTTTGATATTCACATAGTTCATCAGAATCTCCATTAATATTTTCATAGAATGGTTTAATAAGTTCTGGATTAATTTTGAGCTGAAAAATGAATTTTATAAAAACGATTTTTGAAAAACTAAAAAAAAATAACTCACAAAAATATCAAAATAGTGTTCCGAATATAATCCTGTACTTGCTGAAACAATAATACTTTCATCAGCATAAAAAAATTTGCCAGGATTCTTTTCTAATTTCTTAATCAAATCATTTGAAATAATATTTTTACATGCAATTTTGATATCTTCTATACAGCCAATACCACCTTTAATAAGTCTACCATTTGATGTACACATGAAAGAAATTGATGGATCACAATATTTCGTTTTACTTGATCGTTCTTTTACTTCTTCTTCTAAAAAAGTCTCTTAATAAAACAGAAACACTTTAAAAAGTGAACAAACCTGATTTAAATTGTCGTCCAGATTTACACCATGCTGTTGTTTTAAAACCATTCCTAATCCAACGAGCTTGTTCAGAATCACCCAAAAAACATCCACCTGATCCTGATAATTTGTCTTTCCAACCAAATTCTTTTTCAATTGCAGAATTATTTGTTTTCTAAAGTAGTGATAATTATTATTACATTTGTCAATATGATGGATTTCTGTAATTGCCAAACCCAAAAGATATTAACAATAAAGGTCAAAGATGTACAAGAGCCAAGGGATTTTGGATAGCTCTTGATCCTAAGGAGACACGCCCTAGCTTTAATAAAGACGAAATAAAAATGTTATTTAGAAACATACCATTTGTTCTACAGCTTCTCTAGCACATCCATTTGTATTATTACATGAAAGGTAAATCAATGCCGCATCATGATACTGATAATTTGAACCGCCGTTTTTCATCATGTCCTTAGTTTGATAACCAGTAAATTTGCAATTTTTAACAAAATCTTCAAAACATCCATATCCTTCTTTAACATTATATATAATAGCATCGTGATCGATAACAGAACTTTTAATGCACTTAAAATAAACACATCTTCCATTACATTGTTTTGTAGTTGTATTAAAGAAATCTAAATACAAATAAATTATAAAAGATATATCTCTATTAAATCCTCACCTCCATAATATGCGTGATCATAGCATACTTCACCAGAATCACAATCAAGAACAGCATTTTCATCTTCAGGTTGTGGCTTAACAGTAATCGATTCATTCTTCTCAGTACATGTTTCATCAAAGTTGATATTAATATTATCAAAGAATGGTTTGACAAGCTCTGGATTGAGTTTGAGCTGAAAATGAAAATTTTAATAAAGAAAAACTAGTTGGATTACTGCAGCTCACATAGAAGAAAAGCGACAGTAACAACCTTGTTAAAAATCTTTTTTTGATAGCACAATTAATATAATACTGTTTATTCTTTCTATGCAAAAAAAGCTTACATATGTTTCAAACGGCTTAACATCAAGGATACCGTAACCTTGATCAGATGACATAAATATAACATTTTTATCAGCATAAAAAATATTCTTTTCTTTTCCATCCAGTAAAGCTCGTTGTCCAAATGTGAGAGTACTGTAACAATCTCTTTTAAAAGTATTGAATGTTCCACTTCCACCATAAATTGTTTTTCCATCTACAGTACATATATATGAAACGCATGCACCTACTCCACCAAGTTCAGACGGTAAATGTTTCGGTTTAGTCCAGAGATTTTCTTTTGCTAAAATTGATTAATTAATTGCAGTAATATTAAACGAATAACACAAACTATTTAAAAATTCTTTTCCAGATTTACACCAACTTTTTACATCACATCGAAGTGTAAGATTCATATCACGCCAGAGTGATCGAGGGCATTCACGAGAACCATTAAAAGGAATATCTTGATAACCAAAGCCTTCTTCAATCGAAGCGTTAACAGCAATCTAAAAAAAGAAACTACCATCTTTTTTTACATGCAAAGAAAAAGCTGCTTACTATATTTTCAAACGTTTCTTTAGCACATTCATCTTTGTTATTGCATGAGGTATAAATTAATTTTTCATCATGAGATTTGTAATTTGGACCATTCATTCTAATGTTATCCTTTGTTTGATAACCAGTAAATGTACAAGCCTTCACAAAATCATTAAAGCATCCATAGCCTTCTTTTACATTGAACAATCCGTCAAGTTCTCCAATAACCAAGCATTTGTAATAAACACAAAATTCATTACATTTCTTTGTGGTGGTGGTAAGATTTGCTAAAAAGGTTTTATAAATGTTGGAAGCACAAATTACATAAACATACGAGTAGGAAATCGATAATCATAACAAACTTCACCACATTCACATGCACCAGTAAAAGTTGTTTGAACAGGTTCTGTTGGAAATGCGGTGGTTGAAGGAGCAGCAGATGTGGACGAGGAAGATGACGCTTCTGTGATTGGTGGAGTAGATGTAGAGGAAGGAAGAGCAGACGTTGGTGAGAATTCAGTACTTGTTGGAGCTGATGTCGATGAAGAAGAAGATGCAGATGTTAATAGAGCATCTGTGGCTGTTGGAGTAGTAGTCGGTGGGGAAAAAGAACTAGAAGCAGATACTGATGAGACTACTGCAGCTGTTGAAGGATGAATCATCGTTGTTACTACAGTTGTTGTTGGATGCGTTGTTGTTGAAGGAATTATTGGCTAAATGTTCAAATAATATATATGCTGAAAAAAACACATGACAAACTTACAGTAATACTATTATCACAATTTCCATCAGCAGAAGTATCAATATTTTTTAGAAATTCTGTAGAAATATGAGTGTTAATATCAACCTGAAACAAGTAAAAGCAATTTATAATTTGAGTTGTTGTCGATATTATATTTATACAGCGTCAATAAAAAAAAGTCGAACATTAACTGTTAACAAGAAAAACTAAAGTTGTTCACTTACTACCACAAAGAAAGTAATCACAAGATAAAAAATCTATATTTTCGAAGTTACTATTACCACTTTAAACACTAAAAAAACCACAACTTACTATTTCAGGGATATCAAAGTATTGACAATAGTCACGATTACTGCAAGAGAGAACTGCCAAATTTTTATCATAATAGAAAGCTTCTTTGATATCTTTCTTCAGCTTTACTTCAACATCAGAATTTACGACATACTTGCATGCAGCATAGAAATCATCATAACAACCCCAACCAGTTTTAATTGTCTTTCCATCGGAAGTGCAGTGATAATAAAGACACGCATCACATTGTCTTTCTCTTTGATAACTATCGGCTAAAGGCTCTAAAAATGATGATTGTAATTACAGTAGAATATATTAAATCAAACCAAATTCAAAATCTTTTCCACCAGAACATGTTTGTCGAACAATACAATAAAGAGATGAAAGAATTGGTAGTGGAGAGGTATCAAATTCACAGGATATTGGTTCATTTTCATTTTGAATAAATGGACGATATTTAAAAGTTCGATCAATATCGCGATGATTTTCTCTCTTAAAAGATATGGTTTTGTATAAAAGTCAAACAAAAAAGTTGCCAAAAGAATGATTAAAAACGTTATTTACAGCAAGCCTTGAAAAACAAAAGAAAAATTATTAAATTATTATCAACATTACAGTAATCGAAAAAAGGGAATACAAGTTTATCGTGTTATTGTGAGAGTCAGAAAATGCCAGAAAGTCTGGTTCTCAACTGTTAAAAACAGAAAGCCTACACTACAGTATGACAGCGACTGCTGAAAATCAAAAAACAAGCTTTTAATTAAATATGCAATTGCAGTAATAGCAACAGAAAAACATTTAATTTTTAGCATTACTGTCATTCACTAAAGTTATCTTCGAACTATGTCAAAAAAAAGAGAAAAGAGCTAATTGGTTTATTGGTATATAAATTTGCAAATAAAAAGAAGAGAAATGTATCGTGATAAAAAAACTTAATTTTTAGCGTTACTATCACTCTTCAAGTTCGGGTTATGACAAAAACTGTGAGAAACCCTATTCGATTGCAATTATCTGATTTGAATAATACTGTAATACCTTTACTCCATTATTTAGTTCTTGCTGAATATTCCCCTCCAAAAAACAAGTGATAAAAAACTTACAAAATTCTTATAAATATTTGTAGCACAATTTTCTCCATCTGTGCATGGAATATAAAAAACCGATGAATCAACATAAGTACCATTTTTGGTTATTTCTTTAATTACAGCAGAAGTATATTTACATGCATTCACAAAATCCTCATGGCATCCAACGCCTTCCATTATTCTGTTACTACCAGCTTGACATCGAAAATAAGCACAAGCATTTTCACAGGTTTTACGTTGGAATTCATCTATAAAAATTAATTAATGCAATTGAATTTGGGATAAAAACTCACTTGTTAGCACTCGAAATTCTTGAAAATAGCAACTTCCACCAAATTCACAATTTAAAGCAGCATTAACAAAAACAGGAAAAATAAAGAGCAACAAAAATGATAAAGATTTCATTGTTGCAAAAAGCAAGCAACAATGTGATACGAAAAAAAAGATAAACAGAAAAGAGAGAAAAAATAATGCTTGTCAAATTTACATAAAAGACATTGTTGTTTTCATTTTTTCAACCCTCAAAAAACAGTCTTATACTTTGAAAAGGTTTGATTTCGAGCTCATTCTTCATCGTTTTTTCATTTTGCTGCTGCCGCAATGAAGTGTGTTCAAGTTTTGCTGCTTGTTTTTGCTTTCTTCATCTTTCCAATTCTCATCAATGCTAAACTTAAATGTCAATCCGGTTTAGATATATATGGCGAAAATAAAGCAGGTATGTTTTTGTGATTATCTTAAATTAGTTTTTGGGTATTAATAAAAGCATCTATAATTTGACAATATATTTTAGATGTTATGAAAGCTTATGACAAACGTGATGATTGTAAAGAACATGATTGTGTTATTAATAATGTAGCTAAATGTGAAGATGCATGTGTATATTTTAAATGTGTTGTTCCTGGTCGTAAGATTGTTGAAGGAGCTGGTTGCTACAATCTCTTTTATGCACGCTGTCCTTTTACAAAAACTGAAACAAAGAATCAAGTTATAAAGAATCTCACAAGTTCAAATTCTACTGAATATTATGATAATACTACAATGGTTGTTACATGTTTCACTGGTGATAATTGTGCAAGAGATGCGTTTGAACGAATGGCGGTAAGTATTTATTAGTTTGTAAAATTATCATTTATACATACTCATGTTTTAGGTAAGAAATAATAGCAAAGCTCAAAAACAATTTGGAACAGCTTTAAATAATGCTTATTTCTGCAAAAGTATGTTTTGATTTTATGTACGTTAACAGAAACATTTTTTTAGAAGAAAATGATGATAAATCATGCGTATTTGATGATGACTATAGCAATAGTGGTATGGATATACCGAATGATAAAGTTTTTTGTTCAAAACGAGAATGGTGTGAAACTGGAAAAAATTATAAATTTGATTACCTCGGTAATATTTTTTTCTCATATATTCATATAAACTTTTTTCTTTAGCTTCGGATGTTTTATTAAAACAAGAAATAAAATACTGTGATGCATGTGTTTATTATCGCTGTTCTGGTGATGGTGGAAGGACAATTATGGGAGGAATTGGCTGCTATGAAGATTTCGATCAAATTTGTCAAGTTGTTCCATCAGATGTTAAAACAAGTATCAAAAAGAATATCAAAGATTCTTTTCATTATGGTGATAATTATGTTGTTACAACATGTGATGATTTTGCTGATTGCGCTGCAACAAAGTATAAGAGATATGTAAGTTTTTTTTTTGCATTTTGAGGAAATTCAGTAGAAAGAACTGTGGAGATGTTTAGAAATATGGAATACGGCAGTGGCTGAATCACTGTAGTTTGGCTTATGATTAGGGAGCGGCAGGTCAAAAAAAAGTTGTTTAAAATGACTATTTTTTTGTAAGAATATACTATTTTCGAACCTGACTAAGAATAATATAGAAACAAAAAATTATAAAAATTAAGTTAAAACGCCGAAAACGGCATCTGAAAATCCGGCAAAACAAATTTTTTTCGTCGACAAAAAAAGTCAAAGAGAACACTCTTTTTTTTGTGTGCATCCATCTCTTTTTTTCCTCGCAGCCGGTTCAAAAAGAAAAAAAGAGACGCACAGGCAGCTAACTCCCTGATGTAACAACGCTGGTAGGAATAAGGCATGCTACAGGAAAGCGCACAATTAAGGTAAATCCCAGCCAGGCTCAAGGTAATCTAAGGCAAGAGTAATTAAGGTAAGAAATCCTGCCAGGATTTTACTAATCTTGAATTAACAAAAGTCTTTCGTTCTCTAGCACCAAAGTGAAACTCGTCTTTTGAGGGTTTCCTTTTTAACATAAAAGTGCAAAGCGTTATCCGTTTTTTGGATTATTTGCCATGTTGGGTCTGTGTGGCGGGGATCGACGGATCCCTACTCCGCCAACTTGTAATTAAATTTTGGATATTCGTTTCTCTTTCTTTTTTTGGACACGTTTTTAAAACTATTTTAAGCTGAAAAATGCCGTTTTTTGCATGCATCTGTCTTTGGCAATGAGTGGCAATGAAGTTTTTTTAAACTGAAGATGCATTTTTTGGAGGGAATCGAATGATATAAAATTCATAGAATCAGCAGGAATCAAAAAATAGTTTTCTTTATACGGTTCTAAAAAAATGCCATTTTCGGCAGTTTGTGCCAGAGAAAACTTTTTCAAAAATGGCATATTCGGAATCAGCGTAAAAAATTACGTATAGTAAATTCGATTTTAAGTTTGTGAAAAAAAGTTTAATTTTTCATACTGTAACGAAGGAAAAAATGCAAGAAGAAAAATTAATAGTGTGCGCTGCCGGTCTCTACTTATGATGGTTGAAACTGATCATACCAATTTGCTTTCTGTCTTGGTGACTTTCTAGGAAAAAAAAATCATTTCTTTTTCGTTATTTCTAAACGGCTTTCATCCGATCGTAACATTTTTTGCTTTGATCCTATGCTGCATTTCATGACAGCATAACCTTTTGGCTTGGACTCGACTAGTACATAGATAAATATTAGACTCCCAAAACCGATTTTACCGGATATTGTGGCGTTTGGATAAATAACTTTCAACATTTTTAAAACTTATTTTTTTTCAGTTTGATGTTCATCCTTTTGCTAAAATTAAAGCTGACAATTCTTCTTATGGAACATGTGAACCTGGAGTAAGTTTTTGTTTGTTGCTTTTAACCCACATTCTATATTTTGGACATATTTTTTAGGTTGCTGGCTCATCATCTCTTCAAACTAATACTTGGATGCTCATTGGTCTTATTCTTGCTGGATTCTTTTATCGTATGGCTTAAAGTCTTCTGAGAAAAACATCCTAACAAAAATTCTGTGTATATGATATTCTGTAATTTATTTATGTGATTCAATGAAATAAAAATTTATTTTTTAAAAACTAATTATGTGTCTTTAACAAGGTATATAATTGTTGTGGCTTGCAGCGTGAATTTTTTCATGGTTTATCGTGGGACGGTTATAATATCGGTACCATAATTTTGGATGTGCACATCGATGTGTTAATGTCTTGATGATTTTCGAGCTCTAGTAAAAGGTTGTTTTTTTCTTCAATTTTCAAAAGAAACGTCACGAGCTTGGCTGTTCATTCCATACTTTTCTTTCTATCAAAAACATGGAACTACAGTAACCAAAATTTTTGATAAAAAAGTTTTTATGTTTTTTTTAAAGACGCAACAATGTTCAGCTTTGGAAAATGTTTTTTTTAATCAACTGCTGGCATTCGGTAACCGCCACCAATTTCATCAATAGTGTATCCGGCATTATTAGTTGCTTTAAAAATTACTTCTTGATTACATTTTAGATTTTTGGATTTTGCAGAGATAAAAAGGGCTTTAATTTTTTCACTGAAGTTTGAAATCACAGTTCTTAGACAAAAAAAATATAATTTTTTCTATTCTTTTATGGCCGCAAGAAAACGTTATCAGCTTTATCAATTACCAACAACCGTTGAGAATGTCGAATGGGTTCTTTCTTTTTTTCCATTAACTCAAAAACAAAAGAAGAAAAATGCCTTGTTTTATTTGTTTATTGATTTTTGTTTTTTTTTGTTGAAGCTTTATGTCCACCACAATGGCAAAATACATGTTTATTTTTTCAATCAAATCAAAATGGATTTGCTGATGCTGAATCACGATGCATGGAATTAGGAGGACATTTGGCATCTATTCATGATGGATTTACAAATGCCATGATTTCACGTATGTATTTTTTAAGTGAATTTTTCGTAACTTTGTAAATTTAGAAAAAGCTCAATATTATTTTCATGAGAGTACGTTAACAGATTGTTATATTGGATTAACAAGTTTAATTTTATCTGGAAATTGGTCATGGACTGATGGAAAGTTGTTCGATTTCGATGAATGGGATAAGAGACAAAATTTAAGTGGTTCAAATTGTGCTAGCATATCTTCGACAGATGGAACTTGGGAAGCTATTGATTGTTATCTGTCAAAGCCGTATGTTTGTGCAGTTGATAAAAATAGCTTTGAACCACCACCATCAACCCCACCATCATTTTTCAACTGTACAATGGCATGTCATATTTTCTGTCAACACATTCTTGCTATGGCAAAATTAATTATACAGATGTTTTAAACTGGAGTGCAGCAGAACAATACTGTCAAACACTTGGAGGGCATTTGTCGTCAATTCATAGCTATGAAGAAATGGAATTTTTAATTAGTATTAACTATATAAGTTTTATTATTGAAAGGTTAAATTGGATACTTTTTAGGTTATGTGTATTATGCGTGGTATGATAGCTGGACAGGACTATTTTCAAATGATTGCGGAAATACTTGGAAATGGTCCGATAATACTGATTTTGATTTTAATCCATGGTATTTAGGATATCCAAGTCAAAAATTTCTGGTTGTGGTGAACTTAAAATTGTTGGAGTTTTTACATCCAACTGTAGTCTTGTTCGAAAAGTTATTTGTAAAATTGTATTGTAGTTGTTCTTTTGCAAATGCCTTAAATATTTTTCGTATTTAAATATGATGGATGAAAAAGACAACCAAAAATTTTTTTCTGTGGCCGCAGACCGGGCTGTACATATATTTCTCAATTACGATTTTGTAAAATATCAAAACTATGATTTTTCATTTTTTGCTTTTCAATTGTTCAATTACTCTGGAGCAAAACTTTAATGAGAATTTCGATAATTTAGTTCCAAAAAACTAGTGAAAGATGAATTTCTCAATCTGGAAATTTTGGACTTTTTAAATTGAAATTTTACAGGCAGCGGACAAAAATTAATCGGTTGGCCGCATTTTATCCTTGATGTTAAAAGTGCATGGCAGCAGCTGTTTTTTTTAAATCCTTATTCTTTAAACATTGCTCTCTCCTTCTCTTATTGTGTTCCAAATAAAGTTCTTTATACCTCACTACTTTTCTTCCCTTTTACCTTAAAAATCTTTAAACTTTTATAAAGAAAAAAAACTTTTGCAAAAAAAAGTTTCCAAGCAAAAAAGAATTGACGACTTTAAAGTAAGTAAAGTAAGAAAAAAAAGTAGGTGACTGAAGACTGCCAAAGAAGAAGAAGAAAGAATGAAATATTATAAAAACAACCTAGCAACGGTGGCGTTCGTCGTTGCCTGGACAGCGCAGCAATGTTGAAAGATGAAAAAAAAAGAAGTAGAGTAAGCGGCGGAAGCCAAAGAAAAAAGAAAGAAGCATTTTTTTTGTTTGGAATCTAATCTAACATTCTTTTTTTTGTGGCAGAAAAACAAAAAAAAACTTATTTATCTCTAAAGTTTTTGTTTGGTATTGATTTTATTTACTTTATTTTGGGTGATTGATTTTGAACAAAAGTGTGTAAATATTGAAGGATTTAAAGATGGAAGGTATGTTGAAATTTAATTAATTATTATTTGGAGTAAATGTATTATAAAAAAGGATTATAGATTATGATCCAAATGAAAGAACTTATCCTTGTAAAGTTTGTGGAAGAAAATTTGTTCGATCTAGTTTGGTAAGTACATACTGTAGAAATTTGTGGATATGGTTTTGTTATTTGAAGCTTATGGAATAAACTGTATTAACAGAAGATTATCCTTCTTTTCTTCTAGGATAAAGTTTTTTAGCTGGTCAAATTGTACTGTATCTTTTAAACAAACTGTCTCTTTTTAAAAATGGGTTCTTTTCTAAAATATTTTTTGTGAATAATGTTATTAAAATTAATTTAGACAATTAAAAAACTTACCATTGCTTCAAATTGGATGTAATATTTTTAAACTAAAATCTAATGGATTACTGTATATTTAAGGCTTTGTTTTATAGGTGACATTAAGTCCTTCTAGTTTTCCATAAGAAAATCCTTTAATCTTTTGCCGATGTCAGAAAAAGATCAAAGGGATGTTTCCTTCGAAAGTGATTGTGCTCACCACAGAAATCAATCGCTAATAGGGCTTTGATATGATGCAAAATATTGGCAATGCGGTTTTTAATCTCTCAAATTTGCGCCTCAAAAATTAATGCCTTTGCGTTACCTGTGTTTTTAGCTACATTTTTGCGCAAAACTGAAGACTGAAAACTGTAAGGCGCAAGTTTAAATACGCGAAAATAGCACTGTTAAAATATTATCACTTCAATTTCCTTTACATCTTTGAAATTGAGTCGTTGTATTTCAAAATACTTTTTTTTGTTTACTAACTTGAGAAGCCATTAAACTTTATTATTCTAGCTGCTGCTATTTTGTTTTGCTACAATTCTTTGTACTGCTCTTTGACACCTTATTTTTTTATTAAATTTATGAACTTAAACATATATTTTTTTAGGAAAAGCATGAACCCGCATGTAAAAAGTTACAAAAGTTAAGCAGAAAACCCTTTGATTCTGGAAAACAAAGAGCTGTTGGTTCTGATGTTCCAATTGCTGCAGTTCGAAAAGCACAAAAAGAAAAGGAAAAAGTATGTTTTAAACAACTAAAGCGATAGTAACAAAAAAAGAGAAATCTTGTTTTCGTTTACTGTCATGTTTGATAGTAAGCAAATATTGTTGAAAAACAACATTCTTTGTTACTATCATTTTATGATCGTTTTAATTTTATTATTTTTAGCATGGTGGTATCTTTCCTCGACCAAAGACACATTGGCGTGAAAGACATGAAGAATTTATTGGTGCTGTTTCGGGTGCAAAACATGTTGATAGAGCTCTAAAAACTGGTGGGCCCTTACCGCCTCCACCAAAAACTTCTTTTAATCCAGATTATATTAAATGTGATTATTGTGGAAGATCTTTTAATCAAAATGCCGCAGAAAGACATATATCATTTTGCCGTGAAAAAAATGCTAGAACAGGAGGTGGAGGTGCACCAAAAACTGGAAGTGGAAAATCAAGAGTAATTATATTGATTAACAACTTTTGATTAAACAACAAAATATTTCAGTCCTCTTCACAACCCCGAAATCCCCCTTCAAGATCTCCGTCACAAAGCCGATCAGGTTCTAGAAGGCCTTCAACAAAGGGTAACAATGTCAGTCCTGGATCAACTGGATATGGTCGTGCGCCATCAACAGGTGCTTCAACAAAAGGAAGGCCAATTGCTAATAGTGCAGGAGTTAGAACTTCACATTTGCCTACTCCAGTCAAGTAAGTTCAGTTGTTGAAGAAAAAAATGATAGTAACAAAAAACAGAAAAGATTTAATAAAATGATTACAATCATTTTTGATAGTAAGCAAATTTTGCTAAAACAAAACATTTTTGTTACTATCTTTTATAAAAAAACTGCCCAAATATTTAATGTGATAAAGAAAAGTATCCAAAAATCGATCATTTTCTTTTTTTTTTGTTATTTGATGTTGAAAATTTTTTAACCAAAAGCGTTTTTTCAGACGTTCAAATTCTGCTCCACGAACAGCCGGACATCCACAACCAAAGACACCGTAAGTTTTAACTAAATTGCATAATTTACAATTAAAGCTATTTCCTTTGCAGAAGTAGTGGATATGGTCAACAAAAATCAACATCAGGTCCACGAAAAAGTATTCCAACTTCAAATGGTCGAGACGAAAGAAGAGCTCCATCAACTAGTAAAGGATCATCGTCAACATCATCCTCAAACACATCAGGACGAAGACCGAGTCAAACAAGAAGTAGACGACAATAAATGTATTTTTATGGCATTTTTTTTCAAAGTTTTTTATGTAATTATAAATCCGCTTAAATGTTAAATAAAGATAAAAAATTTTACACTACAAACAGTGTTCTGCTTCGCTACGATTTTGCTCCGCTCCGGGGCGCTCCGGAGCGCTCTTTGCGGAGCGAAGAGCGGAGCGCGGAGCGACTTTTGGAAATCTGCGGAGCGGAGAGCGGAGCGGGAGCGATTTTTTTGAAAAATTTAAAGAATTTTTCAGTTTTTTTGTAAGTTTGCTTAATAAGCACCGCAAATACTCTTTACAAAGCTTTTATATGCAATAATAGGCACTTCTTTATCATCAAAAACGAAATAATTTGTTGGAAAAGGCATGAAAAATTTTGATTTTCGGAGCAAAGAGCGGAGCGCGGAGCGACTTTTTAAAAAATGCAGAGCGCGGAGCGGAGCTCGGAGCGATTTTCAAAAAACCTCGGAGCGAAGAGCGGAGCGCAAGCGGCCAAAAACATAAAAGCAGAACACTGACTACAAAATATTTGAAGTTACAGTATTTTTAGAATATTTAAAAATGAACAAGTCTGAAAGTGGATAAAAATTTCCATCAAGCCAGTATTTGTTTTCGGAGGGGGCTGACCTTTTACAAAGCGGCGAAAAAAGATCAAAGAAATCTGTCGATTTCAGGGAAGGTTTCAGCCCTCTCACCCCCTTTTCAATTATTAACAAAAATGGATCCCATGAAAAATAAATGTTTTTTTGGCAGAAAAACCTTAAAACATGATTGCTTTTTGTAACCATTTGATAAATAAATAATTTTTTTATGTTGAACATTTTTGGTACTGCAATCTATGCACAAAAACATTTTGTCACAATTTTCTTTGCTTTTAAGATTTTGCTGGCAAGGAAAAGAAAAAAGTGGACGCAATGACCAGCTGCAGCTGGATGACCTTAAAAAAATGGGGTTTACTTCATTGATTGAAAAAAAGCAAGAAAATGGTTGGCAAAGAAATATAGATCATATATGTTTGCCACAAAAGCAGCAGTTGCAAACAACTTTATTTTCGCGCGTTCAAAAAATTGTTGCTATTTTTTTGTGTGTTTAATTTTTTAAACCACAATAATCTTTTAGACATGGGTGAACCAAGTAATGCAGTTATTGATGAAAAAATGGATGATTTGGTAGATCTTATGAAAAGTAGCAGTTCATTGAATGATTACACAGCAACAGAAAAGCATCCACATTTTGATAATTATAAAAATGTTGGAAAAATTGCTACAAGTCAAAAAGAACGTCGTGCAGAACATCTTGAACGTCAAAAAGAACGTAGAAATGCATCATTCAATCGACAACGAACAATCCTTGAAAATATTGAAGAAAAAGAAGAGCAGGAAGAAGAAGATGAAATAGAATATGTTATGGAAGTCGATAAAATAAAGAATCCGTTTCAACTTAAAAATATTCCGATTAATAAAAGATACAAAGATCAACTGATGCTTAGTGAATGGCTTATTGATATTCCAAATGAATTACAAGGTTCTTGGACAATGGTAGTATCACCAAGAGGAAAGAGATGTCTCGTTGTTGCTAAAGATGTAAGTATTTTTTCTAAATTTAAGAAGTTGTTTGTCAAGGAAAGCATTAAAGTCCAAATACAATTTAGCTGAAAATTTTTGATATTGAGTAACATTGATAGTAATAGCAATGTGAAAAGCACTTCCTAGTACTATCATCAAAATAGCAACGGTTTTTTGTGTTTTCTCATTTTGTTTTAAATAGGCATACCAAAAATTTGTTAAGATACATGTATTTACGCAACGCAGGGATGGGAAATGTGGGCGGCTGCCGCTGCCCGCCGCATGCCGGCTATTTTATTTTTGCATTTTCGGCGCTATTATGTATCCATTTTATTTAGCTTGATTTTAATTAATTTTCAGGGTATTACAAAAGTATTCAGCAAACATGGATATTGCACTGAACAATTTAAAAGTGGTATTCCTGGTGGAGGAAGTGATACAGCATTAAATGAAAAAACAATTTTGGATTGTATATGTTTCAAACGACAAAAAACTTTCTATATTCTTGATCTCATCTATGCAAATAAAAAATCATTTAAAGACATTGAAGCAACAGAACGATTTAAGCAGTTGGAAGAAGTGGCTATAAAAAGTCGTCCAAGAAGTTTATATGACAGATTTCCATATTTTTCTCCAGCTCCTCGATGTCCATGTAATGCTGATGCAATGACAAAAATGCTTGCTGAACCAATGAAAATTTATGATATTAGTGGATTGCTATTTTACAATAATGATGGATGGTATACATCTGGGTATACGCCGCTAGTTGGATGGCTTGAACCATGGATGCTTCCAGAAGTGCTGAATATTCCTATTCATGATTGCTATAAAAGAAAAAGATATAATTTACCATTGAAAGAATACGTTGATGATTTCAATAACAAACATAATCATCATTATATTCATGGCAAACCATGGGAAGAAAAAACAAAAGAAGTTGAAGAAAAGGAAGAAAAAATTGTTTCGGATTAAAATTTTTGTAAGTTTTAAAATACTGTTACCTTTTATTGTTATGTTGTCAATGTTTAGTGTATTATAAATTTCTTTTTCATTTAATTGACGTTGGAGAGAAGATTATGGTATATTTACATGTGTTAAAGTGGCATATCTCTCTTCTTTATATCTGGTTGATCGGGCCAGAAGTAGAGTAATACCTGGTTCTTGTATTTGGCGGAGGTAGTTCCATCAGTATCATACAAACTCTTTACCAATATTATTTACAAGATATTTGTATTATAATATTTACAAACATAACAAGACTAAGACAGAATAAAGATAGAGCAAGCCTTACTCTTTTCTGCTGTTAAGCAGTGGCTTTTATGTTAGCTTGCTCCACTTGCAGAAGCAGGGAGGTTTTGGGACATACAACCGCTCTTCATTGTGACAAAAAGCGATAGTAATATCGGCTTGTCATTTTATGTTTGCGTTATTAACAATCATTTTTCATAGCCTAATAAAAGCAAAATTGATAGTAACAAAATCATAGATGCCACATTATCATTTAAATGTTAACCAGTTTCATATATTCATTCATTTATTTTAATTACAATACTTTATATATCTCAAAAATACACATATTAATCCAAAATAACATTAGTAAAAAGAGAATTTTCAAAAATTTCATCAATTAGTACAAACATTCCTGGATTTTCAGTTCCAAAAATATCAAGAAATAGAGCATTTTCAAAATTTCGTGCCTTAAAAATGTTATTTAAATATTTTAAGAAAACTACAGTATACTTACATCTTGAGGAAAAGTTTGTTGCCATTTAAAATAGTATTTATCAGCAACTACGGTAGCAATCATATTACCGAGATAATAGAATAAACGTCGAGAAGCAAGAGATGTCCACTGAAGAATTGAATCAAAATCTTGATCTTCCTAAAAATATATATAATGTATTGGCATAAAAGTATAAAAAAATAGCTTACGCTAACAAACTTATGGCAAAGTGCTTTATGAACAGCTTTCAATAAAGTTTTCTTTTCAATTTTGAAAAAATCAACAGCTGCAAGAAGACGTTTTGCATAATCAAGGTCATAAACTTTTGGCATCTTAAAGCAATATGTGTGAAGATAAATGATAATAGGTTTGAGGGCATCAATTGAATGTGCAACAGTTAGTTCATTATCACTTGATTTCTTGAAATGTTCATTGAAAAATTCACTTGTCATATTAAGAGCTGCACGATGACAAGATATTGAACCATCTGGACATTTGATTGTATAATCACTAAAAATAATGTACATAATATAAATGAGAAGAAGGAAGAAAGCGCCCTCACTAGCGCAGTGGTAGGGCACTCGCCCGGCAAGCAAACGACGCTGGTTCAAATCCAGCATTTGTCAGTTCCGGCTCATCTGTAAGTTAAAAAAAAAAGAAAAAAAACACAACCTCTTTTTAAATAATGCAAATCTATAATCATTTTCCATATCAGTTGCAGGATATTCATCAATATTTTGTCCATAAACAATTCTTGTAAGATCACATCCAGGTGCTTCAAATGGACGACAAAAATATTTTGTAGGAAAACGTAATTCAACAAAAATAATCATTCGTGCAACTTTTCGTTGATCAAAAGCTTCAACCATTTTTGTCAAAAATCCATCAGGTATTTTATACATTTCACGATCATCAGTATCTTTAATCATTTTAACCTTGGGAGATGTATCTAGAATTTGTTATATATAAAACTACAGAGATGTACATAAAATATATGTAAATATAAAAACCTTACAATATAAAAATCTCATGCCATTATCACAGAATAAATTATATGAAATTGAACCATTCAATGATGGAGGAGGTCCAAAGATACTGCTGTAAGATATTTGGAACTGGCCATTATGTAAACCGATATTCCACATTCCATTTGCAAATTTATAACTTGTGCGAAATCTTTTACCCACATTAGGAATTCGTGAAGGTTGATCTGGTGGTGGAGCTGTTACAATCCATGAATGTGTGAATGTTACCGTATTCTTTAAAGGATTTTCTTCTTCTTTCTGTTCATTAATTCTATCAGTGAAAAAGAGAGACATTTTTCGAAAAAGAACAAATGTGTGTCAGCTTTGCTGTTGTTGATGGAAGGATGCACTACAACGTCAAACGCGCACTTTTGGTCAGCAGCTGTTTGCATGTTGCGACAAAAAAATTTTTTTTTCAAAATGTACTTGTTTAAATAATGTTATAATACAACGTTAATAATTTTATAAATTGCTAGCACAACCTTTGGGAGTCTTTTGTTTGGGTCTTTTTTTTTGCACACTTTTGACTTTGCGCTGCAAATTCAATTCTTCAACTCTACTTTCGGCTCTTCATTTTTTGCTTTTATTTGTAAAAGCTTTTTGATTGTTAAAGCTTCACGTATTGGTAGAACATGTTTTACCATTTTTTAAGCTCCATCGATCATGGGGTCGTTATTGTGAACAAGCATTGGAAAGGAGTCATCAGAAAATTAAACGTGATGCCTCAAGAATGAAACGCGGCGATAAGCTTGCTTATGCTCACCAGCAAAATATTATTAGAACGTCATATCATGATAAGAAAGCACATTGTTAGTTATCTTTATTAATAATATTTAATATGCTAAAATTTTTAAGACTTGTTATGTTTTTTGTTCATACGATTAAAGTTTGTTTTTGTTTATTTATGATGTTGGACATATAAGTGGATTTGATAGTTTCTTGGTGATTATTTTGAATTACATGATGGCTGTACTGATAGCAGTTAAAAATATTAATCTTACCAAGTCAAGTTACAATTATTTATGTGTAATATTAAAAGAATATAAAAAAATAAACGATGTTGTAGATGTTGGATACGGTAAAAAACGAAATTTCGACTTTAAAAAAAATTTTGTGGATGAAAAAAAAAGTTTTCTTTTGTCAATTTTTTAGGCCTATTGGACAACCTATTCCACCACAAATATCAAGAAAAAAACAAAATTTACACATTTTACAATTAAAACAAGGTCCTAAAACACGTTTACTTCAACACCCAAAATTTACTATTTAATTTTGTTATAAATGTTATTGTTTGTGCTTTTTAGACAGCCAAGATCCATTTTTATAATATTGAAATAAAAAAAATAATATTACTCCACAGAATTTTGCGTAATTAATTGGTAAAGTTGGTTAAAATTTTGAAAAAAAAATTTTTTTGTCGCAACATGCAAACAGCTGCTGACCAAAAGTGCGCGTTTGACGTTGTAGTGCATTCCAAACTCGATTTTGTCCATGATTGCTACCACGAAAAAAAGCATAAGTAGAAATGCCGCCTCTTGTTAAATTAAGATACCATGGTTCAGAGTGATATTTATAATTAGTTCGAAACATGCCATGAAATTCAAGTTCATTGCCATCATCTTCTTCATCATTTGGTCTTGGGATTGTTATAATCCAAGGATATGTGAATGTTATTGTTTCTTTCAAAGGATCCTTCTTCTGTTGTTCATTAGTTCTTTCAATGAAAAAGAGAGACATCTTTCGAAGACAGCTTTCATCAATTGTCTGGAAAATAAATAACTGAGCCGCATTGAAAAGACAAAATGTTATGTAAATTTGTTGTTGCATTTTTTTGCAAGTAACACTTTTTTGATGCGGCTACAGTAGCACCATTATAAAAACATGTGAATACTAATAAAAAACATTTTGAAGTTTTTAGCTATATAAAATAGCAAAATCAAAAATTTTGAATTACTATCTTTTCTCCAAAATTTGCACATATTGTTATGGATTACTGTATTTCAAGATTTATTTTTTTAAGCGAGTTTCACATTCTAATCGATAAAGTACAAAGCAATCCACAAATTTTTATCCACCACATTTTAAAAAATAACATTCAAAAAATTTACACAAATTACGTATTACAAATAGTAACAATACAAATATACAATATTTCATTAAACAAACAATTATTTTAAATTAAAAATTTAAAGCAGTGCAAATTGTTTAACCATTGCATGAAAGGTATCACTTTGATTGCTAACACAAAAATGTGGAGTTTCAA
This sequence comes from Panagrolaimus sp. LJ2400, assembly GCA_024447215.1. NCBI lineage: Eukaryota > Metazoa > Nematoda > Chromadorea > Rhabditida > Panagrolaimidae > Panagrolaimus > Panagrolaimus sp. LJ2400. The sequence goes on along the minus strand of JAMRYA010000007.1, from coordinate 52,438 downwards.
AGTGCGATGGCCAATGATCAACAACTTCATCAACAGCTTTACCATAGCGTTGAATAAATTCGGCAGATGAATAACCACAAAACCAAAGAGTATAATGAATTTTTGGATGCTTCTAAAATAATAAGGATTTTTAGTCGATGTAAAAAAAGTAAAAGTAAAAAACCATCATGAAAGTTGAAAATGCAATCAAATCAAAGGCAAGGGTTGATGAAATCCAAAGAGTAAAATGTTCAAGTTTTGGAGGAATTTTTGCATTTAATTCTGACATTGATCGAATTGAAGTGAAATTGCTGCTGTAATGGAAACAAAATTACTATCATAAAATGTTTCGTTCCTTTGGAAGGCATTCAAATGATTCTTCAAGTAAAGCTTTAAAAGAGATAATCAATGCAAATTAAAGTGAGAGTAACCGAAATTCAGTTTTTGATGTTACTTTCGCATTGACAGTAATAGCAAAAAGTTGAAATTAAATCTTTTGATTACTATCATTGCGATAGTAACAATAAAAATGAAAACAAAATTTAAAGTTACTATCATTTTGTTTTATAGAGAAATAGATAGAGAAAAAATAAACAAGCCAAACAGGCATACCTGCAGTCATTAATTGGAGCTTGTTTTTCGCGAATTTAATGAAGGAAAATCACAACTATCAATGCCCGATTTTTTAGAATAGTCAAAAAAAAGTTATAACTCGTATATATGATCCAACCAAAAATATTCCTGCAAATCAACAAAAAGCTATGAAATTTTATCTGAAAAATTCTAATGATCCTTCAAAAACAACTGTAGTCAATGATTCAATAAAGAGATTGAACAAAGAATTTATCAAATTTATCAAAAATCAACAACGAAAATTATTCCTTAAAAATGTTGAAAATACTAAAGAAGAAAGAAAAAATGTCAACAATATTTTCAATTATGTTTCTCCTTTTTTAAAGCAAAAATCTTCTAATATTCCCATATTCATGGCTGAAGGAAACCCTGCAATTACCAAAAAAGATCAAGCTAATGCTCTTGGCAAATATTTATCATCTGTGTACAATCCATATTCACCGCCAAATGTTCGTGATCAAACAACTTCAAATGAAATACTACAGTATGTTTATTTTTCTGAATTTGAAATATCAAAAATGCTCAAAAAATGCAAGAATAAAAATGTTAATGGAGTTGACAATATTCCTGGATATGTTTTAAAGAAGTGCTCTGAATCATTATGTAAGCCGTTAAAAATTTTATTTGATTTTATTATTGAGAAGAATGATGTTCCTGATTTATTCTTGATGTCTTATGTTACACCACTACCTAAAATTTCAAAGCCAACTAGTGTAGAACATTTTCGTCCAATTTCCGGAACTCCAGATGCATACAAGACCTTGGAGCGATGTATTAAACCATTTCTGGTCTCATTTCTTGATTATAAAAATTATTTTCCAAAGCAGCAATATGGATTCCGTGCTAAAAAATCAACTATTCAACAACTAATTCCATTCCAAGAATTTATTATCTCATCTGTATCAAATAAAATGACTGTCGATGTTATATATTTCGATTTCGAAAAAGCCTTCGACAAAATTCCAATCGATCGCCTTATTCGTGCTCTCAAAAAAGCTGGTATTTCTGGAAATTTATTAAATTTAATTATTACTCTTCTATCATTCCGCAAATTCAAAGTTAAAGTGGGGAATGAATTTTCTGAAGAATTTGAAGCCACAAGTGGTGTCCCACAAGGATCTGTTCTTGGACCCATTCTATTTATTATATTTATTGCCGAACTTAGTGAGAAATTATCAACGTTACCTGGAATCCTTCATTTATTATTTGCCGATGATCTTAAAATTTACTTTGCTTATTACAGAAATTTGTTTGATATATCAATCATTCAAAATGCTATTAATGCTGTATTTGATTGGTCTACTGAAAATTCAATGACTACGTCAACTTCAAAAACTTTTCATATGCAATATGGTCCAAAAAATGAAGAAGCAAAATATTTTATCAATAATGTGCAAATTCCTACCGTACCACATGTTCGTGATCTTGGCATTTTGTTAGAAAACAATCTTCAACCAAACGCTCATATCAAAAAAATTGTTGGATCAGCAATGTCATCATTATTTGCTATTATGAAACGTGTGCTTATTTCAAATCAAGATGTCCTTATTTTTTTATTTAATGTTTATGTTCGACCGATTTTGGAATACGGTAGCCAATTATTTAATGTTCAAGTCAAAAAAATTGCAAATTACTTGGAAAGGCCTCAGAAGATTTTCACCAGAATGCTGTATCGCAGACAAAACAGAATTACCAATATCAAAAATATTCCACATTATCCAGCTCGACTTAAAATATACAACATGAAATCTCTCCATGAAAGAAGAAATATAATCGATCTTCAAACTGGTTATGAATTTCTTCATACAACTTTATCAAATGATTCATCACTTCAACATAAACCGTCTCGTGATACCAGATTTCAAAAAGTATATAAATCCTCACACAAAGTTCAAAAAAGATTTCGCTCTTACCATTTTGCAACCAGAACCTCAAGCTTCATGAATAACCTAAAAATCAAAATCTCTGATTTCAAAAAGAAGAAAGAATTCAAACAATACCTAATGAATAAAGAAATAGATAATTTTTATTCTACATAGTTTTTTATTAGTTAAATTGTTCAGCTTTTTTGTAAATTTTTTTTTTTATTGTTTTTTCTTTGTATGTATATATTTTTTTCTTGTTTTCATTTAAGTACCAGCAATGGGAAAAAATGTATAAAAATTATTATAATTATTATGAGCGTTTGTAAACTCTGTTTTGAAGCCAAAACTTACAGAACAATTCTTCGGCACTTTGGAAGACATTCAAATATTTCTTCAAGTGGAACAATTTCATCATTTTCATATGTGATAAAAGTTTGCATTAATTCACACACTTCAACATTTCCACCATCAGCCAAAGCCTTGAATTGATCAAAAGTAATAATTTGACTATCGAGCTTCAGCTTTCGAATATTACAAACAGCAGTTTTCCGCAATAATTTTGTAGTAACATTGTAGCTAATTACCAAATCAACTTCTTGTGTAATCCAAAACTTTTTTGGAATATCTTCAATTTTTTCAAATTCAAATCTTTTACCATCCAGCGTAAAATATATCCAAATATTTCCACAACTTTCAACACTTTTTACAACCAAATATGGGAATCCATCTTTATGCTGGAAATATTTGCAAACTTGCATTAATTTTAGGGCCATTTTTGGTGTTGCATTTTGTTTCATCCATTTTGAAACATCAGAAGGAAAATCACGTGGCGGGATAACTTTGGATAAATCTTCTTTTTCCATTATTGTTGAAGCAATGCATCCAAAAAACTTAAATTTCAACTAAAAAGCAAAAAAGAAACATTGACAGTAACAGTAATAAATACAAAATATAATGTTTTCATTACTATCAAAAGTGATAGTAATAACAAAAACGGGAAGCTTTATTTTTAAGCTACTGTCACTCTACTCATCCAAAAAGTAACGACAAATGAGAAGAACAGCCCCCATCAATGCTTCATTTTCATGGACGCTCAAAAAAGTTTGAGCGCTTCAACTTGTGGAAAATGATAGTAACTCAAAATATTTACTTCCAATTTTTATTATTACTATCACTATGATAGTAATCGACAAAGTCTATTTTTGATTTTTGTTGTTACTATCTTTTTTTTCAATAGAATTTATAAAACTGAAGTGAGAAAAAACAGAATAAAAACACTTCCGCAATGCCTTTGCAACAAAAAATAACACTGCGCAAAAAACGGCATAAACAAAATGTTTTGTTTTTGCGCACAAAGAAATGGCTGCCATTTAAAAAGAGAAAAAAACGATTTTGTTTTTCGCACGTAAACACTCGTGATCAACATGTTTAGGAAATTCAAAAAGGGCAAAGAAAGCGCAGTTTGTTCTTTTTTTTCCATCTTCAAATACAGCATTCTTTGTTTTAACTTATTCAAAAAACACACAATAATTAGGGATTATAAAATGAAAAAACTTTTGTGATTCAACAAAGAGAAAATGTCAGCAAAATTTAGTACTACTTTTTTTAGCTTTATAAAAACAGAAGCAAAGCTGAGGATTACATCTGGTAAATTTAGAGAAATCAGAAAATACATTGTTGACTTTTAATTTCATTGAACGTTTGCGGATGCGTGACACAGCAGTAGTAAAAGATCAAAATCTTGCCGTCCCACAATTGTTTTTTCTGTATACAGCTTTGAATATTATTAATACCCCAACACATTGATCAAAATGTTTTTTATTCATAACTTTTCAGCAAGCAAAAAACGATACAATTATCAAGAGAAACAACAACTTCAAATAAAGAAAAAAAAGAACAACAAAAGATAAGTCCATGACGGAAAAATGCAAAGCTTTAATTCTAATCATGAACAACTAAGACAATTATAACTTGCTTTTTTTTAACACTAATTTTTGGTGGATCATATTCAGCTGACCATCCTTGAATAACTTCTTCAACAGCTGGTGCATAAGTATGTTGAAATTCTTTAGATGTAATGCCAAAGAAGTGAAGTGAATAGCAAATTTGTTGATGCTTCTATAAAAGGGCACAGATTTAGTATCATAAAGTTAATTTATAAAAAGCTTGCCTTCATATAAGCCAAAAGTGTTGAAAAATTATAATTTTGTGGCTCAATCCATAGAGTAAGGCATTCAAGCGTATCAGAAATTTTTGTTTCAGCTGCTTCCAAAGATGAAATTGTACAAATTTTATCTCCACTAAAATATGAGTTTAAATTTAATCGCGTAAAGTTTGAAGTCTACTGTACACTTACATTTCAACATTTTGAACATTTGGGAGGCATTCACAAATATCTTCAAGTGGAGCAATTTCGTTATTATCATCTGTGATAACAGTTACTCTCATATCACAACATTTCCACCATCTGTTAAAAATTTGAATTCATTCATTGTCATTTGCAGATGGATAAGATAAATCTTTTGTACGACACAAACAGCGGTTCTGAGTAACAAAGAAGAAATCGACTTGGAAGGATGACATAAAACAATGCTGTCTTTAATCCATAGCTTCTTTGGTACTGTATCCAAATCTGCAGTTTTAAGTAATTCGTTATTTGGCAAATATAGTTTCCAGTATTCAGGAACGCTTCCAACATTTTTAACAGCAAAATATGGGAAACCATTTTTGTGTTGAAAATATTTGCAAACTTGCATTAATTTCAGGGCCATTTTTGGTTTGGCATTTGTCTTCATCCATTTTGAAACATCAGAAGGAAAATCACGTGGAGCTGTTATTGTAAATGCAGAAATTGCTGTTGTAATTTCTTGTTCATTTTCTTCCATTTTTGAGGTAAATTTGAAAAAAACTCTCTAAAATAGACACAAAATTATATAGTAAATTCAAATTGCACAATCAACAAAAAAGATTCGATCAATTTTTGGGAAGAAAGAAGTAGACCGAGAAAAACATTTTAAGTGAATAAGAAAGCTTTTTTTTGCTGCCGACAGCGCAAAAAAAAAGAATGTTGTTTACTGTTTGCCATTTACGAAATAAAGAGAGCATCGATTGGAACACAAAAAAATCCTTTTTTTTGAAAGAAGAAAAAACACAGTGGAACAAAATCAGTTTCTTAATATCGTCTAATGCGCTTTTGAAATAGAAAACATTTATATGAGTCATTGTTATCTGCTACTTCAACGTCGATTTTTGGAAAAATCAAACAAAAAAGCGCCGCCGAAAATCGACGTCTACGTTGTAACATTGCTTTGAAACACATGACAAAAAAAGCTAAGACAACATGTGATTCTGTTTAATTACAGTATACTAAAAAGTTTCTATTTTTGTTTCACGAATTTTTCTCAAAGCATTAGTGTTTAATCAGTTTATTTTATCTGCATGATATTCATAAAAGCCAATTTATTTGCTTCAAACTTTTCAAATCAAAATTTGACGATAACGAGATATAAAAGCGTTCAAATAAATTTTAAATAAAATTTTAATAACAATAAAAAAGAAATACATAAAAAATAAAGACAAAAAAATATTTAAAGAAGATTTCTCAAAAGCCTTGCGGTTAAGAAGCATCGAGAGGGAGCACGCTCATCAGTAACATAAACTTTCGGTGGATTGAATTTTGATGACCATGAATGAAAAACTTCATCGACAGCTGATGCAGAAGTTTGCAAGTATTCATCTTCTGTAATGCCGTAAAACCAAAGTGTATAATTAATTTGTTGATGGCTCTGGAAAATATAATTAAAAGAGATGTAAGAAGGTGTATTTAAAAAAAATTACCTTCATGTAAGTCAAAAGTTTTTGAAGATCAAAATTTGGTGAAATCCATAAAGTAAGGGATTCAAGTTTAGAAGAGATTTTTGTTTCTGCAGCTTCCAAAGAAAAAATTGAAGGAGATTTACTGCCACTGAAAAGGACAAAGTTAACTTATGTGAAACGCATACAAAGAACTTACACATTAATGATACGAGCATTTGGAAGACATTCGCAGATATCTTCAAGTGGAACAATTTTATCGTTGTAATCCATTACAGTTTCAATTTGGTCATGGATAAGAAAATTCTTCATCGTTTCAAAAATAGCAGCCAATAAAGGAGCTTTAGCACTACCATATGTGATAACAGTTTGCATCATATCACAATCTTCAACATTTCCACCATCAGTTATAAGTTTGAATTCATTGAAGGTAATATGTTGATTGGTAAGTTGAATATTTCGAACATTGCAAACAACAGTTTTGAGCAATAAAGTTGATACAGCAGTAGGTGAGAAATAAATATCAAGCTTTTCTGTGAGCCAAAATTTTCCAAGAATTTCTTCCAAATTTCCAGTCGTAATTGATTGACCATCCAAAGTCTCTAACTTCCAAATATTACCAATTCGAAGAACTTTTTTAAAAACGAGAAAAGGGAATCCATCTTTGTGTTGAAAATACTTGCAAACTTGCATTAATTTTAAGACCATTTTTGGATTTGCATTTGCCTTCATCCATTTATGAACATCTGATGGAAACTTATCACGTGGAGCTGTAATTGCTAGTTGAGAAATCGCTGCTGTAATTTCTTGTTCATTTTCTTCCATTTTTGAAGCACAGTGGAAAAAAAAGCCTTCTAAAAATGGAATAAAATTAGTAAATCCGAATTACAAAATCATGCAAAATATACAATTGGTGAAAAAAAGGAAAATCAACAGCGTTCGAGTGAAATAAAAATAGTCTTTCTCTGTCAAAAAAACAGCGGTCAACAACAAACAAGAAATATAAAAATAAAAATGTTGCTTGTTGCCGATCGTTGTTTTGTTACAAGAAGAAATGGCACTGTAAATGCAAAAACACAAAAGATTTTGAGAACTTTTTCATAGTGCGTAGAAAGTTTTTCTATCAAAGATAAGTCATATCACAGAAATACAAAAGTCATCTTTTTAAATATCAGTGCTCTAAGTATTATTTCGAAGTTTCTGAAAATATAAGTAGTATGAGCTATGTAATATATTATGTTCAAATTGATTTTGTTAGCTTTACTAATGAAGCAAAGATCAAAGAATTAGCATGGAAAAACAAAAATTATAAAAAAAAGTTTTTACTGTTCTATCGGAAAATGGCTGAACAAACTCTAAGATAACAAAAAACCTAAAAAACCTTTGTTCAAAATTTGAAAGCAATTGATTGAAGAAAAAAGTCTTTGTTTTCAAAAGCGCAGTTTTTTGATCGCTGACATTTTGTAAAAAGAAGATGCCATCAAAAAGGGACACAAAAATAAAGAAAAAAAAGTTTCATAAAAAATGTGACAAAACAATTTCATAATGTTACTGAAAACCGCGTCTTTCCATAAGCAAAATAAAACTAAAACCATTTTATTTCCGATGTTGTAGCACTTTTAAAAAAAGCTGAAACTTAAAAGGAAATAAAGAAAAAACATATGCTCTTAATTTATTTTTAATATAAATGTTTTTTCTTCGCCAAGATATCAGAACGAAAATTTTATTAAGAAATATAGGCAAAAATGAAAACTTGTTATTAAAATATAATAAAAATATTTTTATGCATTATTTTCATTTTTCTTTAATTCATTCAGGAACATCTTCTTTTCCAGATTTCAAAAATTGACAGAGAGGGTAACATAAATGAACTAATTGTTTTTTGCTTTCTGGATGATTATGGCATTTGAATTCTTTTTCTATTACATCTGCTAAAGTATATGGAGGAGTAGCAGCATCAATGACACCTTTAACAACAATATAACAACCACATGATGGCCTAAAAATGTTTTTGGAAAATTATTCTGTGTTTTCAAAATGGTGTAAAAAATTTACTCTTTTTGATAAATAAATTTTGTTGTTCCATTTTCTGAAGAATCACATTCCCATCGTTCACAATTAAACATTAATCCCATCTGTTTCTTTTCTTGACTGAAATAAAAATATGGTACGGATTTATGTGGTGGCATACATGGACCTTTGAATATCTTGTTTGGATTCCAATCCAAAATTGGTGAAATTTCTTTTGTCTAAAAATATTTTAGTTTCAAACATTCATAATACTTCAAAAGTGTATTCGGGATTAAGTTTTGGAGGGAACAAAATCAACTAAAACCCGTTTTTGATCTTTTAGTAGACATGCTAATTTAGAAGAAGCGGGTCCGCCCGAAAGACATCTCTTAAAGATGCACCAATAGTAGTTTAAATAAAACTTACTGGATATATCCCATCCAATAAAGCTTGATAAAGTGCATATTCTGGTCTTTCTCCATACTTTAATCCAAGACAAAAAGTAAGCATTTGTGAAAAGCGTGGTGGTAAAGCTTTCATAAATTGACTTTCAGGTTTTAAAGCATCCAAAAGCATTTCACCCATAGATCGATCATCATCGAATGCTGCTGGAGTAATAAGCCAATTAAACCACGGAGTTTCATGAACAAACATGCTTGACATTAGCAAAATGCAACTTTCTAAAAAATAGACAACAATAATATTCTGGTACGTTTATTTTTATTTTTAACTTACCAACATCATCTTTAAAATGACGTTTTTTTCCATTATGATATGCTCTTGATGCATACATACGAGATACATTTGGTCGATCATTATCAATAGGTGCTTCTGTAACATAAATTTCATGAGGAAAGAATTCAGAATATTCAAAACCAGATAAACAAATTGTTTCGCAATCTGGTGCAAGCCAAAAACTTTCCCACTAAAAAAACTACTTTTATTTCTTTTTATAAACGTTATGTTTTGTTGTTTACTTCAAAATTTCCATGAATTAATCCAGCTGTATTTAAATCCAATAAACATTGCAAAATTTGTTTACAAATAATAATTTTTGTTCCATTTGAAAATGCTGTAGCATTTAAATCTTCACCAACTAAAGGAATAACTTCTGTCATAGCACAATTCAACTAAAAAAATTTATCAAATGGCTCAACACAATTTTTGTTTCATATATTTTACCTTTGATAGCACAATAAAAGCATAACCACCAGCGGAGCAGATACCTTTATCAATCAATTTTGAAAAATGTGGAGATTTAACTTTTTTTAGCTTTTCATAAGCCATTAATTCCTTTTCATAATATCCAATAAATTCCTTTCTAAACAATTTGACATCATAAAATATTGGAACTCTGGTTGAGCTCAACGTTGAGCGATAATTCAAAAGTGGAAAAATTTCATTTTTGATTACATCCATAAACCAAAACTGATTGTTTTGTCGTTTTACAAAGAGAAAACAAAATTTGCCTTGTATTCACCAATTTGACCATGAAGTGTTTCTGGAAATTCTGTTACTGGTAGTAAGCCTGTAAAAAGATTTGTTTTATAGATTAGCTTAGATTTATATAACAACAAAAGATTATCTTGCATTTTTATGTATAAAAAGTTTTAAGGAAGGCAAAACAGTTTTAGCTTTCTACATGAGTTATAACAAATCCTTCACTCATAAATATAGTTTACACTGATATCTTGAGTAAAGCATTTTATGACTGCATACCACTATTCAAAGGATCAATCAATTTTTGGGATGCTTTAAATTGTGCAACTTCCGGCACTTGATTTTCATTATTGTTTTGTTGTCTTGGAAATTCAAATGGATTCACTTATAAGATGTGACCGTACTCAAGATGCTCATGGTGGTGTACTAGCTTTGATAAAAAATGGTCTTCATTTTATTCCTATAAAAAATAGCTCGAATGAAACACTTGCTTTTGATTTATTTATTGAAGAGAATGTTGCCAGATTTCTATTAACATATAGACCTGAACTCAAATCTGTTGAAACTATTCAAAAATTTAATGAAATTACAAATATTCTCAACACTGCTACACCATTTCCTCCAACTTCGTATTTTATTTTGGGTGATTTCAATTTTCCAAATATTATCTGGGAAAATGGAGTACCAAATATAGAAAAATCTCGATCGAACGTCTTCAAAAGAGTTAAAAACTTTTGCGATGATTTTGATTTAAAACAAGCAGTTAAGTTTTCCACGAGCATGAATAATTCCAATATTTTAGATTTAATATTTTCATCTACTGATAATTTATTGTTGAATATATATCCACTCGAAAATCAAACTGTTTACTTTCCGAAACTTGATCACAGAATTATTCATTTCAATATTAAATTTAATAAACCTAAAGCCAAACCAACAAAGATCAATTATGTGGATTTTAAGAATGGTGAATATGAATTACTTAATGTTTATTTCTCCACCATCAGTTGGAAATCTGAACTTGAATTAAGGAAATCAGCAAATGAAAAATTTGAATTTATTAAAGAAAAAATAATGAAAGGAATCTATGATTATAAATTTATTCCAGAAAAAACTATCGATACTTCAAAATTAACATACTATCCTGAAATGTTATCTGAAATGAAAAAATTTTATCAAGAAATCATTAATGATCCATTTAAAACAGATCTGAGCCAAAAAGTTGGAACAAAATTATTTAAATTTCATCGAAAATTTGTCAAAAAACAACAAAGTATTTTCTTGAAAAAGCAAAATGTATTATTTAATTACGTTTCAAGTATTACGAAACAGAAACATGCTCCAATTGCTACGATTTATGAAAATGATGAATTATTATCTACTGATCCACAAAAAGCAGAAAAACTGTTAAATCATTTTAAATCGATATACAATCCTCCAGCTCCAATTGAAAATGATTCAAATGATGACGATACTACCGAATATTTGAGTGATATTTCCTTTGGATATGAAGATGTCAAAAAGTGCTTAAAAGAATGTTCCAACAAAAACCTTACTGGACCTGATGGTATTCCAGGAATCATTCTCAACAAATGCGCACGTACATTAGCTTATCCTTTGTCCATTTTATATGAACATATGATTAGCCATTGTGATGTACCAGACGTTTTTCAAATATCACATGTTACACCTATCCCAAAAATACCAAATCCTACTGCACTTTCTCATTTTCGGCCAATTTCGGGAATAAGTGATATTTTGAAAACTGTTGAAAGAGTCATCAAACCAAAACTCATCAAACATTTAAATTCCATAAATTTTTTACCAAAAGAACAATATGGATTTAGAAATGGATGCTCAACAACAAAACAAATGATTATTTTTATGGAAGACATTTCAAAAGAAACATATTATGGAAAAACAACTGATGTTATTTATAATGATATGGAAAAGGCTTTTGATAAAATGCCAATTTCAAAAATGGTGGATAAGTTAAAGAAAGCAAAAATTAGAGGAAATCTGCTAAAGTTAATTACTTTTTTGTTATTAAATCGTAAATTTTTAGTAAAAGTAAATGGACATCATTCCGAACTGGAAGAGGCAACAAGTGGTGTTCCTCAAGGTGGTGTACTTTCTGCTATTTTGTTTATCATATTTTTTAGTGAAATTAGTGAATTACTGAATGAAGATGAATTTATGGGATTGATCAAGCACCTCAAATTTGCTGATGACTTGAAACTATACTATTCCTATTATATAGAAAATTTTGATCCAACTTTACTTCAAAAAGCCATTAATACAGTATCTCAATGGTGTACAATGAATTCAATGTCTCTAAATGCAACCAAAACAGTACATGTTCAATTTGGACCAAAAAACTCAAAGGCAAAATATTTCGTCAACAATATTCCAATAATTCAAAAAGATGTCACTAGAGATCTTGGATTATACATTAAAAATGATTTAACTTTGGACTCACATTTTGATAAAATTGCCGCAGCAGCAAGTGGTAAAATGTTTTCAATACTTAGAACAATCATCACAAATGATCCAAAAATTCTTGTTCAAATATTTAAAACATATATCAGACCTAACTACGAATACGCATCATCAGTATTTAACATTTCTCAAAAAAAATCAATTGAACGACTGGAAGAAATTCAAAAATTATTCACCAGAATTGTATACCAAAGAAACAATCCACATGTCAAATATTTTGATGTTCCATCTTATTCTGAAAGATTAAAAATGTATGGAATGACATCCCTTCAACATCGAAGAATTATTGCAGACATTATAATGGCTCATGATATGATGGTTCTTCACCATAATGATAAACTTGATCTAGTTTTTGTTCCTTTTATAACAAGAACTGAGGGACATTACTCAACGAAAACTTCAATTAACACAAACAAATATTCCGATCTTCACTTTTCATCAAGAATTCGCCCAATCCTCAACAATTACAAAATTAACCTTCACAAATACGATACTGCCAAAGAACTTCGTGCTCATCTTTTAACACTAGACTTTTCTGATTTGCTTATTTATTAATTTGTTTTCTCTCTTACTCTGTATTATATCTTTCTTTGTATAACTTTTTCATTTATGTTTGCCCACTCAGTCTTTTCTGGAGTGAAAAATAAATTAAATAAATAAATAAAAGAATGCTGCTGGAGTAATAAGCCAATTAAACCACGGAGTTTCATGAACAAACATGCTTGACATTAGCAAAATGCAACTTTCTAAAAAATAGACAACAATAATATTCTGGTACGTTTATTTTTATTTTTAACTTACCAACATCATCTTTAAAATGACGTTTTTTCCCATCATGATATGCTCTTGATGCATACATAAGAGATGTATTTGGTCGATCATTATCAATAGGTGCTTCTGTAACATAAATTTCATGAGGAAAGAATTCAGAATATTCAAAACCAGATAAACAAATTGTTTCGCAATCTGGTGCAAGCCAAAAACTTTCCCACTAAAAAAACTACTTTTATTTCTTTTTATAAACGTTATGTTTTGTTGTTTACTTCAAAATTTCCATGAATTAATCCAGCTGTATTTAAATCCAATAAACATTGCAAAATTTGTTTACAAATAATAATTTTTGTTCCATTTGAAAATGCTGTAGCATTTAAATCTTCACCAACTAAAGGAATAACTTCTGTCATAGCACAATTCAACTAAAAAAATTTATCAAATGGCTCAACACAATTTTTGTTTCATATATTTTACCTTTGATAGCACAATAAAAGCATAACCACCAGCGGAGCAGATACCTTTATCAATCAATTTTGAAAAATGTGGAGATTTAACTTTTTTTAGCTTTTCATAAGCCATTAATTCCTTTTCATAATATCCAATAAATTCCTTTCTAAACAATTTGACATCATAAAATATTGGAACTCTGGTTGAGCTCAACGTTGAGCGATAATTCAAAAGTGGAAAAATTTCATTTTTGATTACATCCATAAACCAAAACTGATTGTTTTGTCGTTTTACAAAGAGAAAACAAAATTTGCCTTGTATTCACCAATTTGACCATGAAGTGTTTCTGGAAATTCTGTTACTGGTAGTAAGCCTGTAAAAAGATTTGTTTTATAGATTAGCTTAGATTTATATAACAACAAAAGATTATCTTGCATTTTTATGTATAAAAAGTTTTAAGGAAGGCAAAACAGTTTTAGCTTTCTACATGAGTTATAACAAATCCTTCACTCATAAATATAGTTTACACTGATATCTTGAGTAAAGCATTTTATGACTGCATACCACTATTCAAAGGATCAATCAATTTTTGGGATGCTTTAAATTGTGCAACTTCCGGCACTTGATTTTCATTATTGTTTTGTTGTCTTGGAAATTCAAATGGATTCTATAGAATAATAAAAAAGAACAATAATTTGAATATTTATATGCATTTTTTACTCACTCGAATAAGGGGTTCATTGAAACATTGTTTTACATTTTTCCATTTCTTTGTTAATTTCTTTGCATTCATTTTTGAATTTTTATTTTCATTGCCAAAAACACTATTATCAAAGGTTTTAACAGAATTTTCATAAGCGGAAATATGAAGTGAAACTGATTGGGGATTGATTTGATAATCATACTTTCCTGATTTTTCCTTTTCCCAGATACTTGAATAATTGCTCCATGGAAAATTTTTGTCATAAAGCTTATTCCATAAATGTTCTTTTCGTCCATTTGAATTGACAACAGCATTCCAATCTAAAATTCATATTTTCATAATCAAAAACAAAATATTGTTTTTAATTAATGCTTACCATAGTTTGTAACTTTTGTACAGCTTTCAAAAGGTGCACCATTTTTTGAATGAAAAGAAAATACATCAGGATGTTTGTAGCTTTGATTTAAATTAAGATTCCTGTATTGATTAAAAGAAGGGGAACCATCCAGAAATTTATTTCGTTCATTTTTGAATGATAAATAATAATCTTTTGTTGCCATTTTTAGAGTTAAAGAATCAAGTTTAGAATTCGTCCAGATCTGACGTCATACAAATATTAACCCGTTTTCACCCTTCCATCTGTACCCTTCAAAAATTTGCAACTTCAAATGACCCAGGGCCGCAATATGGCTTTGTTTCTTGGAGGAAAAATTTGTAAAACCTCACTTCGTTTTATCTAGTTCACTATCAGTTTTTCACCTTAATTTTCCCTCCACCATTCCTTCTCAAAATTACTGACGTCAGATCCGGATGAATCCTTACCACAGATAATTCAATATAAATAAGTTGCAAAAAATGTGACCATGAAATTCTCAATAATACAAATATGCCTGAAAACCAATAATAGTAAAGATTTTGAAATAAAGCTAATGTAAAAAAGCAAAAAACAGAAAGTGAAACATGTACAAGTCCACGCCCCGTCAAAATATATCATGATATCATGATTTTTACATTTCGCAAAAGAAAAGATTTCATAACTTTCGTTTTTTGTCGCAAAAAAATGTGTTATTGGAATTTGTTTCAAAAACACATAAATGATGAAATAACGTAAAGTATCATGATTTTTCAGCAAATGTTAAAAAATTTCTTTTTTTAAAAATGAAGAAAAATTAATGTCGCATCTAAAAAAATCATAAAAAAAAACAGAAGCTTTTTTAATAAAATTTTTTTGTATTTTTTTAAAATTTCAGTGATTTTGAAAATGTAAGGGAAATTCATCTACTTTAAATTGAGTAAAAGTCTGTAACAGTGTTCTTTCGCCGCCGCCGCCGGCGGCGGTGGCGGCGGCGCTGATTTTTGCCCAAAATTTTTTAAAATCGTTGGAATTTGTTTGGATTTCATACAGATTAATTAAACTATTGTGCATATTAAATCTCTTATTTATTCCCATTTGATGGAATATATTTCACCACCTTTTCTAATGCTGCAATATCATTTTTAAAATTCAATATGAAAAAAACCGAAAACTTCTGCTCCTCGTGGCAAAAATATTGCAGAAAGTATATTAAACCTATTTTCCATCATGCCTGAACAATAGACAATGAAATAAAAAATTTTTAAAAATTTTGGAATTTTCACGTACTCCCCCCTTTGAAAAAAATTTTTGGGCTCTGGCGGCATCTGGCAGCGCCGCCAGCGCCGCCGCCGGCGGCGGCGGCGGCGGCGATGCTCGACCAAAAACGAGTACACTGGTCTGTAACCCATTTTTTAAAAGATAATTTTGAGATATTCTTTCCAGAGGATTTTTACCTCTTTTTTCACCATTTTTAAAAAAATTTGTGTGTTTTAAACTTCAAACTGCAACATCTCACTTTTCGACCTCATAAATCCTTCAAAAACTGTTTGATTATGCTAGAATAGTTTGTTATTGAACTATTTATCTTATTTACTAAAGGATTGTTTCAGTCAGTCTACCTTGAATATTTTTGTATTTGATAAAAGTAATAATAAAGTTTAAAAATCAATTAAATTGTTAAACTCACACATTTAATTAAAAGTTAAAAGAAAAAGGTAACTGTGTTATTGCGAAAGAAAGGTGTAAAAAAGTGCATAGAAGCACTTTTCACCTTTTATCGAGATTTATTTCCCCTTTTTTTGCCTTCCTTGTTAGTTCCTAAAAAAATCCTTCAGGAAGTTGAGTAGTGAATTTCTGTTACTAAAGTTTGCAAAATCGACAACAGGTTTTTAAAAATAAAAAACTTTATTTTTACACAAAATGTGCATGCATAAAAGTAACAAACAATTTAAACTTCAATAGATTGACACGTAATTTTCAACATTCTACATGCATCTTCAAGACCTCTAAAAATTCTTGCCTTTTGCTCAGCATTATAACGAGAAAATGGAAGGCAGAAAGCCAATTCAGTAGGTCTTTCTCCACCAATTTCATCAACAATTGCATTGATATGTGCTTTGATTAATGCTGCCATAAAAAGAGCTGGACGTGCACTTTTCTTTACTGTAGGAGTATTAAATTCAATCATAGCATTAGGATAACCAGAACGATCGGCATCAATAAATTTGAAACCCCAAAGTTTGTTAGTTCTAATGTTTCCAGCACGCATTGACATAATATTAACGATATCTAAAAAGAGTTTGAATATTATTGCATTTGCTTAAAAAACTTACCAATGACAACGCAAGATGGTTGGGTACTGAAAACATTTAAAGCATCAAGACCAATTTGTGGCCATGGTTGATCAAAGCTAATAAAAAGATAATTGCCATGTGCTCTTATAAAATTTTGATGTTAAGTTAAAATTTCAAAAAACAATGTTAATATAAGTAAAATGCAGTAATCACAAAAACTAATTTTAAGGAGGACGGGGGCATCTTCATTTTAAAAAAAGTAAACTTTTAATGTTCTTTTGCAGTCAGCAAAAAAATCAAAGAATTTTGCAAATTCTAAGAGCAAGGAACCCTTCCAAAAATATGGACTTAAAACCAAATTTAGCTGTCATAAATTTGGTTTTTTGAGTCATACACAGCTCTAAGCATATAATAATTGAATCAAAACAAACTCACCATTCCATCTATCAACAAATTCATACCCTCCTTGGGCAGCAGAATGAAGAAAAATAACCGAAAAATGATCAAATAATGCAATTACAGGTCTATGCGATGTGTGAATATGATTAAGCTTTTCAGGTAATGTTAGAATTCGAAGCAATAAAGATTCTTTGATAAAATTTATAATATCCAATAATGGAAATCCATTTTTACGTTGAAAATATTTACAAACTTGCGACAATTTTATGGCCATTTTTGGATTTGCATTTTGCTTCATCCATTTTGAAACATCAGAAGGAAAGTCACGTGGTGATAAAATTCTTGTTGTATCAGGTTGTTCGATAAGTCCGTGCCGCGATATTTGTTGTTGTATTTTTAATAGTAGAAGTGCAATCAAAATGAGGTCTTTTGTAATTGGTAGGCCCATGACTTGGGCATCTGATGATAATAAAATATTGGGGTCACCATGGATACTGTAGGTATACGGTAGAAATTTCTCGAACAAATTTGGATTTTCGATAAAAACGAGCTGTAATTAAAAGGGAAAAGGCTGGAAATGACTGGATATGACGTCTAAGGACTATCTACATCATATCCGACAACTTTCTGATGTAATATTGCCTCAGGGCATTATGCAAATTTATGAGGTCGGAAAATTTGCATATTTTCGAAAATTGAAAAAAATGGCAGGAAAAGGTTCCAAATGGTCCAGTAAGTCCCCCACAATTAATTTTGGTCGAAATTATAGCTCTAGAACGTTTTTTAATAGCGAACAATAACATTGAGTAGCAGGCGATGGTTTAACTTGCCATAAAAAAATGAGTTAAAGCCATAATTTCGACCAAAAATGATTGTGGGAGACTTTCTAGACTATTTCCAACATGTTCCTGCCATTTTTTTCAATTTTCGAAAATATGCAAATTTTCCGACCTCGAAAATTTGCATAATGCCCTGAGGCAATATTCCATCAGAAAGTTGTCGGATATGATGTAGATAGTCCTTAAACGTCATATCCAGTCATTTCCAGCTTTTTCCCGTTTAATTACAGCTCGTTTTTATCGAAAATCCGCATGTGTTCGAGAAATTTCTACCGTATACCTACAGTATCCATGGTGACCCCAATATTTTATTATCATCAGATGCCCAAGTCATGGGCCTACCAATTACAAAAGACCTCATTTTGATTGCACTTCTACTATTAAAAATACAACAACAAATATCGCGGCACGGACTTATCGAACAACCTGATATTTTGTCCATCCATTTTTGATGTAATTTGTTACAAAGTTTTGAGGCTGTTCAGATATAGCAAGATACAAAGAAAAAGAGAAAGGCAAAATGGAGTAAATTTGTATTTTGCAAGTTTTTCTTTTACAAAACTTAAAAAAACTTTTCCATGCAGTGAGAAATTTTAAGGAATCACAAAGTTTTATATCTTTTTGATATCTGGACAGCTTCTTTTACCAAACGCTTTCTGAAAATGGCAACACGATTTGAAATTGAGTAATAATAACAACCCTGAAAAATTATGCGATCAATATTTAAACGAAAAGAACAAACAGTGAAAGAAAGCAATTGATGGAAGAAAAAAGGTTTTATTTTCAAACGCGCAAAAAAAAGATGTGGTTTTGTGATTGCTGACATTTGTAAAAGAAAATGGCAGTGCCATAGGAACACAAAAGAAAAGAAAAAGAGAGGAAAAATAGAAACAAAATAATTTCGTAATGTTACTGAAAAGGTGCTTTTAAAACAGAAAATCATCATAGAAGGAAACATCATCTTTTGTACTTTGTACACCCTCTCTCTCTCTTTTGTTTCTCTTTGTTTGATTTTAGTATTGTCCACTCTTGCTTGATCATTAATGCATTGTTTGGTTGGCTGCTGTGCCTTTATTTATTTATTTGTTTTGACAATACTATTTTAATATTTAAAAATTTTATTTTTTTTAATCATGGCATTTAAAAACATGTAAAACACTTTGTGTTTGATTGATTACAACACGAAAATTTCGTAAAAAAGGCAACTTTTAGAATACAATAACCCGTAACAGTAGTATGTCCGCCATCAAAGAGAGAAAAGAAGCAAAATGTTGATCTCAGTTGTTTTCTCATCCAAATTTTGACATTTCTTTTTGTTTGACGAAAAAAGACCAAAGAAAATGCGAATAATCAGATCGCAAACGCTATAGGTGGTCTTTTTTTCTTTAAAATGTTGTTGCCTTTTTACTTTTCTTTTTCAATGTAAAAAAGTCCAAACCGATTCGTAAATCCAAATTAAAAAATGACAAAAATTATTCAATCAATCAATTTCAGAAGAAGTGAAAAGCAAAAGCTTTTGACCAAGCTAAAAATAGTTTTACAATGTTGTAAGGATAAAAGATGACATTGGTGACAACGACGGTTGATCACTATAGTTTACAAAAAAAGTATGGCATCAACAAAGATGCAGAAAAAAATGTTATAAAAACCTAAAAACATATCTAATGATGCTATCCAAATGATTTTGATAGTAGAAAATTTTCATTCATTAAAGAGAAAAATTTTTTAAGAAAACAAGGATATTGTAAACAATCTGTGCGCCGATTAAGAATCTAAACTACTTTTCAAAGTGCTATCAATATTTGTATCAATTAATTTTCCCATAGTTAACGGCAAAAGTCAAAGAATCGGAAAACAAAAGAAAAAAATCATTTTAAACAAAATTTCAACATTTTTTGCATTTATGATTATTTAGGAATTCTTATTAAAGAATCGATTCAACATTCTTAATTAAAAGATTTTATTTTTATAAAAAAGCACATTGCTTAAAAAACAAACAAAAAACTTTAAACTTCAATAAATTCATAACCAATTTTTAACAATTCGCATGCTTCTTGAAGACCTTGTTGAACTCTTGCTTTTTGTTCAGAATTAAATGCAGAACATGGAAAGCAAAAAGCTAATTCCGCAGGCATTTCTCCGATTTCATTTCTGATAGCTTTGCGATGTTCTCTTAGTAACAATGCCATTAAAAATGCTGGTGATGCAAGTTTCTTTGTTCCATCAAAATTATCAAATTCAAGCAAAACAGGATAATCATTATCTTTGCTAATTTTAAAACCCCATAATTTGCATGTTCTAATGCTATCAGCAGGCATGGCCATAATTTTAATAAGATCTAAAAAAATCTTTTCTTAACCAATGATATATGATCCAAGAAAAAATTTTACCAAAAACGACAAAAGATGGTTGTGTATTGAATACATTTAAAGCAGCATGACCAATTTGTGGTCTTGCTTGATGAAAACTAATAAAGAGATCATTACCATGTGCTCCTGTAAAATGTACAATTTAAATTTCCCGTTGGAAAAAAAATTTTTTTTGAGAGCTATGCCTCCAAAAAGAACTTACCATTCCATTCATCTCCATCAATAAAATTGTATCCTTCTTGCTCATCAGAATAAACACAAATAACAGAAAAATTATCACATAATCCAATTACAGGCTTCTTTGATTTAACAGTTTGGTTAAGCTTTTCTGGCAATAATTGAATTCGAGGTAATAAACATTCTTTGATAACATTTAATTCAGTTAAAAAAGGAAGTTGAAAAAATTTGCACACTCGCATCAATTTTAATGCCATTTTTGGATTGGAATTGAGCTTCATCAATCTTGAAACATCATACGGAAAATCACGTGGAGATAAAATTCTTGTTGTATTTTGTCCATTCATTTTTGATGTAAAATTTATTGTACAATTTTGAGGCCGTTCAGATATCTTATAATATCACGAAAAACAAGTCAAGTTCATGATTTGCTAGAGTTTCCTCAAAAAGAGTTTTGAGAATTTCGTGAAAATCTTTTAGGCAAAAAGTTTTTCAAAGAATTTTTTCCAAAGAGTTATTTCAAAGAAGTTACGAAAATTTTAGGGGACATAAAATATTGGGGGAACCACTTGATTTTCAGAAATTAGCTATAATTTACTGAGGCTAAAGAACGCTAAATTTTAAATCTTGAGATATCTGAACAGCTTTTTGTACCAATCCCTTTCAGAAAATGTCAAAACAATTTGTACTTCTAATAATTACAAAATCTCTAAAAAAATTTAATCAATATTTTAATGACAAAAAGAAGAGCGCAAGTGTTTGATTGAATAAAAAAGTTTTTGCTTTTGAAAGTGCAAAAAAAGAGATGTTGTTTTTTGATGGCTGACCATTTACAAAAAAAGATGGCACAAGCGGCAACACAAAAAGTAAAGGAAAAAGAAGGATCCTAAAAATAGAGACGAAACAATTTCATAATGTTTTGAAACAGAAAACTATCGGCTGAGCTGTAACAAAAAGTAAGTTAAAAAATCAATAGTTCTTTATTTAATTGCGGTACTGTAACACAATGAATTTGGTATGTTTTTTTTCTTCCTACAAGATCGCTTCTTTTGATGTTCTAATCATGTAATATATACTGTACAATAACATCACTAAAGAACATTTATTCAAAAAAAGAATCGTAGTCATAAAAAAATAACACCAAAGAAACAGACGAAAAGATTTAAACTTCAATAAATTCACAGCCAATTTTCAACAATTCGCATGCATCTTCAACACCTTTTTGAACTCTTTCTTTTTGTTCAGAATTAAAACGAGAATGCGGAAAACAAAAAGCTAATTCAGCAGGTCTTTTTCCACCAGTTTCTGTTTTAATTGCTTTGAGATGTTGTTTGAGTAATATTGCCATCAAAAATTCTGGCGTTGCTACTTTTTTAGTTCCATCAAAAGTATCAATTTGAATCAAAACAGGATGAATAGGATAATTAGCATCTTTAATAATCACATTGAAGCCCCAAAGTTTGCTTTTTTTAATGTTATCAACAGGCATCGACATAATTTTAATAAGATCTAAAAGCAATTTTCTTGAAAAATGATTTAGCAGCAAAAGATCAAAGGCGTGTCCCCTCCGAAATTGTTGAACCCCTCCGCCGAAACTTTTTTTCTACTTACGTCCTTGAGCACAATGCTGCATGTACATAGAAAAAACTTACCAAAAACAACAAAAGATGGTTGTGTATTGAATACATTTAAAGCATCACGCCCAAATTGTGGGTTGGATTGATTAAAACTAACAAAAAGTTCTTTACCATTTACCCCTAAAAATGTTACGTCACTTTAATTTTCCGGTGTCAAAATGTGGTGCTGCTATCGCGATACCGGGAGCAAAAAAAATAAAAGTTAGCGTAAACACTACAATTAGAGACGGGCAGCTCAAAAAAATTTTAAGAAAAAACTATTTTTTTGTCAGAATAAGGTATTTTCGACCCTGAATAAAACGAAAATAAAATCAGAAAAATTAAAAAATTAATTTAAAATGCCGAAAAGTGCCATTGAAAAAACGGCAAAACGAAAAAAATGGTCGTCAAAAAAAGTCAAAGAGAACACTCTTTTTTTGTTGTGTGCATCCTTCTCTTTTTTTTTACTCGCAGCCGGTTCAAAAGGAAAGAAGAGACACACCAGCCACCCGACTTCTTCTCTTTCTTTTTTGCACACGTTTTTTGAACTTTTTTAAGCTGAAAAATGCCGTTTTTTTTTTTAAAAGTTAAACGAAATGTTTTTTGAATTAATAAAGTTTTACAATAGTCCCACTTTTTTTTAAATTCAATGTATTTATTAAAAAATTTTTAATTATGAAAAACAGTAAAATAACAATAAATAAATAATTTTTAATAAAAAACAGAAATATATTTGTGATTCATATTTCTGAACTAAAATACATATAGAAATAATGTAATGATATTTAACTGTAACTCATTTTTTCCTTCAATGTAAAACGACAATAACCGTCTTGTGTAATAGGATTTAAGTTACTTTTAACAAAAATTATTAATTCCCCACAAAACATGCTGGTACGATCAAAATATGGCAACAACTTTCTTTCGAGGTTTTCAACAATGCTAGGATTGTATTTTGGATCATCAGAATAAATTTTTAGTGCAATAATGACATTTTCTTGTGACGTTTTCTAAAGTTTAAAATTTAAGACTTTTGTTAGCAATTCAAAAGAAATCTTACGCTTACGCTGATTACTGCAGCTAAACTTTCAACATTAAAATCAAATCCAGGAATATTAATTAAAAGTTTTCTCAAGCTTGTTCCATTTTTCCATTTAATAATTTGTTCTGGCCATGTATTGTCAATGCTAATATTTATCTGATCAAAACTAATTATTTCAAGATTTGGTGCATGCTGTAATATTTGTTCAAAATTAATATTCTCTTTTGTTAATTCAACATTTTTACAACATAGGGATGTAACTCGAGGTGATAGAAGTTGATTAAAATCTTCGGAAGACATTATCACATTTTCTATATTCAAATTTTGACCTTTAAAAACTGTTGACGATAGAGAGATATTTGATTTAGGAATACCATGATAGCCAATAATGTCGAAAGAATCATTTACAATTGTATTTGACAATCGCTTAAAACTGTTGCAATGTCGGATAACGTTAAATGGTTCAGGCTTTATCATTTCAATATAATTTGGATTTGAAAAGATTAATGATACTTGTTCATCAAGATTAAAAAGCTTGACAAAACGCGGAATTAAGTCATCACTTTTTCTTTGCGCTTATGGATAAACTGGATATATTTGTTGACAGACTTGTTTCTCCAAATCTAACCATTTATTTTTTCATGGAGAGGTGGGCATAAGCTGAACTAGTCTAGCCATAGCCGCTAACATCAGAACAACAATGTAGCCGTTAAAAAGCCGTGCCTAAGTAGTTGCTGTTGCTGGAAAAATTGATTGCCAGAGCCGTTGCTTTAACGGCTACGCTAATATATACTTCTGGTTTAAAGTTATATACTCATTTTTACCTTGTTTTTGTATTTATTTTTTGTACAATAAAGCTTCTCTGTTAAACAAACTTGTTTTACGTGCAAGCTTCTTAAAATATTAATTAATCAGTAATAGTATACACGACATTTAATTTATAATAAATAAGCATTTTTTCGTTGAGATAACTTTTTATTATTTATTTGAGGAAATGACTTTGTAGGGAAATGATATTCGAGGAAACTGTTTTTACAGAAAATAGTTATTTGAATAAACACATTGATTTTATAAATGGCGAGTCTTTCAAACATCGAATACTTCCGTAAAAAAATAAAACAAAAAAGAATTTACTACGAAATATTCTGCTTTAGAAAGCACCAGTTTTTGACAAACTTTGATATCTCTATTTAAAAAAGCTGTAAAGTATTTATTTTTCTAACTGATTTTGCCACATAATATTTACTTTGTAATAAAATCAAAAAAATGAATATAAAGAAAGCAATGCAGACAATAAATAAGAAAAGTAAAAGGTAATTAAAATGACGTTTTCAGTGTAAAATATTGACCACTAATTATGACGGTTCCACGTACATTAAAAGGCTTATTAACGTGATCAAAATATGGTTGTAATTTTTTTTCAATAGTTATTGAATCACTGGCGTTCAAGGTGATCATAACAGCTTTTTTAGATTTTTCCTAAAATTTAAAAAAAAGTTGTCGTTTAAAAGAAGTAAGTATTTTCATAGCTAACCTTCAATACAGTAATAAAACTTTTAACATTAAAATCAGCATTTTGAATAGAAATTGTAAGAGTTGTTAAATTATTGCCAATTTTCCATTTAAGAATATCTTCAGGCCATGAGTCTTTTACGGCTATATTGATACCATTCAAATCGATTACTTCAAGATTTGGAGCATTTTTTAATATTTCTTCAAAATTAACACCTTCTATAAGTCCCACATCAATGCAACGTAAAATTTTTAATTTTGGTGATAAAAGTTGCAAGAATTCTTCGGGATAAAAGTTTCCTATTTGTTTAAATAAAATACTTTTACCTTTAAATATTATTGATTCCATGTGCGGTAAATGATGAAAAACCGTTAAATTTAAAGAATCTGTTATTAGTAAATTTGTATTTTCACAATATTTTACATCGAATTCATTTTCTTCGATTACTGTTAGATCTTGAGGTTTTATCAATGCAGTATTTGGAAATAAAAATGTTAATGCAACTTGTTCTTCAAAATCAATAATATCCATAAAACGAGAAATTAAATCTTCATCAATAGCTGGAAGAAAAATATGTGGAGCTAGAAAGATGATAGCCAATAACATTGTGTAATATAAATAGATATCCTTACCCAATAAATTTTTGTCATGGCACAAAAAGGTGTGATGATTTTCAGAGAAGCAACTATAACATTTTCGATTATTTAAACAATCATGATATTTTCTTCTTTTCGCCAAATAAGTAAAGCATACACTACAGCAACATCTTCGTTCAGCAACTCCTATACGAGATTCATCAGAAGCATAAATATTACAATTTTGTGATAAATGATTAAAGCTGTTACAGAAGAAACAAGACATTTTAAATTCAACTGTTTTTTTTAAAAACGCACCGGATAGATTTTTTTTCTAATAGTGATTATGGCTTTAGCAAAAACTTCTTTGATCAAATTGATTAATAAATCAACGCGGTTTACCACTCTACAGTTGTGGCAATGATATATTTGCACTAACAACTAGACTTGCATTTTTTATTAATAACAAGGCGGGGGGTGGTATACATATTTTTGCTTAGATAAAATGCCATACACTGAAAAAAAAGAAAGGACAAATTGGTACCAAATTTGGAACTTCGAAATGTCCTTTTTTCGCGCACAGGAGCATAACGACAAATCTGGAACATTTTTGTCCCAAAATAAAATGTACATGTTTTTGGGACATTTTCGACAAATACCTTCGCTGCTACCGCCGATAAAAGTTACTTTATTTTGTAAATTCTTGACTGCTACCGCCGACACCTGTCGGCGGCAGCAGCATATCCAAAATTTAATCCCATATTGACCCGGGGCAAGGTCCCGCAAAAGCTGCGGTGCGGACTGACAATGCAACCCAGAATTTTTTTCCACCCTATAAAGGTATCCTTTAATAATAAGGCATGTGGAAAAGCTTGCCGGTTTATTTACCCATCAGCCTTTATGTCAACAGAAGAAGGTAGGTGAAAAGCCATGGTCCAAAATGCAGCCAGACAGCGCAAGAGGCGCTCTCTCGTCAGAGAAAAAATAAATGTCTTATACGCGGACGTTTATGTCAGTATAATTTGGACGTAACAGTGTACCAAAAAAAGGGGGACGCATTGTACAATCAGCAGAATACCAAAAACGGGACAAAAAAGGGCGTTTATTGACATGAATTCGGTCGGAAGGTATTTGTCCCAGCTTTTATTTTCCGATTTTGTCCCAATTTTGTAACATTTTCAAAAGTCCAATGCTCCAACGTCCTTTTTTTTTTCAGTGTAAATCAATTACTCATTCAATATACCATTAAGAATATTTTATCTGGAAGAATATTATTTGAGGTAGCTGGTTGGGGAAAAGAACACTTGGTGGACAGTAGGGATAATTGGTGTCGTGAAGAAACATCACGAATAAACATAAATGCACTTCAATTATGATCATTCACCAAAAAATCTATATAAGTAGTCAATTGTCATTCTTTTTGTATGTTTTTTACATATTTTGTCTTCTATAATAAAGTCGTCTATTTATTATATTTCTCTCTGTCGACAGAACAGGATAATCCTCTCTATAAATTTTGGTTGTCTGTTTGTTGGTTGGTTGGTTTGTACGTCAAAATGGCAAAAGGTGCGCGATGCCAACAAGGAATTTTTTTTGTTTCTTTTTTTAGTGGCTTGAAAAAAGGAAAAGAACAAGTACAATTATTTTTTTATAATTAACTGGTGCAAGAATCTTTGGTGGCCGCCCCGAAGGGGCGGGGCACCCCTAGTTGCATAATAAAAACAATGAGGTTTTTCTCCAGTACTATAAATAAGGAATGTTATATCTTCAATTAACAGCGACAAATCATTAAAACAAGTTTTGTATATATCATTTTGTACACAAATTTGTTACTGTAATCCGTAAAAATCATAAATTGTGTCATATCTTTATCCTCTAGTTAGCTTAACATAAAAAAATGCATTAAAACACATCAAAACATGTCTTTTTACCTATTTTTAACAAGAAACCAAAAGTAGTAAATTTAAATGTAAAAAAACCAAACATTGCAGATTTTTTTGTAAAAAACCAAATGTTACACAATTTTTGAAAAAAACCAAATGTTACAGCTTTATTCATTGAAATAAAGAATGTAAAAAACCAAATGTCGCGAAACCAAATGTCATTTTCTAGAGTCCAAATGTAAAAAACCAAATGTTGCAGATTTTTTTGTCAAAAACCAAATTTAAAAAACTAGACGTTACACATCTTTTTGTTAAAATCGAAATGTAAAAGTTGAAACTGTATAAGATCCAAATTCCCAACTGTCGGGTAGCCCATATATCTGGGAGCTTTATTTTCGTTTTTGAGGACTCTATTATCCCCTGGAAACTAACTAACCAGAGACTCTAAAACCTTTTCATTTTTATTGATTTTTACAAATATACATATATGCAATTTCAATTGCTACGAAATAAAATATTTTTAGAATACAAATAACAAATTAACGTTTTGCAGGTGTAATTGTTACTGTCTTTGCAGACACAGAAACCATTGGACCAAAAGATCTTTTAAAACCAAATCGTTGTAAAATTGCTTTTCGTAATTCTTTTTGTGTTAAAACATATATAAAAATATTGATAAAACCTAAAAATTTTAAATTGTATAAAAAACAATTTACAAATTTTTTATACCTTTATTTAAATTTAAAACAAAAAATATCATCACTGTATTTTCTGGGACTAAAAATAAATAAATATCAACTGCAGTAAAAAGTAATAATTGATTTAAAGTTATTAAAACCATTGTAATAGTCATTGTAATAAAACGTTTACGATTTTTTTCATTTAATCCTTGAGTTTGTTGTGAAGCTTTTGTCATCTGAAAAGCAAAGGGTTTAAAAATTTGGGTTGATGGAAATTATGACACATCAAATTCAGCAGTCGGGGTATTTTGGCAAAGTGTTCTTGTTGCAACACACTCTGCAAGAAAAATTGAAAGTTTTAAAAACTAACATAATAAATTCGTTTACAAATTGGAAAATAAAGTAAACATCCACAAATATTACTAAAAATTCGAATTGCTGTATTCATCATAAATATTTCTGTTGTTGTATTTAATACACATGTTTTTAATTGCTAAAAAATTGTTGACTATTTAATAATTTTTTCACTTAAAAAATGCAAGAATTCTTCAATTTTCCGTTTAAACAGTAAACCATTGAAAATTTTCAAATTTGGCGCCGATTGGCAGACTGTCACCAAACGCCAAAAACAGTCCCTTTTTAAAAATTATCTAAAAAAACACGAACCATTTCCTTATCCCCCACAATATTCGCTGTAATAGTTGCCGTAATTAAAATAGGGATTGTTAAACCCATTGTTGACCAAATTAATGCATGTGCATAACGAGATCCAAGTCGCAAATACTTTCCCGGAAACATTACAGATATAAATCGATCAAATGATGTTACAAGTGAAATAAGTCCTGTTCCAGGCGTAATAAATGCAAAAAGCATACTATGTGGTGTTAAAAAGCATTGCCAAATTGAATATAGTTCAACGACTAAAACAGGGGTTGGGTTTAGTGTTCATTTCTCGTTTCGCTCTCGCCGAGAATTCTCGGCGAGAACGAGAATTTCTCGTTCCCGTTCTCGTTCTCGCAATGATTTTGTTCTCGCAAAATTCTCGTTCTCGTTGCCATAAATTCTCGTTAACAGAAATTTTTTAAAGATTTTTAAGGATTTGTTTATTTTTTCTGTCAAAAGTGCTTCAACTTTATAATTTTGTGGTAATAATGTATAATTACATCATATAATTCGGTTTTACAGAATTCCTAACAAGAATACATCCCAAAGTTGGTGTAATATGGGACAATCGATTTTCAACGAGAATTCTCGTTTCTCGTTCTCGCAAAATTTTGGAAAACGAGAATTTCTCGTTTCTCGCTTTTTTCGAAAAACGGAACGAGAAATGAACACTAGTTGGGTTTGTTAATTTGAAAATGTACTTTTTCGGGAATTGAGTCGTTAAAATAGTCTTTTAATTTAAAATCGATCCAAAAAAGCCAAGATTCAAGGAAAAATTCAAATTTTTGTGTTTGGAACATTTTGCCAAATGGCGCCAAATTCAAATTTTTTCAAATTTTTTAGCTTTTATAGGTCATAACTTTCTCATTTTTTGGTGATTGTTACTTATTTAGATTTATACAAGTTTTTTTCCCCGTCAACTGTAAAAAATTTGAATTTTGTGTGCATTGACAAAATATTCCAAATCCAAAAAAAATTTTTTATGCCCGAAAAAATCTTTTTCGGCTCTTTCGTTAAAGGAGGTTCGTAATTTGATGCATTCGATAAAACATAAATACGTGATTTTCAGGGTTTCGTGTTGAGACTTTCTATTGTTCTTTTTTTTAACAATAAAAATCCCAACACGAAACCCTGAAAATCACGTATTTATGTTTTATTGAATGTGTCAAGTTACGAACCTCCTTTAAGAAAACAGTTGAAAATTTTGTCTTACATGGATTCGGGCTATAATAAAGAATAATTCTCCAAATTCCTGCAGTAAAATATGTCCATCCAAAAGCAGCATCAACAATCATATTTCCAGCAAAAATCACATATTCTTTTTGTTCTCGTAAATTTCTTGTTGAAAAAATGATAATTGCAAGTAGGGTATTAAATGCTGCAATAATTGATCCATCAAAGATATAAATATATACTGCCATAATATCAATCGATTTTGATGAAACATTTGAATAAACTGTCATATTTCAAGTCTGAAAAATTCTTTCAATTTTGAAGGTAAAAAATTGAAAAGCAGCTGTAGTCTTAAGCAACTACTGAATTTTAAATAAATTTATTATTTAAAACATTTTATTTTATACTTTCTTTTTTTTGGT
Source organism: Panagrolaimus sp. LJ2400 (assembly GCA_024447215.1). Taxonomy (NCBI): domain Eukaryota; kingdom Metazoa; phylum Nematoda; class Chromadorea; order Rhabditida; family Panagrolaimidae; genus Panagrolaimus; species Panagrolaimus sp. LJ2400. The sequence goes on along the minus strand of JAMRYA010000007.1, from coordinate 22,275 downwards.
ATCAAAGAACCAAAATGTCAGAATTAGTTCATCGAAAAAAACTATTTTTTTTAAAAATGCCTAATTTATGCTTACGAAGAAAAACACATGAAAAAAAAGGCGTTTCTTAACTTTTTTTCAAAAAAACCCATAAATTTAATATACAATAAAAAAAATGACTTTGAAATACCACATTTGGTTTTTATTCTTTTCTTAGAAAAAAAAAGTAACGTTTTTGAGTTCCGCTTTTTTATTTAACTGTATTCGACTACTTTTAATTAAAAAAGACAAAAGTGGCACAAAAGCCGGCTTTGATGTTGTTTTTGGCGTTGGCACCGACATCTACTTTTTTGAAAATTGGTAACTTTGAGTTTGATAAACTTTGTATAATTATCCAATAAGGACAAAGTTAACACTTTTAAAATTAAATGCACCTCGACGCGTCCTTAATCATCAGTTTAAAATTGGCAACATCTTCAAAAGATTATTATCATAAAATTAATATTGCGTCGTTGGTAGTATCACCTTGCAAAATGCTGTTAACTAACTAATGTCCAACCAGCTTAAAGGACGCTATTAACTCAAAAACTAGCTGATGAACTGCATTTAAAAAGTTTATATTCGTGTTCAGCGAGATCGAAAACATATAAAATATTGTTGAAGAACAATTTTTAACTGCTTTTTGATTTTAGCTATTAGAGAGGATATAGAGATTTCATATAGATGCCCAACTATGAGTTTTTGGATTCTGCTGCTAATATTTTACGCGAACTTTTTTCTGTAATTGGCGAATTTTTCGGCACAGAATGGAGCTATAATTCTGACCTCAGTTAGAGAACTCTACCGCCTGAAAATATTGGAAAATATTTTCTATCATTTTATCATCAATTGTTATGTTATAAGGAAACATGGCCTCACAACGAAAATTTCTTGCAACCTATTTTTTTGGCAAAATTGTTTAAGCTACGATATTTCACAACTTAATCAAAGCTATAAATTTTAATTTTGTTAATGACTCACATTGTTTACATAAAAATAAATAAAATTCAGGTGCTTTATGGAAGTAATAAAATTGAAAAATAAATTATCCAAAACAGCATTTTTTATTCGATGACTCAAAACATAAAATACGATTAAATTTTAATTTTTTTGAAGAAATCTTTAACTGTAGTCGAAAAACACATTTACTTTCTTAATTTATGACCATAATGGTTTTTTAAGTAAAACTTATTAATCATAACACAATTATTAGGTTAGACTGTACTTGACTATTTTAATGTCTGTAATAAAAAAATTTCAGAGTGTAACTCAATTTTCTTTTTAAACATATAAAGTCATTTTCTTTTATTAAACTAATAAAAATTTAAAAAAAATTAAAAGTAACAATCAATTAGTTATGTTTTTCTTCGTAAAACCTAGTTAACGACATAAAAAATTATAAAAAAGTTTTCTCAAGAAACAGTTTAAAACGCATTTTATGAAAAAATCTTAAGGGCTTGGCACCTCTTATAGGCTGAAAGAGTTCATTAAACAAATTACCGCCGGTTTCAAACATGCTTATCAATCTCACAACCTATGTCGTTTTGACAAATGCCGCCGATGGCACACATTGTTGTGCCAATATACGAAATTTTGGGATTTCGCAGGTTCTGCTTTTAGGTTGGTGTTGGAAAAATTTTCCACATTTTTTTTTATTTTTAAAGAAGCTTTATACTTTTCACAAATTTTGCACATATTTAATATTTCGATTTTTATGATTAGGGTTGCCGTGCCCGCCCGAAATTTGAAAAAGTCGGTATTCGGGCATGCCCGGAAATGAAAAATTACGTTTTTTTTTCTTGTTTTTTTTTCGGGCGGGCATTTCGGGCATACCGAAATTTCAAAATTACGTCGGGCGGGCAACCGAAAATAAATGCCCGATTTGGTCGTTTAGCATAAAAGCTTTTTAAACATGGAATAACTTCACAAATCGTTGAAATATATTGAAAGCTAAAATATAGATTGTTCCAATGCTAAACTGTCTCAAAACTTTAAAGTTTTCTTGAACTTTTTTAATATTTTTTTTCGGGCACAAATCTTTTCGGACGGGCATTTCGGGCATACCGAAACGGTGCCCCCCCCCCCCCCCCCCCCGATTTGCCCGCGGGCATCTCGGGCATTCGGGCGGGCACCGCAACCCTATTTATGATTATTATATTTCAGACTTAAGTGTCGACCATGATAAAAATATGGAAGTTGCCTTTAGGGGTATGTCATCTAAATTATCATCCCTTAATTTTAAAGAACTAAAAAATGAATTTGTGTGATCTTTTTTGCAATGTTTGATAAACTCTTTTCACAAAGATTTTTGTGTTTTTATGAAAAACATTTATTGCATGTATATAAAAAGGTGCGCTTGTATCAATAGTGTACTCTATTTAAATAAAAATGTGACAAAATTTTTTAAAGCCATTTCACAATTTTTTAACATCTTAGAATATCACATGATGGAATCTGGTCCTATTGATCAGCAAAGATATAACTTTATCAGCACGGTTCGTTTAATTTTAATTTAGAAAAAAATTGCATAAACCGGATTTGGCATTTTTAGCATTGGCACAATGTTTTGGATAAGGTTTCTGACATCCTGCTCATCATTTTGAGGCTAAAAATTCCATATTTAGAAATTGTTTTTGTTGACTTTAATGCAAAATATGCTGAAATCCGGGTTAATCCCCGTATATCCCCCCAAAATCCGCCAATTTTAAAGATACCCAAAAATGCTTTTCAGGCATCATTTTTGACATCCCTGGGCACCTTTTACAAAAGAAATTAGAACATTTCATCAAAAATTAAAAATATGCCGGTCGATCAAACACCTGCAACCTGATATTATATTTTTTACTAATATTATTTAGGAAAATGAACAATGAAAATTTTTGTTGCGGCAACAGCGACCAGAATGATGTCATTTTTACTGCAACAGGTGTTCCTTCAAACCTACCAGTATACCCAGATTTAGGATTGCTTGAAAATATTACGATACGACAAATGGGTTCTACTGAGGATCACTTTTTCGACGGATTTGCTTTAAAAGTACGGATTATTGATTGGGGCTTCATGATGCATGGCATTTCTGCTGTAATCGAGGATAGAAACGGTGACGTCGAAAGGTTAACTATTCTATTTTTTTCTATTAAGTGAGAATGTAAAAGCTGTTTTATTTTCGCGGTTTTTTTATTATTCACCTTGAAAAAAGTTTTGCAAGAGATATTATTTATCGCTTGACAACACCACAGACGGCTGCAGCTTCTTCTAGCTATTTTGTGAAGGAAAAAATCAAGATAGAGAGCTTAACTCGATATTTAAAATAAACTTCAAAAATGACAAAATTTACAGATTAGCAATATACAACTAGCCTCTAACAAGCATGCTTGCAGTTACCACCTAAACGCTGTCGATGTTCTAAAAACATTTCATCCCTACTCTAAAGCTGTTATTATTAATCCATATAAGAGAATTGCAACCGATAATTTAAGCCTTATCTGTTTTAACAACCCTAATCTCATAAGAATAGGTTAGTAATATTTAGATGAGTATAAAACCTTTTAATATCATCTTTAGACAATTTTTCTTCGGATAACAAATGTAGTTGTTGTGGTGCAGAAGCAAATGTTAGAAAATGCTCAAAATGCCTAATGTCACGTTAAAGATTTATTTTATTGCTTTGTAAATGCAAACATTTTATTATGTATCAGCTGAATAAAATTTATTTTAAAAAAATAATTGCTTTAAGAAATCTGTAGTATGCTGGAGTTTTAGTTTTATTATTGTAAAATAAAAATTTTTCCTATAAAAGTCGGACATACAGTATCCATTTAAAAAATCCATTTTTAAGAACGTTCCTTCCAAAAAATAACTCCAGCAAATATTTTTAGTTGCAGCTGTTTTGCTTGCTATCGCCCGCGAAAATAATTCCTTTCCTTTGAAAGATGTGCAAAAGTGAGACATCTGATCTATTTCCAAAAAATTCACTTATCTTTTCTACGAATTTTTCTTTTTGTTGTTTTTCACATTTTGGAATTTAAAAAAAGATAAAATTTGATAAACAAATTAATTGTGTTATAGATTTTTGTTTTGCTGGTTCATACATGTATGATCATGAATTAAAAAAAGCTGGATAGATATTTTTTTAATGATGAATTTTTGCTGCAATAAAAATGTTCCATGTATTTTTACACAATTTAAAATAAATGGTAATGGTAAACAAATAAAACATAAATATTTTTTGTTTTGTGCCAACCACAAAAAAAGATTACGGTAAAAAAATGACTTTGTTCATTCGTTGCTGAAATTTACATGACACTTTTTTTGACCTCTCATTTTCAACCCATCTCGTATAAAAACAAAAATTTCGCTCATTCATACATTTTCAAGTACAATCAAATCACATCGTGTTGGCTTGCTGGCTGGAAGAAAGAAGAATGAAAGAATTACGTCTATTTTTTCTGCTACTTCTTATCGTCATTATTGGTGGTGCTGAAGATGCGATTCAATATCATGGTGAAAGAAGATTCTATACTGTTGAACTTGATGGACATACGTAAGTCGTTGCTATTTTATTTTTTACTGCAATACAGCTCTATAATTTTAGAAGTGTTGCACTCCATATTTTGAAGGAACAAGCTGATCACAAGGTTAAACTTATTTTTCCTAAAGGCAAAAGTTTTACTGATTTGGCTCCTGTTATAAAACTGTCTTCTCCTTCATCAAATGGAAAATGTGAAGATGATCATACATTGGAATTTAAGCTTGTGATCAAAGATGGTCAAGATTATATTCGTGGTGAAATAAAAAGCGATGTAGATAGAGCTACAACAGAAAAAATAGTTCAAATGGATTTGTATGATATATGTAACGGTAGGTGAATTCAATGTTTTATAACAAACTTAAAAATCGGATTTTTTCTAGGCGTTCAAGGTCGGCATCCATATGGTAGTGGAATAATTGAAGATGCTAAAATAAAGTTGGAAAAAGAGGGTCGACATTGCTTTAGAACTCCTGATACACCATTTAAACCACATGATACAGCACATAATGAAATGGATTTGCAAGTCACTCTTCCAGAACATGGCGATTTTAAATGTCAAGCTTTTATGATTCTGGTAATTTTTCTCTTTTGCTGACAGTCCTCTACAGTTGTTTATTTTTAGCCACCATATATGCATGTTGAAGATATCTCATTAAAGGATGACGTTCCATCTGTTTTAAATGCTACTTGGGCTGCACATAATGCTGATCTAAGATTTTGGTGGAGAATTGCAAATCCAAATGCATCTGAACCTGATGGTCCACAGCTTCCTGCTTCCACATCTTTTAATGCAAATGGTGATGTTAAAATTGATATGCTAAAATCAACCAAAGATGATCCAATAGTTCTTCGAATTGGCAGTAACCAACCTATTCCATCTTTTGCATTTAAATTTGGTCATGATTGTAATGGTAAAACATTTGAATTATATTTGAATCGTCGTGATGGTTCTGATTGTGTTATTAGCATTCAACCAACTGCTGCTGGATTTAAGCTTTCAAAGAATGCTGCTGAAATAAAGGATGCATCAAAGTCACCAACATTGATTTTTGGAGAACTTTCTGGAAAGAATTATGTCTTCGTTAAACTTGCACCTCGTAAAGCAAATCCTGTACCTCCTGCAACAACAGCTGCTGATGAAGTGGATGTTTCATCTTTGTTTGTTGGAAAATATGAAATATGTCAAATTGCAAATTCTCCTTCAGTTCCAACAGATGAAATGGTCCTTCAAGTTGTTCCCTCTGCTGATGGTTCATGTAATTCTGCTACAGTAACTCTGCTAAAAAGAGATGTTAAAAAAGAAATTGAAGTTTTAATTGCTAATCCTGATAAATATCTTTTTGAAACTACAGTAGCTGTAAATCCAAACGGTACTGATGATGGAAATAAAACAAGTTCTCCTGCAACAACAGCAGATCCATCTGCAAGTGCTGGAATTGATTGGTGGTGGTTTCTTATTGGTGGATTGATGTAAGTTTCTTTATTAGCTATTTGCAACAATGGGTGGGGTAAAGAGACATGTGTTGCTGACTCAAAAGAATCAGAAGGTGGCTAAACAACATCTGTGATACTGTAAAACCTGTGATGCTTTTTTTCTCCTCCATTTATCTCTTTTTCCTTGGTATCGTTTTGCCAAACATTACTAATTTGGACTCAACGATAATATATCAAGCTTAGGAAACCTTACCAATAGCAAAATATGGGATACTGTTAACAAAGACCCCACAAAATTACCTTATTTTAATTTCAAATTTCCAAGAGTAAACAAAACTAGAGGAAAGAAAAGAAAAAGGAGATCTAAAAAATCAAAAAATATTAAAATTGAAGACATAAAAAATCTAAATTCCACAGAACTATTCAAAAAATACTTTCAACTTTCAATAAAGGACAAAATAAAAATTAGCAAATTAATTAATAACATTGACAACAGTCATGAAACAAGACTTAAAATAGCTAGTTTAAGTCAAACCCAACCAAGGATTGACAAACCTACTTATATAAATATTAAAGAAGATTTTTTCCACGAAATTCAAAGCGAAATACCAATAAGCAAAATGTTAAATCAAGCTATGAAAAAAGCCAATATACAGCTGCATGAAAATAAAAAATTCAGATTAATACAAACTAGCAAACCTCCTATCAGTCTAAAAATATTCAATTATCATAAATTCCTTCAAGATTTTAATTTATCAAATTACAAAGATTATAAATGCGACTGTAAACCAAATCACAAATATTTTGATAACCATCACAAACATATTATTTCTGGAGACTATAACTTTATTACGAACGAAAATCTAAGAGAATTAATTAAAAAAGGTACTAAATATCGTGACCAAACTATTATCACATTTAAAGAAATCAAAAACTGGAGTAGTAAAGTACTTGAAAATGCCAAAAACAAACTTAAAAAATTGAAAATCAATTCTGATAAAATTTTTATCTTAGAAAAAGAATTCCAAAAAATAACTAAAAAAGAATTATATCCAATTTTTAACAAACAATATAAAAAGCGCTTCCCACTCTTAAATTATCAAGCAACACGAGAACTTAAAAAACTTCAAGAAAAATTTATTATAACTAGTGTTGATAAAGCAACAAATAATTACGCATTCATCTGCAAAAAACTATATATAGAAATACTAAATAAAGAATTGGGTATTACGGATAACAACAATGATTGGCAAATTCAGGGAAACCAAACTTATAAAAGAAGTAAAAAACCAATGGAAGATATAATCAGCTCTCACTTGAAACTTAATGAAAATCTACAAATAAAAATCAACTGTGAAAAGGACAAAATGTTCCCCAAAATTTATGCAATACCAAAATTTCATAAAACACCAACAAAATTTAGATTTATAACAGCAGCAAAAAACTCAGGTATTAGAGAAATATCAATAATTTTACAAAAGATTTTAGCATTCCTTAAATCACATTTCAAATCTTACTGCAAAAAACAAGAGAAAACCGAAAATAGCAAAGTTTACTGGTCAATAGATAACAGTCTTGAAGTATTACACAGCATTCCAAAAAATGCAAAAAATATTAAAATATACACAGCTGATTTTGCAAGCCTTTTTACCAATTTACCACACGAGGTTATTAAAAAATATATTATTAAACTTGTAGACAAATGCTTTAACAATGCTAGAAAAACATTCATTAAAGTTGGATATAAAACATGCTATTACACGGATCAAGCTAAAACTCATAGTAATGAAAACTATCGAAAAGAAGATATAATTTATATGGTTGACATGGTCCTCCAAAATTCATTTGCAAAATATGGTAACATCCTTTTTCAACAAACAGATGGAATTCCTCAAGGAAATAATTGCAGCCCATTATTAGCAGATCTCACATTAACAATGATGGAATATGAATACTGCAATAAAAAAACAAATAAAGATAAAATTAAAGGACTGATAAATGCCTCAAGATATATGGATGATATTTTGGTACTAGAAAATAATAACTTTGAATTTGAAAAAATTGCTAAAGAGATATATCACGAAAGCTTAACATTAGAAAAAACCAATAAAAACTCAAACGAAACACAATTTCTAGATTTAGAAATCAAAATCATCAGTCAAAATTTCGACATAAAACTGTATAATAAAACCAATGATTATAACTTTGGTGTAATACGTTTTTCACACTTTTCTTCAAACACTCCAAAAATTTTTAAAACAAATATCATTGCCGGCGAAGTATTAAGGACAGCCAGAATATCCTCAAACGTAAACAACTTTAAAGAAAGCATGAGAAATCTGCAGACACATCTTGAAACTAACGGCTTTCCACAAAAGCTTATTTATAAAGTCGAAAATAAAGTTCTAAAAAAACACAAATTTTGTAATTTTGTGACATAAAAATGAACCAAAATTAAACTCATAAATAACGATATACCCCTTAGCAAAATCAATATTTATAAGGATTATTAAAAATCAAGTGCTTTTGGCGGCAAATAGTAAACTTAATTAACAGCATCCATTTTTCATTTTTTCTTTTTTACAAAAAATCTTCTTTTCTTCTTTCTTTCAAATATTTTTCAAAAATATTTCTGCTTAATCAAATTAAGGTGCCCTACCGACGAGACAGCCAAAACAACAATCAACACAAACAAGATTAAGATACTAAAAACGGTGTCTAGGGACTAATTGGTCGAAACACACCCTACAGGTAAGTAATTATAAAAACCAAAATAACAAATAATTTTAGATTATTAAAATCTCAATTTTTCAACCATCTGAAATTCAACTCAAGTTCAATTCAAGCTTTACTTTTTATTTGTAATTTAATCGTCCCTTCTGATGACGTTGAGGTTTGCATAAAGCCCGACTCTCTCTTTGTGGATGGTTCTGTAGATAACATTCAAATATCCATTCAAATATCAAACATATATCATATTTCATATAATCTACAGCTACAGCTTTATCATATATATTTTTATTTCAAAAACTTATATATAATATCAAGAACTACAATCAATTTATTTTTCTTTATTTCATTACAACCATTACATTCAATCGACCGCCGATCCCGCGTAAGTTTTTTCTTTAAAAAGTGTATGTCTTTTAAATGTTTTTATATTTGTCATGTTATGTCCACTTTATATTTGTTTTCTATCGAAAATATGTTTTTTCTTTACCATTAAGCCAAATCTCTAACTACATCGCTGATTAAGTGATTAGTTTTAGACTTCAACGTTAAAAAGAACAAAAATGCTTTAATTTTTTTCTTTTTAACGGAGTCGGATAAAGGATCATTGCTGTTTTAAGCGATACTTATTCCTTCTCACGGCAATAATTAGTCACCATTTTTCAAAAAATTAAAATTCAATCCCAAGAAAAATATTCTCATAATTTCATTACTACTAAATCAAATTTAAAAACCTTTTTCTCTCAAAAATTTAAATAATCGCATTTTGAATAAAAGAAATAATGTTACATTTGCAAAATACTAAATTCATCTTTTCTTCCAATTCCAAACACATAAAAAAAGAATGGGTAATAACCCATCCAAAACAACTAAAATCCATTCACTCATAAATCTAAAGTATGTTAATGCTTCTTACTTCTTTCCTTTTTTCTACATATATATAAATAAACGACTAAAGCCTTAATGATAAAAGGTCACAGAGATTTGTCGATAGATATATTTAAATAAAATTAACGAACATGGAATTTTCTTTGTTGAAGGTACCTTAAATGTTCAAATTCATAGCAAGCGGGGGAAATACCTCGCGCAGCCTCCTGATGGGCTTACACAGGGTTTAAGGACACGTAGGCAGTCTACCCAGCTCCAGGAATAACTGCGAAGCCAAAATTAGGGTAACCGTTGGGATGCCCCAGAGTCCAATTCTCTGGAAATACCGCCTACGCCATTTACGGACCTGGACCAGGACGATCTGTGGTAACAAAAAGAGGTTCAACAAAAATCAACAAGTCTCTCATAATTCAAACTCTAACTATCATAACTCTTATATTAGTGCGGTATTCAGGAAGGAAAGAAAAAGAACAATTCAACCACAAAAATTTACAATATTTGAAGGAAGTAAATGTAACAGAAAAAATTGCAATGTATGCCCTCGCATAAATTTCAGAAATTACGTCACAAGCACAACTACAAATAATCGTTATTTAACATGCAAACCAGAAAATTTCACTTGTGAATCGAAAAATCTTATTTATTGTTTAACATGCAAAACATGCGGAAAACAATATACGGGACAAACATGTCAAACTCTTCACGCGAGAATGATGCAACACATTAATGATACGTCTAAAAATAAAAAACAAACACTATTATGCAACCATTACCGTATTCACGGCAACAATGATTTTGAAATAGATGTGTTAGACGCAATTAATCTAGAAAACGAAACGGAAAGACGTAAAGTAGAAGAAATTTGGATTAAACTACTTATAACAGCTTATCCTTTTGGACTCAACGATAATATATCAAGCTTAGGAAACCTTACCAATAGCAAAATATGGGATACTGTTAACAAAGACCCCACAAAATTACCTTATTTTAATTTCAAATTTCCAAGAGTAAACAAAACTAGAGGAAAGAAAAGAAAAAGGAGATCTAAAAAATCAAAAAATATTAAAATTGAAGACATAAAAAATCTAAATTCCACAGAACTATTCAAAAAATACTTTCAACTTTCAATAAAGGACAAAATAAAAATTAGCAAATTAATTAATAACATTGACAACAGTCATGAAACAAGACTTAAAATAGCTAGTTTAAGTCAAACCCAACCAAGGATTGACAAACCTACTTATATAAATATTAAAGAAGATTTTTTCCACGAAATTCAAAGCGAAATACCAATAAGCAAAATGTTAAATCAAGCTATGAAAAAAGCCAATATACAGCTGCATGAAAATAAAAAATTCAGATTAATACAAACTAGCAAACCTCCTATCAGTCTAAAAATATTCAATTATCATAAATTCCTTCAAGATTTTAATTTATCAAATTACAAAGATTATAAATGCGACTGTAAACCAAATCACAAATATTTTGATAACCATCACAAACATATTATTTCTGGAGACTATAACTTTATTACGAACGAAAATCTAAGAGAATTAATTAAAAAAGGTACTAAATATCGTGACCAAACTATTATCACATTTAAAGAAATCAAAAACTGGAGTAGTAAAGTACTTGAAAATGCCAAAAACAAACTTAAAAAATTGAAAATCAATTCTGATAAAATTTTTATCTTAGAAAAAGAATTCCAAAAAATAACTAAAAAAGAATTATATCCAATTTTTAACAAACAATATAAAAAGCGCTTCCCACTCTTAAATTATCAAGCAACACGAGAACTTAAAAAACTTCAAGAAAAATTTATTATAACTAGTGTTGATAAAGCAACAAATAATTACGCATTCATCTGCAAAAAACTATATATAGAAATACTAAATAAAGAATTGGGTATTACGGATAACAACAATGATTGGCAAATTCAGGGAAACCAAACTTATAAAAGAAGTAAAAAACCAATGGAAGATATAATCAGCTCTCACTTGAAACTTAATGAAAATCTACAAATAAAAATCAACTGTGAAAAGGACAAAATGTTCCCCAAAATTTATGCAATACCAAAATTTCATAAAACACCAACAAAATTTAGATTTATAACAGCAGCAAAAAACTCAGGTATTAGAGAAATATCAATAATTTTACAAAAGATTTTAGCATTCCTTAAATCACATTTCAAATCTTACTGCAAAAAACAAGAGAAAACCGAAAATAGCAAAGTTTACTGGTCAATAGATAACAGTCTTGAAGTATTACACAGCATTCCAAAAAATGCAAAAAATATTAAAATATACACAGCTGATTTTGCAAGCCTTTTTACCAATTTACCACACGAGGTTATTAAAAAATATATTATTAAACTTGTAGACAAATGCTTTAACAATGCTAGAAAAACATTCATTAAAGTTGGATATAAAACATGCTATTACACGGATCAAGCTAAAACTCATAGTAATGAAAACTATCGAAAAGAAGATATAATTTATATGGTTGACATGGTCCTCCAAAATTCATTTGCAAAATATGGTAACATCCTTTTTCAACAAACAGATGGAATTCCTCAAGGAAATAATTGCAGCCCATTATTAGCAGATCTCACATTAACAATGATGGAATATGAATACTGCAATAAAAAAACAAATAAAGATAAAATTAAAGGACTGATAAATGCCTCAAGATATATGGATGATATTTTGGTACTAGAAAATAATAACTTTGAATTTGAAAAAATTGCTAAAGAGATATATCACGAAAGCTTAACATTAGAAAAAACCAATAAAAACTCAAACGAAACACAATTTCTAGATTTAGAAATCAAAATCATCAGTCAAAATTTCGACATAAAACTGTATAATAAAACCAATGATTATAACTTTGGTGTAATACGTTTTTCACACTTTTCTTCAAACACTCCAAAAATTTTTAAAACAAATATCATTGCCGGCGAAGTATTAAGGACAGCCAGAATATCCTCAAACGTAAACAACTTTAAAGAAAGCATGAGAAATCTGCAGACACATCTTGAAACTAACGGCTTTCCACAAAAGCTTATTTATAAAGTCGAAAATAAAGTTCTAAAAAAACACAAATTTTGTAATTTTGTGACATAAAAATGAACCAAAATTAAACTCATAAATAACGATATACCCCTTAGCAAAATCAATATTTATAAGGATTATTAAAAATCAAGTGCTTTTGGCGGCAAATAGTAAACTTAATTAACAGCATCCATTTTTCATTTTTTCTTTTTTACAAAAAATCTTCTTTTCTTCTTTCTTTCAAATATTTTTCAAAAATATTTCTGCTTAATCAAATTAAGGTGCCCTACCGACGAGACAGCCAAAACAACAATCAACACAAACAAGATTAAGATACTAAAAACGGTGTCTAGGGACTAATTGGTCGAAACACACCCTACAGGTAAGTAATTATAAAAACCAAAATAACAAATAATTTTAGATTATTAAAATCTCAATTTTTCAACCATCTGAAATTCAACTCAAGTTCAATTCAAGCTTTACTTTTTATTTGTAATTTAATCGTCCCTTCTGATGACGTTGAGGTTTGCATAAAGCCCGACTCTCTCTTTGTGGATGGTTCTGTAGATAACATTCAAATATCCATTCAAATATCAAACATATATCATATTTCATATAATCTACAGCTACAGCTTTATCATATATATTTTTATTTCAAAAACTTATATATAATATCAAGAACTACAATCAATTTATTTTTCTTTATTTCATTACAACCATTACATTCAATCGACCGCCGATCCCGCGTAAGTTTTTTCTTTAAAAAGTGTATGTCTTTTAAATGTTTTTATATTTGTCATGTTATGTCCACTTTATATTTGTTTTCTATCGAAAATATGTTTTTTCTTTACCATTAAGCCAAATCTCTAACTACATCGCTGATTAAGTGATTAGTTTTAGACTTCAACGTTAAAAAGAACAAAAATGCTTTAATTTTTTTCTTTTTAACGGAGTCGGATAAAGGATCATTGCTGTTTTAAGCGATACTTATTCCTTCTCACGGCAATAATTAGTCACCATTTTTCAAAAAATTAAAATTCAATCCCAAGAAAAATATTCTCATAATTTCATTACTACTAAATCAAATTTAAAAACCTTTTTCTCTCAAAAATTTAAATAATCGCATTTTGAATAAAAGAAATAATGTTACATTTGCAAAATACTAAATTCATCTTTTCTTCCAATTCCAAACACATAAAAAAAGAATGGGTAATAACCCATCCAAAACAACTAAAATCCATTCACTCATAAATCTAAAGTATGTTAATGCTTCTTACTTCTTTCCTTTTTTCTACATATATATAAATAAACGACTAAAGCCTTAATGATAAAAGGTCACAGAGATTTGTCGATAGATATATTTAAATAAAATTAACGAACATGGAATTTTCTTTGTTGAAGGTACCTTAAATGTTCAAATTCATAGCAAGCGGGGGAAATACCTCGCGCAGCCTCCTGATGGGCTTACACAGGGTTTAAGGACACGTAGGCAGTCTACCCAGCTCCAGGAATAACTGCGAAGCCAAAATTAGGGTAACCGTTGGGATGCCCCAGAGTCCAATTCTCTGGAAATACCGCCTACGCCATTTACGGACCTGGACCAGGACGATCTGTGGTAACAAAAAGAGGTTCAACAAAAATCAACAAGTCTCTCATAATTCAAACTCTAACTATCATAACTCTTATATTAGTGCGGTATTCAGGAAGGAAAGAAAAAGAACAATTCAACCACAAAAATTTACAATATTTGAAGGAAGTAAATGTAACAGAAAAAATTGCAATGTATGCCCTCGCATAAATTTCAGAAATTACGTCACAAGCACAACTACAAATAATCGTTATTTAACATGCAAACCAGAAAATTTCACTTGTGAATCGAAAAATCTTATTTATTGTTTAACATGCAAAACATGCGGAAAACAATATACGGGACAAACATGTCAAACTCTTCACGCGAGAATGATGCAACACATTAATGATACGTCTAAAAATAAAAAACAAACACTATTATGCAACCATTACCGTATTCACGGCAACAATGATTTTGAAATAGATGTGTTAGACGCAATTAATCTAGAAAACGAAACGGAAAGACGTAAAGTAGAAGAAATTTGGATTAAACTACTTATAACAGCTTATCCTTTTGGACTCAACGATAATATATCAAGCTTAGGAAACCTTACCAATAGCAAAATATGGGATACTGTTAACAAAGACCCCACAAAATTACCTTATTTTAATTTCAAATTTCCAAGAGTAAACAAAACTAGAGGAAAGAAAAGAAAAAGGAGATCTAAAAAATCAAAAAATATTAAAATTGAAGACATAAAAAATCTAAATTCCACAGAACTATTCAAAAAATACTTTCAACTTTCAATAAAGGACAAAATAAAAATTAGCAAATTAATTAATAACATTGACAACAGTCATGAAACAAGACTTAAAATAGCTAGTTTAAGTCAAACCCAACCAAGGATTGACAAACCTACTTATATAAATATTAAAGAAGATTTTTTCCACGAAATTCAAAGCGAAATACCAATAAGCAAAATGTTAAATCAAGCTATGAAAAAAGCCAATATACAGCTGCATGAAAATAAAAAATTCAGATTAATACAAACTAGCAAACCTCCTATCAGTCTAAAAATATTCAATTATCATAAATTCCTTCAAGATTTTAATTTATCAAATTACAAAGATTATAAATGCGACTGTAAACCAAATCACAAATATTTTGATAACCATCACAAACATATTATTTCTGGAGACTATAACTTTATTACGAACGAAAATCTAAGAGAATTAATTAAAAAAGGTACTAAATATCGTGACCAAACTATTATCACATTTAAAGAAATCAAAAACTGGAGTAGTAAAGTACTTGAAAATGCCAAAAACAAACTTAAAAAATTGAAAATCAATTCTGATAAAATTTTTATCTTAGAAAAAGAATTCCAAAAAATAACTAAAAAAGAATTATATCCAATTTTTAACAAACAATATAAAAAGCGCTTCCCACTCTTAAATTATCAAGCAACACGAGAACTTAAAAAACTTCAAGAAAAATTTATTATAACTAGTGTTGATAAAGCAACAAATAATTACGCATTCATCTGCAAAAAACTATATATAGAAATACTAAATAAAGAATTGGGTATTACGGATAACAACAATGATTGGCAAATTCAGGGAAACCAAACTTATAAAAGAAGTAAAAAACCAATGGAAGATATAATCAGCTCTCACTTGAAACTTAATGAAAATCTACAAATAAAAATCAACTGTGAAAAGGACAAAATGTTCCCCAAAATTTATGCAATACCAAAATTTCATAAAACACCAACAAAATTTAGATTTATAACAGCAGCAAAAAACTCAGGTATTAGAGAAATATCAATAATTTTACAAAAGATTTTAGCATTCCTTAAATCACATTTCAAATCTTACTGCAAAAAACAAGAGAAAACCGAAAATAGCAAAGTTTACTGGTCAATAGATAACAGTCTTGAAGTATTACACAGCATTCCAAAAAATGCAAAAAATATTAAAATATACACAGCTGATTTTGCAAGCCTTTTTACCAATTTACCACACGAGGTTATTAAAAAATATATTATTAAACTTGTAGACAAATGCTTTAACAATGCTAGAAAAACATTCATTAAAGTTGGATATAAAACATGCTATTACACGGATCAAGCTAAAACTCATAGTAATGAAAACTATCGAAAAGAAGATATAATTTATATGGTTGACATGGTCCTCCAAAATTCATTTGCAAAATATGGTAACATCCTTTTTCAACAAACAGATGGAATTCCTCAAGGAAATAATTGCAGCCCATTATTAGCAGATCTCACATTAACAATGATGGAATATGAATACTGCAATAAAAAAACAAATAAAGATAAAATTAAAGGACTGATAAATGCCTCAAGATATATGGATGATATTTTGGTACTAGAAAATAATAACTTTGAATTTGAAAAAATTGCTAAAGAGATATATCACGAAAGCTTAACATTAGAAAAAACCAATAAAAACTCAAACGAAACACAATTTCTAGATTTAGAAATCAAAATCATCAGTCAAAATTTCGACATAAAACTGTATAATAAAACCAATGATTATAACTTTGGTGTAATACGTTTTTCACACTTTTCTTCAAACACTCCAAAAATTTTTAAAACAAATATCATTGCCGGCGAAGTATTAAGGACAGCCAGAATATCCTCAAACGTAAACAACTTTAAAGAAAGCATGAGAAATCTGCAGACACATCTTGAAACTAACGGCTTTCCACAAAAGCTTATTTATAAAGTCGAAAATAAAGTTCTAAAAAAACACAAATTTTGTAATTTTGTGACATAAAAATGAACCAAAATTAAACTCATAAATAACGATATACCCCTTAGCAAAATCAATATTTATAAGGATTATTAAAAATCAAGTGCTTTTGGCGGCAAATAGTAAACTTAATTAACAGCATCCATTTTTCATTTTTTCTTTTTTACAAAAAATCTTCTTTTCTTCTTTCTTTCAAATATTTTTCAAAAATATTTCTGCTTAATCAAATTAAGGTGCCCTACCGACGAGACAGCCAAAACAACAATCAACACAAACAAGATTAAGATACTAAAAACGGTGTCTAGGGACTAATTGGTCGAAACACACCCTACAGGTAAGTAATTATAAAAACCAAAATAACAAATAATTTTAGATTATTAAAATCTCAATTTTTCAACCATCTGAAATTCAACTCAAGTTCAATTCAAGCTTTACTTTTTATTTGTAATTTAATCGTCCCTTCTGATGACGTTGAGGTTTGCATAAAGCCCGACTCTCTCTTTGTGGATGGTTCTGTAGATAACATTCAAATATCCATTCAAATATCAAACATATATCATATTTCATATAATCTACAGCTACAGCTTTATCATATATATTTTTATTTCAAAAACTTATATATAATATCAAGAACTACAATCAATTTATTTTTCTTTATTTCATTACAACCATTACATTCAATCGACCGCCGATCCCGCGTAAGTTTTTTCTTTAAAAAGTGTATGTCTTTTAAATGTTTTTATATTTGTCATGTTATGTCCACTTTATATTTGTTTTCTATCGAAAATATGTTTTTTCTTTACCATTAAGCCAAATCTCTAACTACATCGCTGATTAAGTGATTAGTTTTAGACTTCAACGTTAAAAAGAACAAAAATGCTTTAATTTTTTTCTTTTTAACGGAGTCGGATAAAGGATCATTGCTGTTTTAAGCGATACTTATTCCTTCTCACGGCAATAATTAGTCACCATTTTTCAAAAAATTAAAATTCAATCCCAAGAAAAATATTCTCATAATTTCATTACTACTAAATCAAATTTAAAAACCTTTTTCTCTCAAAAATTTAAATAATCGCATTTTGAATAAAAGAAATAATGTTACATTTGCAAAATACTAAATTCATCTTTTCTTCCAATTCCAAACACATAAAAAAAGAATGGGTAATAACCCATCCAAAACAACTAAAATCCATTCACTCATAAATCTAAAGTATGTTAATGCTTCTTACTTCTTTCCTTTTTTCTACATATATATAAATAAACGACTAAAGCCTTAATGATAAAAGGTCACAGAGATTTGTCGATAGATATATTTAAATAAAATTAACGAACATGGAATTTTCTTTGTTGAAGGTACCTTAAATGTTCAAATTCATAGCAAGCGGGGGAAATACCTCGCGCAGCCTCCTGATGGGCTTACACAGGGTTTAAGGACACGTAGGCAGTCTACCCAGCTCCAGGAATAACTGCGAAGCCAAAATTAGGGTAACCGTTGGGATGCCCCAGAGTCCAATTCTCTGGAAATACCGCCTACGCCATTTACGGACCTGGACCAGGACGATCTGTGGTAACAAAAAGAGGTTCAACAAAAATCAACAAGTCTCTCATAATTCAAACTCTAACTATCATAACTCTTATATTAGTGCGGTATTCAGGAAGGAAAGAAAAAGAACAATTCAACCACAAAAATTTACAATATTTGAAGGAAGTAAATGTAACAGAAAAAATTGCAATGTATGCCCTCGCATAAATTTCAGAAATTACGTCACAAGCACAACTACAAATAATCGTTATTTAACATGCAAACCAGAAAATTTCACTTGTGAATCGAAAAATCTTATTTATTGTTTAACATGCAAAACATGCGGAAAACAATATACGGGACAAACATGTCAAACTCTTCACGCGAGAATGATGCAACACATTAATGATACGTCTAAAAATAAAAAACAAACACTATTATGCAACCATTACCGTATTCACGGCAACAATGATTTTGAAATAGATGTGTTAGACGCAATTAATCTAGAAAACGAAACGGAAAGACGTAAAGTAGAAGAAATTTGGATTAAACTACTTATAACAGCTTATCCTTTTGGACTCAACGATAATATATCAAGCTTAGGAAACCTTACCAATAGCAAAATATGGGATACTGTTAACAAAGACCCCACAAAATTACCTTATTTTAATTTCAAATTTCCAAGAGTAAACAAAACTAGAGGAAAGAAAAGAAAAAGGAGATCTAAAAAATCAAAAAATATTAAAATTGAAGACATAAAAAATCTAAATTCCACAGAACTATTCAAAAAATACTTTCAACTTTCAATAAAGGACAAAATAAAAATTAGCAAATTAATTAATAACATTGACAACAGTCATGAAACAAGACTTAAAATAGCTAGTTTAAGTCAAACCCAACCAAGGATTGACAAACCTACTTATATAAATATTAAAGAAGATTTTTTCCACGAAATTCAAAGCGAAATACCAATAAGCAAAATGTTAAATCAAGCTATGAAAAAAGCCAATATACAGCTGCATGAAAATAAAAAATTCAGATTAATACAAACTAGCAAACCTCCTATCAGTCTAAAAATATTCAATTATCATAAATTCCTTCAAGATTTTAATTTATCAAATTACAAAGATTATAAATGCGACTGTAAACCAAATCACAAATATTTTGATAACCATCACAAACATATTATTTCTGGAGACTATAACTTTATTACGAACGAAAATCTAAGAGAATTAATTAAAAAAGGTACTAAATATCGTGACCAAACTATTATCACATTTAAAGAAATCAAAAACTGGAGTAGTAAAGTACTTGAAAATGCCAAAAACAAACTTAAAAAATTGAAAATCAATTCTGATAAAATTTTTATCTTAGAAAAAGAATTCCAAAAAATAACTAAAAAAGAATTATATCCAATTTTTAACAAACAATATAAAAAGCGCTTCCCACTCTTAAATTATCAAGCAACACGAGAACTTAAAAAACTTCAAGAAAAATTTATTATAACTAGTGTTGATAAAGCAACAAATAATTACGCATTCATCTGCAAAAAACTATATATAGAAATACTAAATAAAGAATTGGGTATTACGGATAACAACAATGATTGGCAAATTCAGGGAAACCAAACTTATAAAAGAAGTAAAAAACCAATGGAAGATATAATCAGCTCTCACTTGAAACTTAATGAAAATCTACAAATAAAAATCAACTGTGAAAAGGACAAAATGTTCCCCAAAATTTATGCAATACCAAAATTTCATAAAACACCAACAAAATTTAGATTTATAACAGCAGCAAAAAACTCAGGTATTAGAGAAATATCAATAATTTTACAAAAGATTTTAGCATTCCTTAAATCACATTTCAAATCTTACTGCAAAAAACAAGAGAAAACGAAAATAGCAAAGTTTACTGGTCAATAGATAACAGTCTTGAAGTATTACACAGCATTCCAAAAAATGCAAAAAATATTAAAATATACACAGCTGATTTTGCAAGCCTTTTTACCAATTTACCACACGAGGTTATTAAAAAATATATTATTAAACTTGTAGACAAATGCTTTAACAATGCTAGAAAAACATTCATTAAAGTTGGATATAAAACATGCTATTACACGGATCAAGCTAAAACTCATAGTAATGAAAACTATCGAAAAGAAGATATAATTTATATGGTTGACATGGTCCTCCAAAATTCATTTGCAAAATATGGTAACATCCTTTTTCAACAAACAGATGGAATTCCTCAAGGAAATAATTGCAGCCCATTATTAGCAGATCTCACATTAACAATGATGGAATATGAATACTGCAATAAAAAAACAAATAAAGATAAAATTAAAGGACTGATAAATGCCTCAAGATATATGGATGATATTTTGGTACTAGAAAATAATAACTTTGAATTTGAAAAATTGCTAAAGAGATATATCACGAAAGCTTAACATTAGAAAAAACCAATAAAAACTCAAACGAAACACAATTTCTAGATTTAGAAATCAAAATCATCAGTCAAAATTTCGACATAAAACTGTATAATAAAACCAATGATTATAACTTTGGTGTAATACGTTTTTCACACTTTTCTTCAAACACTCCAAAAATTTTAAAACAAATATCATTGCCGGCGAAGTATTAAGGACAGCCAGAATATCCTCAAACGTAAACAACTTTAAAGAAAGCATGAGAAATCTGCAGACACATCTTGAAACTAACGGCTTTCCACAAAAGCTTATTTATAAAGTCGAAAATAAAGTTCTAAAAAAACACAAATTTTGTAATTTTGTGACATAAAAATGAACCAAAATTAAACTCATAAATAACGATATACCCCTTAGCAAAATCAATATTTATAAGGATTATTAAAAATCAAGTGCTTTTGGCGGCAAATAGTAAACTTAATTAACAGCATCCATTTTTCATTTTTTCTTTTTACAAAAAATCTTCTTTTCTTCTTTCTTTCAAATATTTTTCAAAAATATTTCTGCTTAATCAAATTAAGGTGCCCTACCGACGAGACAGCCAAAACAACAATCAACACAAACAAGATTAAGATACTAAAAACGGTGTCTAGGGACTAATTGGTCGAAACACACCCTACAGGTAAGTAATTATAAAAACCAAAATAACAAATAATTTTAGATTATTAAAATCTCAATTTTTCAACCATCTGAAATTCAACTCAAGTTCAATTCAAGCTTTACTTTTTATTTGTAATTTAATCGTCCCTTCTGATGACGTTGAGGTTTGCATAAAGCCCGACTCTCTCTTTGTGGATGGTTCTGTAGATAACATTCAAATATCCATTCAAATATCAAACATATATCATATTTCATATAATCTACAGCTACAGCTTTATCATATATATTTTTATTTCAAAAACTTATATATAATATCAAGAACTACAATCAATTTATTTTTCTTTATTTCATTACAACCATTACATTCAATCGACCGCCGATCCCGCGTAAGTTTTTTCTTTAAAAAGTGTATGTCTTTTAAATGTTTTTATATTTGTCATGTTATGTCCACTTTATATTTGTTTTCTATCGAAAATATGTTTTTTCTTTACCATTAAGCCAAATCTCTAACTACATCGCTGATTAAGTGATTAGTTTTAGACTTCAACGTTAAAAAGAACAAAAATGCTTTAATTTTTTTTCTTTTTAACGGAGTCGGATAAAGGATCATTGCTGTTTTAAGCGATACTTATTCCTTCTCACGGCAATAATTAGTCACCATTTTTCAACA